>CAWUFW010007779.1:0-600000 GCA_963921515.1 Calotriton arnoldi
ACACACACACGCACAACATCAGAGTCCATGCACACACAACGTGGATGTGGAGACTGTCTCCCATTGTGCACAAGAAATCAGAGACATTGTAAACACTACATGCACAAAGACTGTGGAGGACCATCACTATTGTGCCACTGGGACACCCTGGCTCAAACATACCGTCCCACATGGGACTCACGGGGTATGTGACATGACATACACATACACCACCGTGAAATGTGACCATGGCACATGCACAGATATGAACAGTTGCACATCACAGTGGTCATGTACACGTAACACCCAGGATCCTGTCCCCATGAACACGTGCACAGCCTGGGGGTGGCTGCCCACAGGTGACACCCACAGGACAACATGTACACCAACATACACACAATAGGAAATGCAGCCTTACATGCCTTATGATTAAGTTTGGACAGGCTGTCGTGATGTAGGTGTGCCCCTCACTCCCTGGGAGCTATCTGTGGCTGGCATATGTCCATCTGAGACAGGCATGCTGACATATGCCAGTCACCTGTACAGTGATGCGTTGTACTGCAATGGACCGATCGGTGCCTCCGGCCGGCCCATTGCATTCAATGTGTGCGGGTACGCGTTGTACCCCTGTGCGCGTTGTACTGCAATGGACCGATCGGTGCCTCCGGCCGGCCCATTGCATTCAATGTGTGCGGGTACGCGTTGTACCCCTGTGCGCGTTGAACTGCAATGGACCGATCGGTGCCTCCGGCCGGCCCATTGCATTCAATGTGTGCGGGTACGCGTTGTACCCCTGTGCGCGTTGTACTGCAATGGACCGATCGGTGCCTCCGGCCGGCCCATTGCATTCAATGTGTCGGGTACGCGTTGTACCCCTGTGCGCGTTGAACTGCAATAGACCGATCGGTGCCTCCGGCCGGCCCATTGCATTCAATGTGTGCGGGTACGCGTTGTACCCCTGTGCGCGTTGTACTGCAATGGACCGATCGGTGCCTCCGGCCGGCCCATTGCATTCAATGTGTGCGGGTACGTGTTGTACCCCTGTGCGCGTTGTACTGCAATGGACCGATCGGTGCCTCCGGCCGGCCCATTGCATTCAATGTGTGCGGGTACGCGTTGTACCCCTGTGCGCGTTGTACTGCAATGGACCGATCGGTGCCTCCGGCCGGCCCATTGCATTCAATGTGTGCGGGTACGCGTTGTACCCCTGTGCGCGTTGAACTGCAATGGACCGATCGGTGCGCACCCATTGACAATGGGCTTGCCTGGCAACGGACGCGTTTTCGAATTTCGAACGAGTCGGTTGCTGTAAATTCAGTTGGTCACCCACAACAATGTTGCAAAATCATGTATGTCATGAAGTTGAAGATTTGAAGGATGCTGTGGGCGTGTTTTGGTGCTGCTATTCCATGGATTGGCCAGATTCAGAAGATGCAAACGACTTGGACCTATCACTTTGGACACAAGGGACAGTATCTGCCTCTCCAGCACATATATATTGCTGGCTGTTCCCCTGAGAGCTCACTTGCCTGCACTACATGCTCCAGGACGACATCTGCCACTGCACTGCTGCTGTCTCTGCCCCTCTGGACCCTGCAATGGCACGTACTGTGGAGAGAGCCCCAGCCTTCAGCCTTGAAGAGAACCAGGCCCTGCTGGACAGCCTACTTCCACAGTACAGCAAGCTGTATGGGACACCAGGGGAGCAGGTGAGTGTTCTGTGCACTGCCTTTCTGAATGTGCATTTTGTGTGACTAGCAAGGCTGAGAGTCTGCACGCCACTGGCTAGCAGGCTCACTGAGTAGTTGTCACCCCCATAGTGTGTAGTGACTTGCACTGGACAGGTATGGTGCAGTGACAGTGCATTTGAACATGGTTTTACTTCCCATGCAATGATACCATGTAGTGACGTCTGGCAAACTGTCCATGGTCAGCTTTGCACTGCCTGTGTACATCATGTGCCCCTGTGATTGAGACATGTATATACAACTGTGTCATGCATGGATATGTTGCATGTGTGGTAATGGCCTTTTCACTTTGTCATCCTGACAGGTTAATGCCCATCGGAAGCAGGAAATCTGGAAGGACATCGTCCGGGCTGTCCGGTCCGTGGGGGTCTACAAGCGCCGGATCCGCAACTGCCAGAAGAGGTGGCAGGACCTTCGGGGCTGGACCCGGAGGATTGCACGGGTCCAGCTGAAGCTGTCGCCTCCTCGCAGGAGGGGCGGAACACGGACCCTGATCCCCCACATGCTCCAGATCCTGGCGGTGGTGTTTCCAGACCTGGATGGGCAGCTGAAGGCCAGACAGCAGCAAGGAGGGGTGAGTCAAAGACTGCACTGTGAACTCTGTATTACATGCTTTGTGCCCTCCTCTGGCCTGGTTCAACTGCCACAGTGCAGCAGTCATGTTGTCCAGGAGCCATGTCCCTCTATTGTGCACTGCCCACTGCTCATCTGATACCCAGGTGTGGCCCTTACATTCAGGGAATTGTGTCACTTGGGACTGTGTCCTTGCAGTTTGCTTCACTAAAGGTGGGGGACAGCATCTGTTTCCCTAACTCTGTTGTGGGCATCATGGGTGGGTCCATTGTTCACACAACGCCTGGGTTTGGACATGTGATCTGCGTGTTGCTTTGATATGCGGTCCACTTGCTGAGCTGAGCCACCACATGTGCCTGGGGTATGTGGCACACGCCCATGCAGCGGGTGGGAACAATGTTTGGGCCCCAGGAGTGTGCAGATTACGTGTGTCACACATACATAGCCAGCTATCCACTGTCCAGGGCACATCCCTCATTCATGTGGAGCAGGACAGTCATGCCTACTCCAGGCCATGCAATGCACTCTGTACTCCCACTCCCGTGTATCAGCTGACACATTGTGCACAGTGATTTGACCCCTCAGGTGTCTGCCTCTGTGTCAGTGTGCTGTGGATTAGTTGCCAGGACTGCTGGGGTGTTTCTTGGTAGGGGCTCAGCATGCCCCTGGAGATGTGACCATAGGAGACGATACTTGTGTGTCACATAGGTGTTTGATCAGCTGCCCGTGCAGACTGGGGTATGCGAATGTGAAGTTCAGGCAGCTGTTCCCCATTCACAGCAAATTGTGAGGGGCTCAGGTTCAGAGGGTAGTGTCACAGGTCTCCCATATGTCCAATAGGTGTGACCTGGACAGATGAGGGTTAAGATGATGTGTTGTGTGGGGGATGTACATGTGCACTTGTGCAGCTCCAGGACTTGCATTCCCCATGACCTACTATTGTGACACAGTGCATAGTGTTGTTGTCTGGCTGCCAAGTCATACATCACTGAGACAGTGATGTATGACTTAGCAGTCATGCCTCTGCCATGGCATGTGTCAACTTATTGGTGGTCCTGCAGGGGAGTGACATGTGCTACATGCACACCATAGTGGCGCTGGCTATCAGGACATGGGTGCATCATGGTGTCTGTCGCTGGTATGCATCACATGCATTTCCTATTTGACTCTGGGCATCCCTTTCATCCGGAAACCTGTACTGACTCAGTGGCAAGAGCTGTGATGTGTGCATGTCCACATGCCACACCGTGTCCTCTGCACTGTCCAACTACTGTGTACTTGGTGCATGTGTCCACACTGGGGTGTTGCAATCCAACAGACACCAGACAGATGGGTGCAAGGCCATGTGGGATGTGAGTGCCATGCTTGGCATCAGACTGACAATTGGCTTCTCCTGTTCAGTTAGGGCACTTTTAGCAATGTACAACTAATGATGCCAGGGCTTGCTCTGTAATGTGCTGTGCTCACAGTGGTGTGTGCGTTTGGTGCAGGTGACTGATGTCTGTCTGTTTCCCCATTGTTTGCAGATACATCCACTGCCACGGAAGGGGACAGCTCCACGGACCAGGAGGAGCCAGAGAGCCAGACTGGGTCAGCAGCCGAGGAGTGGTCGGAGGGACCCAGTGGCACGGAGGGCGAGGGGAGCCACACCGAGGAGTCCTCAGCACCATCCACCTCAGCTGAGGACCAGAGCAACTCGGAGGATGACTCCCTTGTGGAGGCGGGTGTCAGCAGCCACCACACCCCAGCTAGTGTTGCTGTCCCCGCCACCACCAGCACCACCACCGCCCTCCCATCGGCTCCCATTCCCCAGGTCCGTGGAGGCTCCCATGTTCGGGAGCGTGTCTCCTTTGGCCCAGGCACCGCACCCCCTGCCCCTGTGTCCCCTGCTGCCCTGAGTGAGGAGTCTGTGTACCTCCTTCGCCAGCTCCATGTAGGGCAGACAGCCATGCTGAGTGTCCTCCATGCGCACACCGCACTGTTGACTCAGCTGGTGTCGTTCATGGAGGGCATCTCATCGGGCATGTCTGACCTACAGAGGGGCAACAGGTCCATGGACTCCTCCCTGACGGCAGCAGTGTCCCTCCTCAGACAGTCCCTCACCCCTCCTGCCTCTGCTCCATCCACACTCCCCAGCACCTTACCCGTCCCAAGCACACACACACCGGCACAGGCACACACCAGCACACACACGTCCAGCACACAGACACACACGCCACAAACTAAACGCACACGCACGCACAGTCAGGGGACTGAAACCAGACTCACAGGGGATGGGGCCCTGGTACACACACACGCATCCACGGGCACTGCGCAGTCCTCAGTTGCCTCTCCCTCCAAAGCACCCTCCCTTGCCTCACCTGCAACCCCAAAGACCCAGCGCCTCTTCCTCAGTGACCTCGGCCTCTTCCCCTCCGATCCAGCTGCCCCAGCATCCAGGGGGAAGAGGAAGCCCCCCCACACGCAGCAGAGTGCCCCTCGCCCCCGGACCCCCTCCCCCAGGCGCCGACAGCCTGAGGCCCCCACCCGCAAGTCCCCCCGGAGTGCTAAGAGCAAGACCCCGCCGCCGCCCTGCAGCTCAAGCACCAGGTCTCCTTCCTCCATCCCTCAGGCCCCCACTCCACAGGTGCCCCCACCACACCCTGCCCCAGGTTCCCCCACCCACAGATATACCATCCCCAAGAGGCTCCGGCCTTCTCCCCCTGCCACTTGCTCTCCCGGAACAACGCCCCCCGCTGCGCTTGTCTGTGCCACTGATGTGGTGAGGGTGTCCTCCCCCTCTGTCCAGCCCACTTTGCCTGTTCCCCATTCTCCTCCCCTGGTGGTAGGCACTGCAGTGGAGTCCACTACCACCCTGTCTGACTTGGGCACTGCAGTGGCGGACCTGTCCACTCCATCTGCAGGGTCCACTGCAGTCGTGCCGGCACCCACAACATCTGAGCCATGCCCCCCAGTTGTGCCGGCACACACCATGTCTGACACCTCCAATGCAGTTGTCAGTGGCTCTCCAGCACCCACCACCCATTCCCTGCTTCCTCCTGGTGAGCCCTGATTCTGTCCCTGCGGTGCCTGGCCTACCCCCCGGTTGCCCCTCCTAGTGGATTGTCCCTGGTTTTGTGCAGGCATGTGTAGGGTGGCATCTGCCACTGTCACCCACTTGTGACTTTGTTGATGGACTGGCCATTGGCCTTTGTTTATGTTCTACCGGACTTCTACTTTTAATGCCACATATGCTGAATAAAGCAACTTTCTGTTCTCTAGTGCTTTTGCTTCTGATGTACATGATGTTGATGATGCTAACCATGCCCTTGCTGCAGTGATGGTGATATTTGGTCTCATGATAATGAAGTGTTACTGTGCAGGAACCCATGTGGTCCAGGGGGAATGTGTCCTATCCTGTGGTGTATCCATGTCATCCATAGCAGCATCTGAGGGTGTCATGTGTTCAGTATTTGGCAATGGGATTTCCTACTTAGATTGGCAATTTCACATCTGTGGCTTCCACCCCTGCACATCTGTTGTGCCTGCCATTGTTCTATTCGTCTACTTCCCTGACCGTGTGGCCATCTCCACTGGACATGCAGGTTTGGGCATCAATGGGGAAGGACTCATCTGTGTTGTCAGTGCAACATTGCTATACAAGTGTGTTGGATCTGTGCTGATGATTCCGTTGGCACTTCCATGACCAGGCTGATGTGACGGGAGCCCTCATTTGGTGCTAATTGTTGATTGTGTGACCAAGTGCTCAGCTGACATGGTGGGGCCCTACTGAGGCAACATATGGCACAGCTTTCCTCACACAGGAGTGGAGTCCCCTCATGGCAGTGTGTACTCCTGTGACATTGCCTGCGCCCAAGGTGTGTGTTGTATGTGCATGTCTGTGTGTTCACTTCCGTTTAGCTGTGCATGCTGTGATACCTAGTGTTGTACCTGTTTGTGATGCTAGCTGAGTTGAGCTATGTTCCCCCAAAGTCTTCTCCCTGGGTTCTCTGTGATGTGGGTGCATGGCACATTACTGGTCATCAGGGTGTCACCCATAGGTGTGCTTGCTGTCAGGGCTGAGTTTGTGTGCAGACGCAGCTGGGTCACAGTCAGGTTTTCCCTTGGCACTTGTTGTTTGCCCCTGTCATGTGATTTCCAGTTTGTGTTATCTTTCAGTGATTGTGACACGTTGTGTGTGTGACTGCTGGCACTCCTCAGGTTCCGGGCTGCAATGTTGGTTGTTGTCTATGTGTGTTCTTTGTGGGTGACCTTGGCTTCTTCATTGGTGTGTGACTGTGGCTGTGATCCCATTGGTTGGTGTGGTATTGCCGTCATGTCCATGTACGGCGTAGTGTGCAGTGTGTCAGACATTCAGGAGTCTTGTTGAGTGTCCATGTGTGATGTGTTTCTGCACCTTGGTTCCCACCCACCACCCTGGAATAGTCATGGGTGCATGTGCAATGTCACCAGTGCATGTGTGCTTCACTGCTGCACATTGTTGGAGGTCAAGGGGTGTGGTGTTGAGTGTGTGCAGATGAGAGTTGTTGCCCGGCTAGGCCCCTGCCTCCATGTTGGCCTTGGCTCACTGGCCATGCTGTTTGATTTGTGCTTGTGTAGGTGTGATGGTAGTTAGTTGCTCAGTACACATGACTGTGGTTCACAGTGTGAACCACATTTAGCTTTGTCATCACAGTGGGATTGTCATGCAGCCCAGGGTCACCACATTGTGGGGGGCCTGGGGGTGGTGCTGTGGTGTGTCTGTGTCTTGCTGTGTCAGTTGCTGTCCCTACGTGCCTGTGTGACATGTGTGATTTGTGCTCCCTCTCATCTGACAATGCCTGCTTGCCCACATAGGGAATTTGGATCCATGAGTTACCTTTGTGTGGCACTGTATGCACATCTGTATGATTGGTATTCATGTCTCCTCATGTGTTGTGTGGTTGCCTGGGGACACTGGCACCCCCACCCTCACCTGTTGTGTATGATGTGCAGGGTGGGTCTGCCTGTTTGTGTTTGTGCATCTGCACCACTGCATTGGCATATCTTGGGTGTGCCATTGGCTGTATGTAGTTTGGTGGGTTTCCCCTGCTGTCCCTGGGACTCCTAGGTCATCGGTCAGCACAATGATCATGGTTTGTGTGTCCCATTGCTGCCATGGTATGGTATCTGTTCACCTCACATCTGCAGTCTCCACAGGGTATCTGCATGTGTGTGCCCATTGGTGCAAATATGTGGGTCTGCATTCGGATGGTCACTTCTGTCATTGTGTCATTGATGATTGTTGACGGTGTCAGCCCCCATGGGTGTTGTTTGTCTGCACATGGCCAAAGTTATGTCTTATTTGCACTGCAGGATTTGGCTCCCCCAATTTATGTTGCAATGGGACACATACACTACTTTGCCACTGATGTGTTTGTTGTTCTGTGACCAGGAATCATCCATGCAGTTTGGCAGTTGCACCTCTTACTTCGTCAACACTTACCTTTTGTTCACTGTGATGATGGGGGTTTGGACCCCATTGCCACAATGTTCAAAATGTGCTGCAGCTATGGACCCCACACTTACCTTTTGGTCACTGTGATGATGGGGGTTTGGACCCCATTGCCACAATGTTCAAAATGTGCTGCAGCTATGGACCCCACACTTACCTTTTGGTCACTGTGATGATGGGGGTTTGGACCCCATTGCCACAATGTTCAAAATGTGCTGCAGCTATGGACCCCACACTTACCTTTTGGTCACTGTGATGATGGGGGTTTGGACCCCATTGCCACATTGTTCAAAGTGTGCTTCAGCTATGGACCCCACACTTACATTTTGGTCACTGTGATGATGGGGGTTTGGACCACATTGCCACAATGGTCATGGCCTGCTTGCATTGTGGGTGCCACACACATATTTGTGTGGCACATGTGCTAGGGGGTCACATTGTATGTTCAAAGTCATGTTCGGTGTTGTAGGCATTTGACACAGTCTACACACGCTTGTCATGGTGTTGGGGTGATGTCTTCTTCTTGCATTCCCTAGGTTGTGGTGTGCTGGTTGTGTCATGCATTGTCCATCCTATGGGTGGGGGTGTTAGTGGTGGTAGGCATCCTGCCCCCCCCTGGCTAAGGGTGGTAGTAGTGGTAGGCATCCAGCCCACCCTGGGTGAGGGTGGTAGTAGTGATAGGCATCCTGCCCCCCTGGGTGAGGGTGGTAGTGGTGGTAGGCATCCTGCCCCCTGGCTAAGGGTGGTAGTAGTGGTAGGCATCCTGCCCCCCTGGGTGAGGGTGGTAGTAGTGGTAGGCATCCTGCCCCCCTGGCTAAGGGTGGTAGTAGTGGTAGGCATCCTGCCCCCCTGGGTGAGGGTGGTAGTGGTGGTAGGCATCCTGCCCCCCTGGGTGAGGGTGGTAGTAGTGGTAGGCATCCTGCCCCCCTGGGTGAGGGTGGTAGTAGTGGTAGGCATCCTGCCCCCCTGGCTAAGGGTGGTAGTAGTGGTAGGCATCCTGCCCCCCTGGGTGAGGGTGGTAGTAGTGGTAGGCATCCTGCCCCCCTGGGTGAGGGTGGTAGTGGTGGTAGGCATCCTGCCCCCTGGCTAAGGGTGGTAGTAGTGGTAGGCATCCTGCCCCCCTGGATGAGGGTGGTAGTAGTGGTAGGCATCCTGCCCCCCTGGGTGAGGGTGGTAGTAGTGGTAGGCATCCTGCCCCCCTGGCTAAGGGTGGTAGTAGTGGTAGGCATCCTGCCCCCCTGGGTGAGGGTGGTAGTAGTGGTAGGCATCCTGCCCCCCTGGGTGAGGGTGGTAGTAGTGGTAGGCATCCTGCCCCCCTGGGTGAGGGTGGTAGTGGTAGGCATCCTGCCCCCTGGGTGAGGGTGGTAGTAGTGGTAGGCATCCTGCCCCCCTGGGTGAGGGTGGTAGTAGTGGTAGTCATCCTGCCCCCCTGGGTGAGGGTGGTAGTAGTGGTAGTCATCCTGCCCCCCTGGCTAAGGGTGGTAGTAGTGGTAGGCATCCTGCCCCCCTGGGTGAGGGTGGTGGTGCGCATTCAGGCCCCTGTGTGCATATGTGGCATTGGTGATGGGCATCCCGCCCCTATGGTGCTGCTGTTGCTGGTGTAAGTATATTCTGCATCCCTCTGTGTGTGTGTGATGTGTCGTGTACGTGTTGTATGTGTTTCGTGGTTGGTGTCTGGCTTACCTTCTGCGCCGTACGCGTCCGTGCCTGTTCCGGTAGTAAATGTAGAAATTTGACACAGTCTACACACGCTTGTCATGGTGTTGGGGTGATGTCTTCTTCTTGCATTCCCTAGGTTGTGGTGTGCTGGTTGTGTCATGCATTGTCCATCCTATGGGTGGGGGTGTTAGTGGTGGTAGGCATCCTGCCCCCCCCTGGCTAAGGGTGGTAGTAGTGGTAGGCATCCAGCCCACCCTGGGTGAGGGTGGTAGTAGTGGTAGGCATCCTGCCCCCCCTGGGTGAGGGTGGTAGTGGTGGTAGGCATCCTGCCCCCCCTTCCTAAGGGTGGTAGTAGTGGTAGGCATCCTGCCCCCCTGGGTGAGGGTGGTAGTAGTGGTAGGCATCCTGCCCCCCTGGCTAAGGGTGGTAGTAGTGGTAGGCATCCTGCCCCCCTGGGTGAGGGTGGTAGTGGTGGTAGGCATCCTGCCCCCCTGGGTGAGGGTGGTAGTAGTGGTAGGCATCCTGCCCCCCTGGGTGAGGGTGGTAGTAGTGGTAGGCATCCTGCCCCCCTGGCTAAGGGTGGTAGTAGTGGTAGGCATCCTGCCCCCTCTGGGTGAGGGTGGTAGTAGTGGTAGGCATCCTGCCCCCCCTGGGTGAGGGTGGTAGTGGTGGTAGGCATCCTGCCCCCCCTGGCTAAGGGTGGTAGTAGTGGTAGGCATCCTGCCCCCCTGGATGAGGGTGGTAGTAGTGGTAGGCATCCTGCCCCCCTGGGTGAGGGTGGTAGTAGTGGTAGGCATCCTGCCCCCCTGGCTAAGGGTGGTAGTAGTGGTAGGCATCCTGCCCCCCTGGGTGAGGGTGGTAGTAGTGGTAGGCATCCTGCCACCCTGGGTGAGGGTGGTAGTAGTGGTAGGCATCCTGCCCCCCTGGGTGAGGGTGGTAGTGGTAGGCATCCTGCCCCCTGGGTGAGGGTGGTAGTAGTGGTAGGCATCCTGCCCCCCTGGGTGAGGGTGGTAGTAGTGGTAGTCATCCTGCCCCCCTGGGTGAGGGTGGTAGTAGTGGTAGTCATCCTGCCCCCCTGGCTAAGGGTGGTAGTAGTGGTAGGCATCCTGCCCCCCTGGGTGAGGGTGGTGGTGCGCATTCAGGCCCCTGTGTGCATATGTGGCATTGGTGATGGGCATCCCGCCCCTATGGTGCTGCTGTTGCTGGTGTAAGTATATTCTGCATCCCTCTGTGTGTGTGTGATGTGTCGTGTACGTGTTGTATGTGTTTCGTGGTTGGTGTCTGGCTTACCTTCTGCGCCGTACGCGTCCGTGCCTGTTCCGGTAGTAAATGTAGAATATTGGTATGATCGGGACGAAGGGATTCATGGTTGGTTCGTGTCGTTCGTCCTTCTCGTTGCTTCGCGTCGTCCTCGTCGCTTCGCCTCGTCCTCGTCGCTTCGCCTCGTCCTCGTCGCTTCGCGTCGTCCTCGTCGCTGCCGTGTTCGTCTCGGAGCCGTGGATCGTGTTGTGGCGCGAATCGGAGCTTATGTGAGCCTCTCCCGGATGCTTTGACGTGCCGTGCGTAGCGACGGGTTCGGCGCGTACGGAACGCGCATCGTACTTGTCCGGCCGGACGGGGCTGCATTTTTCCTTCCGTGCGACTTGATTCGGCGTTTCCGGATTCGCCTCGGTCGGGGAACAGGACCTGGTTTGGGTGAGTACGGCTCGGCCGGATTGTTTGCTGTTGTGCGCATCCTACTTACTCGTTCGGTGTGCTGTACGGATCGGTCGGGAAACAGGCTTTCGCATGGCTTTTTTCCCGACCGAATGGTGTTGGGTACGCCTCCGACCGAGATCGGAATCGGCCCCTTTATGTGGACAAAAAGGTATAGGGGCCTAAGCGCGAACTACCCCAAATAGCCAAAAAAAGACTTAGCACGGGGAGGGGAGGGGGGCAGGGGGGAGATAGGCCTTGCAGCGAAGGGGTTAAAAAAATCCCACCTAAGGTAGAAAACATTTTTTATTATGTATTAAATTTACTAAAAGTGATGCATAGAATTAATTAAAAGCAAGTTGAAGTTAAGTTAATTGTTTTTATAAAATGTAATGTTACATTATTTTTTACATTCAAAAAGGTTTTTGAAGTATTTTAAAATAAAATAGTGTATTTTTAGATTTTTGAACATTAAATATATTTATAATTTTAACTAGTTGTAATAATTTAATTTAACATTATTTCCTGCGGATGCGTGGCCAAGCAAGATGGATTATAGGATGTGCATCTGAGGTGCTCCACAATCTCCTTGTCATTATCCTTAAAAATCCCACCCTAATCCTGACGGTTCATCGCGCATTCAGCGCAGTAATCCTGTGGCCCTTGTTGGGGAACAGATTTGTCGCAGGTGTTTGTCTGGAGGCTGCCGCATCCAGTTTGTGAAGCCCAGTGAGGGTGTTGGTGCTCCGAAATGGAGGGAAGCGGAGCGGAGAGAATACCTGTCCTGACTGCCACTGCCTGAGGAACGTGGAGACTCCCTGGTGTGGCTCAGGCGTAGGGGTGCTGTGGCTGTTGTAGCAGGCGCTGTATTGCTGTGAGGCCTGAGCTGGGGCCTGGCCTGCTGCTTCTCTGTCTTCTGACACTCGGTGGAGGATTGATGCTCTGGGGCTGCGGCCTGTGACGTTGGCGAGCTGCGTGGCTTGGGAGTTGCAGTGCTCCCCCTCTGCAGGGCCCTGAGGACACGGCCTACTAATTGTGGCTTGGACTCTTGCCTTTCTGCCTCTCTCTCTCCTTGGTGGGGCCCTGGTGAATTGGGGCCTTGGAGATCTTCGCCTGCAAGAAAGGCTCTAGCATATGAACTGGTGCCTGTGGGGGCAGTCCCACATTGTTTTGACTAAAAGTGAAGAAATCAGATGGAGTAGGGGGGGTTTCCTCCATTTAAAAAGTTGAACCCTTTCTGAAGGTGTCTTGATGGTAATGTGTTCTCAACAGCTTTCCTTGACTGTATAGATGCTGAATCATTTCAACCTCATATGCTTCTGAGGTCTCCTCAAGACGAGCTGGAGGTGTTCCTAAAAAAAGGCGGGGGAGAGATTCGCAAAATTCTATATTGTTACGTCTGTCAGGTCATTGCTTGCTTACTGATACTCTTGATGAGGTCCTTCAATTTTTAAGGGTGGGGCTATGTTACGGGCATGTAGTCCTTCTGGTATAATTGGCTGGAATAGAGCAAATGAATGAAAACTAAATTTGAGCCAGGAAGAACTGGTTGTGGGGAGATATATTTTGTAAAAGTTTTTTAGGGCATCATATAAGTGCGGTGTAGGTAGTAAAACTCAGATACCTTAAATCGTGTGTTGCTCAATGCCATTGATTAATCCTTGCCTGTAATGGTGCCCTATATATCTTCCTGCCATATTTTCCTAACTCTTAAAGGAGTCAGCCTTTTGTCTTCCTTCATAACCCTGTACAGGTTGCATACCAATCTACAGATGGATCGGGTGTCACAGGGAATCCTGCCCAAATCTCCCTGGCGGTATTTAGTAACTTAGCATATTGCACGAACTGTCCAGGGCCAATTTGAAAGGACTCCTGCACCAATTTAACAATAGGGCCCTCAGGGTACACATCATCATGTGTATTACAACCCCCTTTCCTCTATCTTCTTACTGAGATCTCATTGCCTATCAGTCTGAATAGTTGTAGTGACCATATTTCCAGCTGACCGGCGGTCTCCGTAGGACCCTAGTCCCAGCCATTTTCCAGGCCTTTCCTGTGTGTCTCACTGTGTGTAGGTAGTGTGTCGGGATTGCTTCCTCTTTTCAATGAGCGTGACCATCAGTTACCCTGGTACACTGCAGCATCCGTTTTTCCCAGTTGTCCCCATGTTCCAGACAGATAGTACCATGTTGTAGCTCGGAAGCAATGTAATATGACTCCAGGTCAGGTAGTCCAAGACAGACCTCCGAAGAGTCTACTTTAAAAGTATCCCGACATACTTGGCTCCTCTTCTCTGCCCATACCAAAGATAACAGGAGTTAGTCTAATTTCTTAAACATTTCTTTGGTCAAAGCGCAAAAAGAATTCTGCAAGACATATAAGCATCTGGCAAGGCAGATAATTTTGGCCACTGCCCTTCTTCCTATGTCTGAAAGTGGGAGAGTGAATTTAACTGAACCTGGTGAGGCATTTCAACACCTTGACCACATCATCTTTATGTTCTTCATCTGTGTGAGACACCTAAATCCCAAAGTACCTGAATTTCTATCTTTCCTAGTGCAACCCCAACTCCTGTCTGTCCATGACCTCCCTGATTAACAAAACTCCCAAGGGAAAAACACTTTTTTGGCTTTGTTTATCTACAAACTGATACTGGTACAAATTCTTCTGTCTCGTGAAATAGGATTCATTTTTAGTTTCTGTCATATGATGTTTATTAGTGGATCATTGGCATACATGGAAACCTCATGCCTTCTTGCCCCTACTCAAATTTTCCAATCCGTCAGGGATTGCTTCATTCATATCGCCAAAAGGCTCCATAGCTAAAGGGGAAGACGAGAAGCGACAGCGGGCAACCCTTCCTTGTGCCCTTACTGATCTTTCATGCCTCAAATACCATTCTTTCTGACTTATCCCTGGCCATATGATTCTTGGAAAGGAGATGCATCCATTCCCTGAAGCCTGGCCCTAATCCTGTATCCTGTAAAATCAACATCTAATATTCCCATGGCAGGGAATCAAGCCCTCTCTCTGTATCAAGTGTGATGAGCATACATTTTTCCTCCATCTGGGCAGAAGTTTCCAATATGTGATTGAACCTGGGTAAATTGGTAGGTGCGCTGCATTGTGGCATAAAGCTGCATTGCTCTTCATGGCTTAGAATGGTAACTACCTCATTAAGCCTAGTTGCCAACACTTTGTTAAGTATTTTAATATCAGTATCATTATTCATCAATAATTGGCATTAGGTGGTCGGGTCCTGGGGGATCCCTACCTTGGTTATGCATCATTATTATTATGACTTCCCTTATTGTGTCTGGTAGTCCACCCTGTGTCTTTGCTTCATCATAGATTTTCTTTAGCTTTACCATGATCTGTTCCTTGTACATTTGGTAAAATTCCGCTGGAAGCCCATCACCACCCAGTGTTTTTCCCCTGGACTTGTTCCAGATCGCTTCCTCATTGAGGCAGGTTTTGAGTTAGTCGATGTATTGAGCTGGTGGGATTTTGAGGTAGAATTGCTTGATCATTATTGGTAACTATGTATCCATGAGGTTTTATGTTGCGATTGAAGATGATGGAGGACAAGATGTATTTGTGGAGTACTCTGCAGGAGACAAGGGTTCTGCTGGGAATCTAAGGGTCGCACCAAAATGAGCTGATGGCATTTGGTAATAAATGAGCCACTGCACGACTGTGTCAGTGAAGCACATGCGTGTTTTCAAAGTGAGGGTCAGTACTTGGTGGTTGACATTGTCAAAGGCTGTTGACAGGTCAAGCAGACTGGGAAGGCTGGTGTTATTTTAGTTGTTGGTCAGCAGGGTGTCCCCGACCACTTATAGAGAAGCTGTCTCTATGCTGCAGCATGGTCTGTTGAAGGTTTTTCTTGTTGATCTAATCTTGTAATTGAGTGATAACAGCTTTCTCGATAAACACTAGCTGCCTCAGGGGTGAGTGTCTTTAGCAGGGGGATCTAAGTCTATTCTGTTTTGAGTTTGTCCAGGAAGGTTCTTTGGCTGCGGTCTCTCTCTGGCATTACTCATCTGCTGCCTCGAAGTAGCCTCCACCACATCCATCTTCTTCTCCAGCATCTGGACAGACTTTCCTAGCTTATCTTTTATACTGTCCATGCAGTTGCTTTTTAGATCTTCTTTAGCTTCTCTATGAGTACATGCTTTTATGGGTAACTATCCGTGGGAGTATTATGCTGATCTTCCTGGTCTTACCTAGGAGAGAGAAAGAGCTACTTCTCTTTCTCTACTACCATTCTGTTTCATCTGTTCGGGCACCATATTGATGATCTGATGACTCAGACTCTGGCGAGACTTCAATTTGTAGAAATGGGTATTTTCATAGTGTTGTGGAAATGTGCCTTTTAATGAGCACACCGGTGCAGGGGTCACCCTTCTCTGTCTACGGGTCCGTAGACCAACAAAATAGAGATTGGCACTGAAGCCGGAATTCAAATAACAAGTTTATTAATCACTCATGAGTGGGACTACGTCCACACAGCACTCTAAAGTGCTGCCTGAGGTAGTACGTTGAAGTCACAGAACACAGGCCTTATATACAGCTTTTTCTGCACTTGTAAGCATGTGAACAGAAATAGGAAGGACAAGTTTCACAAATAGTTTTCAGCAAACAAGGACAGATGAAAAACCACATGGTCAGCAAAGTGGGAGGGGGAGCAGGAGTGCTTATGGCAGCAGTAAATGATTGACAGTTGAGTCTGAGACCAGGTGTTCTGGCAGCTACAAACTCTTAGTACGTACATTGCTTTTAGCTGAGTCAGGAAGTCAACTAAAATAGACAGCACAGGCAGGGAAAAAGACGAGCAGCAGAGGACGGGAGAATTACAAAGCCAACAAAATGGATGCCACAACCAAGATGGCTTCAGCTCATGCTAACGGAAATTATTTCAGATTTCCACAGACGACCCTTTTAGCATATGCTGAAGACATCTTCTATGCTTTTGAGGAAGTACGGAAAACATTGTGCACATCTATCTGCATTAATTCAGTAATTTCTTGGTCCATTGCCAAGCGAGCATTTACATTTGTAACATTTCGTTTAGTCGGTATACATGAGGTACAAGTAGAAATACAAAGGGAACAGAGCATTGGGCCGCATTGAATACATAGGCAACAAGTGAAGAGAATTTCAAAAAATATACATAGAGCTGTTAATACTTTCCATCCCCATACAGTAAATACATTCCATAGCCATCCAGTCCAAGTCCATGTTCCTGAATCCTGATGGATTTCAGTGGCTATTTTGTGCAACTTGGAAATTGCGTCAAAAACAGAAGGGGCGTGGTCAGGGATATAGACACAGCAGCTACTCCCTATGATGCGACATGCTCCACCACGGTCAGCCAGGATTACGTCAAGAACCATCCTATTTTGGAGCGTCACAATTCTCGCAATTCGTAGTTCCTCTGTGATATTTCCAAGCGCCATTGCTGTCTGGTTCGTTACAGCCTCTACAACACGTGTCAAACGCCTGATCTTCCTACTGTTTAAGGCCGCACCAACAAAGAAGAATAGTCCCAAATTAAAGTCGATATACTGCTGTAGTGCAGTATCAGTTTGATCCACCTCATCATTATTTATTGTCCTCTTGAATCTATTTTTGGAAATGTCATTATACAGTTTATAGTCTTTATGGTAGGATGCAGGTGCCAAAAACACAGGTGGAAGCAAAAAGGACACGTAGCAGCTTCCTGACCAACCAATAGGTAGATGGTAATAACCTTTACTTCTGCAAATGAAATAGGTGTTGTGTGAGGACAAAAAACTGCTTTTGTTTGTTCCAGTAATATTCAATACTGTAGTACAGTCACTTTTTCCCACAGGGATACTGCCAATACTGCTCACACAGAGATCCGCTCGAGCTCTAGTAACAGCGATAACAGGAGGCTCATTACCCTTGATGGTTCGAGTGTTGGGGAAAACATAGTGTGTGGAGGAGTTTCCTCGGCGATACTCCTCCATTTTCCATACAGTTCCTTTTGCTTGTGGGTCCCCTTCCTCATCAGGGTAGCAGACTTTGTTCAACTGAGCGTTGTCTTCCTACATCATAGTTAGTAATATTAGCGATATAAGAAGCCCACAATAATGCAAACCAGGCTCTGCAGGAGCCATTATGTGAAAACGACAAAGGAATGAAAGGCGTTCCTCCCTTTCTCTGATGAGCTGGCATCATTCCACATACCCAGCAGTTGGTAACGTTCGTAGCATTGTGCGTGTGGTGCAACATTTGAATGAAAGTGTTATTAAAGTAGGACATTCTGTGCTTTTGCTCATGATAAGGTAGAGTAAAATAGTGATGTTCAATGGGGACAGGAGTAGTAGCAGTCAATAGATTTCGAACAGGAGCTACTTCCTCTACAACCCAAGTTATTGTAGCGATGACAACAACAGTCAAAGTGAGTCCAGTAGCAATCATAGTTTGTTTATTACAGATTCTCGCAGCAGTCGGTTTCTTCTCCTCAAGCATATTCATTCCGTCGTCAAACAACAAAGCAGATGGTGCCCTAAGGTCCTGGGCAGGCGTTGATTTCTTCACTAAAATTGAGACGAGTAGTCACTAATAGACTACCCCCTTTGAAGTCAGTCTTTAACCACCCAGGACAGTGGCTCAAACAGTCTTTTTCAACGAAGTGTCTTTCTTCCTGGGTCGCAGCTGATATCGAGATGTACCAGGGATCGTGTGGTCCGGGAAGACTTCCTCAGGTCCTGCAGGTGACGTAGCTTGTCCTTTCTCTGTGACCAGGATATCGCGGTGATCTGTCAGCGCAGCTGGGCTCACTAGATCCTGCAACACCTTTCGACAGTGTGTCCCATGGACCCAGTTCTTCCGATTGGTCACTCGAACTGCAGTCCTGGTAGCCAGTAGCACCTGCTCAGGGCCTCGCCATCTCGGTGCTAGGGAGCTGGTCCTCTGAAAGGATTTAATCACCAAGAAGTCACCAGGGCGCAAACAATGGCCCTCGCCTTGCGACCTGTCTTGAAGAGTCTCCCGAACCTGTTGATAAATAGAAGACAAACTATCAGTCAACTGTGACAAATAATCATTCATCAACACATGTGGTACATCATGAATAGGGCGTGGCTTAGGAATCCCCCAAATATTCATAGGCCTTCCGAAAACCACCTCATACGGTGTGAGGCCAGATCGTGAATGTGGTATCGATCTGATAGATAACAATGCCAGAGGCAGCGCATCAGGCCATTTCAATGATGTGGAGGCTTGTATCTTAGCCAATTTCAATTTCAGAGTGGAGTTATATCGCTCCACTAGCCCCGCTGATTGTGGGTGAAAAGCAGCATGAAACTTCTGCTTAATTCCCAACCCTTTCATGAGATACTCAACAACTTGCCCAATAAAATGGGGTCCGTTGTCACTCCACAAAACTCGACAAATGCCGAATCGGGGAAAGAACTCCTTTAGGAGCACCTTTGCTGTCGTAAGTGCTGTATTATCTTTCGTAGCGTATGCCTCTACCCATTTACTGAAGGCACAAACCACTACCAAGACATACTTTAGGTTGTTACAGCGCTCAAGCTGGATGTAATCCATTTGCAGGACCTCAAAAGGTGCAGTTGGTATTGCAAACCCTCCTGTTGGAGTTCGTGTTCCCTTTCCAGGATTATACTGGAGACAGATCAGACAGGACTGAACTATCTTTTTAGCCGTGCCGGCAATCTCTGGATGATCCCAAACTTGCATAAGTTGCTTTGTTATTGAGGATGCTCCAACATGTGCCGGCCCATGTGCCATGTGAATCATAGGGTGTGAATAGGCTGTGGGTAACTTCCATTTTGTCATTTCTGTATTCCTCCAACAGCCCTCATCATCCAATGCTCCCTCCTTGGACCATTGGTCTAATTCGTCAACAGAAGCAGATTGTTGCATGTCCAGCACCTCTTGCCTGGCATCATGCCAACGCTCAGCCTGTGACTTAACTACATACATAGATGTGGTACTTTGCTGCATTGCAGTCTCACGGGCTGTGTAATCCGCAAAGGCATTGCCTGCTCCTATTTTATCAGTCACTTTCTTGTGTGCACTACATTTAACAATTGCCACTTTCTTAGGATAGGTCAAAGCAGTAAGGAGATTATGTACTAATTCCCCATGCACTATTTGTGTCCCATGTGAAGTAAGAAAGCCTCTTTCTTTCCATAACTGCCCGAAACTATGAGCCACACCAAAGGCATATTGGCTATCAGTGTAAATGTTAACAAGCAAATCTGTACTAAGCTCACATGCTCTTGTCAGTGCTATCAACTCGGCTGCTTGAGCTGACTTCTGTGGGATGCGAGCTGTCTCAACTACTGTTTGAAGTGTTGTAATTGCATAGGCGGCAGATGTAGTGCCATCAGGAAACTTCAGGCAGGACCCATCAACCCACAATTCCCCATCAACACTAGAAAGGGGTGTATCTTGTAGGTCAACACGACCCTTTGTTTGTTCTTCAGTAAGGGATATACAGTCATGTAACTCTTGTGACTGAGACTGAGTAGCTGGAAATGGCAATAATGTAGCAGGATTCAGAGTCAAACATCTTTTCAACGTAATATGAGGGGCCAAAAGTCTCAATTCATATCCTGTCAAGCGGGCACTAGTCAAATGCTGTGTTTTTGTTTGATTGAGCAAGGCATCGACTGAATGGGGTACTAACACAAGCAATCTATGTGACAAGACTATTCCCTCACTCTGACGTATAGACACAGCCGTTGCCGCCACCGCTCGAAAACAACCAGGCAGCGCGCGGGCAACTGGATCAAGGACAGCCGGAAAATATGCATAGGGACGTTGTTTATCACCGTGTGTCTGTGTTAAAACCGAGAGGGCACAACCTTCCCTCTCGTGTACATAGAGTGTGAAAGTCTTAGTGTAGTCTGGAGTTCCTAATACAGGTGCAGAACAAAGAGCTTGACGTAACTATTGGAAGGCATTCTGGCATTCAGTAGTCCATGGGAGGGGCATCGGAGTGTCTTTAGTCAAAAGGGCCAACAAGGGTTTAATAATGTGTGAAAAGCTAGGGATCCACTGCCTACAAAAAGAAGTAAGGCCAATCAGTGCACGGACATCCTTCTGAGTACGGGGCACAGGAGTGTCTAAAATAGTTTGAATGCGATCTTATGTGAGTGCACGTCCCTCCTTAGACAGGAGGTGACCTAAATAGGTAACCTGCTGTCTACAAAATTGCAATTTCTTCCGAGAGACTTTGTGATGATGAGAGGCAAGAAATGATAATAATGACAGTGTTCCTTCGTCACACTGTTCAGGGGTATCGGCAGCCAACAAGATGTGATCGACATATTGAATAAGAGCCACCCCTTTTGGTACAGGAAAAGAATCAAGCTGCCTTTTCAATGCCTGACTATAAATGCTAGGACTCTCTGTATACCCTTGCGGAGCTCTACAGAATCTGAATGATCTATTATTCAAAGTGAAGCCAAACAAATAACGGCTGTCAGGGTGAATAGGTATCGAAAAGAATGCATTCTTCAAATCTATTACACTAAATGTAGTGGCAGTAGGAGGAACCATAGTAAGAAGTGTCGTAATGTCAGAGACTACCGGATATTGGGGCACCACGATTTTGTTAACCTCTCGTAAATCAATAATGAATCTGTAAATTTTAGTATCAGTGTCTTTTTTCAAAATAGGAAGGATAGGACTATTACAGGTATTATAAGGTACTTCTTCCACAACCCCCACCATGATCAAATCCTGAACAATGTGCGTCAATGCTTCTTCGCCTTCCCGAGATATTTTATATTGGGGCAATCGAGGCAATGAAGCACCTTCCTTCACTTGAATATGCACTGGTGGAATAACCATTTGACCCACATCTGTATCTGATTTAGCCCACAAAGTACTAGGTAAAGATGCCAGAGCGATATCCTCTTTAATGAGACAAGACCTCTCAACCATTGGATAATTATCATTTAAGATAACACGCACACTTTCTGGGGAACAACGTATTGTAGCACGAAAATATTTAAGCATATCGATACCCACAATGTTATCCGGCGTGTTAGGGGAAAGCAGAAAAGGACATACTGCAGTGAATTTATCAAGACTAAATGTAAGCGGCTGTGACAGTGGGCTAGGTGTAGGTGTCCCATCGAATCCTATTGATGTTATCATTGCGCCAGACAGGGGAGCCCTAGGAACCAATTTTTTAGACGGAGCACTACGAGTAGCTCCTGTATCAACCAGAAACCGATCAGTAGAGCCCAAGACATTTGCATCAACATAAGGACCTTTCTGATCTACTGGGACCTCAACCGGTTCCTTACCCCATCCTAGGCATTCCTATGCGTAATCAGAATCCCCAAGACCATCAGCCGAATAATCTGACATTTGATATTGATTTCGTCTATCAAAGGTATTAGAATAATTTGGTCCGTGTTCAACTGCCTCAAATCTGGGACGATTGCCCATGCCTCCCCTATTTCCTGAATTCCCTGGGCCCTCTCTTATTTCCTCTACCTCGTTGGTACTGCTGACCTCGCAAAAGGGGGCACTCAGAACGCCAATGTCCAATCTCTTTACAATAAGCACACTGATCAGAGGACAAAGTTGCTCGAGGGAAAGGGGGTACACCAGGTGTATATACTGCACGTCCGCCTCTTCCACCACCTCTGAATGGTGGACCATATACTTGAGCCAACATAACTTTCGTCTTTAAATCCTTAACCTTCTTATCCTCCTTGCCTTTTGCTTCCAATTCCTGACGCTCATAATACTGGGCCATAGTCAAAAGGGAGACTGGGGAAGACGTAGTCCACGAACTCTCGCTGGCCTTGAGGCGACTAGCTATTTCTGGCAACATGTTAGTGACAAATTTGTCGACGAACAGATGCTTACCCGTGTCATCTGTCAAGGACTGCCCACTAAAATCATGGAATGTCTCTTCAAATCGTGTAAAGAAATCGGAAACTGACTCATCCGCTTTCTGTTTACAAGACGCTAATGTAGTCCAATCTATTTTCTTA
This sequence comes from Calotriton arnoldi, assembly GCA_963921515.1. Classification (NCBI taxonomy): domain Eukaryota; kingdom Metazoa; phylum Chordata; class Amphibia; order Caudata; family Salamandridae; genus Calotriton; species Calotriton arnoldi. The sequence continues at coordinate 22,143 of CAWUFW010007779.1, forward strand.
GGGGGTATGAGAGTTTTCAACTTAGTCACAATAGCTTTAGGAAGATCTAATATCACCTGTTGCGGTTTCTGCGCAGGCTCTCTAGCCACATCTATTTCTTCTAAATGCACCCAAGTATCACCATATGCTACATTATCATCTTTTTTCCAAATTGTTCTCCACATATCAGGGGGCAAAATAAGTCCAAAAAACATATCAATATCTGGCAAGGTCATAGTGCAGGAGCTAATAGCTCCTTCTACTTCTTCATAAAAAGCGGCAGGATTTTTTCGCGGATCGGGCAAAGCAGCCTTAAGAGCCATAACATCTGCTCTACTCCAAGGAGTATAGACCCAATTATAAATAAAATATCCCTTTGCATCATCTGAAGTTTTATCGTCATTTGTTCCCGCACCCTTCGGGGGAACATACAGAGGCGCAGCTTCACGCATTGGTTTTACAGTAACCACAGTATCACTAGGGTCATTGTCTATCCCCAAAACTTCTTCTTTTTGCACAGGGGTCTGAACTGTTTGTGCAGTTTTAACTTTACTAGCTGATTTTTGCTCCGCTTTTAAACATAGTGTATCATGTCTTAATTTAACCACTCGCCTAATTAGATCAGGTATATTTGAAAAAAGGAAAGTTCCATCATTTAATTGTTTATAATCAGAATTGATATCAGTGGGCTCTAAGTTTTTAGAAACGTTTCTAAAACCAAGTATTACCTCCCAAGTGAACTTCTCTGCAAAATATAACTGCTCTAAATCCTTCCACTGCTGAACCATTGCTACAAGGTCTGGAGCAGAAGTAGTCCCACGAGCTTCTTTGCGAGCAGTGGATCTAATAGTGGCTTTTTCGTCAGTAGTCAAAGTAGAGCGAGTCTGCCGCCCATCTTGCTTATGTAAGTCTTTATCGTCTGAGGAACAATGTTCTTCTTCAGAAAGATCATTCTCGGGCAGAGGGAAATTTACACGGGGGCGGAGGTCGATCTAACAAAATGGAGTCATCCAGAGGTTTATTAAGAATGGGATAAATGGGGCGCCTAATAGGGTACTGGCCAGTTACCTCTAAACGACGCTCCCTTTCCTCTTTTTCTTTTATTGCCTTCATCTCTTTATTTTTTAATTCCAGCGCTTTTTGATATATCGTTTTTCGCTGTTCTTTTTCTGCTATAGCTTCTTCTTTCCTCACTCTCTCTTGCACTTCTTTCTCCCACATTCGTACACAATCAAACATATCTTGTCGACTTTTCCTTTTAAACAAACACTGTTCTACATATTGAATCTTCTTAAAGTCAAATGACCCATTCACTGGCCATTGTAGATCAGGATCCTTTTCGTATATTTGTTCCACAATGTACTATACATTATGGAAGAAATACCATATTTGACATACATATGTCTATTAGGTGTCCCCTCTGGGGGAGCCGGCTGACTTCTTTCTAAATCCTTTTTGGTACCACCAAGACAGCAACACAACCTACGGAGTGTGCTGGAAACAGGCATGCTACCACATTTTTGTAAAATATTACTTTTCCAAAATATTCAAAAGTAGAGAAAAATCTCCACATTATCTGCTTTTATCTTTTGCAAAAAATAAATCAAACAAACAAAACCAGAATCTTGGCCAAGCAAATCAAGAGTGCCGCTTCAGCGACCTTACCAAACAAGAGTCTCCAACTTCCACCTGCCGATCTCTTAGTCGACCTAATGGTCACTGCAAATTTTACGCCAAAGGATACCTCAGTCGGGACCGGCCACCACCTGGAGGGTCAAATCGAAAAACCGGAAAAGTCACTTTGGCTGCAAAGACAAGGGTCTCCTCATGCAGGACGTCTCCTCAGTAATATTCCACTCTTCCGTCAAGACCACTCCTTCAGACGGCCGCGTCCTCGATGAGGCCCCACGTATCGGGCGCCAATTGTGGAAATGTGCCTTTTAATGAGCACACCGGTGCAGGGGTCACCCTTCTCTGTCCACGGGTCCGTAGACCAACAAAATAGAGATTGGCACTGAAGCTGGAATTCAAATAACAAGTTTATTAATCACTCATGAGTGGGACTACGTCCACACAGCACTCTCAAGTGCTGCCTGAGGTAGTACATTGAAGTCACAGAACACAGGCCTTATATACAGCTTTTTCTGCACTTGTAAGCATGTGAACAGAAATAGGAAGGACAAGTTTCACAAATAGTTTTCAGCAAACAAGGACAGATGAAAAACCACATGGTCAGCAAAGTGGGAGGGGAGCAGGAGTGCTTATGGCAGCAGTAAATGATTGACAGTTGAGTCTGAGACCAGGTGTTCTGGCAGCTACAAACTCTTAGCACGTACATTGCTTTTAGCTGAGTCAGGAAGTCAACTAAAATAGACAGCACAGGCAGGGAAAAAGACGAGCAGCAGAGGACGGGAGAATTACAAAGCCAACAAAATGGATGCCACAACCAAGATGGCTTCAGCTCATGCTAACGGAAATTATTTCAGATTTCCACAGACGACCCTTTTAGCATATGCTGAAGACATCTTCTATGCTTTTGAGGAAGTACGGAAAACATCGTGCATATCTATCTGCATTAATTCAGTAATTTCTTGGTCCATTGCCAAGCGAGCATTTACATTTGTAACATTTCGTTTAGTCGGTATACATGAGGTACAAGTAGAAATACAAAGGGAACAGAGCATTGGGCCGCATTGAATACATAGGCAACAAGTGAAGAGAATTTCAAAAAATATACATAGAGCTGTTAATACTTTCCATCCCCATACAGTAAATACATTCCATAGCCATCCAGTCCAAGTCCATGTTCCTGAATCCTGATGGATTTCAGTGGCTATTTTGTGCAACTTGGAAATTGCATCAAAAACAGAAGGGGCGTGGTCAGGGATATAGACACAGCAGCTACTCCCTATGATGCGACATGCTCCACCACGGTCAGCCAGGATTACGTCAAGGACCATCCTATTTTGGAGCGTCACAATTCTCGCAATTCGTAGTTCCTCTGTGATATTTCCAAGCGCCATTGCTGTCTGGTTCGTTACAGCCTCTACAACACGTGTCAAACGCCTGATCTTCCTACTGTTTAAGGCCGCACCAACAAAGAAGAATAGTCCCAAATTAAAGTCGATATACTGCTGTAGTGCAGTATCAGTTTGATCCACCTCATCATTATTTATTGTCCTCTTGAATCTATTTTTGGAAATGTCATTATACAGTTTATAGTCTTTATGGTAGGATGCAGGTGCCAAAAACACAGGTGGAAGCAAAAAGGACACGTAGCAGCTTCCTGACCAACCAATAGGTAGATGGTAATAACCTTTACTTCTGCAAATGAAATAGGTGTTGTGTGAGGACAAAAAACTGCTTTTGTTTGTTCCAGTAATATTCAATACTGTAGTACAGTCACTTTTTCCCACAGGGATACTGCCAATACTGCTCACACAGAGATCCGCTCGAGCTCTAGTAACAGCGATAACAGGAGGCTCATTACCCTTGATGGTTCGAGTGTTGGGGAAAACATAGTGTGTGGAGGAGTTTCCTCGGCGATACTCCTCCATTTCCCATACAGTTCCTTTTGCTTGTGGGTCCCCTTCCTCATCAGGGTAGCAGACTTTGTTCAACTGAGCGTTGTCTTCCTACATCATAGTTAGTAATATTAGCGATATAAGAAGCCCACAATAATGCAAACCAGGCTCTGCAGGAGCCATTATGTGAAAACGACAAAGGAATGAAAGGCGTTCCTCCCTTTCTCTGATGAGCTGGCATCATTCCACATACCCAGCAGTTGGTAACGTTCGTAGCATTGTGCGTGTGGTGCAACATTTGAATGAAAGTGTTATTAAAGTAGGACATTCTGTGCTTTTGCTCATGATAAGGTAGAGTAAAATAGTGATGTTCAATGGGGACAGGAGTAGTAGCAGTCAATAGATTTCGAACAGGAGCTACTTCCTCTACAACCCAAGTTATTGTAGCGATGACAACAACAGTCAAAGTGAGTCCAGTAGCAATCATAGTTTGTTTATTACAGATTCTCGCAGCAGCCGGTTTCTTCTCCTCAAGCATATTCATTCCGTCGTCAAACAACAAAGCAGATGGTGCCCTAAGGTCCTGGGCAGGCGTTGATTTCTTCACTAAAATTGAGACGAGTAGTCACTAATAGACTACCCCCTTTGAAGTCAGTCTTTAACCACCCAGGACAGTGGCTCAAACAGTCTTTTTCAACGAAGTGTCTTTCTTCCTGGGTCGCAGCTGATATCGAGATGTACCAGGGATCGTGTGGTCCGGGAAGACTTCCTCAGGTCCTGCAGGTGACGTAGCTTGTCCTTTCTCTGTGACCAGGATATCGCGGTGATCTGTCAGCGCAGCTGGGCTCACTAGATCCTGCAACACCTTTCGACAGTGTGTCCCATGGACCCAGTTCTTCCGATTGGTCACTCGAACTGCAGTCCTGGTAGCCAGTAGCACCTGCTCAGGGCCTCGCCATCTCGGTGCTAGGGAGCTGGTTCTCTGAAAGGATTTAATCACCAAGAAGTCACCAGGGCGCAAACAATGGCCCTCGCCTTGCGACCTGTCTGGAAGAGTCTCCCGAACCTGTTGATAAATAGAAGACAAACTATCAGTCAACTGTGACAAATAATCATTCATCAACACATGTGGTACATCATGAATAGGGCGTGGCTTAGGAATCCCCCAAATATTCATAGGCCTTCCGAAAACCACCTCATACGGTGTGAGGCCAGATCGTGAATGTGGTATCGATCTGATAGATAACAATGCCAGAGGCAGCGCATCAGGCCATTTCAATGATGTGGAGGCTTGTATCTTAGCCAATTTCAATTTCAGAGTGGAGTTATATCGCTCCACTAGCCCCGCTGATTGTGGGTGAAAAGCAGCATGAAACTTCTGCTTAATTCCCAACCCTTTCATGAGATACTCAACAACTTGCCCAATAAAATGGGGTCCGTTGTCACTCCACAAAACTCGACAAATGCCGAATCGGGGAAAGAACTCCTTTAGGAGCACCTTTGCTGTCGTAAGAGCTGTATTATCTTTCGTAGCGTATGCCTCTACCCATTTACTGAAGGCACAAACCACTACCAAGACATACTTTAGGTTGTTACAGCGCTCAAGCTGGATGTAATCCATTTGCAGGACCTCAAAAGGTGCAGTTGGTATTGCAAACCCTCCTGTTGGAGTTCGTGTTCCCTTTCCAGGATTATACTGGAGACAGATCAGACAGGACTGAACTATCTTTTTAGCCGTGCCGGCAATCTCTGGATGATCCCAAACTTGCATAAGTTGCTTTGTTATTGAGGATGCTCCAACATGTGCCGGCCCATGTGCCATGTGAATCATAGGGTGTGAATAGGCTGTGGGTAACTTCCATTTTGTCATTTCTTTATTCCTCCAACAGCCCTCATCATCCAATGCTCCCTCCTTGGACCATTGGTCTAATTCGTCAACAGAAGCAGATTGTTGCATGTCCAGCACCTCTTGCCTGGCATCATGCCAACGCTCAGCCTGTGACTTAACTACATACATAGATGTGGTACTTTGCTGCATTGCAGTCTCACGGGCTGTGTAATCCGCAAAGGCATTGCCTGCTCCTATTTTATCAGTCACTTTCTTGTGTGCACTACATTTAACAATTGCCACTTTCTTAGGATAGGTCAAAGCAGTAAGGAGATTATGTACTAATTCCCCATGCACTATTTGTGTCCCATGTGAAGTAAGAAAGCCTCTTTCTTTCCATAACTGCCCGAAACTATGAGCCACACCAAAGGCATATTGGCTATCAGTGTAAATGTTAACAAGCAAATCTGTACTAAGCTCACATGCTCTTGTCAGTGCTATCAACTCGGCTGCTTGAGCTGACTTCTGTGGGATGCGAGCTGTCTCAACTACTGTTTGAAGTGTTGTAATTGCATAGGCGGCAGATGTAGTGCCATCAGGTAACTTCAGGCAGGACCCATCAACCCACAATTCCCCATCAACACTAGAAAGGGGTGTATCTTGTAGGTCAACACGACCCTTTGTTTGTTCTTCAGTAAGGGATATACAGTCATGTAACTCTTGTGACTGAGACTGAGTAGCTGGAAATGGCAATAATGTAGCAGGATTTCAGAGTCAAACATCTTTTCAACGTAATATGAGGGGCCAAAAGTGTCAATTCATATCCTGTCAAGCGGGCACTAGTCAAATGCTGTGTTTTTGTTTGATTGAGCAAGGCATCGACTGAATGGGGTACTAACACAAGCAATCTATGTGACAAGACTATTCCCTCACTCTGACGTATAGACACAGCCGTTGCCGCCACCGCTCGAAAACAACCAGGCAGCGCGCGGGCAACTGGATCAAGGACAGCCGGAAAATATGCATAGGGACGTTGTTTATCACCGTGTGTCTGTGTTAAAACCGAGAGGGCACAACCTTCCCTCTCATGTACATAGAGTGTGAAAGTCTTAGTGTAGTCTGGAGTTCCTAATACAGGTGCAGAACAAAGAGCTTGACGTAACTGTTGGAAGGCATTCTGGCATTCAGTAGTCCATGGGAGGGGCATCGGAGTGTCTTTAGTCAAAAGGGCCAACAAGGGTTTAATAATGTGTGAAAAGCTAGGGATCCACTGCCTACAAAAAGAAGTAAGGCCAATCAGTGCACGGACATCCTTCTGAGTACGGGGCACAGGAGTGTCTAAAATAGTTTGAATGCGATCTGATGTGAGTGCACGTCCCTCCTTAGACAGGAGGTGACCTAAATAGGTAACCTGCTGTCTACAAAATTGCAATTTCTTCCGAGAGACTTTGTGATGATGAGAGGCAAGAAATGATAATAATGACAGTGTTCCTTCTTCACACTGTTCAGGGGTATCGGCAGCCAACAAATTGTCATCGACATATTGAATAAGAGCCACCCCTTTTGGTACAGGTAAAGAATCAAGCTGCCTTTTCAATGCCTGACTATAAATGCTAGGACTCTCTGTATACCCTTGCGGAGCTCTACAGAATCTGAATGATCTATTATTCAAAGTGAAGCCAAACAAATAACGGCTGTCAGGGTGAATAGGTATCGAAAAGAATGCATTCTTCAAATCTATTACACTAAATGTAGTGGCAGTAGGAGGAACCATAGTAAGAAGTGTCGTAATGTCAGAGACTACCGGATATTGGGGCACCACGATTTTGTTAACCTCTCGTAAATCAATAATGAATCTGTAAATTTTAGTATCAGTGTCTTTTTTCAAAATAGGAAGGATAGGACTATTACAGGTATTATAAGGTACTTCTTCCACAACCCCCACCTTGATCAAATCCTGAACAATGTGCGTCAATGCTTCTTCGCCTTCCCGAGATATTTTATATTGGGGCAATCGAGGCAATGAAGCACCTTCCTTCACTTGAATATGCACTGGTGGAATAACCATTTGACCCACATCTGTATCTGATTTAGCCCACAAAGTACTAGGTAAAGATGCCAGAGCGATATCCTCTTTAATGAGACAAGACCTCTCAACCATTGGATAATTATCATTTAAGATAACACGCACACTTTCTGGGGAACAACGTATTGTAGCACGAAAATATTTAAGCATATCGATACCCACAATGTTATCCGGCGTGTTAGGGGAAAGCAGAAAAGGACATACTGCAGTGAATTTATCAAGACTAAATGTAAGCGGCTGTGACAGTGGGCTAGGTGTAGGTGTCCCATCGAATCCTATTGATGTTATCATTGCGCCAGACAGGGGAGCCCTAGGAACCAATTTTTTAGACGGAGCACTACGAGTAGCTCCTGTATCAACCAGAAACCGATCAGTAGAGCCCAAGACATTTGAATCAACATAAGGACCTTTCTGATCTACTGGGACCTCAACCGGTTCCTTACCCCATCCTAGGCATTCCTATGCGTAATCAGAATCCCCAAGACCATCAGCCGAATAATCTGACATTTGATATTGATTTCGTCTATCAAAGGTATTAGAATAATTTGGTCCGTGTTCAACTGCCTCAAATCTGGGACGATTGCCCATGCCTCCCCTATTTCCTGAATTCCCTGGGCCCTCTCATATTTCCTCTACCTCGTTGGTACTGCTGACCTCGCAAAAGGGGGCACTCAGAACGCCAATGTCCAATCTCTTTACAATAAGCACACTGATCAGAGGACAAAGTTGCTTGAGGGAAAGGGGGTACACCAGGTGTATATACTGCACGTCCGCCTCTTCCACCACCGCTGAATGGTGGACCATATACTTGAGCCAACATAACTTTCGTCTTTAAATCCTTAACCTTCTTATCCTCCTTGCCTTTTGCTTCCAATTCCTGACACTCATAATACTGGGCCATAGTCAAAAGGGAGACTGGGGAAGACGTAGTCCACGAACTCTCGCTGGGCTTGAGGCGACTAGCTATTTCTGGCAACATGTTAGTGACAAATTTGTCGACGAACAGATGCTTACCCGTGTCATCTGTCAAGAACTGCCCACTAAAATCATGGAATGTCTCTTCAAATCGTGTAAAGAAATCGGAAACTGACTCATCCGCTTTCTGTTTACAAGACGCTAATGTAGTCCAATCTATTTTCTTAGGGGGTATGAGAGTTTTCAACTTAGTCACAATAGCTTTAGGAAGATCTAATATCACCTGTTGCGGTTTCTGCGCAGGCTCTCTAGCCACATCTATTTCTTCTAAATGCACCCAAGTATCACCATATGCTACATTATCATCTATTTTCCAAATTGTTCTCCACATATCAGGGGGCAAAATAAGTCCAAAAACATATCAATATCTGGCAAGGTCATAGTGCAGGAGCTAATAGCTCCTTCTACTTCTTCATAAAAAGCGGCAGGATTTTTTCGCGGATCGGGCAAAGCAGCCTTAAGAGCCATAACATCTGCTCTACTCCAAGGAGTATAGACCCAATTATAAATAAAATATCCCTTTGCATCATCTGAAGTTTTATCGTCATTTGTTCCCGCACCCTTCGGGGGAACATACAGAGGCGCAGCTTCACGCATTGGTTTTACAGTAACCACAGTATCACTAGGGTCATTGTCTATCCCCAAAACTTCTTCTTTTTGCACTGGGGTCTGAACTGTTTTAACTTTACTAGCTGATTTTTGCTCCGCTTTTAAACATAGTGTATCATGTCTTAATTTAACCACTCACCTAATTAGATCAGGTATATTTGAAAAAAGGAAAGTTCCATCATTTAATTGTTTATAATCAGAATTGATATCAGTGGGCTCTAAGTTTTTAGAAACGTTTCTAAAACCAAGTATTACCTCCCAAGTGAACTTCTCTGCAAAATATAACTGCTCTAAATCCTTCCACTGCTGAACCATTGCTACAAGGTCTGGAGCAGAAGTAGTCCCACGAGCTTCTTTGCGAGCAGTGGATCTAATAGTGGCTTTTTCGTCAGTAGTCAAAGTAGAGCGAGTCTGCCGCCCATCTTGCTTATGTAAGTCTTTATCGTCTGAGGAAAAATGTTCTTCTTCAGAAAGATCATTCTCAGGGGCAGAGGGAAATTTATACGGGGGCGGAGGTCGATCTAACAAAATGGAGTCATCCGGAGGTTTATTAAGAATGGGATAAATGGGGCGCCTAATAGGGTACTGGCCAGTTACCTCTAAACGACGCTTCCTTTCCTCTTTTTCTTTTATTGCCTTCATCTCTTTATTTTTTAATTACAGCGCTTTTTGATATATCGTTTTTCGCTGTTCTTTTTCTGTTATAGCTTCTTCTTTCCTCACTCTCTCTTGCACTTCTTTCTCCCACATTCGTACACAATCAAACATATCTTGTCGACTTTTCCTTTTAAACAAACACTGTTCTACATATTGAATCTTCTTAATGTCAAATGACCCATTCACTGGCCATTGTAGATCAGGATCCTTTTTCGTATATTTGTTCCACAATGTACTATACATTATGGAAGAAATACCATATTTGACATACATATGTCTATTAGGTGTCCCCTCTGGGGAGCCGGCTGACTTCTTTGTAAAACCACCAAGACAGCAACACAACCTACAGAGTGTGCTGGAAACAGGCATGCTACCACATTTTTGTAAAATATTACTTTTCCAAAATATTCAAAAGTAGAGAAAAATCTCCACATTATCTGCCTTTATCTTTTGCAAAAAATAAATCAAACAAACAAAACCAGAATCTTGGCCAAGCAAATCAAGAGTGCCGCTTCAGCGACCTTACCAAACAAGAGTCTCCAACTTCCACCTGCCGATCTCTTAGTCGACCTAATGGTCACTGCAGATTTTACGCCAAAGGATACCTCAGTCGGGACCGGCCACCACCTGGAGGGTCAAATCGAAAAACCGGAAAAGTCACTTTGGCTGCAAAGACAAGGGTCTCCTCATGCAGGACGTCTCCTCAGTAATATTCCACTCTTCCGTCAAGACCACTCCTTCAGACGGCCGCGTCCTCGATGAGGCCCCACGTATCGGGCGCCAATTGTGGAAATGTGCCTTTTAATGAGCACACCGGTGCAGGGGTCACCCTTCTCTGTCCACGGGTCCGTAGACCAACAAAATAGAGATTGGCACTGAAGCCGGAATTCAAATAACAAGTTTATTCATCACTTATGAGTGGGACTACGTCCACACAGCACTCTCAAGTGCTGCCTGAGGTAGTACATTGAAGTCACAGAACACAGGCCTTATATACAGCTTTTTCTGCACTTGTAAGCATGTGAACAGAAATAGGAAGGACAAGTTTCACAAATAGTTTTCAGCAAACAAGGACAGATGAAAAACCACATGGTCAGCAAAGTGGGAGGGGGAGCAGGAGTGCTTATGGCAGCAGTAAATGATTGACAGTTGAGTCTGAGACCAGGTGTTCTGGCAGCTACAAACTCTTAGTACGGTCATTGCTTTTAGCTGAGTCAGGAAGTCAACTAAAATAGACAGCACAGGCAGGGAAAAAGACGAGCAGCAGAGGACGGGAGAATTACAAAGCCAACAAAATGGATGCCACAACCAAGATGGCTTCAGCTCATGCTAACGGAAATTATTTCAGATTTCCACAGTGTGGTCATTTGAAAGGCCAAGGCCTTAAAGACTTTCCCTGCCATTGTCATATACTCTCTCTGTTGTATATTGTTGGTGTCTCCTCTGCCAAAAATGACAGCTGTGCCAAGACAGATTGCTTCATGAGCAGTCAATAGTTGTAATCCTTTTGAGGATAAACACTGGATCTCCAACATCTTCTGCTGCATTTTCTTTTTGAGATGTTGGAGGTTACCTCCTGATGAGAAATGCACATGAACCTGTCATGTCTTCCTAGCTGCAACTCACCCATCTTGACCAGCAATGAATGGCAATGTCCTGCCCTGGAGTGGTCCCCTCACCAGTTCATGGTGAGACTCCGGAACTTTGCAAGTTTTTGACGTGCAGGAATCTACGCGGGCCCTTTTGCAAACATGTGACTAGAGATGTGAATGATTATATAACACTCACATATTTAGCTTCCCATCATCGCCTGGCACCCATAATGTCTTTGCACCTTACCCCCACCATGTAGACCTGGGGGAAGCTTTCTCAAATAGACCTTTAGCACGGTTTTGTATTTCTACTGTTAATCACTGCTTGTCCTCTCACTCTGTTCACCTGCAACTGAAATTATTTTCTTCCCTTCACCTCTCACCTCTCCCGTTGTCCATCTTCTTAGCTGTCTCCCATTTACACCGTTCTTCGCAATTTAGGTGTAATCCTTGTCTTTTTCCCTTCCCATTTCATCTGTCGCCTGAAAACTGTTCTTTCTCTTCTTTAGTCTTTGAAATATCTGCTTACTCCTCGTGGTTCTTCCGGCATACTCCCTGTCAACTTTTATCTTTATTCAGCGCTTCTTCCTTACTTTTGTTCTGATTATGCACATGGGTACTCTAACATAATATAAATAGTGCAATAAGCGGAAGGAAGGGCATTCTGATACAACCTAATGGCACTGTGTGGTGAACAAGGAGACAGCGCCTTACTCTTTCAGTTAGCAGATGCTAAATCGACCTGAACTCTTGATAATCTGTGGATAAAACCATAATAGGAAATAATTTATGTATATTCCTTGGTTCTAACTTTGTTTAACATTCAAAAGCCTCAGTTCTGCATGATGGGAAAATATATCCTCACATTCATATATCCTGTATCATGTACTTAAACAGTAAGACCACACCTGATATAAGTGTAAACCATTCTATAGTTTATTGAACTTTTTAACAGGGAACTCTAGGATAAAATAGGCCAAAGACTCTTATTGACATGTTTATTTTTAAAACCCTTTATTTATAATATAATTACAATACACACGCATATTTCCCTTTTTTTAGGTCGATCCAACGAGACGGCGCAAGCTGTCTGATTGCAAAAGACTTTGGGGCAGATTTACAAGAAACTAACGCAGCACAGTGCCGCAAGTCATTTTGCTATGTTGCGCTGCGTTCGTTTCGAAGCACAGGGATGCAACATATTTACAACAATATGTTGCATCTCTGTGGTTCCCCCTGCGCCCGCGCACAAACTGCTGCCATGCGCCGGCGCAGGCACCCTTGCACCATGGTGCAAGGATGCCTGCGTCGTGGGGAGATTGTTTTTGTGCAGGAAGGGGCACCTTCCTGCACAAAAACAATCAATTGAGGTGATTTCCTCTTCCAATGCGTGCTGTAGAATGCAGCATGCATTGAAAGAGGAATAAAACGAGAAATGAAAACATTTGAAAACATTTCTCCTCGTTGCACCTCGCTACGCCACCCCTAGGGTGGCGTAGCATTCTGACGCATTTCCAGATTTACGATTGCTCGTAAATCTGTAAATGCATCAGTGGATATGGGTGTTGTGTGGGAACACCCACAGCAACACCCATGTCACGCCCCTAACACGCAAAGTGCTGCATGAAAAGGGGCGATATTTACAAGCACAGGTAAAGTCACGCAGGGTGGCTTAACGTGTGCTTGTAAATATCACTCAGCAGGTTGAGCCGCTGGTGCGTCACACAGCGTGACGCACCGACGGTGCAAGGGGCTTGTAAATCTGCCCCTTATTGTTAGCTTACCAACACCTTATCTTTGGTTGGCTTTATTGTCTCTCGTTTGCTTGCTTCCTATTCGATGGCTTTCCTTTTCTGTTTTGTGTTTGTGCTTCCTCTGGAGCATCGCCTCTTTCTGCTGCTCACTTTTTGATAATACTTTTTTCTTATTGCTTAAGCAGAGCCAGTAGGTCTCCACCTACTGCGACCTATTTGATTTGCAAATGCTTGTTTAAAGTTATGGCTGCTCCTGGGCATACCTGGGTTGGGTATGTTTTAAATTAAAAACCCTTTTCTCAAAACTAAGTACTGCTGGTAGTGGTCAGTAAATGCCCTGCCATTCAATGTGTAGGAAAGTAGGATCTGCTTCTTTTTGCTGATGTATCACTGTTTTTGGACTAGTCTGACTGGGATCCTGCTATCCAGGACCCCAGTCTATCTGCTTTCTACCTTAAATTGATATGCATGTACTTTAGGTACACTCCAGATTGGGTACTGGGGTACCCTTATAAGTCCCTAGTATATGGTACACCATGTACCAGGGTATAGGTACTCCAGAGGCCTCCCATGGGCTGAAGCATGTATTATGCCACCCATGAGCGGCCATTCAAAATGACACAACAGGCCTGCTACAGCAGCCTGTGTTAGCTGGTGCTTGCACCACTTACTTAGATATAGGTTCACTATATCTATCTAAATCACTACACTTAAAAACCTATCAGTCACCCCTATGGCAGGCCTTATCAATCCTGAAGGCAGGGTGCAGGGTTTTACGTGAGAGGGTGCTCCTGCATGAGCAGAGCCCTTCTGCAGCCTTCGGAGACCATTCTCCGGGGTTGTCAGTGATGCAGCCAGACATATAGGTTAAGTTGCATTATAACCTCGCGGTAAATGCTAACTTTAAAACGGCTGCTTAGAAACATGTCGTGTTGGTGTCAAACACCTTGGAATCATACCTCCACACCAGTAACTGGTGTGGGACATATGATTCCACCCTTCTAGAACCACTACTGTGGGTCACCGGTCTACCCGGTACCAGCTTTCTCGACCTGGGCAGCACAAAATGGATGCTGCCAGCCACAGACACGATTCTGCCCTCCTGCTGCTGAGCCAAGCTCGAGCAGAGGAAGGCATGACAATAGGCATCCTGTCACAGGGAGGTGTGACCACCTCCCAGACAGGGTTTAGTGTATTGGGGCTGGGTGGGTGCACTCTGAGAGTGCCAGAAAGTCTGCACTGGGGGCACATTTGGTGTCCCTGTGCATAGTCCAGCTCAAACCAGTTCTGGAAGCCAGTGGCTCCTGCTCTGGCGCGAAACTGGACAAAGGACATGGGTGTAGCCACCCCTCTGTCCTGCCCCTCCCCTAAGAGGGTCCACAGAATCTTTCCAACCCTCTCCCGTGGGTATAAAGTGGGATACATGGCTACAGGACTTAAGATTTTACCTGGACAAGATTCTGCAAAGAAGAAACCAAGTACTTCGACTGTCTGCACGACGCTGGACGACTGAAGAATCTCCCTTGGAGTAAAGGAGTTACTCCCCTGCAGCAGCAGGCACCTAAACGCATCTGACCGGCTTGCATCTCCAGAGCTCCTGCGGACTCAGAAGATTTCAGCAACACAGGAGGTGGGTTCCCGAAGGTCCTCGAGGTTGATCTGACCTCTCAGCGATTCTGAGACCAGTATCCCTCGTGGGGACCGTGCAACCCGAACCCTGTGCACTGTGTACATTTGCAGAAGCATATGCTTGTTGGCGATCCCTGAGCTTGTGCTTTGGACTCCGTGTAGTCCTGACCCTGAGCAGCATTTGCACCGAAGATATCCGGCCTCCACTCACCGAGTGCTCTGTGGGCTGGTGCTCTGTGAATTCGCTCGAGGTCTCCTCGCGATCCCTGGTCCGTTGGCCTGTGGGTCCTGGCGAGGGTCACCTTGTTTGTTCTTGGGCTTCCCTGGTTGCTCCAGACGTGCCCTGACTCCCCATTGCATGGAGAGTCTCCTGGACCTTGCTGGTCCACACCGTAACCTGTTTCCTCTGCCCGCGTGGGTTGCATTTGCCAAGGCTTGTTGGTACTTCAGCCGGATACTGACCCCTCAGCACTCGACATCCTTCGTGGGACAGCTCACCTCCGGACTTTGGTCGTCGTCTCCTGGTCCCCGTGGCTGCAGAGTCAAGCATCCTTACTTCTCACCTGAAGCACCCCACATCGGTGGGCATTCGACTACCGAGCCCCTGGTCACCTGAAGTGACCCAGACTCTGTCCCCTCTGCTTTCAGGTTCCTCTCACCTCGAATCCAGGCTTGGATTACACCGGACACTCTTCACCTTCCTGGCAGCAGTACTTCTTCGCCGGCCCTCCATTGAAAATGACGGAGGTTTCCGACACCACTTGACCCCTATGCACCTGGCTCCTCTGGGATAGGTAACACGGGTACCTCGGTACTCACTGGTGTGTTGGCTCTAGAACCTCTTATGTTCCAAAGGGTTTGCTTGAAGTCCTCGTAGAAGTGTCCTTAACTTGTAACTTTCCAACCGCGACTTTCCCATAGAATTGCACGGAGCACGCGGTCGTGTTTCCTCACTGCACCCATCCTCCGTGGGCGCCCTGTGTCACTGCCTTGGGTGGTTCCTTGGGGTCCCAGCGATTCTACGTGCTCTAGGCACTGTGTCTAGCCAAGTCGTGATTGTTAAACCATTTTTTTAGTATATGGTTCGGTCTCCCCCTGGAGCCCGCTGTGTATTGTCCTACTTACAACTGTTCTATTGATTCTATATTGTGTGCTTTATGCTCTAATCTCATGTAGAGATTAGTAGAGAGTGTTATATTAATAAATACATATTTTTATATCACTACTGTGTGGTTCTCCTTTCATTTAGTCATTCAGGAGGTGATACTCTCGTAAAACAAGCTGCTTTACATTCCTTCAAGATTGAGCCTGAAGGCTGCTCTCCACAGCTACCACTAGGATAGCTTTCTAAAGGTTATCTTTGACCTCATACATCATAAGGGTCGTGTGGACTGGTACAAGGTGCCCACTTTAATTAGTGGACAGCATATACCAAGCCACCTTCTCACATTGGTGTGCAGCGGTTGGGATTCAAGCTTGCTATTGTTTTACCAGATAAATCTCATTGAGTGATTAACTGAAAACCACTAAGTACTAGGTAATATAATCAAGATTAGAATAAGTAAGTTCTACTGAACTTGGAGTTGGGTAAGTCAAGGGTCCAGCACACCCTTTCTCCAACTCAAGAGAGTTTAGTCTCCACTAGGTTAGGTAGGTGCCTACACCACATAACACTAGTATGTCTTCTAGAGGAGAAGCCAGTGGCTCTCTGCCAACTAGGTATGATGGCCTCTCATTTCAAGAATTGAGAACCATGTGCATGTCTAGGAAGCTGAGGACAGGGAGAAGTGCCAGCACCCAACGTCTCATTGAGATGTTGCTCCTAGATGACCTTAGGAAGACCCCAGGGTCTGATGAGGCAGATAGAGCGGGTGGGGCAGGGAATGAGGAAAGGCCAGGAAGTGAAACCTTCTTTGACCTGGACTCAAACTCTGGCCAGGAGGATCAGAATGATTCTAACCTGAAAAACACAGAACTTCCTTCAGGTGGGGGAGAAGGCCCAGTGGCCCTCTCTTTACTCCACCAGGAAGAGTACAGAGTTTACCTAGGGGATCTAGATCTCCCTGTGTAGAATCTCAGCACTCAGGAACTTCAATAGGGACTTCCATTTCAAATAAGAGGGAATTCTCTTATGAGAGACAGTGCCAACTTTTGGAGCTTGAGAAAATCAAGCTTAGGATCAAGAAGGAGCAGTTGGCCCTAGACAGGGAATCCCTAGAGCTCCAGAGAGCTACAAAGAGATTGGTACTAGAGTCCCATGGTGGCAGCAACAGTCTCCCTAGGGTTAAGGAGTATACTCATGATCATAGGAACCTGAACAAGATAATCCCTCCCTACCAGAGTGGGGATGACATCCACAAATGGATAACTGCACTAGAGAGGGCCTGTAAGGTACAGAGGGTCCCTCAGGAGCAGTGGGCAGCTATCCTGTGGCTCTCCTTTGCTGACAAAGGTAGAGATAAGCTCCTCACTGTTAGAGAAGAGGATGCTGACAATTATTCAGTCCTGAAGAGTGCTCTCATTGATGGGTTTGGCTTAACCACTGAGCAATACAGAATTAAGTTCAGAGACACCCAGAAGACACAGACTCAGGACTGGGTAGACTTTGTAGATTGTGCTACTAAGGCTCTGGAAGTCTGGTTACTTGGCAGTAAAGTGAATGATTTTAAGGGATTGTACAATTTAATTATGAGGGAGCAGATCCTTAATAATTGCCAAAATCAGTTGTTGCATCAGTACCTGGTTGATTCTGATCTGACCTCTCCCCAAGAATTGGGTAAGAAGGCAGACAAATGGGTCAGAACCAGGGTGAAGCAGAAAGCTCAGAACCAAGGTGGTGACCCCAAGAAGCAAGATGCTAAAACTTCAGATAAGGGTGGGGAGAAGGGTAAAGACCAGAAGTCTTCACAAGGGCCCCAAAAACCTGCATCTGGGGGGGGAGTCAGAATCCAACAAGGGTAAAGGCAAAAGGAAACCTTGGTGTCATATCTGTAAAGAGAAGACCCATTGGACAAAAGATGCCAATTGTCCAAGGGCCAAGGATTCCACTCCTACCACCCCTGCCCCTAAGGCAACTTTCCCCCCTAGCACAGTCTCAAGTGGTGGTCCACAGAACAAGGGTATAGTAGGGTTAACCTTGGGATCTGAGATGGATTCTGGCCTAGTCAGAATTCCAACTCAGGCTGTTTTGGTCTGTGATGGAGGCATGGATATTGCCTCCTTATTTGTAAGTCCCAGTAACCTGGGCAAGTACAGACAACAGCCTTTGATCAATGGTAAGGAGGCCATGGCATACAGGGACACAGGTGCAAGTGTCACTATGGTGACAAAAGATCTTGTGGGCCCTGACCAGATCATACTTGGTGAGATGTACCAAGTGACCAATGCAAGCAATGTCAGGACAGACCATTCCTTGGCAGTTGTGAATTTCACCTGGGGAGGGGTAACTGGCCCTAAGAAGGTTGTGGTTAGCTCAGACCTCCCTGTAGAGTGCTTATTGGGCAATGATTTGGAGACTTCAGCTTGGGCTGAAGTGGAACTCAGGACACATGCAGAAATGCTGGGCATCCCTGCAGATGTGTTTGCCATGACTAGGTCACAGGCAAAAATGTCTTCCACTGAACAGGCCCTGGATCCTGGAATAATGGACCAGGTGCCTTCCAAGAGAAGGAGCAGTAGGGGTAAGGCAGTGTCTTCCCCCCTGCCTCAAAGTGAGGATCAGTCTCCTGAGGGAGATGATCTCAGTCCCTGTGAAGGAACTGTCTCAGAGGAACTTGAACCTGACCAGGTTGAGTTCTTGGGGACAGGGGGCCTTTCCAGGGCAGATCTGAGCTAGGAGCAGCTGAACTGCCCCTCTCTTGAACCCCTCAGACAGCAAGCTGCTGCTGAGGCTGCTGGGAGTGCCAGTGGATCCCACATGATCTACTGGGACGATGGACTCCTATACTCAGAGGGTAGAGACCTCAAGCCTGGTGCTACCAGGAGGTTGGTTATACCTCTGATGTTTGGGGGCTTCCTATTAACACTGGCACATGATATCCCATTAGCAGGACACTTAGGCCAAAGCAAGACCTGGGACAGGATTGTCCCTCACTTTCCCTGGCCTCACATGTCAGAAGACACCAAGAAGTTTTGTCGCTCCTGTATCACTTGCAAAGCCAGTGGTAAGGCAGGTGGTACTGCAAAGGCCCCCCTGATACCACTACCTGTGGTGGGGGTTCCCTTTGAGAGGGTTGGGATTTATATTGTTGGTCCCATGGATCCTCCAACTGCATCTGGACACAGATTCATACTAGTGGCGGTGGACCATGCCACTAGGTATCCAGAAGCAATACCCCTTAGGACCACCACAGCTCCTGCTGTGGCAAGGGCCCTCCTGGGAATCTTTTCCAGGGTGGGTTTCCCTAAGGAGGTGGTATCAGATAGAGGTGCAAACTTTATGTCTGGTTACCTGACTGCTATGTGGAAGGAGTGTGGAGTGAATTACAAATTCACCACACCCTATCACCCACAATGCAATGGGTTAGTTGAGAGATTCAACAAAACCCTCAAGGGCATGATAAAAGGTCTCCCTGACAAGCTCAGGCGTAGATGGGATATCCTTTTGCCCTGCCTTCTCTTTGCCTACAGAGAGGTTCCTCAGAAGGGGGTTGGCTACAGCCCTTTTGAACTTCTGTTTGGACATCCAGTTAGGGGTCCCTTATGTTTGGTTAAGGAGGGATGGGAGTTACCTCTCAAACCACCTAAACAGGACATAGTGGACTATGTACTTGGTCTCCGCTCCAGGATGGCTGAGTACATGAAGAAGGCATCCAAAAACCTTGAGGCTAGCCAGGAATTGCAAAAGGCCTGGCATGACCAAAAGGCTGTTTTGACTGTGTATCAGCCAGGACAGAAGGTATGGGTGTTGGAGCCTGTGGCCCCAGCAGCTCTCCAAGACAAGTGGAGTGGGCCCCATACCATTCTTGAGCAGAAGGGAGAGGTTACCTACCTGGTGGACCTTGGAACTCCCAGGAGCCCCCACAGGGTGCTCCATGTGAATAGGCTCAAGCCATATGTGGACAGGGCAGACATGGGCTTGCTCATGGCTACTGATGAGGGACAGGAGGAGGAGAGTGATCCACTCCCTGACCTCCTCTCACAGAACCCTGATGATGGTTCAGTAGATGGTGTAGCCTTGGCAGGCAGCCTCACTGAACAGCAGCAGACTAGTTGTAGGAAGGTCCTCAATCAGTATAGACATATGTTTTCACAGACTCCAAGTCAGACTACCTGGTGTACACATGAGGTGGACACAGGTGACAGTCTGCCTGTTAAAAATAAGATTTACAGGCCACCTGATCATGTCAGGGACTGTATAAGGACTGAAGTCCAGAAAATGTTGGAACTGGGAGTGATTGAGCCCTCAGATAGCCCTTGGGCTAGCCCAGTAGTCTTAGTACCAAAACCTCACACACAGGGTGGTAAGTGAGAGATGAGGTTCTGTGTTGACTACAGGGGACTCAATGCAGTCACTAGGACTGATGCTCATCCAATTCCAAGGGCAGATGAACTTATTGATACTTTGGCCTCTGCCAAGTTCTTAAGTACATTTGACCTGACAGCTGGTTACTGGCAAATCAGATTAGCTGAGGAAGCAAAACCAAAAACAGCATTCTCAACCCCTAGTGGCCACTACCAATTTGTGGTGATGCCTTTTGGCTTGAAGAATGCACCTGCCACATTTCAAAGGCTGGTGAATAAAATTCTCACAGGTCTGGAAGCCTATAGTGCAGCTTATCTAAATGATATTGCTGTCTTTAGCTCCACCTGGGAGGATCACCTGGTCCACCTGAGAAATGTTCTGGAGGCCCTGCAGAAAGCAGGCCTCACTATCAAGGCCACCAAGTGTCAGATAGGGCAGAGTAAGGTTGTGTACCTGGGCCACCTTGTGGGTGGAGGCCAGGTTCAACCATTGCAGAGCAAAATCCAAACCATCATGGATTGGGTTGCTCCAACTACCCAGACTCAGGTCAGAGCTTTCTTGGGCCTGACTGGGTACTACAGGAGGTTTGTCAAAGGATATGGCTCCATAGTGACACCTTTAAATGACTTAACTTCCAAAAGAATGCCTAAGAAAGTTCAGTGGACAGTTAGCTGTCGCATTTGATGACCTGAAGCAGGCCACGTGCACTGCTCCCATTCTGCAAAGTCCTGATTATTCCAAGCAATTCATTGTTCAAACAGATGCATCTGAATTGGGGGTAGGGGCTGTGTTATCACAATTGAATGAGGAGGGTCAGGATCAGCCAGTAGCTTTCATAAGCAGGAGGCTGACCCCCAGAGAGAAACGTTGGTCAGCTATTGAGAGGGAAGCCTTTGCTGTGGTTTGGGCTCTGAAGAAGCTGAGGCCATACCTGTTTGGCACTCACTTCATTGTTCAGACAGACCATAAGCCCCTCTTATGGCTAAAACAGATGAAGGGTGAAAACCCCAAACTCTTGAGGTGGTCCATTTCCCTACAGGGGATGGACTATACAGTGGAACATAGACCTGGGAGTAACCATGCCAATGCAGATGGACTCTCCAGATATTTCCACTTAGAACATGAAGACTCAACTGGTCAAGGTTAGTTTAATGGCCTTGTGTTTGGTGTGGGGGTTCTGTAGGAAAGTAGGATCTGCTTCGTACGGTTACCCCCACTTTTTGCTGATGTATCACTGTTTTTGGACTAGTCTGACTGGGATCCTGCTATCCAGGACCCCAGTTTATCTGATTCCTCCCTTAAATTGATATGCATGTACTTTAGGTACACTCCAGATTGGATACTGGGGTACCCTTATAAGTCCCTAGTATATGGTACACCATGTACCCAGGGCATAGGTACCCCAGAGGCCTCCCATGGGCTGAAGCATGTATTATGCCACCCATGAGAGGCCATTCAAAATGACACAACAGGCCTGCTACAGCTGCCTGTGTAAGCTGGTGCTTGCACCACTTACTTAGATATAGGTTCACTATATCTATCTAAATCACTACACTTAAAAACCTATCAGTCACCCCTATGGCAGGCCTTATCAATTCTGAAGGCAGGGTGCTGGGTTTTACGTGAGAGGGTGCTCCTGCATGAGCAGAGCCCCTCTGCAGCCTTCGGAGACCATTCTCCGCGGTTGTCAGTGATGCAGCCAGACATATAGGTTAAGTTGCATTATAACCTCGCGGTAAATGCTAACTTTAAAACGGCTGCTTAGAAACATGTCGTGTTTGGTGTCAAACACCTTGGAATCATACCTCCACACCAGTAACTGGTGTGGGAGGTATGATTCCACCCTTCTAGAACCACTACTGTGGGTCACCGGTCTACCCGGTACCAGCTTTCTCGACCTGGGCAGCACAAAATGGATGCTGCCAGCCACAGACACGATTCTGCCCTCCTGCTGCTGAGCCAAGCTCGAGCAGAGGAAGGCATGACAATAGGCATCCTGTCACAGGGAGGTGTAACCACCTCCCAGACAGGGTTTAGTGTATTGGGGCTGGGTGGGTGCACTCTGAGAGTGCCAGAAAGTCTGCACTGGGGGCACATTTGGTGTCCCTGTGCATAGTCCAGCTCAAACCAGTTCTGGGAGCCGGTGGCTCCTGCTCTGGCGCGAAACTGGACAAAGGACATGGGTGTAGCCACCCCTCTGTCCTGCCCCTCCCCTAGGAGGGTCCACAGAATCTTTCCAACCATCTCCCGTGGGTATAAAGTGGGATACCTGGCTACAGGACTTTAGATTTTACCTGGACAAGATTCTGCAAAGAAGAAACCAAGTACTTCGACTGTCTGCACGACGCTGGACGACTGAAGAATCTCCCTTGGAGTAAAGGAGTTACTCCCCTGCAGCAGCAGGCACCTAAACGCATTTGACCGGCTTGCATCTCCAGAGCTCCTGCGGACTCCGAAGATTTCAGCAACACAGGAGGTGGGTTCCCGAAGGTCCTCGAGGTTGATCTGACCTCTCAGCGATTCTGAGACCAGTATCCCTCGTGGGGACCGTGCAACCCGAACCCCTGTGCACCGCATACATTTGCAAAAGCATATGCTTGTTGGCGATCCCTGAGCTTGTGCTTTGGACTCTGTGTAGTCCTGACCCCGAGCAGCATTTGCACCGAAGATATCCGGCCTCCACTCACCGAGTGCTCTGTGGGCGGGTGCTTTGTGAATTTGCTCGAGGTCTCCTCGCGATCCCTGGTCCGTTGGCCTGTGGGTCCTGGCGAGGGTCACCTTGTTTGTTCTTGGGCTTCCCTGGTTGCTCCAGACGTGCCCTGACTCCCCATTGCTTGGAGAGTCTCCTGGACCTTGCTGGTCCACACCGTAACCTGTTTCCTCTGCCCGCGTGGGTTGCATTTGCCAAGGCTTGTTGGTACTCCAGCCGGACACTGACCCCTCAGCACTCGACATCCTTCGTGGGACAGCTCACCTCTGGACTTTGGTCGTCGTCGACGTCTCCTGGTCCCCGTGGCTGCAGAGTCAAGCATCCTTACTTCTCACCTGAAGCACCCGACATCGGTGGGCATTCGACTACCGAGCCCCTGGTCACCTGAAGTGACCCAGACTCTGTCCCCTCTGCTTTCAGGTTCCTCTCACCTCGAATCCAGGCTTGGATTCCACCGGACACTCTTCGCCTTCCTGTCAGCAGTACTTCTTCGCAGCCCTCCATTGAAAACGACGGAGGTTTCCGACACCACTTGACCCCTACGCACCCGGCTCCTCTGGGATAGGTAACACGGGTACCTCGGTACTCACTGGTGTGTTGGCTCTAGAACCTCTTATGTTCCAAAGGGTTGGCTTGAAGTCCTCATAGAAGTGTCCTTAACTTGTAACTTTCCAACCGCGACTTTCCCATAGAGTTGCACGGAGCACGCGGTCGTGTTTCCTCACTGCACCCGTCCTCCGTGGGCGCCCTGTGTCACTGCCTTGGGTGGTTCCTTGGGGTCCCAGCGATTCTACGTGCTCTAGGCACTGTGTCTAGCCAAGTCGTGATTGTTATACCATTTTTTTAGTATATGGTTCGGTCTCCCCCTGGAGCCCGCTGTGTATTGTGCTACTTACAACTGTTCTATTGAGTCTATATTGTGTGCTTTATGTTCTAATCTCGTGTAGAGATTAGTAGAGAGTGTTATATTAATAAATACATATTTTTATATCACTACTGTGTGGTTCTCCTTTCATTTAGTCATTCAGGAGGTGATACTCTGGTAAAACAAGCTGCTTTTCATTCCTTCAAGATAAAGCCTGAAGGCTGCTCTCCACAGCTACCACTAGGATAGCTTTCTAAAGGTTATCTTTGATCTCATACATCATAAGGGTCGTGTGGACTGGTACAAGGTTCCCACTTTAATTAGTGGACAGCATATACCAAGCCACCTTCTCACACAATGCAATACTAAATATTAACATTCATCAAATAAGATAAGGATCCCTCACTCCATCTGTTTGCATGTTTTCCATTCTGAAATTCACTGAATACATCCCTGTGAATGAACCAAGTTTCTTTTTGCATGCAAGTCATCTATGAGAATCATCAGCACCTTTCCTACCCTCTCTATCTGATAGAACTCAGAAAAATCATCTCCACACAGTTCATTCCTTCTTCACACTCCCTCAGTCCTACCTGAAGGTCATTTGTCAGATCGGGGAAATGTAGCTATGTTACTTCAGTGCTGCCAAATTAACGAATCCTGATGGTTCCCCTGAGCAGCAGTTACTAGTGGGTCTGCCTCTCAGCCTGGAGACCTCAAACTGAGGAAGAGAAATGAGTTCCCCAAAGCACGGTTTATGGTCTCAAGACCCCGACAGCACTTTACACTCTTACAGGTAACAAGGCGTGACCTATGTGAAGACATCTTCTATGACAAAGGATCCACATTCTGGTCTACACTCCTTATCTCTTCAACTCCTCACTCCTTAAGCATTCTCCTTTATCTCAGCAGCAGCCCCAACCTTCCAATGAGGATATCACCGGGGTCTTCTGCTCTGGGTGGCACTGGACCGCTCTGCACAGCGTAACACATAATCCTGTACAGATAATCACTTTAAATCCCAGTAAAACGTACCCCAATCAGTATGTAGTGGTATTTAGGTAGTACAAACCTAGTCTGAGGCAACAGAGCACTGTGTAGAGCCAATGGCAAAAGAAGACGAACAGAAAATGTTTCCCAGGTGGAGGAGGATGCTGAGGTCCGAGAGGAGAGAGGACGCTTTTGAGATGTAGTCTTCCTTGAATAGGTGTGCCATCAGCTTTTTCGAGAATTGAAGGAGGGTTGGGGCTCTTATTATGAAAATGGCGATGTCGTTACAAATCATGGATGCATAAACGCAGAGTACCTGTTTTTTTTTCTATAGTCTGCCGATGTCCTGGGTACTGTTGTGTTGAGAACCAAGAGTTGCTGAGGTTGTCAGCCAGTATGCAAAACAAATGTTAATTTAAACCCTGCTTGAACTAAATGAAACTTGGGGCACTGTGCAGGACTTCAGCGCTTCCCCCTGACCTACTCATTTGTATGCAAGCATTTGGATTGTCCCCTCCATTGCTGAAACATCAATATGTCCATTTGTCTTCTGTTTAACCTTAATTTTGCAACTTGTATTTCTTCCCTCCTAATTTTCCTGTGCCGGCTACCATTACTGGCCTTTTTGTCTCCTGGGGGCAGCTTTTGGGAGAACACCTTCAATTTACCCCCAGGGGACAGAAAGACTGATGCACTTGTTCTGGGCTGGGAGCACAGCGCAAAGCTTGGGTGAGGTGCCCCCACACCATTTTTTTTTTTGGGGGGGGGTGGTCCTATTTTTCCATAAATAGGCCCAACAAAAGAGTGTGAACTGCCCCACACCTTTATTTTGTCCTATTTTTCCGTAAGTAGTCACCAACAAAAAAACAAATGTGGGGCGGCTCACCCTGGCATCTTACCTTGTTGCACCCCAGAACAGGTGCATCAGTCTTTCAGCCCCCCAATGGGGTGGGGCGACTCACTCAGACATCGTGTTGTGCTCCCACCCCAGAATATGAGCATCAGTATTTCTGTGGGGTGGATCGAGGGTATTTATCCAAAATCTGCCTGTGGCGTATGGAGAGGACACTAGACACCAGAGGATAAATAAACCCCAAAAAAGGGGGTGGGGGTCCCATTGACCCTGGTTTGATGCATGCCTTTCGTAGGCACTAGGCCCAGTCACACAAGTGGGGTAGCGTTTTTATAAGAACAAGTGGAGGAATGCTGGGTGGTAGGAATTTTGTGGATTCCTGTGGTTTCCAGAAGTTTAGATCACAGAAATACAAGAAAAATGTCCGATTTTAGGCAGTTTGAGATTTGCAAGGCTTTGCAGGTAAGAAATCATAGTGAGATACATGGGAGGTACACCACCCTGGACTCCCCTGGGTGTCTAGTTTGCAGAAATGTCTAGGTTTGGTAGGTTCACTGGTGGCCACCGAGCCTGGTACCAAATACATCAGCCACCCCCATTGACAAATCAAGAAATGTTGATGTCTTCAGGTTGCGTTTTAGGCCCTTTCTTGTCACAGGCAATAGGCCCAGTCACACAAATGAGGTACCATGTTTATCAGGAGATTTGGGGGACTGCTTGGTGGTAGGAAATGTGTGGCTCCCTCTAGATTCCAGACATTTTCCCCACAGGAATGTTAGGAAAATGTGTGTTTTTAGCCAGTTTTCAGGTTTGGAAGGTCTTCTGGGTAAGAAAACCTGGTTAGAGCCACACAAGTCAGGCCATCTTGGACTTCCCCATGTGTCTAGTTTTCAGAAATGTATGGGTCTTCATCTGAACATAACCCCTGCACTAGAATTCTAAAAAGGTACCAGATCACACCTCTCTATTCCCTTGTGAGCTCCACTACGATCCACACTGTATACAAGCTTGTCTTCGCCTGACTCCCTCCCCCTCACCTTCCCCACTGTGTAGATCTCAACTGTCTGAACAGGTCCACTGAGGGAGAATTGGTTTATAGAATTCTGTACAGCCCAGTATTCGTTCTGACAGGCCCACCTATGACTTCACATACGATATGAGATTATCTTGCCTTTTATTTGGTATTTTACTGTTGTTTCAATAAACAACCCAAACCTTACTGTCCTTTTATGTATATTGATTTTAGAAAGGCAAAAGAAAGACCAGAGAACAGTCTGAGAACATCACCCGAAGAAACTCCTCAGGACAAGAATCCGCAATTAAACACCACAATGGAGACCTGGTTGAAGCAGTTACTCTCTATGAGGTTGTCAGCATGGGCAAGAGAGCAATACAGGTGCGTTAAATACAAGTAAATCACATTCTTCTATTCATCACTAGCTTATTGTACACTATTTCTTACTAAAACCTACAAAACAACATCAGACTGACGTTTTAAGTTTTTTAGCAGACCTATGTTTTACACTGTTCATTAAACGATTGTTGTATTGACCAGTGATTTCTAAAATACAGAACTGTATTTTCATGAACATTTTACAAATGTGAAAAAAAAGATTTGTACGTATGTAAAATAATATTGGCCTAAGGGAGCCTCTACTCTGAAGAGCTGATGAAAGACATGGGAGGGCTGATATGGTGGGTAGTGTGTTTCAGGAAAGCCTACAAAAAGGGAAATGGTGGTGGAGAGAAGCAGTATCAATCAATCAGGATTTATAAAGCGCGGCTAATCACCTGATAGGGTATCCAGGTGCTTGCAGGCCATGAAGGATTATTCGAACAGCCAGGTCTTGAGGACCGTTTGGAATTCCATAAGTGAGGCGATGGTCCGGAGGTGGGTGGGGAGGCTGTTTCAGGTCTTTGCTGCAGTGTGGGAGAAGGAGCGTCTTCCCCTTCTGCTTCGGTAGATGCGGGTAGTATGGGCAAGTGAAGTAGCGTAACAAAATTTGGTGACTGGATACAAAATGTCACCAAAGCTAGCTACATCATAAGTATTCCAAGCTTCTGACTGAGCAAGGACCCCCTAAAGATTTGGGCTGCAGAGGCCACTATTATGCCCGTGGATGGAGGTGCCTTTTCCTGGGCGAATGATAGTGGGTTGGTATTCTGCACAGGGGAGTAGATGTGGTTGAGTGAGTGTAGAAGATTTAAAGCTGTGAGATGTACCATGCCTCCCCAGATGTGCTTTATAACATATTTGAGTTTCAGTAGATTATGGCTAACTCGAATGGCGTGGGTGGATGAACATTTTGGTGGTACACCATAGCCCAGGAAAGTGCTGGATTTAAAATGAAGCGAAAGAGGAGGTAAAAGCCAGTGAAAATTAAAATTATGCACCATTGAACCAGAGGGGTACTAGTAGGTCACTTGGTTACTCAGAATCACCTGAACTGGTTTCTCTTGGATGTTGTGTATTGCCAACAAAGTTTAAATGGCCCCTGTTTTTCGTGGGAAAGATGAAATATTTGAATCTGTGTTAAAATCAAGAAAGCCATAACAGCATCTTCACTGTAAAGAGCCCATTACCAAAAAGGATTTTCTTCGTATTAAATGTGTTGTAACCACGAAATGTGTTTTCCCTCTCCTGCTCTCAGGAAATGTCTGATGCAGAAAAATAAGTGCCAGTCCCCAAAAATAAATGCTGGTGCCCCCAAATGCAAACACCAGCTCAAATTAAGCACTGCTAATGTCTCTTTAATTCACTACCAGACACTGATTGCCCCTTTATCTCACTCCTGCAGGTTCCTGCTTTCACCTTTTGTGACGGTTGTTCAGTCTTTCACTTCCTCCATCTCTCCGATTTGTGTTTTTCATACATGCCAACATTTTAGAAGAGGAAAGTGGGAGATTAAAAAAAAAAAATAACCAGAAGAATGTATTTCCCCCATTGGCTTCTATTGAAGCAGAGGCAATTTCTTGCGGGAGACAGCCAAAATAAAGTCCTTTGGCATGCGTGGTTTTTTTCATCTTTTGCTCTCTGTAAATATTAAAAATAAGTGCTGGTCCCAAACAATAAGTGCTGATGGCCCCCACCAGTAACCACCGGCTCAAATTAAGCACTAGTCATCATCTTTCCTTAGCTCAAATTTTTTCTCCCATTGCCTTCTGAAGGGCAACTCTTCCTAACCTCCTGACTGTGTTAACATTTTGTATATTAAGCACTTATATACAGCTTGTGATCGGGCTGTGTGTCTTTATCAGTTTTGTGAAGGGTTTTAGGGGGCATGTGTTCCCAATTCTCACCTCATGCCATATTACCCAATGGCATGCCTGCAGGTAACAAGACCTTTCCTCTTCTTGGAAGCCAAATTCTTTCTTAAGCTGATCTGACCATTTTGAAAAAGGTGGTTAGCAGTATACATTGGCTTTGTGGAAGACATGCCCATCCACACTAGGGTAAATTGCTGAGAGGCTGAAAGCAGTGAAAGGTGAGGGATAGAAGGTAAGCCTCTTTTTTTGGTTAAAACAAACAATTTTATTGAATTACCAATATCATATACAGGTCAGACATTCATCATATTTATTATTCTGGCAGCCATGCTTAATCACATGTCTGCATTCTCCATTACAGTTTTCAAGTTTAGCAAAGCTCTTACATAGGTAATGCAAAAGAAGAAAGAAAGCCCCTCTCCATCCCATCCCCTTTGCGCCTCCCCCCTATGTAGGGTTTAGTATCTCGAAACAAACATTAGTGTCAATGTTAAATGTCTAAGTCATTCTAGCCTGGCCAGTTTTGAGGGAACTTCACCTTTAGTTAGGAAAGATTGTTAACAGTCCTTTCCGTTTGCACATTTGGCTCTAGTAGCAGGGATCCTAAAATAGGTTTAAAACTTTAAGATGTGGTGGATATGGCTGCAAATTGGGAGCCTTTAGCAGAGATTCTCAAAGTGTTGCGAAATCTGTAGCGCTGCCCTTTATGCTGCAGGCCAGTTTCTCCATTGGCAAAGGGTCCTACAGTTGAGAGTGCCAGTGAGTAATATCTAAAGCCGCCTTCTTTTTCCAGTAGGCCGCAAAGGCTGTTTTCGTGGCTCTCAGAAAGTTTCAGGAAATCAGTTTGTCACCTCTTGACTGATATTGTAAATCAATTGGTCCTATCTCATAAAGAAAAAAATCCGGAAGAGGATATCCCAAAATATTGCAAATCCCAGCTAATCCCTCCCATCAATAGAGCTGTATCCTGGGGCATAACCACCATATGTGAGAGAGATCACCCACAATGCTGCATTTCTTCCAGCATAGTGGACTGACTGAGGGGTAGCATTTATGTAGTGTACCTGGGTGCATATACCAGTCATATAACAGCTAATAGTGGGCCTCTTTTCCTAGGACATCATGGGAATATTTATTCAGGTCACTCTATTGGTGTGTCCATTGACGCTCCATGTGGGTATGATCAGCAACATTGCCTCACCTCTCATTATATGGGTGAGATGGTGGTAGCATCTCGTTAAAAAGTAGTTGATATAGGGTGGATATGACTCCTTTCGTGTTGTTAGTCAGTTTAAACGAAGCACTCCATCGGGGACAAGTCTCGTGTGGCCGCTTCTTTCACAGTCGGATGTGTGACCCAGTGTCAGAGTTGCGCATAGCGCAGTCTTTCAAATTCGTTTAGTGTGAATTCTCAGTTGTACGCAATAAAAAAATTAAGTTTGCTTGTTGTACATGTCCTTCACCATCAGTCACCTCTTTGCCAGATTTCAAAGTAAAGACAGGGTTAAAATGATTAGGGGTGTATGGAGAGGGGTATGGGGTCCTTCTGGGTTTCCTATTGGCTTCTTCCCATATTGTGAGTATGTTACCCGTTGGTGTGCTTAAGTATGTGTGGGCGGTCTATAGCTCTTTGGGTTACCCACTAGGTCCGACAAAAGGGTCCCTCTATGGCCCTGTCCATATGGACCTAAACATTTTCAGATTCTGTTGTGCTCCAGTCCACCAGTATCCAAAGCTGAGATGCTATACAGTAAGTGTGAATATGCGGGAGGACCAAATCTCTCTTTTTTCATGGCCGGCAGAGGATCTTCTAGGCCACCGGTGGTATTGCCCCATTTCCATATGCATTTCAGAAATTTGCTCTTTAGTTTGTTGAGAAGGATTCCTGTATGGTTATGCGGAGGGCCTGAAACATGTATAGCAGCATTGGTGGTACGTTCAGTTTAATTCTATTAATGCGGCCCAGATATGATACTTTCACTTTGGAAATCTATAGGAATCAAGCATGTGGGGCAGCCCTCTATGGAGTGGATATTTGGGGACATTGCAATTCGGAGACGTTAGAAATAGCAGAAAAATGTTTTGAAATCTCTCTTAAAAATCCCTTTGAGCACTCGCACACTCCCTATCCGTATGGATTTAAATTTGAGATCCATTTTGGATATTGCCACAATGAGACCAATTTTGGACTGGTTAAGGGTCTGGGCAACAAGAGAACTGGAGCCTTATAGAGAGAGTGGCTCAAGGGCTTTTTAGAGGGTTTTCGCACGGTTAGGATCCCTTGGTGCGGCTACATAAAGTTATGGTTGCACAAGTTGGGTCTAGGGGACTTTTGGTCAAACTGATACGATATACCAGGCGATGCCATTGGCCAGGTTAAAATGGCCTATTGGTCGTATGTCCTGGGACAAATCGCTTCCAAATCTAGCTTGGGCACACTGACCGATGCCTTTCTCTCATTCAAGTGCAGTTTTGAGTTCAAACCTTACATAGATTTGGTCGTAAACCCGCATGCACCAGCACTTTTCATCAAGCTCAGGGTGGGCACTTTACCGTTAGCTCCCTTCATCTGTCACTGGAAGAAGGGGCTGGGTGCACCATCTGAGTGCCCAATGGGTTGCGAAGCCACTGAGTCTATCGAACATGTTTTATTTTTCTGTTCTGCATATAAAAAGCAACAGCGGTGGTGGATAGTTCCACTATGTAGAATTCTAGGTTTTAAGGATCGCACTTTTGCACTTAGAATATGCACCACAGACACGAGTGGACCAGTTGTTTTTTCCATTTGTAAATTCTTGACAGCCATATGGTATTTAAGGATAAAAAGAAAATTACTAGGGAGATAGGCCTTTAGGGATACTGCAGTTGCTATAGATCACACAACTAACTGCCTGTATTCTCTTGCTGCAAGGTTTAAAAGTTGTTTTCATTATTTGCTATTCTCCAGCATCTATATTCGTTGTGTATGCACTGGCACTTTATGCTTCTACAGCACTTTAGGGCTTGGATCGAAGGGTATTGTGCTCCCATCTGTTAGGTGGGTATTCCATGGTAGATGGGATATGGCACCTCTTGCAAGTTCGACAAATTCTTGTTTCTAGTACATAACACAATTTATGCTTCTCTTGCACACTCTATATACAGCCCTGGTCCCACTCTCAATTGCCAAATTATGTGATGCAGGCCTGTGCTGACTCATTTCCTGATGCTGTGTTTACATTTGTTTCTTATAAGGTGACTAGACCAATCATTGCTGTGGTTAATATTTTTTAACATTTTTAACACTTTTTAAAGGATCACAATTCTTAAGATGTTCTTTGTTATATAGCGTCTCCAGTCATCAATGGAGGATTCAATTGGAGTCACTGGGACCCACATGGCGGACCCTTGAGGTTTTTGTGTGTCTACTACTTCTGCATATAGCACATTTTGATCAAATTTCATTTTATTTGCTTCTCTATATCAGACTTTGTTCAGAATTTTAAGAAATTGATTTATCTTGTTGTTTTTAGGGAGCTCAAAATATTAACGACTTATGCCTAATTGTGTTTTAACTCTGTATTTTAAGTGGGTCATTTTTTATACATATGTTTACTTTTATGGTTATGTATGGTAACCGAATAAAGGAATTGATAGATTGATACTGGAAGGTCTCATGATCTCTGCAGATCCCTGTCAGTAATGGAGAGAAATTGATTGCATATAAGATTGCAAGATAAGTTATGTGTGCCATCATCCATTTGAGCAGAATGTGCCCTCGGAGGGTGCTTACTTCTTTCCGCGGGAGGGCAAGGTTCAGTATTTCCAGTTTATTCATATTAATTGTAAGCCTGGAAACATGTTTAAATAAATTGAAATGGAATTGCAATATGGGGAGGGCTATCTTGGGTTTAGTCAAGGTCAATAGAACATCATTAATAAATAGCATCATTTTATGTTCTTCTTTCCCAAACTAGAACCCGTTACCTCTTCATCCTTTCTAAGGTGCACAGCAAAGAGTTCTATACTTAGTGGGAAAAATAATCGGGCAGAGCGCAGCTTGCCCGGTACCTCTTGTCTACTGTAGTATTGAGAAAATATTGCCATTTGGTTATATCCTTCGAATGGGTCTGGTATCCCGCCAGGGCTAGAGCCAAAAAATTAAGAAATTAGTGCCAAAATCCAACCTCTCAAGTACCCGGGAGCGGAAGAGCTAGCCGATCCGGTTCAAGGCTTTTCCCGCACCTAATGTCACCAGCACTGCTGGTACTTCCATTTTTCTGTGACCTTTTCAAGTAGGGGTATCACTCTTCTAAGGTTGTCATATGCCTGGCAGTTCTAAATGAATTCTGACTGGTCAGGGTGAATGAGCCCCAAAAGGACGTTTTACAGTTGGGTTGCTAAGAGTTCAGTGAAAATGTTGAAGTCCATGTTCATTAGTACAATAGGATGATTGGAGGTACACCTTTTCTAATCTTTTCAGTTTGTGAATTTAAAAAAACGAGGAAATCATTCATTGTCGGTGTCACTGCCTTAGTTGTTAAAAATGAGCAATAGACTCTCGTCAAGTATAGAATCCTCAATGGGCCAAATGCTTTGTAAAAAAGCCCCCAATGTAGCCATCTATGACAGGGACTTTGTTGACTTTAGAAGTCTTAATGGCTGCCTTAACCGCTTCCTTCGTTATATGTTCGTTTACTGACGCCTTTGCGTATGAGGAATAGTGGAGAGGTACCACTCACTCAAGTCCCTGCTCTGTAGCTTCTTTGCAGGACGTTCCACAGTGTATCATTGAGAGTAGTAAGAGTGAAAGGCCTGCAGTTTCTATTATGTCTCTTTTTAACACCTACTGTGTCTCATATTGCTAACTTGGCTCTGTTCACCACAGATAAATATAAGTGCCTGTCAGTAGTATAAGCGGATACCATTCCTCCCCATTCATGCCCTTAAAAGTGACAGGTCCCCCTCCGGTCCCCCCGCCCCTCGCTGTGTCCTTAAAAGTGACGCGTGTCCTTAAAAGTGACAGGTCCCCCCTCCCCTCGCTGTGTCCTTAAAAGTGACAGGCCTCAAGCCCTTCGCTGTGATGTGTCCTTAAAAGTGAAGCGTGTCCTTAAAAGTGACGCGTGGCCTTAAAAGTGACAGGCCTCAAGCCCCTGGAAATACAAGGGTGTGGCACCGTGTATGTGTCAGAGTGTGAGTATCATGAGATGCCCAGCTTGTCCAAGGGGCGGTGCTAGGGGCGGGGCTGTTTCGGGAGCCACCAGCGAGCCAGAGCCCTATGACGCCTCTAAGGCCTTGTTGATGTATAGATGGTACGCCCCCCTTTTAGGAGCTGTTTAGGATACATATAAGGCATCCTTAAGAGCGTTGTACAGCAAGCAGCCGCCGGAAGACAAGAAGGTTCCCATAGCAAAATGAAGAGATACAGCCCTCTTGTGAAGAGCCCTATGTGGGTTTGCTCCCAACCACCTATCAGTAGATATTACCGCAGCTTACCAACGCTGGTAATGGACGAGAATGCTCAGCAAGAAACACCTAAGGATAGGGGCTGCGACCTTACTGGTTTTAGTAATAGCATGTGTCGGGGGTGCAAAACCTCAATCTCAAGGATTGCGTATGCCTGTTGTCTCCGGTTAAGGACACCCACAGCAAGAGTGAGGGCTCTGGTAGCGGCAGCTTGTTTGCCGGCCCCAGTTTCGTGGATATGGAGGAATCTGAAGAGGCTGTAGCACCAGCTAACACAACCGTCTATGAAACCAAGGCCCTTCAGGAGGACCCGGATGCTGATGATGTTGTGCTGCAACCATCGGGTACAGTCGCCGAAGATGTTGGGGCAACGCGGGACACTAGCGACTCTCAAGATTTCAGAACCGCAGCAGAGGCCGGTGAAAATGCAGAGGTTAGTAAAAAAATAAAAATGTTATGCTCGGTAGTTACAAAAAAAAAAAAAAAAAAATGCGGTATTTTATTTCTTCAGCTATTGGCATATCAATCTTTCTTTTTTGTCCCTAGAGCGTAACACCAGCAGGATGCACCTACTTCATAATGCACTATGGTAAAGAGCCTGTAGCACCTCCTAACACCTCTGTCTACGAAGACATGGACCTTCAGGAGGATGCGGCTGCTGCGGAGGGCGTGTTGCAACAGCCCGGTACAAGCGTCGAAGATGACGGGGCATCGCAGGACATTAGCGACTCTCAGGATTTCAGAGCTGCCGCAGAGGGTTGTGAAAATATGGAGGTTAGTATGAAAATGTTATGCCCTTGTATCTATATAACGATGTATTTTATTTCTTCAACTAATGGGCTGTCAATCTTTTTTTTTTGAACCCTAGATAGAAGCCCCAAAAAGAACGGCTGGAGCCTGGCGACCTGCAAAAGCGAACAATGTAATCTTTAATTGTCTGTGGTGTTCAAAACAGGCTGAAAGCTCAACGTGCCAAAACAGCGAGGGCTGCGACAAATGCGTATGCGGTTCTAAGAGCGCCGCGTGTGAAAAAGATGAAGATGTCGGATTGTCCTTCTTTGAACGGCGTGAAGTTAAGGGTTTCGCAGCGGCGGTAGTACTAAACTGTGTCAAACGTGACTATTACAGTCTTTGTCAAGGCCACCAAATAAGCGATCCACAGCAGGCGGCTCACGAATGTTTGTGCGAATCATACAGAGCAAGAACAATACGCTATATTTGTGGCTTGTTAAACCCGTACAAGTTGTATAAGCTGCTAAAGGTGGTGTACGGCCTGAACCCTGAAAATAAAACTGTACACCCCGATATGTTGAGGATCTTAACATCTGCACTCAATGAGATCCAATACGCCTATGACCCGAGCGTAAAACTACCTGAAATGCAGGAGATGTGCCCGACTCTTGATAGAAAGCTGCTACAAAGACTCGTAGAAAGGCGTATGTGTAACATGTATAAAAAAATAATCTCAGGGGGCTTTGGCCCCCGAAGACTATTTACCTAAGTTCTTATGTAATGTTACAGGATAGTGTGTATTTAGAACAAACAAGCGGAATGTTACAACGCAAGGTGGTTATGTGTTAATACGTACTTATCACGTTTCCTATGAAAATGTAAAGTATCTTTTGCTCAGGTTTTGGTAGTATTGTTTATCTGGTTTTTAATAAAACGCCCTTACACAAAACAATCGTCTTTCATTTCATTAATTGTACCGGATGCTATCATGTCGGGGGCTATGTTAAGAAAACTTTATTATGATACAAGAGGGGTTGGTAGCTTTGGAAGTGTCGAAGCCCTATACAGAAGGGCTGCAGATGAAAACGAGCCCGTGAGCAGAGACCTGGTCAAGACATGGCTATCAGGAGAGGAGGCGTATTCGCTCCACAAGCCGGCCAGAAGCCGTTTTAAGAGACGTCCTACAATCGTTAATGCTCAAATAGATTATCAGTGGCAAGCTGACATAATCAGCCTTCAAGATATAGCAGAACATAACAACGGCGTTTGTTATATATTAACAGTCATAGACGTACTGTCCAAGTACGCCTACGCAGAACCGTTAAGCGATAAAAGAGGGGCCAGCGCCACGGCCGCTTTTAAAGCCATCTTCGCGAAGGGCAGGGTTCCTCAAAAACTACAAACAGACGCCGGTAAAGAATTCTTAAACAAGACATTTCAGAAATTATTAAACAACCACGGTGTTCAACATTTTGTAACACACACGGAGGTGAAAGCAGCGGTTGTAGAACGGTTTAACAGAACTTTAAAGTCTAAGATGTGGCGGTATTTTACGGCCAACAACACCTACAGATACGTGGATGTTCTACAGGCTTTTTAGATGTGTATAATGCCAGTTATCACCGGACCATCAAAACATCACCCGCAGAGGTGACTCCTAGTAATTCTTTAGATGTTTGGCGAACGGTGTACGGGCATAATTTTGCTACAAAGGTGAAGAAACCTGTTTTTAAAAAAGGCACGCATGTGAGGATTTCAAAATTGAAAGGGGTCTTCACGAAGGGCTACCGCCAGACTTTTAGCGACGAGATATTTATAGTGGATAATGTGGAGCTTAAAGAAGGGCTGTATATTTACAGCTTAAAGGACTACGCTGGGGAAGCTGTATCGGGGGTGTTTTACAAGGAAGAGTTACAAATGGTACCTGATGATCCGAACAGGGTGTATAGGGTTGAAAAGGTTCTGAAAAGGAAAGGTAGGGGGCTATCAGCCAGGCATATGTCAAATGGAGGGGATGGCCGGAGAAATTTAACAGTTGGGTGTTGGCCAGCTCCCTGAAGGGTGTGTGAGCTAAGGACCGTCTAAAATCCTCTAATAAGATGGAGACAGCCCCCTTTTATATCACCTTACCATCCAACGCTTCTAAGGGCATGTTCCCCGACAACCAGATTTCTAATTACACCGTGAAACTGGCTAAGCCTGTGGACCTGAAAGGGGATTGGGAGGTGGCCCTAACAGAAATTCAATACCCTAGAACATGGAATACATTCACACAGGCCGAGGCAAAGTTTTACATAAAGCGTGAGCAGGATCCAGTGAGCATGCACGAGAGCATTCCATACGGTTACTACCCAACCGTTATAAGTGTTGTCGATGCTGTCAACAAAGCCATAGCCAACCTCGAAGCATATCCGAATACGCATCTGTCATTAGATAACGTCAGAAGGAAGGTATTTCTTAAAGCACCAAGCCGTACCACGACGTTTAACTGCTCCGGTAAATTAAGAAGGGTTTTAGGCACCGTGCTGCATGCGAAAAGTCCGATGGAGCAGGATCACACATGCCCCGATATTAACGGTGGGTTCTATACGCTCTATGTGTATAGCGACATTGTAGAGGCCCAGAGGATCGGTGATACTTATTCACCGTTGTTAAGATGGGTCCATGTACAGGGTGAAAATAATACGATGGTTAATATTCAATTTAACAAGCTCGACTACGTCGCAGTTTCTAAAAACCATTTTGACACTATTTCAATTATGATCTACGATGATCAGTCTGAGCCGGTGGCCTTTAAATACGGGAAAGTTATTGTTAAGCTTCATTTAAGACCGAGACACGACAGCGGTTATTAACCAGGCATCATGGTGGTCGTGAAAACATACGGGGACCCGTCTATGTACAGGGACTATTACAGAAACCAAGCCGGATATGGAGGTCCGCCGTACTTTCAAGGGTCGCCGGTTATGTATGGGGCTGGTTTAGGGGTTTCTTCAGGAGCCTGTTTAGAAGAGCTATGCCGTTCTTGAGAAGAGGCTATGAAATTGTAAAACCGCATGTTAAGACGGCTGCTACGAACATTGCCCATGATGTTGTTGGGTCTGTTACTTCGGCGGTTGCAGAGCGCATGAACAAACAGCCGCAAGAAGGAGCGGGTCTGTTGTACAAGCCGCGCGCGAGTGTTAAAAGGAAGCGCAGGCCTTCGAGACGCAGGGGTCCACCGGTCCCCTATAAAAAAAGGAGGAGTTCTTCAAAACGCCCTCAGAAAAGAAGAACTCCAAGACGGAAGAGAGCTGCGAAGAAGAGAAAGGGCTCTA
This sequence comes from Calotriton arnoldi, assembly GCA_963921515.1. Taxonomy (NCBI): domain Eukaryota; kingdom Metazoa; phylum Chordata; class Amphibia; order Caudata; family Salamandridae; genus Calotriton; species Calotriton arnoldi. The sequence goes on from CAWUFW010007779.1 coordinate 60,419, forward strand.
AAGTCAATATTTTTTAAAGCATCGTAAACTAAACCATGGCCTTCGTACACTGTGCATCTGGCGAGTGCGCCAAATCTGAGTTAGACTTGTTTACTCTAAAACCAACGCAGACAAGCATTGAAAACAGCTTCTTCATGGAGGTATCGCCTTTAGCCGCCTTGACACCGCTGGCCCCTATAGAGTTTTTTGTGTCAGGGTCCACGGATATGTATTTGGATCTCAACAACACGCTGCTGCATCTTATGTGTAAAATCGTAAAAGCGGATGGGTCCGACATAGCAGCAGATGCTCGAGTGGCAACGATCGCTTACCCCCTAGCGGCCATGTTTAATCAGGTGGACATCACCCTGGGTGATCGACTCATCACACAGAACGATAACATGTACGCCTACAGAGCCTACCTCGAGAGTATTCTAAATTACAGTAGCGACGCCCTTGACACGCAGCTTTCAGCTGGTCTCTTCTACAAGGATACATACGGCCAGTTTGAAACCACGGCTCTGGACGGTGCCAATCATGGTTTTGTAAAAAGAGCAAGGTTTGCAGCAGGCAGTCGCAACTTTGACCTCCTGGGCCGCATACATTCAGATCTCTTTTTCCAAGATAAACTGCTCATCAATGGTATTGATCTTAAGATCAAGCTCACACGCAACAAGGACTCATTCTGTCTCATCAGCGGGGATGCGGACCAGTACAAGCTGGACATCCTGGCAGCGAGCCTGTTTGTAAAGAGAGTGAAAGTGTCCCCGAGCGTCAGATTAGCGCACGCCGACGCTTTGCAAATATCAAACGCCAAGTACGCTGTGGAAAGAGTAGCTCTGAAGGTGTTCAGCATCCCAGCCGGTACCCGTTTAACCCAGCAGCAGAATTTATTTCTGGGGCAACTACCCAAACTCATCATCATCGGTTTTGTGGACAATACAGCTTTTAGCGGCACCTACGCCTTAAACCCCTTCAATTTTAGACACTACAACATCAACTACGCGGCGCTGGTCCACGAGGGCACTGTGATTCCTGCAAAACCCTACACCCCTAGTTTTATAACCTCCAACTACATCAGGGAATATCAGGGGCTGGTTTCAATAACCGGGAAGCATCTAAGGGACTGCGGTGTAGCTGTGTCAAGAGAAGGCTATGGGGACGGGTACACGCTGTTCGCATTCGACCTGACCCCCGACATGGAAGACGGCGATCACTACAACCTTGTCAAAAACGGAAATCTAAAAGCTGAAATACGATTCAGTAATCCGCTACCGACGAATGTGAACATGGTCGTATTCTCTGTATTCGACAGCATCATTCAGATCAACCACGCAAGACAGATTTTGTTTGACTATCTTTAAAACATTTTGTGAAATGGACACTGTGCAGATACGTTCGTTCTTAAGCAGGCATAAAGACGCTAGGAAATACTTTTTAGGTGTTTTCCCTAGCGACGGGTTACCACCTGAAATAGGGTTAGAAAGGCCCCGCACTCTAGTCTTTAACACAGACCCTCATGATAAGAGCGGAACACACTGGGTGTCCTTGTTTATAGACAGTGACAAGGTTATATTGTTTGACAGTGCCGGTGAATTCCCCGAACACCGTATCTATACAACCCCTATATTCAAGTTTGTGAAAAAAGCCGCTGCGCGTGTTGGAGTATAACAAGCTGAGGATCCAGGATTCCATAGCCATCACATGTGGGGAGCATTGTATTTATTTTATCAGTAAAATGTCTGAGGGTATGTCGTTTAGAAATTTCTTAAATCTATATTCGCGTGACCTTGTTAACAATGACAGTATAGTTGTGAAATATGTAAAAGAAAACACAGTGGTCTCGGTCAGACCTGTGAAACCCGAATATGTCGCTTGTCAAAATTGTAAGTCCGTGGGACATGTGTATGTTTAATGATGAACGCCTAAAATAAAAGACCATTATTTTTTTAAAAATACGGTATTCAGACTTTGTATTTCTATGCTACCACATACAACATAATTAAAACATTTTAAAAGACAACAGAGGCAGGTTGTAAAGTTATAAAAAAGTGTTTTATTACAAACATCTATTTGTAAGTCCTTGGGACATGTGTATGTTTAATGATGAACGCCTAAAATAAAAGACCATTATTTGTAAAAAAATACGGTATTCAGACTTTGTATTTCGATGCTACCACATACAACATAATTAAAACATTTTAAAAGACAACAGAGGCATATTGTAAAGTTATAAAAAATAAATTAAAAAAAAGTGTTTTATTACAAACATCTATGCAGGGGTGTATTACAGCAACACCCAAAGCTCAAGAAACATAAGAAGAAGAAAAACAGATGCGTTACGCAGTCACATTTTATTAAAAAGCAATGAAAAGTCTGAAGAAACATCAGGGTGTAAGCCAGGTACTTGGTTTGAAAATTGCCCTTTTTCGAGGTACAACCATCGTTGTAGGGGTACTCCAGGAGGGGGATAGCAGGGGTGTGTCAGAGCCTGTTGGTGATGGGTGTACGGGGGCTTTCAGATTTTCAAGCAAACGACGGTGCTCGTTATTACCCACGAGCGTGGAAGGGATGTTGAGTTCAGCAGCGGCTCGTAGAAACGCATCCCAACCACGCGGTGCGTTTTGAGGCGTTATGATTTTGGGGTGCGTGAGACCTTTGACTAGATCGTACATGTGTGACCCTGCAACCGGCTGTCCCTTGTAGAGAAATTCGCCTCGTTCATTCCAGGATGTCAGGTCTTTAGAAGTTGCAAGTTTACTCATCAGCATTTGCGCTGCCCCCTGTGTCTTTGACTTATATTTTTTAAGAGATCGGCAACAAAGTCATCTGAGGGTGATGCATGGTCCTGTGATGGTTGCAGGGGCTGAGGACCATTTGGAGGGGCGGCTGGTTGTTCAGAGTCCGGGGTGTATAGAGTCAGCTTATTTTTCTCGGTATTCCATTGGTTGTAGTAACTTAAAAAGTTTTTAAGGGTGCTGGTGTAAAGGTTTGCCTTGTCATAGGGGTTTAGATCGGTTCTGTTCAAAATGTCTTTAATTTCAGCATCCAGACGCAGAGTCTCATTTCGGCGTATATCCCAGGCGTTGTCCTTTGAAGAGCCCAGCTGGTCCATTTGCTGCCTCGGAACCAAATACATCTTGGTGGCATGCTCCATTACTGTCCCGAGAGGAGGCTCGTAATTATGGGTATAGCTATGCCCAGCAAAGAGCCTATAAAACCTCCAGACTGTTTCACCAGTTTCTTCTTGGTAATGAGTGAGGCCCTTTTATTACTGAGCTTCTTGATAAGAGACCTCTTCTTCTTCAGAACCTGTAACTGACTCCTTGATATAGGGACGTTGCCTTTTAGGGTATTTAGGGCAATTTCAGAAATGGCAGACACTAAGTCGTCAGAAGCAGCGCACAGGATGGCCTTTCGGTGCTGGGGACTGGCTGTAACAAGCATTTTCAGGAGAGCTAAATTGCGACGTAGGCGGGCCGACATGGTCAACACCTTGTATTATAAGGGGTAGGATTGTAAATGTCTCTAAAAGTCATCAGCGCTGCTTTTTATATGCACGGGCCTTGGGCTTAGGGGTGTAAGCGACTGGTAGATCTGGGGCAAATATATCAGCCCTAAGTCTATAGTCTTCTAGAGTTTCATTTTTTAAGTCAACCAGCAGGTATCCGTGGGGTTTTGCTGTAGCGTCGTTAAAGGCCTCCATGAAGAAGTGTGTGTTTCCTGGGTACATCTGTTTAGCTATGACTGATATTTGTTGTTTGTCCCTGGGGTTTTTAAATAAAACAAGGTATGAAGCGTTGAGAGCTATAGACCTGCTGTTCTTGCCCTTGTAAAACAAGTTCTGCACAATGTAGCAGATGCTTAGATTACGATGATGCGAATATTGCGTAAAAGCTCTCTCTAACTCCGGATGATCCCCACCTTCACGCATAAGGTCATCGACAATTATAAGGTTTACAAGGGACGGTGGCAGTAACTCATCATCGTTGAGATTATCTGGTATGCCTTCTATAAATCTGATATGGGGGAAACGACTGGCCAGGTCTGTATAAAGAGCTTGCCAGCATGAATAAAGCCATACAATGTTATTAGGGGTTTGGGATAAAACAGCGGCAGCATTTTCTAAGAGCTTTTTATAAAGTAGCTCTTACCACAGTTTGAGGGCCCTGCTAACACGCATGCGAATGGATGTTGTAATCTGGTGTCCATGGTGCGGATCTGTATCTCTAATGAGGCTAATAACCATACGGTAGTGTTTTATAGTCGGCAGTCAGGACCCTTTTATCAAAAACAACGCGTAATGTCTTATGTAAGGGCTGGGTTGTAATTTCCCACTTCTTTTTGGACCTGACTATACACGGCTGGTTCACAACTATGGTTTTAGCATTTTCACAATTGTCGGAGGCCGCGTATTCGTGCACCAGATTCTTCAGACTGTCAAAATTGATTTTTAGGGTATTGTTGACATTTAAGGTTATGCCTTTGACCTTCATACACACTTTGTTCTTGTTTGTGCGGTAGGAGTAGGTTTTAGGGCCTGATGACGTGTATTCTATTATATACTCATCCTTATCGAGTTCGCTGGTCAAATTACCCAGATAATCCCCAAGAGGAGGGTCTTCATCCCCTGGTTTACTCAGAAAAATCACTGAGTCGGTATCGTGATACAAGCAACGGTCCTGTAGTTTGTCCATAACCTTGTAAAGTTCTAGACGGGCGTGGGCGGTGGTGAAGCACGCTATGAAGATGTTGATGTTGTTACACGTTGTGGGGTACGCTTTTGTGTATTTCCAGCACACAGCTGCGGTCTCGTCATCGATAAACCCGCAGCTGGACACCTCGTAACATGGGGCAAACAGATACTTAAACAGCTCATCAGGATCGGTTATTAAGGTCGTATTTGACAGGTTTGTACGCTGTGCGAATTTTCCCCATAAGGAGTTGAGGCAGAGCTTGGCTAACTGACGGCGTGCAGGGTTGACCTCTATCAACTGGGGTCGTAAATGGATACCTTCGTGAGCGTAGTAGTCATCGATGTATTTCTGCTTTGCATCCTGACTAGTACACCATTCGGGATACCCTGAGGCCTCCTGCTTGTCTCTGAGAAACATATTAATGTATGGGGCAAAGAGGCGTGTCGTGGTCCTCTGAAAATGCCATACCTCATGTATCCTACCGAGCCTGTAACCTTTCTCTAAGGCCGCTTCTACCTCGATGCTGCACCAGGTCCCTGTGAGCATCCTTTGTTCATCGGTGTGTCTACAATCGTCAACCTCTTTAAGCACCGCACATGTGCGACAGAGGGGGAACAACAGTTTACCATCGACGCGGTATGGTAACACCGGAAAGTAAAGCTGTCGGGGAGGATAGATTTCACATTTGACTAGCCCAAAGTATTCGGATATGTGTTTAAAATCTCTATATATGATGATGGGGTGTCCTAAGGGGTATACCTTCATTTTGTTCACAAATGGGTACAGACTGGTGAAATCATAGTAGTGTATTTTCTCACCATCACCCACGGCCCTGTACAGTTGTATGGCATTTGTACGACCCCCGAATAAGGCATCGCGGGGTTCCAGGGGTTCTGGTAAATCACGACTCTGAAGGAAAGAGCAGAGCGCTGTGTCGGTTGTTAACATCTCTAACCACTCATGCTCCCAAAGAACCCTCATAGCAAAGCCACATTTTTCAACATACTGAGCCTTCAACAGCGTACGTCTGTGTAAGTGTTCAAATTTGACACCCATCAGTCTGTTAAACTCATGGGGTTTGTAACACTGAGGGCAGCCGTGGTAAAAGCAGCCATTGTATTCAAAGGCCGTCGGCACCCCCTTAATTACAGCGTACCCATCCAGGTAGTAGGGCCCCACCCGGTATTCACCACCCTGTAAGGCGTGTTGAATATGTACGTCTTCCTTCTCAGAAATGTACATGAGCCACCGGATGGAGGGGGTTGAATAGCGTTTCTGTTTGCCATTATAGAGGTCTACCGGCACTAGAGCAATACTTTTTGGTCTTAAAAACATGTGTTTGTAGATGGACATACACATGGAGGCCAATGTGATGTTTTGAAAAGGGTCTATGTATTCGACAGCCTTCGGCATTTCAGGTGTATTGGGTTTCAAGACCCTGACTTTCTTTGTCATTTGAGGCTTCTTGGGTTTCATGATCCTGACTTTCTTTGTCATTTGAGACTTCTTGGGTTTCAGGATACTGACTTTCTTAGTCATTTCCACCACAACATCTCTGAAGAGGTTGCACGCTTGTCGTAGGATCATCACATCAGCCTGACAATAAGCTTTCAACTCTGTTTGAAAATGAAACTCCTTTTCACGGTTTTCAGAGTACCATTCTAGAAAGCTCTCCTTCTCGGATGGCATCATATATTCAACCCCGTAGCTGTCAGGAGGTGGCATGGGACCCACATAATTCTGGTTCGCCCAGGTGTTAAAAAAGTGTGGAAAATAACCTTTACAACCGGGGAATCCAAAGGCTTTTGGTAGCTTGCTCAATTTCATAGGTAGGAAATTCAGGGTGTCTATAAACCTTATTTGTAACCGAGCGGCTGTTAACAACATCAGCTTGGACCCCTGAGTGATGAGTTCTACTTGGACCTTTTCACGAATCATATCTTGTAAAATAAAGAATGAGTCGTATGCTTTTGAGTTGTGGGCCAGCATGGTATACCCTTTGAATTTGGTTTGAATGAATGTGTTAAGGAAATCACCAACGCACGTTCTGCCTTCAAACTCCCAGCTGTCGTCGGAAGTTAGATGGTGTGCGTAAATATAGTTAGGTTGGTGTACTCCCGTCTCTTGTGTGCACTCTATATCAAACACTATGTATGCTTCAGTTTTGGTCTGGGGTCTGCCTTTAACCATGTAACACCGATGGTTGGTACCCGCCTCAAAAGACGTCTGACACCTGGGGCATTTCATACCTTTGCATTTGTGATCTGTCGTCACATACCGACCACACTCAAAGCAATCCATTTTAGGGCTGCATTTAACAGCTTTCTTATGGTTGCTCAAACAGTCTTGAGAGCGACAAAACATCTTACAGGTGCGACACCACACCTTCAGGGCAGCGTCTACGACGCAACCGTCCCTCTGGCACATCTTACAATGCATTTCACACTGATGACGGTCCTTACTGTTGTATATGTGGTCACAATGTGTGCACACGTACTTGACACCCAGAAAACTTTTAAGGTTCAAGATACCGTAAAAGTGATTTTCGTGGTGAAGGACATATACGGTCTTGTTTCTCACACGGTCCCCTGTTGTAAAGTACTTCCAAGAGCCGCTGTGATAAAGAACTTTCACCGTCACAGAGAAATAGTTCTCAAAAAGACCTATGTCGCCAAAGCCGACCATGCGGTCTGGTGGTATTTCAAGAAACGTGTGGGCTTCAGCCGCTCTAGACAGGATGGTCGCGTCGGTGTTGTTGCGCCCCATCAACAAACCTACGATGCTGGCCGCCAGACAGATATTGGATGTGTCGTTGTTAAAGTCGAGCAGCCACCGCTGTTTCTTACCAATTATCTGACTGTATAGCACACTCTTTAAAGGTCTTGAAACACCCCCTCACGACCCCGTACAATGAGGGCTATGACCCTGAAAGTACCGTAGGCGACTAGTTCAGCCTTGCTCTGTAAAAGCCTCGAAAGGTTTTCTAAAAATTCCACGGCGTCAAACACATCTCGGGACCTTCGTTTGGTGAACAATGGACTGTCAAAACCCTGCCCCTGGAAGCGTAGTTGGAAAAAATCATTAGGCCCCACATCGCGTAACAACCTTTCTATGAGCGTTTGCACCGCCTGATGTATAGCTAAAACACCGTGATCGGAGGACCTTATCTGGTGGAGGTTGGTAAACCTAAACTCCTCATAGTGCTCGGTGGCATTAAATCTCTCTACATCACGCCTGTAGCTTCTAATGCTCTCTAAATAGACGACCTCTGAATCCTCATCTTGAGGGATTTGACTTGTTGGGGAGCTTACTGCCGTATCATTTTGGGGGTTCTGGTTTAGTAGGGTCTCTGTGGGTCTTTTAAGCACACTTGTAGCACATATTCGGGCTTTCTTTAATTTACTTATTAAAAGCCGTCGCTGCTTGGCGCTATTAGCCCACTTTTGTTTTTTAAGGGCCCAGGCTTTTCGAGGTAACCGTCCCCCTCCTATCTGAACAGTAGGGGATGTGTCTACGTGCGCTGTACTCATGGAGGCCTCTGCTACATACCCACCCCTCGACCCCTCTATGTGTTCCGGGTGGCGAAGTGTTGGCGCTCTACCGCCAACAGCATTCAATTGGCCGCCCCTAGGATAGTTTTCTCCTACACTTACGTATTGAGGGGTGGATGGTATCGGGGTATGACTCTGCTTGCATGGTTCTATGTACTTTTTACGCTGGAGTATGCGTAAGAAGCGCAGGGACTTTGTCAGTACTGTTTGGACCTTACGGCTATATTTTGATGTGTGTTCTTTTTTATTAGAACCGCTGGCATGGGGTTTCTTTAGGGTATGGCGCGGCCCTAGTCACGCCTGTATACGCCCTATGTCTGATCCCGCTTCCTGGCATGTATTGAGGAGCAGCCTTTTACACACGTCAACTCTTTGCAGGATCCTCTGCTGTGCCTCCACCATGGACCTGTCGCCGCTACCCCCAACCCCATTTTTAAGGCTGCGGTTTTCGCCTGGCGTTTTAGCTTTCTGACAGCCATTTGTATATCTTTTACATGCGCATCTAGTACCGGATTTGGGTCTACGGCGTCGTATTGTGGAGGGTTAGGTATGAATACGGTGTTTGGCTGTATAACAGCCTTTAACACCACATGGGCCTCTAAGGGTCCTTCATCCCCAACACCATTCGGTAACTGAGGGCCTGGGGGGATCATAGAAATAGGATCCCAGTGCGAACACCCCGGGGCATTTGGGAAAGGCGCCACACTAAATGTCACCCCCGTACTATGAATTGACCAGTCGTCCCACCCTGTACTGTCAGTGTTGTAGGTTGTCGGGGGTGTTGCGGAGCTTACACTGGACGCGGGGCTGGTTGGGTCGTAAGCCCCCTGTGGGGTAATAGGGGACATAAGGTCCGGGGAGTTTAAATGACTGTCGAAATAATCGAGGGTGGTAACGGCTAAGTTATTGTCAGGGCAGGGGATGGGTGAATGTGTAACAGGGGTCTGCAAAACCCCCCTGTATGTGCTAGAAGCCCCCTCGGGCGCTGCTTCTGAGGGTTTATCAAGTTTGTCTACCATACTTGCCATTGTATTGAGACAGCTATTGTTGGTGTTATACGCTCCTCCTAGGGGCTGCCCTTTTCCAGACCAGGGGCCCCTAAACCCTTCAGTAACGCCTCTAGAAGGTTTTGAGGTCTGTTCTACGGGGCATTCCTCTACAGACGGCGCTAATTTATTTGAAACTATAGAGGGCGTCATAGGATGGGAAGGGGCCTGTGGTGTAGCCGGTTTGTTTAAGGATCCTGCCAATGTTTCTACTTGTAACGCCTGTACCCCTTGCTTATTCTTAAGATAACTTCTTGAAAGCTTGTTGACTTTAGGGGTTTGAGTTTGTAACATAGCTTCCACAACAGGCTTCACAGCCGGGAGGCCCAAAGAGAGCGCGGGGGTAGATGGATCGTTCCCCTGCTTAGCAACATTTGTTAATGCTAGATCTAAAGGTGTCGCTAGGGTCTCCGGGACCACCCGTTTCATGCGGAGGTCTAAAGGGGCTGCTTGGGGTTCCAGGCCCAAAGACGGCTTCTTGAGGTTTAAAGGGCATGTCTGTGGTTCTGCGACCATTTGCTTCTTCTTAAGTTTGGGCTTGTTTGAGCTTAGAGTTCCTTTTGAGGCTTTGAGAGGGTTCAGATACACATCGGACACGTCGGTTCTCTGTTGCATGTGGGTGTAGTATGTGTAGATCTTATTCTGGCGTACACGCCTACTCACTCCTTTTGCCGCAGACCCGGTGTTCAGAACGGTCTTTGTTATATCCCTCAGTGGTTTTGTAGACCTCTTAGACTTATGCGTATCTTCGCCGTGGCTCTTTTGAACGGTTCCTAGAATGTAACATAAAAAAATATATATTAGAAACAATAAGGAACATAAGATGCTTACAATACCCATAGTAGTACATATGGTACTACATGGCGGTGCACCCCTTTGTTTTGAGAGAATACAACCCAGAGAGTTCTTTTTTCACACCCTTTTTGTATAAAACACACCTTTTAGATGTCTTTTCACAGATCGTTTCTTTGCCACAGGCCCTTCTTTAGATGTTGAAGATTTCCTTTTCACAGGTCTTTCTTTTGGGCGCTGCGCCGGCTCTTGCACAATCACTGCTTCCGGGGTGACTCCATGGACCCTGTAAAGAAAAAATAATCAGATTTACAGTATATACCAGGCCTTAGTAGCCCCCCTCTACGACGCGTTCCTGTAGTTCACAACTACGGCTTTTGGGATCTAGACACCCCTTGGTTTAGACCTTTTAAAGAAGCAGCGCCTTTCTGATTTACCTGTAAGAACGGGGCTATCCTGTACACATGGCGATGCGTCTTGACCCCCCTTGGTACATTCTATATCATCAAGAATCCATTGTAGTTCGGGATCCAGCCCTATAAAATCACACATACACGAGAACACCATTAGAAACACCTAACTTCTAAGATATATATGCGAACAAAACTACGCGGAACTATACACCTCAAAACACATGTACCTGTCTGTAGGGCTAGCATTTCAGAGTCGGTTAGGATTAATTCCGGCATGTCCTGCGTCTGGATAAAAAGAAACGGTTGTTTTAAAACTACACTTCATAAACATAATATTACAAGTTCATACATTCACCTTAGAAAGCGCCAATACACAACGCAGAGAGACATGCACCCTTACACCGCGTCTACATAAAACAGTACCTCGGAATACAGGCCCCTGATTATGGGTGTACAAGCTGTAGACATGCCCCCAGCTAAACATCATGGTTAAAGTTTGGGATAACATAAATATCTAAATTGAAAACAAAACTCAGCCATTTATTTTACCCTGGAAGCAGATGCACCAATAATATAGGCAGCTGGTACCTTTAGAATATATAAACCCTTAAAACTAGGGGCTGCCATTTGCGTTTTAAAAAAACACACACACACACACACGCATGCACACACACACACACACACACACACACACACACACACACACACACACACACACACACACACACACACACACACACACACACACACACACACTTTTTGCATGAAATGTTTATGGCAATGTATCCAGATATATGATACAAGAAGTCCCAGCAGCAGTACTAATGACTTTGGCAGGGGTTGGTAACTACATAAGGTAGTACTATTGGCTTTGTCAATGGTTGTTAGTTGCATAAGATAAATAAGCAGCAACTAAGGCTTGTATATAATATTGAAAAAAAACTTCCATTTAAAGCCCTGGTGACACCACGACCAGGCTGCTGCTTAAAGCCCTGTTGCACACCCTTAGGAGTCACTTCATTGGAGGAATACCAACAGGGAGCACCCCATCCGTGTTTCACGAAGGAAGACCAGCCCCAACCGTGATGTCATCACAGAGGGGAGGAGCTTCCTTCGTGAAACCTGGAGGGAAGCTCCTGGCAACCATGATACTGCCACCCTTGCAAACCTCGTGGTGGACCCTGAAAACGCCACCTACAATGGACCCCAGAGCAGCGCCTTTGGTAAGCGGGCTCTGGGGCTTATTCTTATGCTTCGGGGCCTCGCGCCCCACACTGCCCCAAGGCCACACGAGCCCCCACCACTGCTGCACCAGCAACCCGGAGCACCGCGTGGCGCTCAGCGGGCTCCGGGGCCTTTAATTAAAAAAATGGGGCCGAGCACCACATACGGAGCCCAAGGACGCATGACCCACACCCGGAGCTCCGCCTGGTGCAAAGCGGTCTCCGGGGCCTTTAATTTTTTTTAAAAAGGGCCCGAACACCCCACACGGCGCCCAAACACTCAGTACCCGCCCCAGAACCCCGGAGCCCCACATGAGGCATAGCGGGCTCCGGGGCCTTTACTTTAAAAAAAAGGGACCTTGCGCCGGACCCCCAGCCCCCGACCGCCCCAGAGCCCCGGAGACCTGCAGGGTGCATAGCGTGCTCCGGGGCCTTTAATTTTAAAAACAAGCGACCTCGCGCCCCCGCCCTAAACTACAGGGACACCGGAGCCCCAGCCACAACGACGCCCGCAACCCCGGAGCAGCGCCCATTGCAAGCGGGCTCCGGGACCTTTATTTTTAAAAAAGGGCCTCAAGCCCCCCCCCTGCGCATCTTGGCGCCAACGGAGCCTAGACCACAGCCCGCACACGACCCCGGAGCCGCGCCCTTTGCAAGCGGGCTCCGGGACCTTTATTTTTTTTTTTTTTTTTAAAAAGGGCCTCAAGCCCCTGCGCACCTTGGCGACACCGGAACCCTCACCACCGTCCCACAAGATCCCCGGAGCAGCGCCCATGGCAAGCGGGCTCCGGGGCCTTTAATTTTAAAAAGCGGGGCCGAGCGCCCCACAAGGAGCCCACAGACGCCGGACCCCCGCCCCAGCCTCACAGACACCCGGAGCGCCGCATGGAGCACAGCGGGCTCCGGGGTCTTTACTTTTAAAAAACGGGGTATCAAGCCCCACAAGGAGCCCACAGACGCCGGACCCCCACCCCAGCCTCACAGACACCCGGAGCGCCGCATGGAGCACAGCGGGCTCCGGGGTCTTTAATTTTTAAAAACGGGGTATCAAGCCCCTGCGCACATGGGCGCCATCCCTACCCCACATCGCGCGCACAACAGCATAAACAGCCCGGGAGCACCGCATGGACCTCCGTGGACGGCCTCACCATGGCGCAGCTGTGAAATCACACGTTTGACCCATGCCTCTGCAGAGCCTCAACCCCAGGGTGGTGAGTACAAAGTGGTATTATTTATTTATTGTTAAAATTGTTTGGGGGTTAATTTTATGGTCTCTGCGACCTCTAAAGCAGTATGTAACATTGTAAAAATACTTCTAGGCATAGTTAAACTTTAAAATTACACCTATATTTCACAGCCCTCATACACCTTAAGCAGCCTGCCCCAATACCTCCTTAACACCTACTTAAAACAGCGTAAACACATTCATGCCTTGCGCTAAACACCCTTTAAAAAATGCCATGCTGCTCATTTATATACAGGCATCATCATATTAAATAAACCCATACACTCTTAACCCTGTAACACAGCCCCCTTATTTACGTACCTCCATTAATGTGTAGCAGGCTGCGTCGATCTGGGAGAAGCTGGTCTGGTCCATTGTTGGCTTTAAACTTCAGGGATGATGGGGCTGTGCAGCAAGGGTCGCTCCTAATGGGTTTTTGAATGGCTGTTTGTGTCGGGGCTCTAAAGTATGGTTTTTATACCTGGCAGGGCATGATATTTGGAAGGAGGACCCTTTACGGAGGGGAGTGTTTAGAAGCTTGTAGTACGTGTCATTATTGGTAATAGAGCATTGTAGTGAGGGTCAATATTGGGACCGTTTTCTGACCATCCCACGACTTTGTTAGATGGCCCTTTGACCTGTGACATCTGATAATTAAACCTAGGACCTGTTGGGGGTTGCGCTCCTGGGAAAGATGGCCGTATGTTTATAAAGAAACCCTGTACTATACAATTTAAGACGCGTGGGAAGCTTAGGACAGGCTGATTAGTTCTGCCTGTTCTCAACGGTGCTCTGGCAGGGTAACTGGCCTTTTGTTCTTGTGTTTTCACGTTGTCACTTGGGGAGTCTAATGGATAGTTTTCTGACCCCAGCTACGACAGGGATGCATTTCAAACTGCAGCATCTGCTTCTAAAGAAAAGACCCTTTTTAAAAAACTCTGCACCGTAAACCCATGTGTTAGACAACACCAGATATCCCTGGGGGGCTGGTGGGTGCTTAGGTATGCCTGCTCAGACGCCAACTGCCAACACAACAGCCCTCGGTTTTAAACACCCACACACACGTCACTTTTGGAGACACACATGTCACTTTTAAGGACACTGCTAAGGGATGGGGGACCTGTCACTTTTAAGGCCACGCTTCACTTTTAAGGACACAGCTAGGGGCTTGAGGCCTGTCACTTTTAAGGACACAGCGAAGGGCTTGAGGCCTGTCACTTTTAAGGACACAGCGAAGGGCTTGAGGCCTGTCACTTTTAAGGACACAGCGAGGGGAGGGGGGACCTGTCACTTTTAAGGACACGCGTCACTTTTAAGGACACAGCGAGGGGCGGGGGGACCGGAGGGGGACCTGTCACTTTTAAGGGCATGAATGGGGAGGAATGGTATCCGCTTATACTACTCCTGTCTCTCTGGGCCTTTGGTGTCCATGCCATTTCCCACAATGACCTGGCTGATATTGTGTGGTACTTATAGCGCCAGTCCGTTTGGGTTTCTGTGTTTGACCATTCCAGCAAGCATTGTGTCATGAGGCCTGGAAATTCCTAAGTAGATGGGGTGTCTCCACCCCACTCCTTCTTGGCGCCCTAGTGGCTTGTTGCTGTCCAATCCTTGGTGACCCTTGCTATATCTAGTTGGTGCATGTATCTTGCAATCTTTGTATGTATATTTTGCATGTGGTGAGTGCTAACGTGCGAAATAGACAGTATTTTAAGCACAACTGTCATTATTATGGTCTCTGTAAGCCCAACCCATGATATGTTACGCAGACGCAGTATATGTATTTCCATCCTAACTGCTTGTATGATTTTCTTCGCATGCTTGGTTAGGATGTCCGAAATGGTCCTTGCTTTAACTAATCCCCAAGTAATTTATTTCTCGTCTGCCTATCAGAAGGCCAAAGACATGCGTTGCTCCTGCATCGTATGTGCCGACTTCAATAGCCAGCCCCTCTGATTTGGCAAGATTAACCTTAAATACTGAAACCGTCTGAAACAGTTGAAGTTCCAGCTTAAGGTCCAGCATATGTGCTTGCCGATCAATAAGTGTGAAGGCTATCGTCTGCAAAAGCTGTGGTTTTATAGACGTCTGGACCTTCCACTGTATGATCTGAGGTCTGTAGCATGAGGTTTTTGCCTGTAAACTATTGTGGTGTGAAAGGCAGCACTGCCCTCTATGCTTTACCTCTGAAGCCTACGTATTGTAATTTTTAGTGGAAATATTTGTTTAACAAGGTAGGATCTAAACTTTTTTTCCTACTATCAAATCTGAAGTATAGCCTTGTAGTTTGTTGAGAAAATGGGTGCTTATTCATTGTGTATTGGAAACTCGTGGTATGGCACCACATTAGCTCCTAAGAGATTCCCAGATAGTAAGCTAAACACTATCTTGGTTTATTGTCCTCCAGTGTAGTCACTGCGACAGAGAGTGGGCTTGTATCCCCTTCATCATTTAATTAAAGTTATAAACAAGCACCTCAGAAAGCAGACCGACCGTGAATAACAGCCGAACCAACTGATTCAAAGCACTTTAAGTTTATAAAGTACCCAACATTTCCTTGACGAGAAAATGAAATTCACGTACACCGGAGGAATATAGCACATCACAACGCGATGTATTCATGCAGCTCATTCTAAGCACTCGAGTGAGATGTGGCTACTGCACTGGGCTAAACCAAGATGTGTTTGATAATGTTAAGTCAGTGGCTGAATTGAAAGAGGCTAGTCGAAGAAAGCCAGTGATTGTAAGGCGCGGACCCTAAGCCCACTGTAAGTGTATTTAGGCACCAAGGTCTGTCTGGAAGTCTCGGTGTCAAATCCCCGACCTAAAAAACACAGCGGGTCGTGCGGCAGGCGTGCCAGCTTGTTCGAGTGGCACGGAGCACCTCGGTCGGACTCAAACGAGGACGAAGAGTAAAACAAAGGCTACAAGACAAAATGTGTCGAATTCTGTCACTGTTCAAGACATTTTTTTTAGAGTAGCAAAATTAGTTGTCTATTGCCATCTAGTGGTAAACCAGAGGTATTATGACATCTATAATAATCAGGGTGTTTAAAATCTGTGTTTTCAGAAATAACAGACAGAATCTACAAATTCTTGTACCCCACTTAGCAAAATTAACTTGTAATATGTTTTGCTAGGAAAATGAACACATTTTATAACATTGCAGTATGAATTCACAGAATGTGTCGTTTGCAAGGGAGGTGTTGACATCGCTTGTAATTCTCCTGATCTTAAAAACATTGCAAGTTTGTAGAGGTATAAAAATATACTAATTGCTTCGAAAATGTTAGTTGTTTGAAAGGCGAACGTACATAAATAGAAATACAGATGATAGTGGTGGAAGAGTAGGAGGCCAGGCGAATTTAAGTGCCCGTATTCGCACTCTTGACAGGACACGTTTCTTAGTGAAAAGATCTGCACCATAGGCGGCCTCGTTTCCCATTCTCCAGTGAGGAAATTGGAGTGTTGTTGCCCCTGATTCCAGAGTAAAGGGTTTCTTCCTGTATCCTCTTTTATTAGCATATTTGCTTCTACAGGAGCACTTTGTGTTCTGTGCTCTGTTCTTTATAATAATAATAATACGTTTTAGGTATGGGTTTGACATGTCAGTGCAGCTATCAAGCTGATCTATTGTTAAAAGTATACACAGAGTGGGCTTTTGGTCTGCCATTTTTAGCCATTGGCTTTCTTCGATCAGACTGTCTCAGCCATTGGCTTGAGACTTCGTCAATTTCGTCTTGGTTCAGCCTTCTGGAGTAGTTATTGCTCACCTAATTCTATTGGCTCTTTGTGTGTATCCTTCATCCAATCAAGTGCTTGCATTGACCTTCATGAAAGACTACTTTGCAACTGTAGCTCTCTTTGTCAGCTCCTCCTGGCTCCTTCCTGAATTCCACAGGAGTGGCACACAGGAGGGAGCTCCTGCTTTCACACAATAAACCTGGACCTATTGGCTTTCCCGATTCTTGTTTATATAGTGCTTGCTTCTGCAGTTTTTTCCAGTTCATAGCACTATAAATAATAAGAGTTACTGTTACCCAATTTATGGGTTCTAAAAAATGTCTGACCAGCTGAGATGAACTAATTAAACTGTGGCTGTGTGTGTCAGCAGTGGCGGTTGACACCTTTATAATAAAGAGATTGTCTTACGTGGAAGTCAGACTTTTCCCAGAGCACAAATTTGCATATTGCTGCTTTTATGGAAGCTCATGCATACTTCTATGTTGGGTCACCAGTTCACCTCAGGTCCTTATGGGCATAGTCTTAAGTCCTGGAATAATCAACTAGAGATCACTGGTTGTGTTGTTGCGTTTCCGAACGGTATGGCAATCCTATGTGTATGCTTGAGTCAATGTTCCTTCTAATTATATACTGACCATGTGCTCAAAAAGGATTTGTCTTGCCGTAGTTACATGAGTAAGTATATTCTCAGTTTTCAGTGTGCGCCTGTCAAGATAAAAAAAATACATGCATTTATGAAAGGGTATATTAAAGTGCACTTTGTACTTTTTTTAAACAGCCCTTATGTAAAGACTTCAAAATATTCCCGGGACCAAGCACAGTCAATGCACTTCTGACACGAGTAGAAGAGCAAGAGTGGAATAGCACGATCCCCCTCAATTATACGATTACAGCCAGGCACTGTATGGTTTCATATGCTTAGCCTGGTTCTGTCCAGATGTGCAGTCCTTTTGGTTTCAGGTGGTCCCAATGCTGTCACAAATTATTGGCAGTCAGGGCCGGACTGGCCGTAGCGGGCATCGGCCGTTTCCCCGGGTGGATGGAAGGGTGAGGGACAGTTTTTCAGCGGTGGGGGGCTGGTTTTGAGCAGTGCTGCAATATCAGCCCCCAGTAACAGAAGCGGCAGTGCACGTCCCCCACCACCACCGGGGGGCTGGTCTGACAAAATTGTTAGTGCCGCTTTGGGTTCCCAGTCCGGCCCTGTTAGCAGAGAACTCTCACTCTTCCCTGTGGTGGCAGTCTAAAACGGTCAGGTGGCTTGCAGCTTTTTGCTACACTATGGCTAGATGGAAGATGGCTGTAGGAAGGTAGGATCCTTCTGCATGGTTACCCCCACTTTTTGCCTCGTGCTATGCTGGTTTTTGACTAGTCTGACTGGGATCCTGCTAATCAGGACCCCAGTCTATCTGCTTTCTCCTTAAACTGTTGTGTTATGTACTTAGGTACACCTCAGATTGGATACTTGGGTACCCTTGTCAGTCCCTAGTATATGGTACCCATGTACCCAGGGCTTAGGTACCCCAGAGGTCTCCCATGGGCTGCAGCATGTATTATGCCACCCATGAGAGACCATTCAAAATGGAACTACAGGCCTGCCATTGCAGCCTGTGTAAGTTGGTGCATGCACCACTTACTAAAGATATAGGTTTACTATATCTAAGGGTCACTGCACTTAAAACCTATAAGTCACCCCTATAGCAGGCCTTAACAATCCTGAAGGCAGGGTGCTTGGTTCTAAGTGAGAAGGTGCCCCTGCATGAGCAGGGCACCCCTGCGGCCTACGGAGTCCATTCTTTCGGGTTGTCAGTGAAGCAGCCATATACTAATTTGGAGGGTCATTACGCGACCGCGTGATGCCCATCTCGAAAACGGCTGCAACAAACCCTATCGTGTTTGGTGTCAAACATGTTGGAATCATACTCCCACACCGGTAACCGGTGTGGGAGGTATGATTCCACCCACCAGAAGAGCCCTCCGTTAAGCTCTCAGTGTCCCCGGTACCAACCTACTAGTCCCGGACAGCACAAAATGGTTGCTAGCAACCAGAGACACATTTCTGCCCTCCTGCTGCTGAGCCAAGCTCGAGCTGGGGAAGGCAGGACAATAGTCATCCTGTCTCAGGGAGGCGTGCCCACCTCCCAGACAGGATTTAGTGTATTAGGGCTGGGTGGGTACGCTTGCCAGTGCCTGAAAGTCTGCATGAGGGGCACATTTGGTGTCCCTGTGCAAAGTCCAGTTCAAACCAGTTCTGGGAGCCATTGAGTCCCGCTGTGGCACGAAACTGGACAAAGGACATGGGAGTAACCTCCCCCCTGTCCAGACCCTCCCCTGGGAGGGTCCTCTGAATCTTCCCAACCCTTTCCTTAGGGTACTTAAGGGCTTACCTGGGTGAAGGTCCCTAGATTTGTCGCGGACAAGATTCTGCACTTCTACCGTCTGGGCACTCTGGACTTCGCTGGACTTCGTTTAGGCCTGACTTCGTCTCCCTTTCAGTCTGCTGCCTCGTCTGTGCCAGTGCACCATACAGGATCCGTGTAGGGCCTGTGGAGCATCGAAGACACCTGAAGATAATCTCCCTTAGAGTGAAGGAGTCACTCCCCTGCATTCGCAGGCACCGCAACACTGCTGACCCGTCTGCTGATCCCGAGCTCCTGCAGACTCCGAAGGGTTCAACAACACAGGCGGTGGCTATCTACGTTTCCCGAGGCCCGAGCTACCCTCTCACCGAGTTTGAGGTCAGAATCCCTCGTGGGGGCTGCATTAGCCGAAACCCTTTGCACCGCGTAGTTTTGCAAGTGCACATGCTTGTTAGCAACTTAGCGACAAGTGCATTGGGCTCCAAGTAGCGCCAACTTCTGGCAACTTCTCCTGCAAAGATCTTCAGCCACATCGCACCGTGTGCTCCGTGGCCTGCTGTTTTGTAAAGCTGCCCGAGATCCTCCTGCGACTCAAGTGCCTCCGGCCTGTGGGTCCTGTGGAGGGTCAACTATGTCTTCTTTGGGCTTCCCTGATTGCTCTGGGCTTGCCCTGACTCCCCTGCTTGTGGGGAGTCCCCTGGACCTTGCTGGTCCTCTTCCTGCAACTTCCTGACTTCCTGCGTGGGTTGCTTTTGCCAAGGCTTGTTGGTGCTCCCGCCGGACAACGACCCCTCAGCACTCGACATCCTTCGAGGGACAGCTCGTATTCGGCTCCTGGTCGTCCTCAGCGTCGCCTGGTCCCCACAACTGCAGAGTAAAGGTCGTCGACATCTATCCTGAAGCATCCGACATCGGTGGGCATTCGTCTACCGAGCCGCTGGTCACTGCCAAGTGACCCAGACTCTGTCCCCTCTGCTTTCAGGTACTTTTCATCAAGAATCCACGTTTGGATTCCCACGGACACTTTCTCCTCTTCCAGCAGTGGCACTTTCCTGAAGTCCTCCATTGAGTTCGACAGCGGTTTCCGACGCCACTTCACACCTATGCACCCGGCTTCCCTGGGATAGGTAGCTTGGGTACCACAGTATCCATGGGTGGGGTGGCTCTCCAACCTTCTGTCTTGCACGGGGTCTCTTCAGGGTCCACTGGAAAGGGTCCTTAATCTTTAAAAATCCAACTGCGACTTACACGTAGAGTTGTACAGAGCCAGCAGTCGTGTTCTCACACTGCACGCGTCCTCCTTGAGGTCCCTATCTACTCACCTTGGGTGGTTCCTTGGAGTCCCAGCGATTCTACGTCCTCTCGACATTGTCCTGACTCGAGTTGTGGTTCTTATACCACTTTCTTAGTATATGGTTTGGCCCCCTCCTGGGGCCCACTGTGTATTAGTGCTATTTATTGTGATTTCTTTGCTATAGTATTGTGTGCTTTGTGTATATCTCCATGTAGGAGATACTGGAAAGTACTAGAGAGTATTATATAATTAAATACATATTTTTATGAATACCTTGTGTGGTTCTTTTTCATTTAATCTATGCTATAAGATTGCATTCTGGTAAAACAAGCTGCTTTACACTCCTTCAAGACTAAGCCTGAAGGCTGCTCTCCACATCTACCACTTGGATAGCATTCTAAGGTTGTCTGAGACCTCTTAAATCACCACAAGGGTTGTCTGGACTGGTGCACGGTGCCCACTTACATTAGAGGCCATCATATACCAGGCCAGCTTCTCACAATGGCTATTGCGTCAATTGTGGTCCGCACCATGATTGTGGGACTGGGTGAGGGATGTGACTCTGAGTGTGCTGAAACCTAGACCTGACTTAAGTATCCATTATCTCACCACAAGGAGTATCTGGGGCCCCTTTACAAGCTACATATGCTCCACTGACAGAATCGTAATATCTAAAATAACATTGTTAGTAAATCGGAGCCTCCTCCTGTAATGTTGATCACATGAGACAAATGTCTTGTGGGTTGCTGATGTTTCTTATACTGCAGTAGTCTTGCTCTTGTCGTAGCCTTGATGATAAGAACTTGTCTTCCATGAGGCCTATCCATGTTCTATTCTTTTTTTAAACATATTTTATTAATGTGTTTTCCAAACTTTGCAATAGTATTGTACAAAAGCATAGACATTTATTTCAGGCGACAATCAGACTATGGCTATCATGTAATTACAATTTCAAATGACATTGGTTGTCACTGTGGAATATCTAGTGTACATTAAGAGTATTTCAGGGACAGCAGGTAAAGTCAGATCAGCACATAATAGTGATAACAGTGAGGTCTGGCAACACAATCCACTTCTACCTATTTCTGATACTCCAGATTCTTGGATTTGTTTCCACCCACTACCCAGTGGTCATGTCTTAACTCTGTACAAGGGGGTTGGTGGCTGATTAAGAAGACTGAAGAAAGGTAGTGGGTTCAGCCTCGCATTTAACAAGGTGTGTATTCCAAAAACAGAAGCACTCTAAGAGACCTCAACTTTGCCTGATAATTGATGATTGATTATTGCTGGGTTTGCTGTCAAGTGCCATAAATATTGAAAATGCTTTCCCTGTCTGCGAGTGGGACGTGTACTCTTTTGTATGTTAATAAACTGTGGCCATTTGAACTCTTATCAGAGACTGCCTTCAGTCTTTTCTCAAAGATTGTAGGCTTGGAGTTTCTGGCCGAGTGGCCTGAGTGCTTGAGTTAAGAACTTTCCATGGTAAGCTCTTCTCCCTTGAACATCTTGCATACCCCAGCAGCAGTGGTGACTCACTTCCCTTTGGCCAGGATGCCTTTACCCACTTTTACGCACTCTGTTGTTGCCATTCACTTCACCTCCTTCCAGAGGTATGCTTGCTAGCACAGAAGGTGCCTCTCCAGATTGCTGATGTAGTCTGGTCAGTTCAATTCTCTGTGCATGTCGGTGAGCTTGACGAACAAGGAGGAAAATAGTTCAAGTCGACATTGTGCTTTGCCCTCCGATCCTTTCCAGGGGCTGATAATTGCCTTTGTTGTCAGCTCCTGATGCACAACAGTGTGCAGTCAAAGACAAATCTTCCCATATGCTAGATAGGCGTAAGGCATATCTTCTGTTCTGAATAGGCAGAGCCATTCCAGCCATTGTTGCTGCAGCTGATAGATGTTTCTTGGTGAAGGTCTCGTAAAGGATCGTGACCTGCGAGCCACTGTCCAGTGCTGCTAGGTATTGTCGTTTTTCTATTTCTATTGGCTTTTGTACTTAATGTCCCACTAGTCTTTCTAGTGTAGGGTTGGACTCTTGAGGCTTCTCCTTCATCACAAATGCTCGTGCAGTTTGCATCTGCACTGATCTCTTTCAGCCCCCAGCCGTCCGTCGAGAGTTCTTGTCCTTCTTGGTCATTTTCATGCTGCTCCGCTGTAGTAGTCCTCAAATCTCTATGCCATTTGCAGCAGATCGCTTGGGTTCATCACTTTCACGTATTATCTCTCTGAGTCAACTTAGCAAAACTTAAACTGCAGACTCAGCTTTCGCTGTCTCATTCCCTTGAACTGTTTTAACTCTTTGCCCCTCTTTGCACCTGAAGTTATCGTTTGTACTCAAGCGAAGCATTTTTTTTATTCTCTAGTGGCTGAGATTGAGGTACAGCAACACTGAAGGATTCCACCTTCCGTCTTGATCTCTTGCATCTCCCTCTAGCCAGCTTTCAGCATGGGTACAGAGGCTGTGTCTCTGGTGCACAAATAAGGAATGGAACAGGATTGTGTTTTAAGTAATAAGCCTTTTTCCTCTTTTTCTTTTGCTTCATCTGTGAATTTAGGCAGGTTCACCTTGTTCTCTTCTAGCTATAGTGACGAGGGAAGCAGGACTTCGGTATTTGTGGCCAAAAGGAGCAGGTTTCGGAGGAGTTGAAGTCTGATTCCTCTATCACTATGCCTCTCTTGTGGTGGGCAACTACAGATTGTCTTCAGTTGTAGCGAATTAATCACACAACCTCCTTCCACTTTGTGACTTGTCTTGTTTATCGCATCAGTACTTCACTTCCTGTTTCTGTGTGCTCAAGTAGTCCTTCTACTGTGGAGAGTATTGCACTGGCAGAGGCGTCTGGCTTCGTAATACTTGTTGCAGCAATTGCCTTCACAGCTGCTCCTTCAAGACACTCCCGAACTCTTGCTCACCTTTTTGTCTCATAGTTCACTTTTTGACAAAGAGCAGGTCTATCTCTTTTCCATCTGAGAGGTGTTCTAGAAACAGATGCCAAGTTTCTCCTTATCTCTTGGGGTGAGGTGGGTTCACTTACTGTGGCAGCAGTCCTGTCCTAGGGCTTGGGGAGGCTGATTGCCTCACTGATGAAAGGGCGCAAGGCCTCGCAACGTAATCTTTTAGTCGGATCATCAGAGATTTTCCCCCCTTGGTCGTATGGACCTTTGTTAGTTGACATGAAGCAATGAAAGGGAGTGAATCTCAATAATACATTTCAGACTTGTGAAGCCAATCTGACTCCACAATAAGGACCAACAGTCACCAAATGTAAAGGGTTATATTTTAGCTTATCAATCAATCCAGTATAAATACAAACTGTAAGTAAATTCAATAAATGCAGAAATACTAAAGGTAAGCTGAAATATCTCAAGAGATTGTGGTGAAACAGACTAAAGTATCGAATTACAATCATCACAGTAATGTAGACACAAATGAATACAAGCAGGTGTTCCATAAAGAAACTTCCCTTCTCTCTCCTAAACATAAGTAATGTATAGGATCATCTACTCTGTGCCTCTAATTGGGAAGCATAGAAGAAGGTGTCAGCATGATCAGACCTCAGTAGAAGTCTTAGAAAAAGAAATAAAGTGTTCAGCATAAAGCTTCACACTTGGAAGATTATGTCAAGCAAAGAGGTCTGTACATCTGTAAGTCTAAAGGGAATCTGCTCTAACTGTTCCCACTCTTACTATAAGAACACAATATAAAAGTAACAGGAGATTCAGAAACGTCCATATCTCCATTCACACCAACAGTGTGAATGGAAGCGCTTGTGAAGCGCTCTGACACCCTCGGGTAAAGTCAGCGCTATATAAAAACGCATAAATAAATAATAAATAAACAGGAGCCAATCATAATCAGTGCTCAAGTGCATGTGCAACATGGCTTCAGTTCTCAGTGCATCGGACTAAAGCTGCATTTCCCAACCTTGAACATCACTTTGTCCTGGTACATAAAAAATTCTCCACGTTCACTGCCAAGGTTTTCTCTCCAAGCCTCAATATCCGAAGTCTAATACAGACAATAAGCCTTTCTAGCTAACAAATATCATTATAATAAATCTGCAAGGAAAAATGAGAACATGCTGACGAAGCAAAATGCATTTCAGCTAAGGCATGTAGTCAGGCTAATTATAGATAAGCATTTAATATGCACTTTAAATATGTGGTTATACTTGTGCAGGATTTTTTCTTTTTTTAAACAAACTTTATTAAGCCTTTTCATCTAGATTATCACCATAGTAATTATGACATGTAAGTATTTCACTTTTGCTGGATCCAATTGGACCATTCCACATTTTTAACCATGGAGTTACTTCGACATACATATATCTGTCAACAAACCTTCGTTATAGCAATATAGGGGAAATTGTCACATTAATTTTCCGCTGCACTCAGCTAAATTCGATAATACCAAACAAATCTATGATAAGGCTAACTTTAATGTACCAACTAGTCCCTACTCCTCCCATCCCTCCCTCCCCCCCCTGGTCTGCTAATTCCATGTCGTATGGGTGCCTAGCAGGGTTAGTGCCATGTTATCATGTGTTCTGCTCCCTCTGTAAGTGGTGTTATGCGGGCTAGGGTCCGTGTGGGTCTGGCCGTAGTCCTGATGGGACTTTACATGGTCTATTGTGTGGGGGTAAGCTGTGCAGGACTTAGGTCTAGGTGTTTGAAGTCTTCCAGCATAATATCCCATGCCATCGAGATGGGCAATTTCCGTAATCCCTTCTCCTCTTCTCCGCGTATCGCCATGCTCTCTGCTCCACCCCATCGTATCATTTCATCTTGCCAACTGGTCAGTGTCGGACATCTAGGGGATTTCCATCTCATAGTGAGGCCTCTAATGGCAAGTATTAGGGCCAGGTCAGTGAAACGTCGCTGTACTTTTTGTGTTTTATTATATTTCCGCATCCCCATGAGGCACTGTAAGGCATTGTCCTGGACGGGCATGGGTGTGACTTCTCCCAGGCAGTGTCTAATCCCGTTCCAGTATTCCAGTATACGAGGACCGCTCCATAGCGTATGTATAAAATCCGCCTCATCGCCTTTGCAGCGGGGGCAGCAATGTTGGGCTTCTGGGAACATTCGGTGTACTCTCTATGGGGTTAGGTAGGATCTATGCAGGACCATTGTTTGAATGAATTTCAGTTTAGCATTGCGGGGGACTTTTTGGGGGTATTCGATCATATTCGCCCAGACTTTGTCGGTAATTTCTAAGCCCGTGTCCTCGGTCCATCGTTCCCTGAGATTGGTGAGTGAGACGCCTGCATGTGCCCTAACGCCGGTGTAAAGCCATTTGATGAGGTGTCCCCCAGTCCCCATGTAGTATAGCAAGTGCACCAGGTTATGTTGTGGTGGTTCTACGCGTTGGGGTGCCCAGGTGTTCTTGATGTAACGTGTTATAGTGGCATGCAATAGATAGTGTCGCTCCGAAGCCCCAGTGATTTGTACAAACGTGTCGTGATCCATGAGATTCCCATCGCTAAAGAAAGCTCCGACTGTCTCCACCCCTGTCTCCGCCCAAGAGCATATCTTGCCCTTTGTGAGCCTGCCTCCGGGGGTAGGAATCCCTATTAATGGAATATTAGCCAAGTATGGGACTACATCTCGGGTATACAGTAGTGCCTTCTTCCAGCATTGTAGTGCCGTTTTCAGCAAGGGGGGTCCCTCCGGGGGAATTTTAGTTTTAGGCAGAATCAGGGAATGTAGCCTACCTCTGTCAATGTCCCTGGGTGTGAACCCTATTTCTTCAAGATTCCTCCCTGCAGCCCAATAGGACAGCCACTGAATTTGGCAAGCATAGTAGTATGCCCTGAAGTCGGGGACCCCCATACCTCCGTGGCGATTGTCCAGTTGTAGTTTCTGTAGGCTTACTCTACGGCGTCCCGAGCCCCAAATAAGCTCCACCAGCAGGGTGTTAAGTGTGTTGAATATAGATTGGGGGACCACTATGGGAAATTCGCGAAAAAGTATAGTAGTCGGGGAGTACTACCATCTTAGAGATGGCAATCCGTCCCATTACCGAGAGGGTAAGGACGACCAGAAGGCCACACTGGAGCGTAGCGATGCAATGGCTTTCCCTAGGTTTCCACCTAAGAGGTCTGTCTGTGATCTATATACCTGTATTCCCAGGTACCGAAATGTAGTGTGTGCCACAGGTAGAGTGTACGTGCCAAAGTGTACCTCGTCCGGACGGGGCCCGTCTCGAAAGAAAAAAGCGTTTGATTTTCCAGAATTAATGATTAGTCCCGACAACTGCCCAAATTTGTGAAAAATAGCGGGGAGGGGGGTAGCCACGGCTGTTAAGTCTCGGAGATAGAGGAGGATATCGTCTGCGTATATGGAGGTAAGGTGAGCGGTGCCTATGATGGGAATGCCCAGTTGGTCTGCCGACTGTCTTAGGGCGATCGCTAGGGGTTCAAGCGCCAGTACAAACAGGAGGGGGGACAGCGGGCATCCCTGCCTAGTGCCCCTGTGAATCGTATACTCCCTGGAAATGTACTGTCCGGTGCGAGCTCTCGCCGTGGTTGAGGTATATAGTAGGCGTACCCATTTAAGGTAGTCTTCTGGGAGACCGAAGCGTTGAAGGGCGGCAAACATGTAGTCCCAGGCTATAGAGTCAAATGCCTGACGTAGATCTAGTGCCTAGCAGCCCGCATTAGGATAGGCATCCGGGGTAGCAGTCATGATATAGTGGAGCCGTCTAGTATTAAGGGACGTACTGCGGTTCGGTAGAAACCCACATTGATCACTGTGTATGAGGGTATTAAGGTAGGGTTGGATGCGGTTCGCAAGTGCTTTACTCAGGATTTTAAATTCTGTAGCTAAGAGGGAGAGGGGCCTATAGTGAGTAATATCTGTGCTATCTCGGCCCGGCTTAAGGAGTGAGATGACCAGGGCCTGCATGGTGGAAGGGGGCAGATGGCCGATTTCCAGTGCCACTTTATAGACTTCCTCGAGTTTGGGGACTAGTAGGTCTGAGTAAGTGTGGTAAAACTCAATTGGCAGTCCGTCGGCGCCTGGCGCCTTATTCCGATTGAGTCCCTTAATTGCGACGCATATCTCGTGTTGAGTGATAGGGCCCGTTATTTCTTTCTGTATGGCTATGGGCAAGGAGGGTATGGGTAGGTCATTCAGGAAATTAGCTATGGAATCATCAGTAGCTCGTATGGGAGTGGTATACAGGTTACTAAGGTAAGTACAGAAGGTTTCGTTGATCTCCTGTTGTGTGTGAGCCGATCCGCCAGTCGGTATATTCACCTGGGTAATAATAGTGGGTTCAGGCCTATCCCGCACTATGCGGGCCAATAATGTCCCTGCCCTGTCCGCTTCCGAATGTTTCCGTTGTGTGAAGGCTCTGTGGTCTATAACCCTCAGTGTTTCTAGTGTTTCAGCATGGCTGATGCGGGCATTCTGCAGGGCCTCTTTTTACCAGGGTCTGTCACTGCCTCCTGGTCCAGGGTATTCAGCAGACTCTCCACCCTCAACAGTTTCTGGTGTATTTCCTGTCGAGCCCCCACTACCTGACCGATGGCAGCTCCCCTTACCACTACCTTAAGTGCGTCCCATTCAATCAGGTTAGAGGAAGCCGTGTTCCAATTTTCAGCCAGGTATGTGGTAATGGTGTTAGAGATGGTAGAGCGAAACGGAGCGTCGTCCAACAACTGTGGTCTCAGGCTCCAAGTGGGCACTGGGGCGGTACTCTACCCCACGCAAGTGTTATCTCAAGGGGGTTGTGGTCGGAGAGGGTTTTTGCTAAGTAGGTAGATTGTCTGATCTGGGTAGCTATGGTTTTGGAACAGAGGAACCGATCTATCCGTGTGTGGAGCTGGTGCACTGGTGAATAGAAAGAGTATTCCCTATGTGTGGGATGTAAGCGGCGCCACACGTCCGATAACGCCCAACCCTCTAACCAGGTATTCAGTATCTCCGCTAGTTTACAAGCATTAACGCCGTGTAGTGGGATGTGTGATCTGTCCAGAGCTACATCTAGGGTCGCGTTGCAGTCCCCCCCCCAGAACCCACGGGATTGTGTCCCAGCCAACTAATGCCGTGCCCAACCTCTGGAAAAATTTGTCCTGATCGAAGTTCGGGGCATATATACTCCCCAAGACCACCGGCACGCCATCCAAGGTGCTTTTTAAAAGGATGTATCTCCCTTGGTCGTCTGTGCGGCGATCTAGTTCCGTGAACGGAACTCCGTGTCGTATCCAAATGGCTGCCCCCCTTGCAAATGCCGAGTAGTTGGTTGAGTAAATATGACCACGCCATTTCTTGCGGGTCTTCTGGGCTTCTGTGTCAGTCAGGTGCGACTCTTGTAAGAAGACTATATGAGCTTTACGTCTAAGGAGGTATGCATGAACCCGGTGCCGTTTTTGTATGGCACCCAGCCCTCGCACATTCCAGGTTATTAGATTATAGGAGCCTGCAGTGGTGCACTCTCTAGGCATAGAATCGCATAGTAGATAGAGCTCCGTGTTATACAGAGTAGGTGCGGTACGGCAGACCAGGGGTACCCCATTAACTGAAAACTAACAATACTTGGCTCAGCTTCTAAACTGTGCTGGGCCCAACATCCAGATTTAACATATAATTCGTACATAACGGTGCATACGCTCTTTGGGGGGTGTGCTGACGCCCTCCGCAGCGTGCCGTCGTGTGTGCTGAGTCCCGGGGGCTCGACGGGACCCCGGGGGGAGGAAACCAGGATGAGCAACATAATGCATTCATTCCTGATCTAACATCTTTGTTGTATACCTAGGGCTCAATTAAGGGAGAACAAGTTTGACCCCTGGAGAACCAGCCCAACCCGGCCTGCTGCCATGGATGGTTAGACTCCTAGATACATAGCAAGTAATATCAGCTCTCTCCCATACATCAAACCCACCGTACATTCTTATTATGCCAAAGGATACTGCTGTAATCAGCAGGTCAGTGACCTGTCCTATATCGTGAAGTCCCATGTCACGTCGAATCGATCTTACAGGTGCAAGCGCTATACTGCAGGTACTAAGTGTCAATTATCCACTAGGTCGTCAATAGTCTGTGGCGTAACGGAGGGAAACAGGGTGATACTGTGCTCGGAGTCCGAGTGGAGTGTGCTGTCGTCGGTATCTGTGAGGGGCTTACGGCTGTCCTCCCTGAGGGACCCCGCCAGTGACACCGCCTCCGCCATGTCCATTTGCCGTTGTTCCTGGGACGGACCAGCGCCGCCCATCCTCTGTTCCGTCAACCGGGGTCGACCGTGTTCTTGTCTCTGCGATCTGATGCGGCCCTGGGGGCGCGTCCCCGATTGACCGCTCTGGCTCTGCCCCAGGTCCATCACCTCCATGCATTCCTCAGCATCGTTCGGACTGTCAAAGAAGTAGATCTTTTTATCGTGTATAACCTTCAGCCTGGCGGGGAACAGTAAAGCATATTTAAGTTGGGCCTCCCATAGCTTCTTCTTTACGGCTTGATAAGAGGAGCGTTGACGCTGTACTAGGATTGTGTAGTAGGGGTACAGGGAGACGCAGTGGTTTTCGTACAGTATCTGTGTTTTGTCTCTTGCTTTTTGGAGGAGGACGTCGCGGTCTCTGTAGTTGAGTACTTTGACAATTAGTGGACGCGGGGGCGCACCTATCTTTGGCGCACCGGTCGGTATCCAGTGGGCCCTTTCTATACAAAAGTAGGGCGAGAGACCATCCTGGGCCACATATTCCCTGAACCAGGTTTCCATGAAGTCTGCCGCCCTGGGGCCCTCGCAGCGTTCCGGTAGGCCAATGACGCGTATATTATTGCGCCTATTTCTGCCTTCCGCGTCTTCCACTCGATCCTGGAGGCCAGACATTTGTTGTTGTAGTCGTTGTATTTGCGTTTCATTGGTTGTGACACGGGGTTCCAAGTCCGTCAGAGTTCTCTCCTGTTCCTTGACCGTGTCCGCCAGTTTGCCATGATCAGCCTTGAGCAGCATAAGACTAGAGGTGAGGGACCCGATTTGTTGTTCAAGTGCCGACCTAGAGTCCCGGATTTCCTGAAGAATCAGGTCTAGTTTGTCAGGAGCGCGCCCCGCAGCGTCCGCCGAGTCTGCTCCTGGCGACGGGGGCCTGCTGTAGGTCTCGGGTATAGTAGAGTGACCACCCGCCTGTGGGTGACCGTCTAGTTGTTTCCCCTTGAGCCTGCCCATGTTGTCCGCTAGTTACGATTGCAGATGGTGTTCACTCTGTGTTATGTCCGGGGGGGAGGGGGGAGACCAGGAAGGTCGCTGGTCCGGGCCGTACCACCCCTCTAGTGTCACGCCCTCCGAGCAGGGTATGCCCACCAAGGTCTCTAGCAGGGTTCGCTGCAAGGATCGCCCCCAGTCGGTCAGCTTGCACTGGTAGTTCGGCGGGTAGGCAGAGCTCCTCCTGTGTATTCAGCGATATGTTCCCAGCAGGATGTCAACTACTCACGCACTGCGGTATGTTCCAGCAATCAGTATGGAGCCCCCAGTAGGTAGGCCGCGCGCCTACTCTCCCTGGCCCCTCAGGCCTCGCCGTAGTTCCTCCGCACCCACTCTCCCAGGCCCAGCCAGGACCGGTCCGCCGGGTAAGCCAAGACGGCCGCAGCTGCACCCGCGGGCAGGCGCCCCACCGGCAGGCGCCCCACCCCGGGAGCCGGTATACACTGGTCCCCACCGGGTCTCCAAGAGCAGCAACAGTATCTGGGCAGATGAAGGGGGGAAGGCGTCAAAGCAGGCCCCAAGCGCCAGTGCCCCGCGGAAATCGCCAGAGGTGCGCCCCCGCTCCTCGCGGTGCTTCTGTCCAGTGCGGAAAGCGAGTCGCTCTGTGCTACTTTATCATGGGGGAAAAGGACGGGCAGGCCCACAGTCCCGAGCAGCCCCCGTCCGTCGCATCCCACTCACCGCAGGAGCCCACAGCAGTATTACTTCCGGCCGGTTCGGGATGCCAGCCGCCACCGCCGCAGGGGGCGGACGCCGCGCGGCCCCGCTCCCGAGGCAGCACGCAGCCGAGAAGTCCCCCGATCTCCAGGTCCTCCCGGGAACTCCAGGTGCGCCGCGACTCGCGCGGCGTGCAGGCAAATCGAGCCCCGGTCGCGGCCACGCCTCCCGGGCAGGCCGCACACGTCGCTGCTCTCCACAGGCTCTCCCTCCTCTCGCCGTCGTCCGCGAGGGCCGTCTTCAACAGGGATCACGGCGGAGGTCACCAGAAGCATGCGCCGGGGGTTAGAGCCGGTGGAAACCTGCAGGATTCGTGTTATTCAGGGTTTCCACCCCCCGATCGTCCGGAGCCTCACCAGGACACGTCCGCCATTTTAGGCGGTCAGCCACGCCCCCCCTACTTGTGCAGGTTAAACTTGTCTATAAATGCAAAACGTGAGGAAAGGAATACATGGTTACACATTCAAATGTAAATTTCAGAATAAGTGCAAATATAACTTGAAGTGTAAGTGTAAAACGTGAATAAAGAATACATGCCTTCGTGTTTAACTTAGCATTAGTGCACATGTATATAAATCTCCAGTCTCCACAGTGAATACATTTCATTAATGTGTTTAAATGTTTCACACACGTTAATAAAGGTAAGGCACATAGTGAATATAATGTCACATGCAAGTGCATAATTGCGTTTCTGTGACGTGTAAGGGTGGAGTCTAGATGGACCTGCTCAGTGAGCTAAAGAATGATGATGGATTCAACCCAGATCTGTGACTGGGGGTGAGTGTCTGAAAAGTTTCAGCTCTCCGTCCATTATCTCCTTGTGTTTGCTTTGTTCGCCCTAAGTTGGCAGGGTATGCCCAGACGTGGGTCCCTTGCTCACTTTGCCACTGTATTCAAGCTAGCCTGGCTGATGAAGGGTGTTATCCAGAAACCGGTCCCAGGATGCTTGTTTCCGGTTCATGGAAGACCTGGCTTGGCAGTTCGGGCTGAACTGTTCCCATGAGGCACAGGGTCAAGACTGATTTGCATATAGCTGGGTCTCAACTGAGGTGGCGAAGTGAGCTAAAGAATGATGATGGATTCAACCTAGATCTGTGATTGGGGGTGAGTGTCTGAAAAGTTTCAGCTCTCCGTCCATTATCTCCTTTTGTTTGCTTTGTCCACCTACAACCATGAACATGGAGTATATTGGGGAGTATATTGGAGTATATTCCAGTTCCAAGCGGACAGCATATCAACTGGTCATCTGGGGTATGCATACTGTAAGGGGTGCTTAAGGTCGCTAAGCTCCTCCTCCTGATCTTCAGCTTTGCTCCAGGTCAAATGTATTTATCCTCTCTGTGATGTCTTCCTGGGTGATGCATTACTCCGTGATGTTTCCCTCACCTTTATCCTATGATGAACTGATTCCTGTCCAATTTCCTGTTCTGCCTTCAGTTGCCTTCATTTAACAGTGAGTTCCAGCTTTCAGGCGTGCTGTGAAATACCTTTTGGATAACCGGACCTCCGTAACTGATCATATTTGGGTGTGGTTGGCCTAAGAAAGGATGTTATCACTCATGTTTGTTTCTGGAACTTTGTAGATAAAATAACTGACACAAGGGAGCTTGACTAGGGTTCTCGACCCTGGGGTAGATAAAGGCGGGCCTGAGAGTAAGAGGACAGGCCACGTGAGCAGCATCTGAGAGCTGGGGCAGTAGTTGGTCACCCAGTGATCCTGTGTGAGGTACCAAAATGCTGGGGAGGCAACCCACTTTCTTGAATGACGAGAGCAGAAGTCTCCCTGTCTTGGGGGGACAGGAGGTGTGCATGTGTATTGCTCAGACCAGCTCTGAGACTGAGTCTTGCTGGGCGTGGAGCAGCTGGGGCACACATGCTGGCAGCAGGACTTTGTGCTCCCCCATGGAGACAAGGCTCCTAATTAGGGTAAATGACTGTTCCTTACACTTGTGTGAGAGGGAAGCCGATCTTTGAAGTACAGCACTGCATTTAGGATGGACATTGTCAGACATTTATGCTACAATGAGTTAAAGGGTGAGGAACACCCATGTGTGTGTGTAAGTCTAATAGTGACAAGATCTGAGAAACGGGTCAAAGCATAAAGCTCTCCAGGGTTCCTTAGGAAAATATTGGGCAAAATACAAGGGGATGAAATCTCCCGCTCTCCATGATTGTGTGATTAGGTCTGTGTGCCAAATAAGATGCATGGTTCTTAAATAGGTAGTTAGTGAAAATGCTTCTAATACGCTTGATATCAGAGTTGAGGGACAGGGGTGCCTGAGAGATATGGGGAAGGTGACTGCGCACCTGGTGTTTCTTTTATAGATTCAAGGGAATGGAGCACTGATGGAAGTGGAGGATTGTGGTAGGGAACTTGGGGCCAGATGTACTAACATTAGGAATACTCTCTCCGAATCACAATTAGGAAATCGGTATTCCTAATGTATGAAACTCTTTTGAGTTTCATTAGCGATCCTAGTGGGTTGCGAATAGACCTACCTCATGCATATTAATGAGGAAGGTCGCAATTTGCACCCTATTAGGAATCGCAGCCATAACAGAGATGGTGGCCTGCTGAGGGCAGCATACCGCCATGTCTGAGATTGTTGTTTAATAAAGCAATCTATTTTTTTTAATGCAGCAGGATGCTTTTAAAACGAAAAAATGAAACTTTGCAGTTTAATTTTTTAAGAGTAGTCCGTGGACCCTGAGACCACTGCCTGCTCCGAAAAAAATATATTTTCCATTCTCAAAGGGGAAGGGATCCCGTAGGGACCCCTTCCTATTTGCGAATGGGTTGCCACCTCCTCCAAGGAGTCGGTAAAACATGAATGTAGTGCGACCGTAATTCGGTCGCAAACCGTTCATGCATCCCATTCAGATTCGGTATTTGGAAGGGACGCCACAAACACACCTCTTCCAAATACCCAATCACAAACACAAATTGCAATTCGGTAACGTGTTACTGAATTGCAATTTGTGTTTTGTACATATGTGAAAGCATTTTTTTGGTCGGAAACTGCTCGATCGCAAAAATGCTTCGTAATTGTGGCCCTAAATATATTTTTGATACATATTTATGGTTTATATCTTTTTATTGATTTTCAAAAAGAGGAAACAAATTCACCACCTACAACCAAGCGGCCGGTGGGAAGACGTCAGTGGTTTAGAAAGGAGAAAAGGAGTAGAGGCTAGAAG
Source organism: Calotriton arnoldi (assembly GCA_963921515.1). Lineage (NCBI taxonomy): Eukaryota > Metazoa > Chordata > Amphibia > Caudata > Salamandridae > Calotriton > Calotriton arnoldi. The sequence continues at coordinate 94,861 of CAWUFW010007779.1, forward strand.
TGTAGAAAAAGAGGAATATGAGAGGGGTGTGTGTGGGTCAGTCCATGATGTTATCGAGCATGTTTAGTGGGCTTCATCATCCATCCTATGAGTCCGCTGCAGGGTTGTCGGCTGGTCTCGGAGGGGATCTCTTGTGAGTCCAAGTACCCGTAGATACATAGGGCATGTAAGCTCGTTAAATTCAGTAGATAAAAATTCCAAGGTGGACTTCCAGGTTTTATCGAAGCGGGGAAGACTATGAGATATACTGGCTGTAATCTTTTCCATTCCTACCACCTCCCATAGTCTATGTAGCCAATCCTAACTGTGGGGACCCACTCCTTGCCCCACCTAGTCAGTATCACCTGCTTGGCCGCCCCTAATGCTAGCATAATGGCTCTCCCCCTACAAGAGTTCAGAGGATACGTTAAGGCGTTCGGGAGACCTAGTAAAATGTAACTTGGAAATCGTGGTAAGTCGGTATCATAGGTGTTGTTTATGTCAGGCAGAATAGATTCCCAGAAGGGCTGTATCTTGGGGCAATCCCACAGTAAATGGGTCAGTGTACCTATCTGGCCACACTGGCGCCAGCAGAGCTCGTCCGCCCCCCGTTTCCAGCGTGCCACCCTCTCGGGGGTGTAGTACCAGTAATGCGCTATTTTAAGGAACATCTCCTTGCCGGCCATACTACAAGAAGACGTCCTGGCCCTGTGCACAATATCGTGCCATTCCTTAAGGGAGAATTCTCGTGCACACTCTGTCTCCCATCTGCGCTGCGCTGGTGTTTTACAATGCTGTGTTGGCGTAATTAAAAAGGCATATATGTCTAACAGAAGCTTTTTGTCAGAGGATCTAGTGATAAACACTGCGTGTATACGAACTGTTGGTTGTGTCACCCAGTGTCTTAGGGCCAGGTACTGCCAATACGTGGATTTAGGTAGCCTATACCCCTCCGCTAGTTGGTGGAAGTCCATTATCCCCTTCTCGTCAAAGAGATCTTCCACCCTCTTACAATTAGCTTCCTGCCACGTAAGAAAACTCTGTCCTTGAGATGCCGGTGGGAACTCCGGATGACCAATGAAGGGAGTCAATGGGGACATAGGGGTAGATGGGCCCTGTGCGACTTGTACCCTGTCCCACGCCGTCAGTGTGGATCTCTACACCGGGGAAATATAAACCCCTGCTGGGCGGTAACGTTTAGGGAGCCAGGGGACCTTCCACATATGTATACCTGCTGTTGTCCGATCTATGAAGCACCAATGTTTTTCTGACATAAGCCTATACCATTCGACCATATAGCGTAACTGGGCCGCTTGATAGTAGCGTACCAAGTTAGGAAGTCCCAGGCCTCCGTCTGCTTGCTTCAGATAAGTTTGCCGGCGTGCCATGTGGGCTTTCTTCCCGCCCCAGACGAAAACCGTTAAGAGATGCTGCATTTTGGCGAGTATCTGAGGAGGGGGCTGCAGTGGGAGAGTTTGCATGACGTACAATATACGAGGGAGTATAGTCATCTTGACTACAGCTAATCTGCCCAGCCAAGACAGAGTAAGGTTCCTCCATCTTTGAAGAGCCGCCCAGGTGTTATTTAGAAGTGTATCGTAGTTCTCGCGTACCGTACGGTCCAGAGTAGTGAATATTTGAAGGCCCAAGTAGGGGACACATGAGTCGGCCCACCCAAAGGGATAATCCGCCTTTAATCGCTCCAGGTTAGCACTAGGAATGGTGAGTCTAAGAGCTTGGGTCTTGTGTATATTCATTTTGAATCCTGAGACCTGACCAAAGACCTCAAACTCGCGCATGAGTGGTGGTATGGAAGTGTCTGGTTGGGTAAGAAAGAGCACCACATCGTCCGCGTAAAGGGAGATCTTGTGCTTCCTGTCCCTCATATAGATCCCAGCGATGGCGGCGTGGTGGCGAATACGCTCCGTGAAGGGCTCCATATACAGAGCAAATAGAAGCAGTGATAAAGGACACCCCTGGCGGGTGCCTCTCCCGATTTTAAAGGGTTGTGATCGAGTCCCATTGACAGTAATTATTGCCTCAGGGGCCTTATATGTGCTGTCGACCCACCACAGGAATCGCGGTCCCAGGCCATATCTCATCAGGACCTGGCGCAAGTAGGGCCACTGGACCCGTTCAAAAGCCTTCTCGGCGTCAACCGACAGGAGTAAGGCAGGTTTCTGTGAACGTTGGGTCTTGTCAATAAGGTGACACAGTCCACGGGAGCCATTGCTACAATTACTTTCGGGGATAAAGCCGGACTGGTCTGGGTCCACTAACCCCTGCAATGTGTGGTGCTAAGCGAGCCGCCAATATAGTGGTGAAAATTTTGAGATTGACATTTAACAGGGAGATAGGGCGGTATGATGTGCACTTCTTCGGATCTTTACCCGGTTTGGGCAAAACCACCACTGTAGCCATACTCATGGAGGTGGGAATAGTTCCTTCAGTACTGAAGGAATTAAACAGGCGCGTGAGTATCGGGAGTAAGCTCGGGGCCAGGATTTTATAAACCTCTGAGGAAAATCCATCTTCCCCCGGGGCCTTGCCCGATGCCAATCCCTGAATCGCCCTCAGTACTTAATCTGGGGTGATGTCTGCCTCTAGTTTATCTGCGTCCTAGGCTGGGAGCGAAGTGACCTGGGCTTGGGCGACATATGTCGCTGCTGCTGTTTTGTCTGAGGGATCAGCCGTGTTCAGTGCTGTATAGAATTTTTCAAATTCGCGAGCTATCAGGTCATCACTTTGTACTGTGTCACCCTGTCCAGTGTCTATCTCAGCGATATGGCGCTGCAATATTTGTGAGCGCACCTGGCACGCCAGCAGTTTCCCCGCCTTATTCCCCCCAGCATAGAAGCGTTGTTTGGTGCGGAGCAGGAAGTACTCCGCTCTGTCGAGATCCAACGCTTTCAGTTGCTTGCGAGCATTGGTGAGCTGATGACGCGTCTTTATTGCTCCTGTTGCTCTTTGTACCATTTCCAGTTCTCTAACCTGTCCCTCAAGTCGGTCCCTTTTCTCTTTTCTGTCCCTGTTCAATCTGGCCGCTATCACCAGAAACTGTCCCCGGCTGACCGCCTTCAATGTGTCCCATAGCAGATATATATGCGTTTGACCGTCATCATTATGGTCCATAAAGGTTCGTATGGCCTCTTGGATCTCTTTGATATTTGCGTCGTACGTAAGCAATATATAGTTAAGGCGCCATACCCTTTGTCTTTGGTTTTCCCCCTCAAGGCGCCAAGAGAGGCGAATGGGTGCAGGGTCAGATAGTGACGTGATGCCTATAGATGCGTCCAAGATCCCTACGATATTCCGTGATGTAGTTAAAAAGAAGTCAAGTCGGGCACAGGACTGATGGGCCACCGAAAAGAAGGTGTAGTCCCTGACTCCTGGGTTACGTTGTCTCCAAGCATCTACGAGACCCACTTCCCCCAGCCACTGTTGCATGGATGTGGACAACGCCCCCGCATGTCCCGTCTGGTGTGTAGTTCTGTCAAGTGCAGGATCTTGCACTATATTAAAGTCACCCCCTATTATAAGGTTTTCACCCTGGGATTCCAGTATCGAGCCTAAGGCGTCCTTAAGAAGCACCTCTTGTCCCTCGTTGGGTCCATAGATCGATGCCAGAGTATAGGAGTGACCTCCCAGTACCACCCGCAATGCCAACAGCCTACCCGGTATTTCCATTTGCACCCCTAGTATCCTCCCAGGGAAGTGTGTTGCGAAGAGCACTGCCACTCCTGCCTTCTTCCCAGACATGGACGTAAAAAATTGGCGGTCGAACCACCGGGACGTAGACTCGTCCAGTCCACACGTTTCAAGTGCGTTTCCTGTAAGAGGCAAATATCGCATTTGATTTCTTTAAGGTAAGATAGGAGAGCCCTGCGTTTCGCCGGTGAATTGAGGCCCCGCACATTAAGGCTCACTATCGAAATGCTATGGGGCGCCATGAAAGCAGAGTAGTTGTGCGTGCATCGAACACGGGATCCCTGCCCTCTCAATTGCCGGTGGCCCCCCGCTCTTGTCCCCTGCTGGATGTTGTGTGTGGCCTAGAGCCCCCCTCTCGGTGTAAAAGGTGTTAGAAGGCCAGGCCTGCAAGTTTGATAGACCAGGCCTAGCGAGTTGGCCCCCCCTCGGAACCCTCCATCGGAGTCTGTACTCAGTCAAGTGTATCAGCCAGCCCCATGTGCGATGTGTCCCTATGACCTCCCCTGGTGTCGGATCCCTTCTTCCGGGGTCCCTGCAGCAGATCTCGCTAATAAAGTACCCACTCAGCATAAGACCTGACCGATAAGAGAGTGCGCCATAGGGACATGAGAGGAAAGAAAGAAGTAGGAAACATATAAGCGAGAGGACTGTGTAACACGTTTTAAACAAAAGAACTGCCCTCCTGCGGGCACCATGGTCGCCTTGGGTCCATTTGTCCAACGGCCATGCAGCCCCATCTGGTCCTCCAGTGGGTGGACTACGGGCCCCGCCCGCCTCGGCCGCTTTCAAAACTTGTCCCGGGTCCGCCGGTAACCGAACTGCTCTCATAATCTAGTAACGGCTCTCAGGTCCTCCTCATTCGACGTGTTGTCCCCGCCTCCGTCGCGGGCTTGCAGCTGCTGTAGGAGTGCCTCTCGTTCCTTCTGACTTTCTTTTTCGGTGGGCCGTGCACATAAATCTTTCCCAATGCGGCGTCCTCGTCTCTTCTTCGTGTCCCGTTCAGATTCTTCCACATCTGGGTGCAGGCCTTCTGGGTCCCCGTCCACAAAGTCCACTCCCAGGGCCTTCTGTGCTTCTTGAAGGGTTCTCACCGCGTGCGTTTCTTTGTCCCACACAAAGAGTTGCCTGAATGGATGCCCCCACCTGTAGCGTATCTCGTGATCCCGTAGAAAGGTGGTGACGGGACGCAGGGACCGGCGACGCTGAAGCGTGAGCTGGGAGAGATCTTGATAGATGTCCACCTGTAGGCCCTCAAACGGAACAGACGTCCTGTCCCGGGTAGCCGACATGATGACGTCTTTCTGACGGTAAGAGTGCAGGCATGTGAGGATATCTTGGGGCTGACCTGGGGTCTTCGCCGGGTGGCCCGCCCTATGCGTGCGGTCCAGAACGATCTCTTGACCTTCTAACGACGGAGCCACATGTCGGAAGAGCCGGATCACAAACTCCTCCAGCCGTCCCGCATCTGCTCGGAGAGGAACCCCCTTAATTCGTATATTCGAGCGCCGCAACCTATTTTCAAAGTCCTCAAGTCGTATGCACAGTTCCTCATTGCGGCCTCTCAGGTCCATCAACTCCCAAGCATGTGAGTGGAGCTCTTCCTCCCTGTTATCGCTTGCCTTTTCTAAGATGTCCACCCGGTCTCCCAGCTCGCTTATATCCTTCTTGATCAGTTTCAGGTCCGTGGAGACCTCCTGCCTCAGCGCTGCAAAGTCGTCCCGCAGGGTAGTGAAGAGTTGCTCCATGAAGCTCCTCGTGAGCGGTGCCTCCGGTCCGAGATCAGCCGGGCCCGGTTCCCCTTTCCGGTGTTGCGACGATGGCACCTCCGAGGCCTGACCGTCCATTCGTTTGCCTCCGGGCTTCTGTAGGAGGTCTTTAATGTTAGCCTCCTTCTTGGCACGGTTGGACGACATGTTGCTAGCGCCAACATGTAGTAGTCGGGCAAGGCCGAGACCGATCCCAGTTCTCCATGCAGTCGCAGGTCAGGTGTGCAGACAGATAAATCCCAAGGGCCTCGTGACCTGCGGATCCTACTGCAGACCCGGCTCCGCCCGCCCTGCCTCCGGTCAGTGCCCCACTCAAGATAGGCCCTAGCCGAGTGAGGCCTCTGCGACTCCCAGGCCCAACTGTCCACGGCCGTCGGCAAACGCTAAACGCTAAAATGGCGGCTCTCCCGTGTCAGCAGTGCCTATCCGGCCCGCGTCGATCTCCAATGGCCGCACAGTCAGTCACCCTTCCCTCTCGAGTCCTCTATGTGCAGAACCAGGGGAGGAACCTGTCCCACTCCCGCCTGGTATCCTGTATTGCCCAGTGATGGGACCGATGATGTTTCACAGGGGGGGTCCACCACCAATCACTGCCCGTGGCCTCGCGTGTGGCTCTGGCGTAGACCCGACCCTGAAGCGTTGAGCCCAACTCTCCAGTCCCGGGACCTGGGAACCTTAGGCCGGCTCCCACCACCGGTACCACCTTACTTGTCTGCTGGCGTGGCGGGCCCAGCTCCCCTTCGGTGCTGCACGACCTGGAATAGATTATCGGGGCTCCGTGGCGGTCTTACAATCCGTCCTGGCGTCCAGGCCCCTCATGGCCTGGCAGCTCACCGTCAGCGACAGGGGCGACCCAATCTTTCCTCCCGGGTCAGCTTCCTGGAGTCAGGGACTCCAGCGAGTGGGGCCTGTAGGACGGATGCAGGCCGCACCCGGAACTAACCGGGCCGCCTCCGCCTCCACCTACGACACACACTTCGCAGCCGCCGTCTGACGGCAGCCGCACTCGTGGGTCCCGCTGCGCCTTCACTCCGCTCCCAGGCTCCGACCTCGAGAGGGTCCAAGCACGCGGGCCCAAGGGCTATAATCAATAATTGCCGTGGCAGGGGATCGCTTGCCGCCTCCGCAGGCCCAGTTACGCCAAGCCCTCCTCTGCCGCTGAGCACCACCTCGCGGGCTCCGGCAGGGCCTCGCGGCTGCCACGGGGCGGGCTCCCGCTCCTTCTCTCCTGTCGTCGGGCGGACGCTTCTCCCCCCCTGCTCACTTTGAGTCCCCCTAAGGGTGGTTTGGGGCGTCCGCAGAATGGTTTGGGGATCCCGGGGTGCTTAATTTAAGGCTTTAGGTGGCTTCGGCGAGTGGAGCTCCGAGGAATCACTGCTGCACCGCCGCCATCTTGGCCACGCCCCGTCTTTGATACATATTTAGTGGGAGTTGAGGAAGGCATGGAATTACAATCAATGATGAGAAGGGAAATAGTTTGATTGGACTTTCATAACTTCTATTCATGTCACAGGGGTTGCATGGAGCCAGCTTTTGTGATCAGTCAGGGTTGTGGAGGACCTACACAAAATACAAATGCAGTCAACTTCAGCTTAGCTGTCATTGCATATGGTGTTTTCTTGCTCTGAGTAAAAAATAACCTGGTTGTTTATGCCTGCACTGCTATAATTCTATATGTTATTGAAGTGTTCTCTTAACGAAGTCAATCACAACAGCTATATTGATCCAAAAGGACTTTAAAATTCAGAGAAGTACCACCTGCACTCAAATCCTCCACCCAGCAACAACTGCCTCACAGACGCAAGTATAAGCATTCTAAATGACATGTTGGCATTCTGATGGCAAAGGCAATCTAATAAGGCAACGAAACAAAAGATAGACCACAACAGTTATCAACTGAAAAATGAATTGCACTGAAATATCTCCATAATCTTTTTCCGCAATCATTTCTTTTTCATTATCGCAATACCATAGTTTTTAAATTTTGTTTGTCCTTGCCATAGTTACTGTATTTTAGTTATGCTAATTATGTTTCAGCTAAAATACACCAAACACCCATATTCAGTGGCGGCTGCCAGCTATGGGGGGAGAGGGAGGGGGGCATTTGTGAGGAAAAATATATAAACTAAATTCATGCCGTCATGCATTACATTATCGTTTTAAAGTTAACACGTTTAACTTTAAAGCGGTAATGTAATGCATGTTGGCGATTTAGGGCATAATAAACATAAAATACATTCAAAGAAAATGAAATAAAACACACTTACCTTGCCGCAAGTCCTCACTACGTCCTGGTGTTCTTCTCTCCTCTGGCCCAGCATCTCCCCTAACCAATACTGGTGCTGCTCTCATGCTGTTAACCAGCAGGAGAGGAGTGCCAGGATTGTATGGAGCGGGCTCTCTCAGCGCTCCAAAGAGCACTGGAGGCCTTTGCTCAGTCTCAACCCAGCTTTCCAAGACAGCGGGGTTGAGAGGTTTAAAGTGCACATGTCTGCTGGCCGTTGTAAGACGGTCGGCCAAAGAGACATGCACACTTTAAAATGCCCATCCCATCACTCCTCTATGCTGCTGCCTGTCAGCAGCTGCCCCTCCCACGCCTGAGACTTGGCTCGGGACAGGGGTTTGCAGAGTCAATCAAAAATAAAAGGGTAGTAATGTCTATTACCATTTTAGTTTTCATCTGGGGTGATTTTAACTAGTGGGGCAACGCTCCTCCGCCTTAGCAGAGGAGCCGCCCCTGCCCATATCCTGTAAATGTGGCAGAAAAATAGTCTATTTATTGCTCTTTTCCCTTGTAAAAATCAGTTATGTGATTCTGACTCTGGACATTTACATTGAGTATAACTTTGTATTAAAGAGAGTGTTCTGGATTCCTTCTGACCAGTAGGAGAGAGCTGGGATTCTGGCACATGATGATGACGTAGACTATGAATTGACAATAGCCTAGAGTCATTTAAGGGATGTCAGCATAATGCACATTGCGTTTTTCTGGTGGGTGAAAAAATTGTCAATCCTACATCTTGGTGTGGCTCCAAGTGAGAATGGGGGTTGTATGTTGGAATATTGACCACAAAAGTATTGTGCTAAAATAAATAAGTTGGAATATCGATGACCAAAATATTGCGTTGGTAAATTTATTTAGGTAAGTATAGGTTTACTATTCTTAACTCTGCATCTATGTATCTTGAAGATGCATACATTTATATCATAAAGGTACACAGATGTGTAGTTAAACCTTGCCTATATATAATGTAACTTTGGAGTGTGGCTAGGTCAGACCTTGCGCAATACCATTATTATTATAATCAGAATACCAATAGTACCTGGAGGGTGCTCGAGGGAACAGCTGGGAAACGGCCACCCACGTATTCAAAAGTCCTCCGTGACCAAAGGTACACAAAGAGCAGATTATAGAGAAAGATCCCATTCCCGAGCAGAAAACAAATTCATATCATCAGGAAGTCAGTCCAAGAACATATCAGTCCAAATCTTGTGTATTAATATTCTTCTTTATTTTCTCATCCTGTTCAAAGCCATGGGTATTTTACAAGTGGCTCATGACAGAAAATAGGCGTAGCTGGTATAGCCGAGATGTAGCCAACACGTGTTTCGTCTTGGGTATATCGCCCATCGACTTCTTCAGGGCAAACGTGAATTCAAGAACAGGTCCGCCAAAATCCAGGCAAAGCCTGTAAATAGTCCCAATCAGCATGGGTCTTAGTAGAGCTTGTATTCCAGGAAATACAGTCAGGCGTATGAACATATATCTCAAAATTACTTGTATTCCAGGTAGATACGTTTGTATGTGTATATCGGATTTCGGAGAGTACTCCCGTCGTGATTGAGGACCGGATTGGATCAATCGATGGGCGATATACCCAAGACGAAACACGTGTTGGCTACATCTCGGCTATACCATGGCTTTGAACAGGATGAGAAAATAAAGAAGAATATTAATTCACAAGATTTGGTCTGATATTTTCTTGGACTGACTTCCTGATGATATGAATTTGTTTTCTGCTCGGGAACGGGATCTTTCTCTATAACTTGCCTATATATACTTACCTTCACAGTATTTTTCATGTCGGCATTCTGGATATGGTACTCTTATAGGACATTATTTAGGACTCAATGTTCTGGTAGTATACCGAGAAGGAGTGATACAGCTCATCTCCGATGGGCGCCAGGCTCTTTGTTCTTGTAGGAGCTTCCACTCTGCTTGACAGTGAATCACCATATTTTGATGAAACTTTTTAAAGCAAGTGCTCATTACTGTTTGGCACTCTGCCAGCTCAGATCGTAATTGCATTCAGTTTTCTCTCTGAGTAAGGGTTATGATGAGGCAGACTTGGACTCAGAGTAATGAAGATTGTCAGTAAGTAATCGAGCTACCTCTAAGAGCTCAGCTTTCTGCAGTTTGAGTAATCCCCTCAGCGACATGTAATGCTTTGCTTTTCTCTGATTTGTTTTAGTCTGTGGTTGATGACTGGATTGACGCTTACAAAGAAGACAGAGATGTAGCACTTTTGGACCTCATCAACTTTTTCATCCAATGTTCGGGCTGCCAAGGTATTTTTCTTACTATTTATTAGGTTTGACGTGTAATGCTGCTTGTACCGTTCATGGCAACAATATTGTATCCATACTCATTTTATGGGGATTTGGTTCAGCCTCCTTTAGCCATTGGCCTAGTTTTCCTTGTAACCTTCAGCCATTGGTGGAGACATCATCAACCACATCTTGGATCTTCCCTCTGGATTATTTTAATCTCACCATGTTTCTGTCGGCTTTGGATATATCCTTCCACTTCAATTATAATGCATGAGAACTATTCTACATGTGATTTCAATAAATGAACGGCCCGATAGTAAAAAAGAGGCACGCACTGACAAAAGCATCTGAAAATTGATGCTTTATTCTCTGTGCATCCATTTTTCAGATGCTTTGTCTATGCTTTATCACAATAATTTTGACACATGCCATATAATTGCCAAACTTATTGGCTTTTCCAATGCTTGCTTATGTCCCTGGGAAACTGCACTGATTTTACTGGCTGTAGGTGTTGTGTTGATTTATCCCGGTGTGCTGTAGACCCTGGACCACGTAATAAAAAGTTCACAGGTAATTCCATTTGCATCACTTTTTTTGCTTCTTCTGCAAAAAGGAATAGAGACAAATACGGTGCAATATTATTTTTGTACTACTTCTTCAAATGCGAAAGACAAGGCTATGTATGAAACAAAATTCATCTGTTGCATTTTTAGTACGTAGCAAATACAGTGCAATGTTAAGTGCTGCTGCTTTTTCAAACGATTAATTATGAGTCAGAATATTCTTTCTTAAAATCTCACATTGCATTTCATTCATGTTTTAATTTGTGTAAAATTATTTCTGCAAGGTGGCGCAAAAGCGGTTTGCCATGAAATAAAATAGCTCTGCCCTATTATTTGGGGAATTAAAAGTGGGAGTATCTTTATTCATCCTTTATGAAACTGCTAGCTGCATCTCACACAGTGCAACATGTTTCAGCATCGAGGCAGCACCTATGCTGTCAGCTAAAGACTTTGCTCTTGTAAGGCTTTTTGTCCTGTTACCATGCTCCTAGAGTGAGAACAACATGGTGGGTAACAGAGTGCTTTATAAAACTTCAAATCAACTCATAGTACAGCAGGTATCCGACAGCACACTATGAGCTGCCCTGTTGCAAACTACGCTATTGCTGTTATGTGCCCCGCGGGTCTTCCACTAATGTCTTCGCTCGCTACCGGGGGAAACCCTCAGCATGGGCAGCACACATTCCCCTTTCACCACCTTAAAAAACAAGCATTTACAATGCAATAGGTCTCGCATTATTAGAGTTTAAGCTATTGGCATTGCTAAAGAATGCAACACCAATAGCTCAAACTTTAATAATGCGAGACACAAAACACATTGAAGTATGAAGCTAAATCATTCAATAAAAATGGAAAGGTCACATACGCAGTCTGAAAGCTTGGCAGGTTTGTTACAGGATTGTTGTTGTAGCCTGCAGGAGTTACTTGATAAAAAGTTTTGGGACTCGGCTGGTGCACGCGGCCTCGCTCTCCCTGCTTATTTGTTGGATCGCCAACCCTCTATTGGTGTGTAGCGTGTGTGTGTTTTGTTGGGGGGGGAGGGGGGGAGGTTACAAAAATACGTCATACTCTTGACCCCCCACATAAGAAAAGGTTAAAATTTAAAGGCTTATGACCACATGATTCCATGTGCCCTGCCCCCCCACCTTCTCTTCCCCATTGCACATACAGCTCATATAAGCACTGGCAATAAAGCTGCGCATTCACACTATGCGAGATGCAGGTCTGCAGGCATTCTAACTAAATATGATGCAGCGCTGCATTATTCATTCATATTGTTGGTCAGGGTCCCCTTCCTCCAAAACTCACACCACTGACTAGCAAAGGCACACAAAACAGCATCATAGCAGAGGTGCCCCTCTTCCCCAGAACCGAGATTCCTTCCCTGCAGTGCCTCCTTTCAAATGCTGCATCCCTCGGTTCTGTTCAGGGTCAAATCTCCATGTTAATAGCCATCGACCCCTGCAAGCAGTCAGAGACCTGATGCACAAACAATGACTACAAGCAAACGAATACACATCTGTATTACTAAAGACACTGGTGACTAGTTTCTCAGCCACACTACCTGCCTATTTCCAGAAAAATTGCTTGATTTCCTTAACAGGTACTATGAGCTCTGCAGTCCTAAGGGGGTGGCGCGGTCCAGAGGAAATAGGAGCGTTTTTCAGTTACTATTCAAATGAAATGGTAAAACTGGGATGATGGGGGGGGGGGGGGGTGTTCCACATTTTCAACCTGTCCTCCATTGGAGGCAGGCATCAACAAGCCAGTTTAGGGAAGCAGGTGAACAGCCTTGGCATTCAACGCAAGTTGGCTAAATAAGGACAGCCATGTATTTGAGCGTCATAAGTATAACCACGCCTCAACCGCATGGCTAATAAAACAGAAATCACGAAAGCGATTCAGGGGGGGGGGGGGGGTTAAATCATAAGGGCAGATGGGTGTTAAGAGCAACGTGAAACTGTCGCGTAGCACACAGGCGACAGGAACAAGGAGAAGGGATAAGCGTGTGCTCACTTTGGTAACATTGCATGCGCCATCTAGGGGGCGAGACTTAAAAATGCACCGATAAGGCGGTTAAAAGATATTCGCAGACTGGGATGCAACTATATGGCAAATACAATATACTACAACTCTGGGTTGCGAGAGCATTTAGGCTTAAAAGCCCTACCAATATGTTGAACAGACCTCCCATGCTCAATCTCCTTAAGGCAACAACCCATCTCTTCTCAATACCTGTTCTTGACAGCGAGATATTGGTGGATGATCAAATATAGACATCAGTTCTATTCTATACACTGCCTACAGGTCTTATGGCAACTTACGTTCCTCCCCCAGAGGAGTCGGTAGATGGACTAGTGTCAACTGTTGGAAGGGGGCGGATGAACATTTAAACCGACCAGCCCATGTAGTGATGCGGGTCTGGGTGGGGAGAGCAGCACACAAGGTAAACAGCAAAATGCATGCACTCTGACGTGGCGTGAGGTGTCAGGATAAACGTCATGAAAATATGACAAATAAGCGGTGGTCCCGGGAGAGGAAAACCGTTAGCTTAAGCAAGCAAATGAGTGACAAAAAAGCCAACCATTAGGATGACCAAAAATTCCACTACAAGTGTTGGTATTTCTTAATAGGTCATCAACGTCGCTCTACTATAAGCGGTCCTTTTAATTTAGGGCTCTGGAAACGACCATAGCCATTTCTAGGAGTCACCGAGTCTACCCGCCTACAGAGAGAACTTAAAGTACACCTGTTTAGGACTGTTTTACTCACTTGGTTAAATTCCTCAGCCGCTTACATAAGGGACCACATAACTATCGACCAATACCGACATTTTCTACAGCACCGGGTCACACCCCTCATGCACTCTGGGGTGTTTCAATGGTGCGACAAACTGTGGCCTGCAGAAAAGGCCTCTTTAAAGTCTATCCGCATACATTACGTCATTGCAACGATAACACGTAATGCAGCCCCCACTAATTTCCCATTGCATAAAATTATGCAGGCGAAACATGTATGGTATAAAAGAAAAAGCATTTTAAATAACTTGCCCCCTGCAACATTCGGTAACTAAAACACACGAAGGTGGGTTGCCTTGACAAACTGATCGATGTATTAGGTCAAAACATCGACTACACCCACCATTCGGATTAGGCACGACCCCAAGCACAAAACAGGTGACATGTAGACTAGCGGTAAAACTTACCTATCGGAAGACTTTAAATCATCAACACTGCGCTTGCGATGCTTGTTTACAGAGGAGCGGGGGGGGGAGGGAGCGCGGCAGCGGCAGTAGACGAACGCGCGCTGCTGCGCGTTCTGGCCACCGTCGGGAATGGGCGCGGCAAAGGCGGGACATGCGCCCGCCTTTGACCAATCGCGTGCCGTCCACATCAAAAACGCACGCTCCAGCCAATGTGGGCTTCCGAAAACAAAACCACACGCACGAGCGTGTGGGTCGTTTTCAGAAGCCCTTTCTAGAGGTCTCGCGCTGCGCGAGCAGTTCTGCGCACTGCAACGCTAGGCGCGAGACCTAAAAAAGCGGCTGCTCACGCGGGATCATCCCACCTTCGTCGCCAGTGTCATGTTGGCGGGCGCTAGGCCCTCATGGTGGAACAATGACCACACAGACACCGATAGTTACTCTGTAGAACTGGCCTCGAGCACGTGCGCCCGGCCTCCTTTATTGACAGGGTCACCTGACTGGTGACGCCTGTGGTGGGTGGGTGTAAGGTGTGTTACACTTGAGGGCAGAACACTAGAACGTGTCTGGCTAGACACGACAGGAAGCTTGCACTGTTGCAGCATGCATAAAACCTTCTTTGTGTGTGAGGGAAATTTCCTTTATTGCTCCCAAAGTTTTTTCTGCTCTCATACCTGGATGAAAAAAGAAGGAAGTTGTGTATCTGAGATGCACTATGGTGACGGTGAGCATAACAAAATAACCGCTTTTATGCATTTCTTAGAGTAAAAACTTATTTTTGTAAAAGTTTTGTTGGAACTGAAACCTTATATAAAATTGTCATTTAGTTTGTCTTACCATGTGGTACTTGTTAATCCCGAAAGTAGAGTTTCGGCCAACATGCACATTACATTGATCATTAAATACCAGTGCAGGCTGTGGAAGTGGTGGATGCAGTGGAAAAGCCTCCCGCTGCACCCACAGGAAGAAACTTGCTTCCTCAAACACAGAACTAGGTAACTTGAGATGTGATAGCCTTGCCTAATACGGATGTTTGGTTACCCCGTTTTTTTCTGCATTAGATGGACAGCGCACTGAAGGGCTCTTTGGGCGGCATACACTCAATACACAATATACTCAACATCAATTACCATACTGGAACATTGTGCCCTGCAAATTCAAAACATAGGGGCAGGGAGTTACAGGATCTTCTCCAGTGTATTCTTCTCTGTTCCACCTACCCAAACCCTTTTCCCGCCAAACATTTCTAAATTAGACCGGGAAAGCACGAAAGATAGTTGGATACTACCCTGTTTTACACACATATTTATATTGCCGAGCAACTTCTACAGCGTGGTGGTTGATGCACCAAACTCGCCACAACTTCAGTGACTCTTTATTTGCTCAGATGATATTGTCAATCAGAAGTACAGCAATAAGGGCCAGATGTACGAAGGTGTTTTGTGTTCTCACCCCTGCGATTAAAAATCTCTGGATTTTAGATTTTTTGTTCTATACCGAATGTCCCTGCTCACCATTCAATTTGTATTGTGTATTCATGATTTCTCTGATTGTATGTTTATATTGCAAATAATAAATAAAAACATTTGTTAAAAAAAAAATCTCTGGATTTGCAACCACAGCATGCCTTTTTAAATGTACAAAACTCAGTGGCGGCCGGCACAGGTAAGAGTGATGAGGCAGGGCCCCAGCCCCGCCCTACTGTGCCGGCCGCCACGGACAAAACCTATTTTACAAGTCTGAAAATTCTTTCCGACTCATAAGTGTTTTGCGACCCATACCGAATTACAATTAGTTTGCTTGAAAGGGGCATCCCTTGCAAACTGCGATTTGGTATGCCATGCATCAATGACCATAGTTCTGGTCGCAAACCATTGATCAGTTTCCAAAACCTCAAGGGAGGTGGTAACTGATTTGCATATGGAAATCATGTTTTCAGCCTCCTCTGATGTTTTTCTAAAGGGAAAGCTTTTTTTTTAAGCAGGACCGGTTCCTCTAAGGAACACAGGCAGGTCACTTTGTAAAATCAGAGTCCGTTTGCAAAAGGTCAGTGTGCAATTTGTGACCAGTTTTTGCGAAACGACTCTTCGTACATCTGGCCCCAAATCACCCCTAGTCCCAAGCAATCTCCTTTGGGTCCTAAGGGAGCTGAGAGGAATACTGATTAACATGAAGTTATTGCAGGGAACCAGTTAGGAGCAACGGGGTTCTTTCTGTGTTCCTTACTTTTCTGGCTGCTAAATTTCTTTCAGCACTTGTTCCCTGCTAATGATATCTTGCTACAGAATTAATACTTCTACGCACCCTCTTTAGCCTCTACGAATAGTATCGGAAGTCCAGAAAGATGCGTCTTTTCAATTATGTTGCTCACCAGAAGGACCCTTTTCACCACTGCGGACTCCAGTAGATGTGTGGGGTCATTCTTGGCTAGTCCCCTCAGGGTTGCATACCTACATCAACCTGCGTCCCAGACAAAGCAGGATACACTCTGGCATGAGAACCCGAGTGTCAGCCAAAGGATATGCCCTAGCATGAGTGGGTAAATGCGCAATGTGGCCCTTTTTACACTTGGCAAGGAAAAGTTTGCCCACCCATTTCCAGCATTGTCAAACTGTCTGTCATGGATCTCAGTAGATGGGTCTTATCATCTAAACTTTGTAACAGGTCTTAAAATCTGATTTAATTTCCTATATAAAGACATTGAAAGAATGCACACTAGCAAAAGGGGGATTTATGAAAAGTCCTCCTCCGTAATTGCTGCACCATCTTGTTCTGTTTCCCAGATAAACTTAAGTTATAGATGCCTACAGTACTAAAAATGATGCATCCTTGCTTGAAGCTGTTAAAAATAAAAACTGATTTTGCACGTCTGATTCCACCTTGTTCCTTTGAAGAACTCCCTGCTCTTTCAAGAGTTTACAGATGAAATGATCTGCGTAGAAGATCTAGAAGATCTAGACACGCTGAAATAACTTGCCTCTTTAACTTGGTAGTTCTTTTAGATTTTTAATTTACATCTAGACAATACTTCTGATTTGTCTGCTTCTCAACTTAAAAACGTTTGTTTTTAATCTTTGAATTGCAACAACTAGTTTTCGCCCCTGCGCGCTATGATGGGTATACTCTTTTTAAAGTTTTTGTTTTTAGAAGAAAAAACATGCAACATCCACACGAAAAAAAGCATATATCCCTTTTTCACATCTTATTTATCATAGTGCACACCCCCTTCGTTGCAACCCATCTGCAAGGGGACAGTACCTCGACTGGCCATCCCATCAGTGTCCACCTGCCCTAAATCACACCTTTCGGGTTCGATCAAATGTGGAAGTCATGCCTCCCATGATAACACACCAGTAGTAAACTTTAAAATACTGCCCCTCCTCCTTTCCAACCCAAACCATAGTGCATCCCTCTGTCTGCACCACACTTTGTCAAACATTTTAGGACAGCCTCTAGTCATATAAATCACTCTTTCCACCTCCATACACATATCCACGCCTACGAGTCATTGTCTTTTTGTTGGCAGTTGTGGTCTACCCCACAACATAGCAATGTCCCTCTTTGCTCGCATAAATCCTAAATGACAGAACAGGAGGTGAGCTTGTGTGAGGTCAGCCTTATGGGGAACTCCCAATAGGATGGCACATCACAGATAACTTCTATAGGTGGCCCAGTATTTGGCTATGCGGGGGCACTCGCAGACAGTGTGAGTGAATGAAAATGGTCATACTCTTGACCAACTATTTGCATTTCGGCCGTTGGTACATGTTTACTCTATTCTTGGATTACATATTCTGACCATAGGGCTATTTTCCTTCATATGCAATGTGACCCGTACCCCTCATGCACCTTACACTTCTTTTTTTCTGGTTCCTCTCATTGGCCTTAATCCAAACTTGAGCCCAATAAACTCTCACATATCCTGGACAGCACTCACCCCACCCTCCCTGCTGACTTTAACTCGGCCTCTTGTATCATTAATCTATGGGTTGAAGCTGCACTTGATAATACGCTTCCTTTTAAAATGTGTAATCCCCACAGCAGCACTCCCTCTGCCCCCTGGTTCTCGGAAGAGCTGGTTTTAGCAACCAAAAAAATCTGCAAGTTATAGTGCAGTTCCTGTCTCCCTTAGGATAAGACTCGATATAAACACAAATTATGTGTCTACAAAAACCTTGTCTGCAAGGTTCGCGCTAATTACTATGATGAGCATATCATCTCTTCTTCTAACCTGGGCAAAAAGATCTTCACAAATGAGATCTCTCTTGCCTCCCCCAAGGCTATCTTCCCTCTGTTCTCCACTCCTATCAGCTGTGCATTAATGTCTCTGATTTTTTCACTCTTAAGATTCAGCACATTCTGAGCTCTTTTCTTCCTAGCTTCCTTAGTCCGTACGCCGCTGCTTCTAACCTCGTTCTGTCGTCTAGTCTACCATCTACCCTCTACCTTCCCCGTTAGTCTCCTTGTCTTTCACCTCGGCTAAAATGGATGACATCACATTCAGAATCAAGCATATCTCTTCTAGCGACCCCTTGATCCTTGTCCTGCATCGGTAACTAAAATGATTGCTCGGTCTATGGCTTCCATTTTGCTAGGACTTGTAACTTATTCCTTTCTACAGGTAGTTCCCACTTCTTATAAAATTGCCCTTGTTATTCCCTTGCTGAAGAAAGCCTTGCTAAACTCCTCAGTTCTAGCTATAGGACAATTGCTCTTTTGGCTTTTGACTCTAAAATTACAGAGAACTGTCAGTACTCACCTTTCTAAATATATTGAAGTCCAATCTCTTTTACATCACTGTCAGTCGGGTTTCCACTCAAATTTGGGCACTGAAATCATGCAAACTACCGTCCTTAACTATAATCTGGATGACCTTGGATTCTGGGGGCACCACAGTTTTGATCCTCTATGATTTCTCAGTGGCGTTTAACATGGTCTCCAATGACATTCTCCTTACCCGTCTTGCTGCCTCTGGCCTGTATGGTGCGATCCTTAGTTCGCTTCTTTTCTTGATGGTCAGACACAGGCAGTGTCCATGGGCTAGTTCCACTTTTATAAGACCATCAATTGTGGGGTTGCTCAGGGATCTTGCCGGAGCCTTCAACCTGTACATTGCTCCTGTGGCCGAACTGATTGCTGCCTATGGCCTCCAATTATTTTCTTACACAGACGACAATCAATTATCCTGAATTTGCATGGTGAGCTTTCTTCTTCTCAGCTTCAGTTTAAACAGTGTCTCTGCCAGTTTGCTAAATGGATGAATGTCAACTCTCTGGCTGAACCTCGATAAAACCAAACGTCTTGTTTTAGGCAATCCTCCTATCTGGACTTCTGACTGGTGGCCCGGCTTTATTGGTGACTGTCCCACCCTAACCCACTCTGCCCACAGTCTCGAAATCATGTTTGACTTTGGTCTCTCCTTCGAATCCCGTATCAACAAGCTAATGACCTCATGTTTTTTTTTTATGCTGAAGGTGATTCAAAATATTGTTCCCCTGTTACCTACATCCTCCAAGCTTGCTCTTGTCCAGTGTTTTATCATTAGTCGCCTTGACTACTGTAGCTCCCTTTACAATGGGCTCCCTGTGTTTCTTATAAACAGACTTAAGCTCATCCAAAATTCCGCCGCCCGTTTGGTCCTCTGTATTGATAGCTGGACCAGTATATCTCACTATTTAGCCAAGCTCAACTGGCTGCCTATCAAGAACCACTCAGTCTTCAATGCACTCTGCTTCTGTCACAAGGTTATTTATAACCCTTCACACAATAGTCCCATATCCACCCTTTACTAATTCTACTAACCTACTAGTCTCCTTCCCCTCAGCTCTGTCCACTTGGCAAATATTTCCAAGTTTAAAAAAGCTTGTATGAGAGCCTGCTCATTGTCGGCCACCACTGCCAATATCTGGAATACTCTTCCAGTGTCTAATCCAGCCGAAGCCAATCCGTTAAAGTTGTGTAAGTTGCTTAAAACTCACCTGTTCGCCTTGTAAGGTTTTCCCTCTGCAAATCTCTTTTTAGTGCCAGGACACTCATATTTAGGGTAAAGGTTGTGCTTATCAAATCTCCCAGTCAATCAATGAATCAGTCAACATTCAACATACTTACTTTTATATTACACAATTACAAATAGTTGCATTACATTTTGTTTATTTTCCATTTGAGGCATTGGCCAGTTACTAAAGCCAGTATCAGAACCCATGTGTCCTAGTTTCCACCTCTCCTCCATCTTCCCCAGAATACAGATCAGTTTTTTTCTGCTTTTGTTATAATGTTATAAATACCTTTTTAGTAAGGAATTGGGCTCTTCTGTGTTTGGTAACTAAATTCACATATACATCCCCAAAGTTCAACTCTGCCGCCTTCTTTACATTTCCACCTTTCACGGTCTCCATTAAAGGATGCAGTTGCTTCTCCATCCTTGTGATCTCTACACTGGAACTCATTTCCAAGAACAGTTCTCAAGAGCCTGCAATATTTCTCCTTTTGCGAAGCCTTTCAAACATTTCTCTTCCTGTAACCCCCATCCAAATCATGGTGACGGTGGCCTCAAAGTCTCAATGATTTTCCGGGGAATTCAGACTATCGGGTGCAGTAATTCAGATTATCCAATCAAGCCGTTTTTCTATTAAATTGTATGTCTTCTTTGATACATTCTTGTGTGCAATGAAGGGAACATTCAACATTTAGGTAGATTCACTCACTGTCTACCTTTTCAATCCAATGAGGTGAGAAATTGAAATGACTTGGCATTTTATCTGGAAATAAAACCATTTCTTTTAACCTAGGTATGGTTACAGCAGAGATGTTTCAAAGCCTGCGCAACAAGGAGGTCATGAACAGACTGACTGAGGAGTTTGATGCGGTACGTATGAGATTGTGATAGATTTATGTAAAGGTAATCTTTAACTTCACTGTCTTTGCTTAGGTCCTTCTCCAGCCACCCTTCTGTTCTAGTGGCTTCCCATTCTTTCTGTCACTGTCTATGATTGATGTCTGTCTCTTTCCTTAGTCCTCCAGAGACAAACAAAGGCTGTTCTTGGGGATGGTGTCAAAGTGGAGAATCATGTTAAAACCTCAATTGCACTTTTCCCCTCGCACACCTTTGCCTTTTCTCCCTCTGTGGGTCATGTACTGCAGGCTGTAAAACGTCCTTGAATTCAATGTTGGGCCTTCCAGCTGCGGTCACCATTTGCCCCTTCAGGCATGGGGCTTCCAACACCGATTCACAGATAATGTAGTTGTGGCTGAGAACTATGTCCAACTTGCATGCACTGCATGGTTAATATGTGATGTCAGAAGTGTAATTATCATTAGTTGAGCAAATGTAGTGGCACCAGGGGCCAGAGGTGGGAGGCACCCACCGAACACCAATTATGGCTGCCTTTTACAAACAACACTGGGCATGGGGGCGTCTTCCTTGTTTGTAGTAGGGCCAAGCACCCCTGTTACGCCGCTATGCAGTCAGGCATTTGCCAAAGTGGGAACTTGGATACATTAACCTGTACTTGGTCCACACTACAACTGTGTGATAAAAAAGTCCCTGGATAAGTGGAATCTTCCTTGCACATTTAAAACAAGAATTGATAAAGTTAAATGTCAGGGTTTTTACTGATAAACAATGTTGTTGTTGAGTATGAAAAAGTGGTATATCAATTGCTTATTTAATCATTTAACCACTTTTTTCTTAATAGAAATATAGTATGCAGGGCTTTCTTTGGGGACAGCATTTGTATGGGTGTTCAGCTCACACCCTATGGTGTGGTTCTTATTCCAGTACTTCATGTACTGCTGCTTAAGAGACTTGATAAAGATGATCTCCTTTCAGAGATCTGGGGGAGACACCTGTGGGTCTTTGAAATGGCATTAAATGTGGTCTCAGACCTCTGTGGGCTCAGAGCAGCGTGGTCTTGCAGTTGCTGAATCATTCTCTACCCGTTGCAAATGGGGTTCAGGACCTTTGCACCAAGGCTGCCATTATTGAAGTTCCCCTCTCTTCCCTTTGGTTTGTTGCAACAAATTTGCTCATGGAAAAGAGGGCATGCACTCTGTTATCATGTTCCACTCCCTGAAGTAATAGGTTTCCCACATCCACTTCCAAATGGAAGGGATTCTTTTCCTTAGCAGCAGTTTTCAAGGAGGGTGGCTCACAAGGCCTGAAATCAATGCTGAATGTCCCTCTTGGCACCCCCTGCACTGCTTCCTGTTTTTCTTTGAAAAAGGAAGTGGGAGTTCACCTGCCTCTCCTTGCGTCTTATCTTGACTCTGGTGTTTTAACAAGCTGATGTCTTGAACCATAGCCTTTATGTGGGTGAGGGATGTTAGCTTAATCGTCTTGCTCAGTCTTTTGATTATGTCTCAAGACTTGGTAACAACTGAGTGGCATACCCACCCCACAATCTACTTCCTTAATAATACTGGAGCTTATAAAGCGCGACAGCTACCCCAAGCAGGGGTGTCCCGGCGCTGAAGCAGCAGGTAATAGCGACCAGAGTGAACACCGGGGTCCATTGAAACCCTATTGATCTGCCATAAAGAGCCACGTTTTCAGGGTCTTTCTGAAACAGGATTCTGACTTGACCTGTCGCAGGGACCCCGGTAGAGCGTTCCAAAGTGAGGCCGTTCTGACTGTGAATGCTCTGCCGCCGAAGCGTGATTTCGCAAAGCATGGGGTGCGCAGCAAATTATGAAAATTGGATTGCAACGTACGATTTTGCTTATAGAGGCACAGTCTTTCCTTCAGATAACCAGGGCATTTTCCTTTGAGGGCCCGGTAGGCCAATGTCATGGCCTTAAATTTAATTCTTTTCTCCACTGGAAGCCAGTGAAGCTTGAGCTTGAGCTTTGTCATCAACTTCAAGATAGCACAAGTTCCTCCTTCGAGAGGGGATCAGTTCTCGGGTTCAGCATAGATTCCGGCCCTCCTGTTTTACAAATTCAAGACCATTTTCCCGGGCTCTTTCATTAACAATTGAATCCAAATCGTTAATCACAATGCAATGGAAGGCTGTTGTGCAAAATACATTTCTCTGATTATGTTCAACTTGTGGTCGAGGTGGGTCGAGGTTCTGAATCATCTCGATTTGGGAATTGTTTATATGAATTGAGCTTAGGATGAATTTTATTAGCTAAGATTTCTTGTTTACATGCAGATCATGCAGTGAAAGTAACAAAAACAAAAAATTACATGTTTTGATTGCACATATAATAGTGCGATGATTCCATGTTAGCGGCAATACAGTGCTATACAAATCTCTGTTGATCTATATCTATGCAATAGGTACACATTGAAAAGCATACACTATCTTCAAAAAGAGAGACAACTGCAGTGTCTATATGTTTCCTCTTTGTACTCCCCCTTTGCATTGTACATGTTCACTCAGTACGTTCGCTCAAGCTATACAATTTGGGGCTGGTATGACGAAATTTGGCTGGGCTGTTTTAGTTTTCCAGGCCTGCCCTCGGCAGATGTGTAGCTGCTTTTTCAGAATTGGCTGTGATCAGGTTTTCAGCAAAGCTGACCTTTTACACTGGTTATGGAAAATGTACATATAAATCTAAAAAAATCCATCCATTCCAAAATAATGTTCCTAGAACATTGTTTTATCACTGATCGCCCATTCTCTTGCCGGTTAGAACACTGTGTGAATATATGTTGAAATTGATTAACAACAGTTGACTTAGAATGTTGAACCTGAACCGATTGGTATGTGTACTAGACCAATGCTAATATCAGAGTGATATCAGAATTGATTAATGTGTTGTATAGTCATATATGCAGATGAGAGCTACAAAATAGGGCCTTACTTCATACACAAAATATATTTGTTTCTCTTTCCATTGTAGGAAACTGGACTGCAGTTTAAAAGTTCATGGCTTATCCTTGGATACTAACTGTTACGTGGCCTGTGGACATGGTAAGCTGAAAGACATATCCAAGTGTTAATAACATTATTGACCTTAAAACCAGACTGTCAGATCAGTCCCTTCCCCTCCATTAGTTCCTTCAGTTGTGGCCATAGGCGACGACCTTTTACAAGCTTTAATGACCGGCTTTACTTTTAATAATGATACATTAAAATGGTATGACTGACAGAATCACAACACACATCCTGTGTTTAGAAATCCCCATGAAGGGTGACACTCTTACGAAAAAAAAAAGAGCACCTTACTGACACTACAATGAATTGTGATTTATCCGAAAAGAAGTCTCATATCACCTTTAATGCCTAAATCAAAACATTGTTACGTATTGGTATTTTACACTTTTTTTTGTTTTTTTTTCTGACATCAGGGTGCAGTCCAGAATAGATCTAGGCAATGTTGATGTACGTTACTTGCTTTTCCCAGAAGGAATTTACCTGCCCACTACTGAAGAATAAGGGAATCAGAAACTGTCTCCCTGCACCTTTGTCTTTATTGATGTTAATATCATTACGAATGTTACGTAGGCATGGTTAAAGGAGCGTGCAGCAGGAGTCTTCCATGTTTAGGGCCACATGTATCAAAAAAGCATTTTGCGATTACCAAATAGCAATTTTTATCGAGTCGCTATTTGATAATTGCAAAATGAAATGTATGCTAGGAATCACTAAAGATTTCGCGATTTCTTAATATTACCAAATAGTGATTCGGTTAATAGGTAATCGCTATTGGGTAATACTACTCCATTTGTTCCAAGGTGCGAATGGTTTTGCATTAGCTAATTTGCGATTACCTAATTGGTAATCGCAAATTGTGTAATGCAAAACCAAGGGTGCCCGGGGGCCTAAGGCCCCCCTGAAGCACCCCAAAAACAAATGTGAGCGCACACATGCCCAATGGGCATGTGTGCGCTACAAGGCACTTTGAAAAATGCATTTTTTGTGCATTTTCAAAAATTGCACATGGTTACCATCGACTTGGAGTCGATGGTAATAGCATTTCCTAAATGCAAATTTAGCATTTAGAAAATGCTTGGTACATGTGCTTAAAGAATCGCAAATTGCGATTCCCTATTTGTAGTCGCAATTTTAGGTAATCTGAAAAAATTGCGATTACATAAAATGCACTGCCAAAGCCTTTCATACATCTTGAAAGGCTATTTTGCATTCGCAAACAGCCGAATTTAGCGATTCGCACCGTTTGCGAATGCAAAATAGGTTGATACATGTGGCCCTTCGTTTACCGTGTTTAGCGTTTCCCGTGAAAAGAATTGACAAGCATTAGCTCATCACACGCTCTCTGGTGGGAAATAAATCATTAGAGGACTGGAGTCAAGCTCTAGACTAGACAGATTTACGAGCATGTCCTCCTCTCAGAAATATTCTACAAGTCAGGGCAATCAAAGATAAGGAAGCATCGCCGCACCCAAGAAGAGTGTGTATTTTTCATTCTTTTGACACACACACCATCTACTGGACAAAGGAGAGCATTGCATTGGGAGAGAACATAACTGCATGTCTTTAAATTAGCAAATTCGAAAGCCTCACAAATAGTTTACCAGCTTAGCTACTGGTGTACTATTTAAAAGTTAAAAGCCTGTATTATAACTGTGCAAATTTTCATTGATGTGGAACTGAAAATCCAAAAGACTGATTTTGAACAGTCTGTCATGGAAGGTGCTCAAGCCATAACTCAGCCACCTAATTTCCTGCTCCAGCCTGGTCAACCAGTAACAGAATGGGAAGACTGGATAGATACCTTTGAAAACTATCTGGTAGCAATAGATGGTAGGAGTCTTACTCCTGAATGGAAAAAAGTGTTACTAATAAATGCTTTAATAAAGGAAAGACAGCATATATTCAAGTTTTTACCAACTACAGTAGATCTTCACCATCCAATATCAGACGTTTATAAAGAAACAAAACAAAGATTAGAAACAAGATATACAAAATCAGTGAATGTAGCAATGACAAGACACACATTTTATACACAACCACAAAGGTCGTATGAGATGGGGGAATAGTTTGGAGCACAATTGAGAGAGTTGGCAATAATGTGCCAATTTCGGAGCAATGACAGATGAACTGATAAAAGACCCGCTAATTGTGCAATGTCACAAAAAAAAAAACTGCAAGAGAGACTTTGGGCAGCAAGGAACCCAGCACTAAAAGAGGCTATTGAAATAGCAAAGATTGTCAAGGAATCATCCGCATGTATGAAGGAGATGGAGCACAAAGGCAAACAAGATGAACAAGTTGCAGTGACTGAACATATGAATAGTGATGTGAATTGGACTAGTAAAAACATAGGAAATAGTTACCGTGGTGGAATGCCTAAGGGGAGTGGTGCGGTTGGGAAACAGAGAGTGGCAGCGAAACAATGCAGAAGATGTGGAAGTAACTACCTCTCTTCAGATTTCAAAAATTGTTTTGCTTTAGACAAGGAGTGTAGAAGATGTGGCAAAAAGGGGCACTTTGCCAGAGTTTGCAGAAGTAATAGCAAAGGAAGTGTAACAACAGTAGAAGATGAAATCTACACAAAGGAAAGAATACTGAGTGTGTGGGAAGGAGATGAGAATGAGAATTCAGGAAGAAAGAATAAACCCAAGGCAGCATTCACACTTAATGATAAATTAGTTGATCTAATGGTGGACTCAAGATCAGTGTTTACAATAGTGCCAGAGGAGTTGTGGGAGAGAACGTGGGGAAGGAGTGAGTTAGAACCAAAATATATTAATCCCACAGGATTCTAGGGAAGTTCAATTGATGTTTTGTTTATGAAGTCAGTTGTAATGTTTAGGGACAGGATGATACCAGGGAAAGTCTATGCAGCGAAGTCAGGGCCACCATTATTAGGGTGGTTACACCAATACAACATAAACATTGTTATCATCCCGAGAGGTTGAGAGCAAGTGATGGTTGTTGAAGGTGTAGAAGATACAGATGTTGAGAGTGCCTTGGAAAAGTCAAGGATGTATTTGATGCCAAGTTGGGAGCACTGAAGGGTTGCACCCATAAAATAGTTTTGAAGGAAGGGGCTATACCGGTGAGACATAAACCAAGAAGGATACCAGTATTATGCAGGAACGAAGTGAAAGAGTTGCTTGAGGAGATGGTTCATGATGTGTAATAGAGCCCATTGAGTCGGATCAGTGGTTTTCACCAGTGGTCATTACCAAAAACCAATGGGAGGTTGCGTTTTTGCATTGACCTTCGTTCTTTAAATCAAAATATAGTGGTTGACAATTTTCCTTTGCCAAATATTTCATAGATGGTGCTGATGTTGAAGAATGAAAAATTTCCTAGCTATCGTAACGGAAAGTTTCAATTCTGTTAAGAACTCGGAGGCGAGGATTATGCTATTCTTTCTCCACTTTATTGAATAGCAGCCATTCGAAGTCAAGTAAACAAACTACTATTCCCATGAAACATCGGGAATAACACAAACAAAAACAATAGAGTGTCCATAGATAGAGTGTCCCCTTTCCTCTGCACCAATCACGGAGCTCCGAGGTGCTGGTAGTCCTCTGGCACTGTCTATCCACCCTCTTTCGTCGCTCAAGGTCAGCCAGCCAACGCAGCACGAATCCTGTTTGCCAGACTTTCCTGCAGAAGTAAGGAAATACTGTAAGCGACAGCAATGGCTAAGGTTTAGCCCTGAAGGAGAAAAGGTCACAGAACATTCTCAATAGAAACTTCACAGGCAAAGAGAACCATCAAACAACTTTACTTACCGCAGTACGCGGGTGGGCAGGTACAAAAGGGAACCTTGTACCCTGGGTGGGATAATGCTCACCTCCGAGTCCTTAATAGAATTGAAACTTTCCGTTACGATAGCTAGGAAATTTTTCATTCTATGTCAGGACCGGAGGCAAGGATTATGCTCGTTTAAAGATTGCTTACCCCCAAATGAGCCATGTCAATAACCGGCTTGAAATAAAACCGCTTAAAGGTGGAGTCTGAAGACCAGTCTGCTGCGTTCAGAATGTCTTCCAGACGAGCTCCCAGGGTAAATGCTTTAGAGGCCATTGCCCCTCTGGTAGAATGAGCTCCGAAGGCTCTAAGATCAATTCCAGCCTCTTGCATCACCCACCTTACCCACCGGGCAATAGTGGGAGAAGAAACCGCCTTATGGGGTTTCTTGAGCGCAATAAGTAATTGCCGCTCTCCCAGAGGACGAAACTCCTCCAACATTTTCTCGTATGCCTTGAGGCAAGATACAACGCACAGTTTCTGAGACTCTGGAAAGGCCGGGTACAAGATGGATTTTGTCCCACACTTAGTCCGTCTCGTGATTGTGAAGGTAACCCCCGTGGGGGAGAACATTCTGTTAGAAACATCCAAAGCCCAAACATCAGAAACCCTCCTGCAGGAAATAAGGCACAGGAGCATGGCCAACTTCGCCGACAACTCCTTCCTGGAAAGGAATCTGTTCGGTTGCCAGGACAAAAATAAATTCAAGACCTGGTTAACATCCCAGAGCCGGGAGTACTGAGGCTCGGGGGGAAGAGAGAGGCGGATGCCTCGAAGGAGCCGACAAACTAAGGGGTGCTCACCCACAGAGTGACCCGCTGAAATGGCGGAGCGGAAGGTATTAATGGTCCTATAGGCCAAACCATCCTCCGCTAAGGCAGCCAAAAAGTTCAGAATGGCGGTCACATCTGCTGCCACAGGATCGAGACCCCGTCGCACACACCAACGATACCACCTTCTCCAGGTAGAACGGTAGCGCTTGACGGTACTATCGGCCCAGGCCTTGAACATGAATTTCTCAGCCGCTCCCGAAAGGTCTGGGACCCCCCATCGTCCCCTGTAATCCGCCACGCCATCAAGACTAAGGAGCCGTGCGCGATCAACGGGTGAGGAACTGCCTCCGGACTGAGAAGGAGAGCTGGAAAGCGGGGGAGTGGGATTGGAGAATCCCAGGAAAGTTCCAGAAGAACTGGAAACCAAACTTGAGACCTCCAAATTGGCGAGATTAGAACCACATCCGCCCTCTGGCGCCGAACCTGGGCCGAGACCCTCGTTAGCATGGCGAACGGGGGAAAGGCATAGCCTGACTCGCCCCGCCAGTCTTGAAGAAATGCATCCGGCCGCCAACTGAAGAACCGGGGAAGCTGGACGGACCCCAGAAGCTCTGGAGATCCGCAAAGACTCCCGGGTGCAGTTTCCACAGACTCACGTCGTGAAAATGGCGAGAGTGGAAATCTGCTACCTGGTTGTCCTGACCCGGCAGGTATTCCGCCGTCACGGAACGTGATGATCCAGGCAGTACTGCCAGAAGTTCGCCGCCAGGTCCGAGAGTGCTCTCGAACGAGTGCCCCCTAGGTGGTTGATATATCGGACCGCCGATATGTTGTCCATCTTGAGGAGGACGCATGAGCGAACAGAGTCCTTGGTCCAACACTGGATCGCAAACGACCCCGCCAGGAGCTCCAGATAGTTGATGTGTAACCGTTGCTCCTCCGGAGACCACACACACCTCCTGTAGTGAACTCGCCACACCTCGCGCCCCAGCCGGATCTGCTGGCGTCTGACTCGATAACGATATCTGGCGCGGAACTGAAGATCGCACGCCCATTCCAGGCTTCCATATTGGAGAGCCACCACTGGAGCTCTTCTCGGGCATCCACCGAGAGTTCCACCTTCTGCGAGTATGACAGACCTCTGCGAAGGTGCCGGGCCTTGAGGCGCTGAAGGGCCCTGTAATGTAGCGGACCCGGGAAAATCGCCTGGATCGAGGCGGAGAGGAGACCTACGATACGGGCTAGCTGCCTGAGGGAGAGCTGGGACTGCGTGAGAGCTCTCCTGATCTCGTGACGGATTTTCGTTATTTTGCGAGACGGGAGACTGAGCGTAGATTCCACGGAGTCGATCAAGAAACCAAGAAAAACAACCTTCTGGGCTGGAACGAGGGTGGATTTCGCCTCGTTGATCACGAAGCCCAAACTCTGAAGGAGATCGACCACCATCTGAAGCTGTTGCGACAAGGTGTTGGGACTCTGAGCCATCAGTAGGATATCGTCCAGGTATACAATAAGCCGCATACCGGACGCCCTGAGGCGCTCTATCACCGGGCGGGGCACCTTGGTGAAACACCAAGGGGCGGAGGAAAGACCGAATGGAAGAGTGGTGAACTCTAACACCTTGTCCCGCCAGGAAAACTGCAGGAACCTCCGGTGCGGAGGAAACACAGGGATTGTAAGGTAGGCGTCCTTGAGGTCGAAACGCGCCATCCAGTCGCCAGGCCGGAGAAGATCGCGAAGAAGATAGATGCCCTCCATCTTGAAGTGGTGGTAAACCAGCCACTCGTTGAACTCACGTAAGTTGATAACGGGCCACTGACCCCCGTCCGGTTTGTCCACCAGAAAAAGGTTGCTGAGGAAACCTCTGGGATGAGGCAGGGTCTCTACGATCGCCTCCTCGTCCAGAAGAGACCGGACCTCCTTATCTACCAAAGCGGCGTCCGCCAACGAAAAGGAGAGGGGACGAGGCGGGGCCGGTTGTGAAGGCTCGCCGAGAAACTCTATGTGGAACCCTTGGACGGTTTGCAGAACTCAGGCGTCCCCCGTGATGGAAGTCCAGGCCGGGAAAAAACGCGCCAGACGTCCCCCCACTTTTAGAAGGGAAGAAGGGAGAACACTCACCGGAAGAGCTGGAGGCTCCACCGCCTCTGCCGCCTCTGTTCTTGCCTCGACGTCCTCTTGTCGGATAGAAATTGCTGAACCTGGCTTGATCCTGGTACTGCCCTTGATTGGAGCCTTGCCCCCTGTGCTGATTAGGGCGGCCGGACGAGCGGCCCCTGCCTCGTCCGGCCCCTCGGAAAACCCGAGGCCGGAACACCTTCTTGATGGAGGATTGTGCCTTGTCTAAGGCCGTAAACGTGTTTACAAACCTCCCGAGCTCCTTAATAAAGAGCTCTCCGAAGAGGCCGCCCTGAGCAATCGAGCCCGCCTCAGAATCTGCCAGGTCCCCAAGTTTGGGGTCTATTTTAATCAACAGGGACCTGCGCTGTTCTGTTGAAATAGCGCAGTTGGCATTCCCTAGGAACACTACAACCCGTTGGGCCCAGGAAGAGAGGGTTTCTGGGGAGATCAGGGATCCTGATGACTTGGCTTCTTCCGCCATGTCGAGGATCTTGGTGCTCGGGCCAAGAGCGTCTAAAAGCTTGTCTTGGCCGGCCCGCCAAGACCTGTCAATACCCTTCTTAGGGTCCTTGACGAACTTTTGGAGGAATGTCGTCATGCGTGGGTCAATGTCAGGGGTGGCCGCTACCTTTCCATCTAAAGAGGGCCGAGGGCACTCCGCCCTAAGACAGTTGCGAGCTGTGGCCTCTAACGGCCGGCGGATGCGGCTGGCGACATACTGGGCTACCTTTTCAGAAGGCGCCCAGTCCGAAGACCTAGGATGCAAGACATCATCAGGGTCTAACATGTCTGCACACATGTTTTGATTAACTGGGTCAGGCGTAGGCCGGGAAGGACGCCAAGGACGTGAAGGACCAGCAGCGTCATCATCGTCCCCTTGGGCACCATTTTCAGGCGCAGCGGGTGTCACTGGAGGGGCATTACTCGCCAGGAAGGCCTGTTTCAGGCGATCAAAGGCGTCCGTGTCCACCCCTGTCTCCCTGGGGCGTTTAGGCAGAGGCTGTGACTCAGCCGAGGACCCACTGAATGGAGGAGAGGCAGGAATGGCCTGTGCGGATCTGGCCAGCTTGTCGCAGGCCTGCTCAATCCAACGGGAGAGGCGGTCCTCCAGGGGCACCATAGCTTGCTCCACCGCCTTATGGATAGATGCGTCTACCGCATCATAAAAATCCTCATCCCACTGGAGCGCTGAAAGTGGGTCTTCCTCCCACTGGTCCCCCTGAAAGACATCGTCTTGGTAGGAAGCCATTAGGACTAGGAGAATGACGCAACCCAGGTAAGTGGGGGAAACAGCAATAAGATAGAGGGGTCACCTCAAGATTAGGAGGGGGCTGGGTGTCAGCCTACACTTAATGCGGCAGAACCGCGTTAGGAGGGCAAAGCCCCGGGACCAAACAGCTCTGGTGCACAAACTTCAAAGGGCAGCCTGCCCAACCAGGTCCCAGCAGGCAATAGACCTGCACTACTGACTCCAGCGGAGCGTAAGACAGCCTACAAAATACTGACCCCCAGGCGTTTAGGCCGCCGAAATCGCTGCTTAACAGCAGGAACAGACCCAAAGCAAACTTCACTGCCTAACAGCAGGAATGCGGGTGTACAGGGGCGTTATGCACAAGGAATCTGCCTAATGGCAGTTTACAGACCAATGCGGCATTCAGGCAGGCACAGGAGGCTCCGTCACGGTGGTGCGGCTGAGATTGAAATGCGCGGAATCTCAGGACGCACGGCGTGACGAGGAACGCACACGGGCGCCCTCTGGCGGTGACAGGACGCACCGCGAGCCAGCACCTTCAGCACACGGCCGTTAGGGAGACGGATGCTCCCACGGCCGGTCACGAGTCAGCCGAGTAGCGGCTGACTCGTATTATCCCCACACAGGGAGTGAAAACAATCCCGGGAAAACCAGTAATGAAAATAAAAAGGAAAATAAAAAGGAAAATGCCCGCAACACAAGCTGAGGCAAGCACACAGCGCGCGTCGCCGCCTCACAACCCCCCCGATGAGGGAAGCGCTCGGTGCGCACCGCCGCACGTAAGACCTGAAGAAAAAACCCTCAGAAGCGGCAATAATCACAATTTAAACACCATATAAGCGGGCACCATTAAATAAACAACACAAGCAGATAACAGCACGTGCTGAAACCAAGTTACTACAGCAAAACCAGTTAACATCAGAGAAGGAAAAAAACATGGGACTTATCTGGCTGCAAGCAGCGAAGAAAGAGGGGGAATAGACAGTGCCAGAGGACTACCAACACCTCGGAGCTCCGTGATTGGTGCAGAGGAAAGGGGACACTCTATCTATGGACACTCTATTGTTTTTGTTTGTGTTATTCCGATGTTTCATGGGAATAGTAGTTTGTTTACTTGACTTCGAATGGCTGCTATTCAATAAAGTGGAGAAAGAATAGCATAATCCTCGCCTCCGGTCCTGACATAGAATTCAAAATACTTTTCAA
The DNA here is from genome assembly GCA_963921515.1 of Calotriton arnoldi. Classification (NCBI taxonomy): domain Eukaryota; kingdom Metazoa; phylum Chordata; class Amphibia; order Caudata; family Salamandridae; genus Calotriton; species Calotriton arnoldi. Next base: position 127,658 of record CAWUFW010007779.1, read on the forward strand.
AATTAGACCTCAAAAGCACTTTCCACCAGATCAAGCTACACCCTGATTCAAAGGCACTCACTGCTTTTATAATAACAGAAGGGGTGTTGGAATTCAACCGCCTTCCTTTGGGTCTTGCTAGTGCTGCCAGTATATTCCAACGCTTGATGGCAGATAGATTTAAAGGCCAAAATAATATTGTTTTCTTTCAGAATGACATCCTGGTCTTTGGGGAAACTGTAGAAGAGCACAATATAGTTTTGTAACAGGTACTGTTCAAATTGAACACAGCTGGTTTAAGATTGAGATGAGAGAAGTGTTTTTTTTCTGCTACACAAGGTGGAATCACTAGGCTATACGATCTGTGCCCAAGGAGTGAGACTGAAAGGAGATTTAGTTAAGGCTATAAGGGAAGTACCACAGCCACAAAATAAGGATGAATTAAGATCTTTTATGGTTCTTATAGAATATTGTGCAAAATTTGTAAATGGATTTTCACATAAGATTGAACCAATGAGGTCATTGCTAAGAAAGGGAAAATCATTTGTGTGGTTAAACAGGAAAGAAAAGGCTTTCAAATTAGTTAAAAAGGACATAGTAAATGCCGATATTTTGCAGCAATTTGATGTTAAGAAAGAAACCTAAGTGACTGTCGATACAAGCGCAGTTGGAATAGGAGCGTTTTTGATGAATGGGGGTGTAGAGAGAATGGTGGCTTTTGCATCTTGCTCGTTGACAGATGCATAGAGAAGATACTCTGTCAATGAGAGGGAAGCACTTGCAGCTGTATAGGCCCTGAAGTACTTTAGAACCTACATTTGGGGGTTAAGTGTAACTCTTAGGACTGACCACAAGCCATTACTGAAAGTATTGTTGCCAGGTGGGTTAAAGAATGTGTCAGCTAGCCTAGCGAGACTTGCTTCAAGACTACCAGATTTCAAGTGAAAGCTAGAATATATACCAGGGTTGTGCAGTAAACAAGCAGACTCTCTATCTCGGTTACCGTTGCCTGCACCTGGAGAGGATGAAGCTGTAGAGGTCGAAGAAGTGATTGTCAGTGTGGATGATGTAGTAGTAGTAGAGTGTAAAGGAGTAATAACACAGGCAGAATGGATGCGTGCCCTTGAAGAAGAGATTTTACATTAGGTTAAAAGATTGTTAGTGAGGACGAATAGTGTAAGAGAGTTGTGTTAGAGTTGACTTGAGACCCTATTGTAAAATATTGAATGAGGTGTCTATTGGTGGGAATGGCATGTTGATACATGGAGAAAAATGTATTCCACCAGTAACATTGAGGAAAAGAATATGTGACCATGTACATGAGGGACACTTAGGTCAAACTTTAACAGCCAAGCACCTGAAGGAGAATTTCTTGTGGCCAAAAATGTATGAAGAGGTGGTGAATTAGGTGTGTGCTTGTAATGTATGTAAGGAGAGCGAGAAGAGATTAAAGGTTGTTGGTGATAACGCCGAACCACATACAAAATCATAGTAAACCCCAAGGTTTGTCTTGACTTTATAGGACCATTGCATGGGTTTGCATGCAATTTAAGGTATGCAATGCTTACAGTTGATGTGCACACCAAATAGATAGAAGTTGAAGTTGTGAGTGAAAAAACAACTTCTACAACAATCAAAGATTTTAGCAAAGTTTTTACTAGGGATGGTGTGCCAGCATATTTAGTCACAGACAATTGTTCACAGTTATCATCGAGGGGAATTCAAAACTTTCTGATTCAAACTGGGATGAGGCTTTGCAGGACCTCATTCTACAGCCCACAGGCTAATGGCATGGTGGAGAGGGCAAGTAGTTTGATTAAGGTAGTAACTAAATTGGCATGCAAGAGCTAGCTGGATGTGGAGAAGGCAGTGCTGGATGTAGTATGGGCGCGTCACACCTGTGTCAATAGTGTAACTGGTCAAACTTCATTCATGATGATGAGCGGTAGGGAAGGGCAAACAAAATTGGTTATGGGATGGATGAAACAAGAAAGCGGAAAAGACATTGAAGATTACAGGAAACTTGAGGATTGTAGAAAGGAAAGATGGCTGAAGAGTGGTGATTGGGTTAAAGTGAAACCTGGACTGTTGGAAACTGGTTTCTCGAAGTTCAGGGGACCTTATCAAATGCAAAGTGTGAAGGGAAATTATGCGGTATTGTCTAATGGACAACGGTGGAACAGGAGAAGAGTTGGTGTTTATCAAAAGAGCAATAAGAGAATGTAGGTTTTGAGAAACATTGAGGATGATGGGTATAGTGGACCAATGTTCATGAGTGATGCTGAGTGTTTGGGTGGTTCAAAAGGGATAAGTGCTTCAGGTGGAGCTGGTGATGTGAATGAATCACAAAGGGAGTTAAATGTTGGAGAAAATGTAAGACCGCTGAGAGTTAATCCACAAAGAACTCATAGGATGGCAGCTAGGTTAATGGAGTGCTTGAGATAATTTGTGGTAGTTCACCCTTCTCTAACACGTGTGTGAAGTTTTTCTGTACCATGCCGAGTTCATATTGTTTTTCATTACATATGGTTACTGTATGTAACTTGTTTTTGGGCCACTGTTTGGCCAGGTTTCCATCTATGTATTGTTTGTATAAATGTTTTGTTGGTTATGTGCTGTCTGTCGTGTACTCTTAAATGTGTATGTAGTCATGTGTTGTACTTCAAATTAAACTGTAGATAGGAGGGAGCTGTGTAGTAAATAGTATTTGTGTGTATAGCCTGCAGTAGAATGTGTAGTCATCTGCATTCCAGGGGGGTTGCCATGGAGCTGTCGGGGAAGTCAGTTGGACTGCTGGATGGTTGGGAGACAGCATTTCCTCTTGTGCCCTGCGCAACTCAATAAACTACACTTTTCCCTTAAGGTTACGTGAAATGTCATTTTATTGTTTAATCTTTTTGTGTTTTATGTACTGTGTGTTAATGAAAGATAATTGTATGTTTTATGATCGGTATCAGGTTAATTGAAAAAATATTTACTAAAGTAGTAATTCATGGTAGCATAACTCACCCAGCGTGATTATAAAGAAAGGCCTGTTGCAAATTTCTGTTTTCTCATTCTCTCACTCTTAACGACCCATTGCCTAAAAGAGAGGGGCAGTCTGTAGTGACTCAGAGTTTTGTAGTTATAAAGAATGTACACCACATTATGCACTTTACATCATTGCTTTATCTTTTTGTGATTTAGGATAATGAAAATTATCCACTCATCAATCCTGGGCCTTACTGGAAGAAATTCAAAACCAATTTGTGCGAGTTCATAGCGATGCTGGTCCAGCAGTGCCAGTACAGTGTCATCTATGATGGTTATTTGATGGACACCATAATCTCACTGCTCACCGGGCTGGCGGACTCGCAGGTCAGGGCGTTCAGGCACACCAGCACCTTTGCAGGTCAGCAAACGACTCAGATGTGAAAAGTGTAGTATTGTGTTTTTCCCCCAATAAATGCTTAGTTCGATGTCAGTGTGTCTTTAATGAGGGATCTTCTTGTTGTCGGTTTATAAACATATTAAATAAACATATTTCCAGAAGTGCAAACATGGTCCCACTTTTAATCATGTTCTATGAAATTTGGTAGCTGAGTCCAAGCATCGAATCAAGATTGGTGGAATTTTATGTTCATAAAGGGCACTTACGGATGAGGACTTTCCACTAGCATGCTGGAATTACCACATTTGCGTTTATGGCCATTCATCCTTGGGTGAAGCAGCCCGCAAAATCTGGCCAGTAAGCATAGATTTGCCATTTTTAGGTTTGATGCAGATGATACGACCAAGACCTGATGGTCGAAATGCATCAGATATGTCACTTTATATCTAAATAAATCACATTAGCTTGCTCACTCAAGTGCTGCTGTATTCCTTGTCTTACAGAGTTGTGAAATATATATATGAAAGATAGAGTGGGAAATAATGACACTTTACTTATGGTTGCAGTAGATTTTCCATTGATAAGGCATTTTTTGTTTTCTTAATACCTTTGGGGGTATTTGATGCACTTGCACAAACCTTTCTACAAAACAAGTTAATCAGATTTGGGTTTTGTACTGATAAGTCTAATGGGGGTGAGCGAGGGAGCAGAAGGAGGTTTAAAAAGTAGCATCCTATTTTAACTACAATAGGAATCTCTGCTCTCTTATAAAAAAAATGCTGAATGGAATGGCATCAAACTTGGCATGAAAGTATAATTTTTCTCAAAGTAGTGCCTTTGCTTAGTAACTTAAAAGATTTGAGATATCTGGATCATTAATCTGCAGAGGTCTGCAAACCTTACGCAGACTGACATTTAAATAAAATCTGATTGTATGAGGGAACATTTTCTGCCTGCATCAATTTCGGGTCTGTGGACCCTAAGTTCTCTGATTGCCTGGCCATCGCTTGAAGAAAAATGTTGCTGCCACCATTACAGGACCCAGAGACTTGGTCCTTGCATCCTGAAAAATAAAGGAACATAAGGGGGCTGGTGGAGCATTGCCTGACCCCCTGGCTTAGATGGGGGCCCCAAAGGGAACTCTCTCCCTCCCGAGTATAAAAATGAAAAAGGGGAATTTTACCACGTGATTCGTGGACCCAGGGTTAGACTTCACAGACCCCAGCACCACCCTTGGGTCCTTGAACGAGGTCCCGGGTCTTAGAACTTTGCTGGACCTACCATAGGATCCAACAAGATTCCACAAGTTGGCAAGCGTTTGTGAATCACTGATAAAGTTTAAAAAAGGGCAGGACCTTGCTCATGGCCAGGCCTTGTGCCTAAACTCCAGCTGAGGACATGCATAAGGGGCATTGGACATCCTGGGCAGTTTGGGCCAATAGCCTGACCAAAGCCAAGTCCAGCGTCCAACCCTGCTGCACAAGTTCACTGGGTCTGATGCTTGAAACAATACTTGATGTGCAAAGTCAGAGTGACATTTTCAGGGTCATCTTACTTTTCGATACCAGCTTACTATATGACACTAATAGGAAATACATCTTCCAGTCAATCTTCCACATTTATCTTCTTGGATACTAGAAACTGATGAGATTGAACAAATTACAGAATGTTGATGACAAAATATCTAGACATTTGGTAACATTTGATTGTTTGATATGATTTATGAAAGTGGTGTTTAATCGAATTGCCTATGAAGGCATTCCAAAATATTCATGCCTTATGCTCCATATTTTCTGCTGCTATGTGGTCACCCTTGTGTCTTTTATATTGATTTCACCATCATCAGGCATTTTCCTGTGCATCACAGCCATTTTTATTTTGGTAGGAGTCTCTTTGGCCTTCCAGTATTTTGCACTGCCTTATTCCACCACAATCAAAACTTAACATCAACTGTGTTTTGGTAGCCCTTGTGAATAAAAGCCCCAGAAGTTTTTGCTTGAATATTAGTTATGGCTGCTGTCCTGCTACCACTGTAAGAGTGTTAATCAGTTCTTTGAAAAAGTTTTGTGTCATTTAAAACTCCACACTGTTCAGAAAATCCCACTTTCTGGTAATAAATCTTGATATGCGAGGCTTCCGTAGGAAGCCATTGGCTTGACTAGCAGGTTCAAAATCTGGCATTTCACTGCTATTGCATCACAACAATCTAAAGAAAAGTTTTTTTCCACTGTCACAGGGAAATGCTTGCCTCCTTGTTCTTCATATACCTCCCCGTCTCCCCAGAGACCCGATTGAAGTGATGGAATGACAAATGAAGGGCCTCCCTTGTCCCTGCATGTTTCGACTCAGTGCAGACCTGAAGGAGGCCAGGGTTTTAAGTTGGAGCTCATGTGTTTCAAACCACTTTTTCTCTTTGTAGTCATGAGCGTTCACAGACCAACTGGTGGCAGGAGGCCTTTAATCTTTTCTGAAACGGCCCATTAAAGAGTAGCTTCCAGCACGGTGCTGGTTCTCTTCTCTCTAATTTAGAGCAGAGAACATAGCAATCAAAGGGAAAGGGGTATGAAGGCCTGGGAGGGTAGTGGGGAAGGGCTGCAGTATTCTGGTATTGAGGTTTAACAAATACTTGCACAACACTGGGGAGGGGATTACTGATGGTGATGGGATGAAAGTAGCACAACATCACATCAATGATTCCTTTATATAATTGGGAGTCTGAGGGGAAGATGCCGCAGAGGGCGTTGGTGGATGGTGACCAGATGCCAGGCATGTTTTTTTTTTTTTTAAACACACTTAAACAGGGTGGGCAAAGTTTCCATGGTGCCATGTTTTAAAAAAAATATTTGGATTCTTGAGGTGGAGTGGCTGAGGCTGATAGGCCTGGCGATGAGGGGGAAAGAGCCCGAGGGAGATGAATATGTGTTGTTTGTGTCCTAAATTTTCTCTTTTTCCCTATGCAAGCTGCTCTATGACTTTAGCCTAAATGTGAGTGCTCTTTGGGGGATGTAACCATCATAAAATTACAGGTGGGTACTTATCAATAATCGCGAGCCAGCCTCCTTGGATTATCAAGTAGCATAATGGGCAACCCAAGCTTCTCTCTCGCCTGTTTAATGTGTCTTGCAACCCCATGATAAAAAAGAAACCAGTTATTGATAGTTGCCCATCAGTAATTCTATATTTTTATATAGGAAAGTAGTGTGACCTACTAGGACAGTGATAAACCTGACAAACAAGATAGCAACAACTAAGAAGTCTCAAGGTGGTCTGTTGTTTAGACAAGTCTTGTGTAGGAGATAATTATGCAAAGACCCCATGAGATTCCAATGATTCTTTTAATTTCCCTTGGGAAACCCATTAAGTGTGGAACCTTGATTGCTCATGAGATAGGAAGCAATAAATGAGAATAATTACCACAATATTTTAATTGATTTAAAGTTTTATGAACACATTTTCTATTGTTCCTAATAGTTTGCATTCTATTTCTGGAGTAATATTGACTGCCTAAAGCATTGTTAACCCTCATATTTATGTTATAGAACTTCGCTGTTTAACGATAAAATGTTGACCATGTATATTTACATCCTTGGTTACAGGTTCATGACTATTGTGTCTTTGATGCATTCCTTGATGCAACGATCAGGTTGTGGCACAAACACAGATAGGGCCAGCGTAAATTTCCCCCCACATTTTAAGTACGTGGAAAGAGGAGGAATTAGCGCTAATACAACATGGACAAAAACAAGGTTTACACTATGGCTGTAAATTGTGCCATGGGATTTAAAGTGATTGAATGTAATAGTCACCTTTGTGTCAGCATGATTTGTTGCAATAGTACTAGAAGACCCCAGCCACGGTATAAATACCACATGTGACATGTGTGACAGAAATTGGTCCTTTGGGCTGTAATACACAAATTGACTACAGACGAGCAATGGGCGCGTGTGTCCAAATTTCTAATGTCCGCCGACCCCTCTAGCACTTTGATACTACGGAAGTGGCTGCAGACACCTGTGCGGCCCCTGCTGTAAGATAGATCACACTGGCGCAGTTGTGCGTCTGCACGAACTCAAGAGGCGTTCCTGCATTTGCATGGGTCCACGTAATTGAGAAACACTTTGCCTCTATGCTGTATTATATACGCAAGCTCAGAGGCAAAGTAGCTGTTGGGGCAATGACTGTGCGCAACAAAGAGGTGGTTCACAGTCAATGCGCCCCTTCTCCTGAGGGTGTCCCCTCAAAGGAGATAAATGGGGCCTACTCGCCCGCCAGACACCACCTGCATGTGAGTTGAAGTCAGTTCGCTGCTGCACTAGCGGCAGCACATTAACTGTTATAGGACGTCAGTGACAGGTGCACGCAGTGGAAGGTGTGTTTGGGCAGTTCGCCCCTTGCATAATACTGGGCCCTGGTCAAGCAACTCATACACCGAAGACTAGCACAGTGACTCTGACTCTCATTGCGTAGTCCAATAGTTAACCGCTAATAATAATGCTTCATAATTTTCCAGTAAAAGGCCATAGAATTTCTCATGAACCACTAGTCTCATCTTTTTGTTATGTATGCTTTTGTCTGTTTAACACATTGTGATGCATATATTTATTATTGGTTGTTGGATGAGTGTTTTCTCTGAAAGCTAGCAGTTGGTGTTGCTGAACTGTCCCTGACAACACACCAGTTATTTATTTTTTATTTTTTTAAAGGCAGTGAGATTTGCCTGTATTTCCCATGGAATCTAGGTACCTCCTGCCTCGGAATCTAGATACCCCACACCCTTTGTATTTGATACTACAAGTGGAATTTGATGTAGAATAAAGGAAATATTAAAACTCGACCATGCAGACTGGATTTGAGGCCGCATGACATTCATTGTGGCTGGCCCTAGCACCGTCAGTGGACGGGTGTTCCACTTGACTGTGTCGCTGGATCGCAATCCCGAAGGAATATTTCTTGAGGTGAGGGGAAACACATTTGTGGCGATGAAATGGACTTAATTTTAAATGTTTGTTGAAATGTAAAATTCATTTAGGAAGAACCTGTTTTTAAATGATCATAACAAAAGGCTCATTAGACCGACAAAATAAATTGTCCTAAATTACAACCATTAATTCCTGCCCCTCATGCCCTCAGTAGCAAAAAGTATTGTGAATCTACTCTTTCAGAGCTTTTTTTTATTTTTCTGTTTAATGTGTGTCTATTCGTAATTTATAATATCTGAAAGAGACACGTTAGTGACAGATTCCTTACCTTAGAATATCCCCAGGCGTCAGGCTGGATCCGGAAAGTTTTTGCGTAGCAGTACCCTTGCGCGTCGGTAGGCGGCGTCGTGCGGCTCCGCGTCCGTCGTCGGCGTCGTGATCGCCGGGATGACGTCGCGGGCAGTACTTGGCGCCGCCCCTGCGCGCTGACGTCAGTTCTTCTTTTTCCGCGCCAGTAAGCGCAGATCCGGGAAGAGCAGTGCCCTAGTCACTTTTTGACTATCTTTTTGTGAAATTTTTCACTGTTCTCTTCAACGAGTCTTCACGACTCCTAAGGTGTCGTAGGGATGCCCGGCTTTAAGCCCTGCGAGGTATGTGGTCGTATGATGTCCATCACGGACCCCCACCTCGAGTGTCTCTTCTGCCTCGGCCGAGGCCACGACACGAAGTCGTGCCCTGACTGCCGGAAACTTCATCCGAAGGCTTTGCGAGAGCGGTCTCGAAAGCTCCTTGAAGTCCGGCAGTCGGCTCCGCGCCGCAGCAAGCCCCGGTCCCGGGAGAGGTCGAGGGGCCGGACGCGGAGTCCCCGCCGTTCGTCGGAATCCAAGTCTTCGCGCTCCTCCGGTAAGTCGAAGCACAAGAAGTCTAAGCGGCGTCATCGCTCTAAGACTTCGCCTCGCCGGTCGCGCGACTCGGCTGAGGTCCCTGTCGGCACCGTCCCCGCCCCCGCGGCCCCGGACGTGCCTGTCGAGTTGCCCCCGCATTACCCGTCCTTCCCGGGTTCGGGGGCGACTCCGGCCGAGTACAGAAATTCCTGTCGGCCATGGCCCGCCTCTTCGGGCCTCAAGGTCCCTCCGGTGCGCCTTCGGGCCCCGCGGGCCAGATGGGGTTGCTCCGGCGTCGCCGTCGACTCCGGTCCCGGCGTCGCCTGTCCCACCAGCCTTCGTCCCGGCCTCGGCTCCGGCCCCGGCCTCGACCCCGGTTCCGGTGGTGCCGCAACCTCCATCGACGCCGGTTGACCTAACCACGCCTCCGCCGACGCCGATGTCCCCGGTGCCGTTTCCGACGCCGTCCGGGGCTCCGGGCGGCGTCGTTCCCCGGTTCTCCCCGGGTCCGGACATGGAGCCGGACCGGCGTCGCCCGACGCCGGTTCCGGCGCCGATGAGGCCTTGGGTCCCTTATGTCCCTCCTCCTCCATCTTTTCAACCTGAGGAGGACCAGGAGAGCTGGGAGGGGTCTGGCGACCCTCTCACACAACAGTGCGAGTTTGACCCGGACTGGGTTGAGGAACTTGGGGATGCCAGTGGGCTGGATACCTCCCCCGACTCTGGCATGCTGTCTCCTCCCGTGGCAACGGAGGAGGGGGCTAATTTTGCAACGGTGTTGCGTAGAGCTGCTGGAGCCTTAAATCTCCAGTTGCCTACAGTGGCCGTCAGGACTAACCTCCTGACTGAAGTGCTTCAGCCGGCGGCCTCCTCTTCGGAGCCTGTGCTGCCGTTCAACGATGCACTCACTGACGTTCTTTTGGGTGCCTGGTCCAAACCCACCACAGGGGCTCCTGTGGATAGGAACGTGGCCCGACGCCATCGCCCGGCTCCGGGCGACCCCTGTTTCTCTCCCAACACCCCACCCCTGAGAGCTTGGTTGTCCAAGCCTCTGCCTCCCAAACAGCCTTCCCTACCGCCCCTCCGGATAGGGAATCCAAGCGCCTGGATCACTTTGGGAAGAAGGCTTTCTCTTCCTCCAGTGCTGGCTTGCGGTCTGTTAATACCGCTTGCCTCTTGGGCCGATACACCCACTCCCTGTGGGATTCGGTGGCTGATGTTTTGCCGCAGTGTTCTGAGGAGGTCCAGACACTGCTTACCCGCGCTATTGCGGAAGGGCGTGATGCGGCTAAGTATACCATCCGCTGTGGCCTTGATACCGCCGACTCGCTGGGCAGATCGCTTGCAACGACGGTGGCGCTGCGTCGCCACGCCTGGCTGAGAACCACTGGTTTTTCAGGGGATGTCCAGAATACTCTCATGGACATGCCCTTTGATGGAGTCGGTCTCTTTGGTTCAAAGGCGGACCATGCGCTGGAGCGTTTCAAGGATTCACGGGCTACTGCTAAGTCCCTGGGCCTTGCTGTTGTGCGCCCTCCGCAAACGTCTGCTTTTCGCCCCTTTCGTGGCCACGGAAGGGGCGCCCAATCACGTCCACAGCCCGGCCAACGGCCCGCGCAGCAAGCGCCTTCGCGTGGCCGAGGACGTGGATACCGCCGTGGCGGTTCGGGCAACCAGCGTGCGGGTCAGGCCACCACCTCCAACCCGTCCGCGGCCTCCAAGCCCTCCTAGTCCCTCCTTTCAGGTGCACAGCACGCCAGTCGAGGGCAGGGTCCGCCATCACCTTCACCACTGGCGTCCCATCACCTCGGACAAGTGGGTCTTGGACATTGTCCGAAGGGGCTACTCCCTCCCCTTCGAGACCACCCCCCAGCCATGCCACCTCAATTCCACCGCATGTCAGGGGATCACTTGGTGCTTCTACAGAAGGAAGTCACGGCCCTCTTGGCCAAGAGGGCCATCGAGCATGTTCCGACCCCAGAAGTAGGGCGTGGTTGCTACTCCCACTACTTTCTGGTGCCCAAAAAGGACAAGGAGGACATGCGTCCTATCTTGGACCTCCGGAACGTCAATCGCTTCCTCCGGAAGGAGAAGTTCAAGATGCTCACCCTAGCTCAGGTCTTGACTGCCCTCGACCCCGGAGACTGGTTGGTAGCGTTGGACTTGCAGGACGCCTATTTCCACATCCCCGTCCTGCCGGCCCACCGGCGTTACCTTCGGTTCACGGTAGGCCTCGAGCATTTTCAGTTCACCGTGCTCCCCTTTGGCCTTACCAGTGCCCCTCGGGTGTTCACGAAAGTGATGGCGGTGGTCGCAGCTCATCTGCGCCGGGCAGGGGTTTCAGTCTTCCCCTACCTCGACGACTGGCTGCTGAAGGCGGGCTCGTCCCAGGCAGTTGTCTCCCACCTCCAGACTACGGCCGAACTCCTGCACTCGCTGGGGTTCTCCATCAATGTGCCAAAGTCGCATCTGATTCCTTCTCCACAGCTCCTTTTCATCGGAGCAGTTCTGGACACGACGCAGTTTCGGGCCTATCCTCCCGAACGGCGAGTCCGGGATATTCAGGCTATGATTCCGATCTTTCAGCCCTTATCCTGGGTTTCGGTACGGATGACCCTGAGGCTGCTGGGCCTCATGGCCTCCTGCATCCTGCTGGTCACTCATGCCAGATGGCATATGCGGGCTCTGCAGTGGGACCTGAAGTTCCAGTGGGCGCAGCACCAGGGCGACCTGTCCGATCACGTCCAGATCTCGGAGGGGACTGCAAAACAGTTGCAGTGGTGGCTCTCGAACCGGCAATGGGTCATGGGCAGATCCCTCTCCCTTCCCCAGCCAGAGCACACAGTTGTGACGGACGCGTCCCTTCTGGGATGGGGCGGTCACATGGGAGAGGCGGAGATCAGAGGCCTCTGGTCTCCGGCGGAGTCCCGGCTCCATATCAACCTTCTGGAGCTCCGGGCGATCCGACTTGCACTCAAGGCATTCCTTCCCTCTGTCAAAGGGAAGGTAGTGCAGGTGTTCACAGACAACACCACTGCCATGTGGTACTGCAACAAACAAGGCGGGGTGGGGTCGTGGACCCTTTGTCAGGAGGCTCTGCGCCTCTGGACATGGCTGGAACACCAGGGCATGTTCCTGGTGGTTCAACACCTGGCAGGTTCCCTGAACGCCAGGGCGGACGAACTCAGCCGCAGGTGCATGATGGATCACGAATGGCGTCTTCACTCGGAAGTGGCGCAAGGACTCTTTCTACAGTGGGGAGAGCCTTGGTTAGATCTATTCGCCACCGAAGAGAACGCGCAATGTCATCAGTTCTGCGCGTTGGAATTTCCAAGGCGGCACTCGCTCGGCGACGCTTTTCGTCACGAGTGGAGTTGCGGTCTATTGTACGCCTTTCCGCCTATACCACTTCTACCCAGAGTGTTGAAGAAGATTCGGCACGACCGGGCCCAAGTCATTCTTGTGGCTCCGGACTGGGCTCGAAGAGTTTGGTATCCCGAGCTACTCAATATGAGCGTAGATCCCCCGATCCGTCTGCCTCTTCGGGAGGATCTTCTGTCGCAGCAGCAGGGGACGGTCCTCCACCCGAACCTGTCCAGTCTACACCTGCTTGCGTGGAGATTGAGCGGCGGCAGTTGATTCCTTTCGACTTGCCTCCCGAAGTTTGTGATGTGATTCTGGCAGCCAGGCGTCCCTCCACTAAGGTGGTATACGCCTGCAGGTGGAACAAATTTGTGGCATGGTGCACAGCAAAGGCTGTGGATCCCCTTTCTGCCCCTCTTTCTGAGGTCCTTCTGTTCCTTCTCTCTCTGGCCCAACAGGGTTCTGCCCTGGGTACCATCAAGGGTTATCTTTGTGCTATCTCGGCCTTCCTCAGGCTCCCTGATCAGCCCTCCCTTTTCAAGTCCCCTGTTGTTAACAGGTTCTTAAAAGGCATTACTCACCTCTTCCCTCCTGTTCCGTTTGTGATGCCTCAGTGGGACTTAAACTTGGTTCTTACCTTTTTAATGTGCGCTCCCTTTGAGCCTCTACATAACTGTCCTCTTCGTCTTCTGACTCTGAAGACAGCCTTTCTGGTGGCCATCACCTCCGCTCGGCGGGTGAGTGAGCTCCAGGCTCTATCTTGCAAACCTCCCTTTCTGTCTGTTCATCCAGACAAGGTTGTTCTTCGGACGCGTCCGTCCTTCTTGCCAAAGGTGGTTACTGCTTTCCACATTGGGCAGACCATCACTTTGCCCACCTTCTTTCCGCCTCCGCATCCTTCCAGAGAGGAAGAGAGGCTCCACCGTCTGGACCCAAAACGTGCGCTCTCCTTCTATATTGACCGCACAAAACACTTCCGGGTGGATGACCAGCTCTTTATTGGCTACGTGGGCGCCAAAAAGGTCGGGCGGTGCACAAGAGGACCATCTCCCGCTGGGTTACCTTGTGCATCAAGACCTGCTATTCTTTGGCTAAAAAGGAGCCTCCTGTTGGGCTGCGTGCCCATTCCACCAGGGCAACGGCTGCTACCACGGCCTTGGGCCGCGGTGTTCCGCTGCCGGTTATCTGTCAGGCAGCTACGTGGGCCTCGCTGCACACGTTTACAAAGCATTACTGCCTTGACAGTCAGGTCCGGAGGGACGGCTTCTTTGGCCGTTCTGTCCTCCAGGACTTCCTTGTCTGATCTTTGTTCGCAGACCCACCACCGGGGTTGGTATTGCTGGGGTATCTATTCTAAGGTAAGGAATCTGTCACTAACGTGTCTCTTTCAGATGCACAAGTTACTAACTTGTGTAACGATATATCTGTAAGAGACAGTAGTTAGTGACAGATTCACTACCGCCCACCCATCCTCCCCGTTCTGCGAACTGATTTCTAGGGTTAAGGACATCCCTTTCAGGGCCCTAGTATTTTTCAGACACCTATGTCAGCTTCTTGCATGGCTCTGCGTTCCTGGCGCGGAAAGTCGTGTACAGAACTGACGTCAGCGCGCAGGGGCGGCGCCTAAGTACTGCCCGCGACGTCATCCCGGCGATCACGACGCCGACGACGGACGCGGAGCCGCACGACGCCGCCTACCGACGCGCAAGGGTACTGCTACGCAAAAAACTTTCCGGATCCAGCCTGACGCCTGGGGATATTCTAAGGTAAGGAATCTGTCACTAACTACTGTCTCTTACAGATATATCGTTACACAAGTTAGTAACTTGTGCGCTAACATCTGTACTACCTCTAAAAGCCGATAAATTGATAGATTTGTCATTCCGAAAGAAATTTACATCCCATGTGTTTGAGAAGTTTGCCTTCCTGCTACTAATTGTATTGGTTATGTGTCCTCTTCCAGCATTGAAACTGCAGAGTGCCCTAGTGAAAACCACTTTGAATCTGCATGCCAGTATGGATAACAACCACAGACTACAGGAGGTAGAGAAAACCAGATTAACCACAAAGAAGAGCAGCCACAAACTAGACCAGCTGAAGAAAAAACAAGATGAGGTTTGTGTTTTTTATAGCCTTCGTTTTTCATTTGTTTTTTAGAACATGACCATGTTCTGTAGTTCTATCATCACTCTAGAGCTAATTATTTAAAAAAATCATAAACTAAGGCTTGCCATTTTTGTAGATTTCTTTATTCTTGGGGTAATGAAAATCATTTGTTTCAAGACATAGTTCCGCTTACTGATCACCTGTGGGTTGTGGACAGGTAGAAAATTGACAGGTTTAGGGGCATTGCATTTCTTCTTTTTTTTACTCCACATGGATAAAACTAGGTATATCGCTTCACCTACACTCATCTCCAAAAGATGTCTGCCCATGGGCTTAATCTTCTCACTATATCTTCTTAAGATCTTCACCTTACCGACAGTTCCAGAGCAGGCCCATCATCCATTAAAATGTTCCCTACACATTGCAAACAAAGAAACTTACAGCTGGGAGTACAAATAGTACTATATATATTGAGCAACTTATATATTTCATTAGAGTATCTAAGAGTAGGGGGTCAACAACATTGCAATGTCTAATTAATATGTGGTGTGCCAGTTCAGCAAAAGTGTCTCCTTACTTTCTTATTTCCATGCACTGATTTTTATCTTGAGGCCCATATCAGTATTTTTCCAACAGTTGGAGTTCAGATTTGTAGAATATGGAAGTCAGCTACAGTAGGCCAGAGTACAATGTGTTTGTGCCATATTTTAACATGAAATAGATTTGAAGCTACTCTTTCAGTCTCTAAAGTGTAGGACTTTTGCCACAGAAAGTTTAGTGAACGATTTGAACATTTAAAACATTGTTAGTGTTATTATGTAGCTATAAGAAAAGACAAGTACAAACAAGCTAAAATCAACGCTATAGTCTTTTGCTGTTGAAGAACGAAGCAACAAATAAAGACTACGTAACCGTCATTCATATTGCAATGGGGGAACTTTTGCCTTGGCTCCTGAAAAGAAAAAGAAATATATATATATATATATATATATATATTCACTGAAAAAACCATAGGTTTTAGGGACAGTTATAGTTACTTGGACATTGCACTCGTACAAAACCCGTGAAATTCCCCCGTTATAGTTAGTTCAGCTAACTATAACTCGCGCCCATAATGCACTGCTGATGACGTCACATATTACATCACTCATGACATGGTCAGTGACATCACTGATGACATCACTGATGACATCTCAAATGACATCACTGATGACATCATCCAGTGACTGTGTGTTTCTGTAAAGTTTAAATATTTTTTATATATATAGGAAAAGACGTATTGAAGAATGAGTGGGTGTGTAAGTGTCTGTATGGATGATTTAGTAGGTGCGTGACTGACTCTATAAGTGAGTGATTTAACGTATCTTACTGAATGCATGGGTTAGTGACTAAACTGGGTGAATGTCTGTATCCGTCTGTCTGTTGCTGTGTAAGTGGCTGCATGTGTTTGTGAATAGCTAAATGAGTGTCTATATGAGTTATTGAATGCTTGTCTGAGTATCTGTATGGGTGCCTGAGTGTTTGTGTGTGGGAGGGGTGTGTGCAACTCTGTGCATAGATGTGTGAGTGGGTGATTCACTGGGTGGATGGTTTCAAGAGTGCATCTGTGATAGACTGTATGGGTGGGTAAGTGTGTGTAAGAGTGTGTTAGTGAGTGAATGTATGTCCCAGTGGTACATGTGTGAGTAACTACATATGTGAAAGGCAGTATATATGTGTGTTGGAGTATATAAATAGCTATAAGCAAGAGTGAGTGATTGTGATAGTGGCTGTATGGATGAGTGTGTGCTTGTATCAGTGATTGTATAAGAGCGTAACAATGTGCTACTATTTGTATGAGTAAGTGAGCTGGTGTGTGTATAACTGTATAGGTGAGTAAATGGCAGTGTGTTTAATTATTTGCATGACTGACTAGGTGTCTGAGTATCTCTATGGATGAGTGGCGTTGTTTGAGTGTCTATATAGGAGTAAGAGTGCATATGATAGTCCTGTACTGAGTGACCGTAAGTATGAGTGACTGTACGGGTGAGTGAGTGGATGTGTGTGTGTAGACCTAAGAATCAGTGAGTGGGTATGTAGTTATTGGTGTTGGAGTGTCTATGGTTTTGCGAATGGCAGTCTGTAATTTAGAGTGGGTGTATCAAAGATTATATTAGGGTGTGAGGAGGTGCATCAGATTATCACGTGGATGATGTCATCAGTGATGTCATTTGAGATGTCATCAGTGATGTCATCAGTGATGTCACTGACCATGTCATGAGTGATGTAATATGTGACGTCATCAGCAGTGCATTGCGGGGGCGCGAGTTATAGTTAGCTGAACTAACTATAACGGGGAATTTCACGGGTTTTGTACGAGTGCAATGTCCAAGTAACTATAACTGTCCCTAAAACCTATGGTTTTTTCAGTGAATTTCAAAGGTTTTTTAAATGCTAATTTGTAACTATAACGTGTCTGAAACCTATGGTTTTTTCAGTGAATTTCAAAGGTTTTTTAAATGCTAATTTGTAACTATAACGTGTCTGAAACCTATGGTTTTTTCAGTGAATTTCAAAGGTTTTTTAAATGCTAATTTCTAACTATAACGTGCCTGAAACCTACGGTTTTTTCAGTGAATTTCAAAGGTTTTGTAAATGACAATTTTTAAATGTATTAATTGTTATATTAATTTTTTTCATACTGATTTACTACATTTTTAGAAACAATTTTTTTTACAGATTTTATTTTTTAAATTACATTGTAATTACATTATACATTACATTACAAAAAATACTTTCTCAGAATGAATTACTTTAGTTTAAATACTTTGCATATAGGCAATAGACTTTTAAGTACAGTAGTTACAGTTGTTGCAATGGGCAACACATTTTCAAACACAATGCAACATTCAGCTCAATGTGAATTTCTAGTTAAATGCAATTAGTTACTTTATGGATTACTTTTCTAACCACAGGACTGGATCCTAGATTCAGTCCTGGTACATCTCCTGTAAACAGTTGAGTAAAAGCGTTTTGGTTACAGTCGTGATTTTTAAGGAATATTATTGTATTTTAAAAGTTGACACTTAGAAACTTTTCTCATAGAATCACCAATGTTATCCTATGGAAGGAAATTCACTTAGCAGGTAAAAACTGTTATCGTTACTTTTTCTTACTCAGTGTTGGATCCTGGATCCAGCACTGGTGCATCTCCTGTAAACAGTTGAAAGAATGCGTTTAAGTCATACAGGTGATTTTTAAGGAATATTTGTAGTTTGTAAAAATCAACACTTTGAAACTTTTTGCTGAAAACCAGACAATGGATTCCTATGGAAGAAAATATAAGTTACTGGTAAGTACGGTTAAAATTACTTTTCAGGATTAGTACTGGGCTGAAAGATGCAGCACTGAGGTCTCTCCTGATAACAGGTGAGTAAATCAGAATTCGTATTTCGGCTGATTTTAGAGGAATATTTTAAAGTTCCAAAACTCCACACTTAGAAGAATTTCCAAGTGAAACCAGTCAATGTTAGCCTATGGAAGGAAATTCAAGTTACTGGTAAGTACGGTTAAAATTACTTTTCAGGACCAGTACTGGGCTGAAAGATACAGCACTGAGGTCTCTCCTTATAACAGGTGAGTAAATCGGAATTCGTATTTCGGCTGATTTTAGAGGAATATTTGTATGTTTCAAAAATCAACACTTAGAAACTTTTTCAGCAAAAAGCAGGCAATGATATCCTATGGAAGGAAATTCAAGTTACTGGTAAGTACGGTTAAAATTACTTTTGAGGATCAGTACTGGGCTGAAAGATGCAGCACTGAGGTCTCTCCTGATAACAGGTGAGTAAATCGGAATTCGTATTTCGGCTGATTTTAGAGGAATATTTTAAAGTTCCAAAACTCCACACTTAGAAGAATTTCCAAGTGAAACCAGTCAATGTTAGCCTATGAAGGAAATTCAAGTTACCGGTAAGTACGGTTAAAATTACTTTTCAGGACCAGTACTGGGCTGAAAGATGCAGCACTGAGGTCTCTCCTGATAACAGGTGAGTAAATCGGAATTCGTATTTCGGCTGATTTTAGAGGAATATTTGTAAAGTTCCAAAACTCCACACTTAGAAGAATTTCCAAGTGAAACGCAGTCAATGTTAGCCTATGGAAGGAAATTCAAGTTACTGGTAAGTACGGTTAAAATTACTTTTCAGGACCAGTACTGGGCTGAAAGATGCAGCACTGAGGTCTCTCCTGATAACAGGTGAGTAAATCGGAATTCGTATTTCGGCTGATTTTAGAGGAATATTTTAAAGTTCCAAAACTCCACACTTAGAAGAATTTCCAAGTGAAACCAGTCAATGTTAGCCTATGGAAGGAAATTCAAGTTACTGGTAAGTACGGTTAAAATTACTTTTCAGGACCAGTACTGGGCTGAAAGATGCAGCACTGAGGTCTCTCCTGATAACAGGTGAGTAAATCGGAATTCGTATTTCGGCTGATTTTAGAGGAATATTTGTATGTTTCAAAAATCAACACTTAGAAACTTTTTCAGCAAAAAGCAGGCAATGATATCCTATGGAAGGAAATTCAAGTTACTGGTAAGTACGGTTAAAATTACTTTTGAGGATCAGTACTGGGCTGAAAGATGCAGCACTGAGGTCTCTCCTGATAACAGGTGAGTAAATCGGAATTCGTATTTCGGCTGATTTTAGAGGAATATTTTAAAGTTCCAAAACTCCACACTTAGAAGAATTTCCAAGTGAAACCAGTCAATGTTAGCCTATGAAGGAAATTCAAGTTACCGGTAAGTACGGTTAAAATTACTTTTCAGGATCAGTACTGGGCTGAAAGATGCAGCACTGAGGTCTCTCCTGATAACAGGTGAGTAAATCGGAATTCGTATTTCGGCTGATTTTAGAGGAATATTTTAAAGTTCCAAAACTCCACACTTAGAAGAATTTCCAAGTGAAACCAGTCAATGTTAGCCTATGGAAGGAAATTCAAGTTACTGGTAAGTACGGTTAAAATTACTTTTCAGGACCAGTACTGGGCTGAAAGATACAGCACTGAGGTCTCTCCTTATAACAGTTGAGTAAATCGGAATTCGTATTTCGGCTGATTTTAGAGGAATATTTGTATGTTTCAAAAATCAACACTTAGAAACTTTTTCAGCAAAAAGCAGGCAATGATATCCTATGGAAGGAAATTCAAGTTACTGGTAAGTACGGTTAAAATTACTTTTGAGGATCAGTACTGGGCTGAAAGATGCAGCACTGAGGTCTCTCCTGATAACAGGTGAGTAAATCGGAATTCGTATTTCGGCTGATTTTAGAGGAATATTTTAAAGTTCCAAAACTCCACACTTAGAAGAATTTCCAAGTGAAACCAGTCAATGTTAGCCTATGAAGGAAATTCAAGTTACCGGTAAGTACGGTTAAAATTACTTTTCAGGACCAGTACTGGGCTGAAAGATGCAGCACTGAGGTCTCTCCTGATAACAGGTGAGTAAATCGGAATTCGTATTTCGGCTGATTTTAGAGGAATATTTTAAAGTTCCAAAACTCCACACTTAGAAGAATTTCCAAGTGAAACCAGTCAATGTTAGCCTATGAAGGAAATTCAAGTTACCGGTAAGTACGGTTAAAATTACTTTTCAGGATCAGTACTGGGCTGAAAGATGCAGCACTGAGGTCTCTCCTGATAACAGGTGAGTAAATCGGAATTCGTATTTCGGCTGATTTTAGAGGAATATTTTAAAAGTTCCAAAACTCCACACTTAGAAGAATTTCCAAGTGAAACCAGTCAATGTTAGCCTATGGAAGGAAATTCAAGTTACTGGTAAGTACGGTTAAAATTACTTTTCAGGACCAGTACTGGGCTGAAAGATACAGCACTGAGGTCTCTCCTTATAACAGTTGAGTAAATCGGAATTCGTATTTCGGCTGATTTTAGAGGAATATTTGTATGTTTCAAAAATCAACACTTAGAAACTTTTTCAGCAAAAAGCAGGCAATGATATCCTATGGAAGGAAATTCAAGTTACTGGTAAGTACGGTTAAAATTACTTTTGAGGATCAGTACTGGGCTGAAAGATGCAGCACTGAGGTCTCTCCTGATAACAGGTGAGTAAATCGGAATTCGTATTTCGGCTGATTTTAGAGGAATATTTTAAAGTTCCAAAACTCCACACTTAGAAGAATTTCCAAGTGAAACCAGTCAATGTTAGCCTATGAAGGAAATTCAAGTTACCGGTAAGTACGGTTAAAATTACTTTTCAGGACCAGTACTGGGCTGAAAGATGCAGCACTGAGGTCTCTCCTGATAACAGGTGAGTAAATCGGAATTCGTATTTCGGCTGATTTTAGAGGAATATTTTAAAGTTCCAAAACTCCACACTTAGAAGAATTTCCAAGTGAAACCAGTCAATGTTAGCCTATGAAGGAAATTCAAGTTACCGGTAAGTACGGTTAAAATTACTTTTCAGGATCAGTACTGGGCTGAAAGATGCAGCACTGAGGTCTCTCCTGATAACAGGTGAGTAAATCGGAATTCGTATTTCGGCTGATTTTAGAGGAATATTTTAAAGTTCCAAAACTCCACACTTAGAAGAATTTCCAAGTGAAACCAGTCAATGTTAGCCTATGGAAGGAAATTCAAGTTACTGGTAAGTACGGTTAAAATTACTTTTCAGGACCAGTACTGGGCTGAAAGATACAGCACTGAGGTCTCTCCTTATAACAGGTGAGTAAATCGGAATTCGTATTTCGGCTGATTTTAGAGGAATATTTGTATGTTTCAAAAATCAACACTTAGAAACTTTTTCAGCAAAAAGCAGGCAATGATATCCTATGGAAGGAAATTCAAGTTACTGGTAAGTACGGTTAAAATTACTTTTGAGGATCAGTACTGGGCTGAAAGATGCAGCACTGAGGTCTCTCCTGATAACAGGTGAGTAAATCGGAATTCGTATTTCGGCTGATTTTAGAGGAATATTTTAAAGTTCCAAAACTCCACACTTAGAAGAATTTCCAAGTGAAACCAGTCAATGTTAGCCTATGAAGGAAATTCAAGTTACCGGTAAGTACGGTTAAAATTACTTTTCAGGACCAGTACTGGGCTGAAAGATGCAGCACTGAGGTCTCTCCTGATAACAGGTGAGTAAATCGGAATTCGTATTTCGGCTGATTTTAGAGGAATATTTTAAAGTTCCAAAACTCCACACTTAGAAGAATTTCCAAGTGAAACCAGTCAATGTTAGCCTATGGAAGGAAATTCAAGTTACTGGTAAGTACGGTTAAAATTACTTTTCAGGACCAGTACTGGGCTGAAAGATGCAGCACTGAGGTCTCTCCTGATAACAGGTGAGTAAATCGGAATTCGTATTTCGGCTGATTTTAGAGGAATATTTTAAAGTTCCAAAACTCCACACTTAGAAGAATTTCCAAGTGAAACCAGTCAATGTTAGCCTATGAAGGAAATTCAAGTTACCGGTAAGTACGGTTAAAATTACTTTTCAGGATCAGTACTGGGCTGAAAGATGCAGCACTGAGGTCTCTCCTGATAACAGGTGAGTAAATCGGAATTCGTATTTCGGCTGATTTTAGAGGAATATTTTAAAGTTCCAAAACTCCACACTTAGAAGAATTTCCAAGTGAAACCAGTCAATGTTAGCCTATGGAAGGAAATTCAAGTTACTGGTAAGTACGGTTAAAATTACTTTTCAGGACCAGTACTGGGCTGAAAGATACAGCACTGAGGTCTCTCCTTATAACAGGTGAGTAAATCGGAATTCGTATTTCGGCTGATTTTAGAGGAATATTTGTATGTTTCAAAAATCAACACTTAGAAACTTTTCAGCAAAAAGCAGGCAATGATATCCTATGGAAGGAAATTCAAGTTACTGGTAAGTACGGTTAAAATTACTTTTGAGGATCAGTACTGGGCTGAAAGATGCAGCACTGAGGTCTCTCCTGATAACAGGTGAGTAAATCGGAATTCGTATTTCGGCTGATTTTAGAGGAATATTTTAAAGTTCCAAAACTCCACACTTAGAAGAATTTCCAAGTGAAACCAGTCAATGTTAGCCTATGAAGGAAATTCAAGTTACCGGTAAGTACGGTTAAAATTACTTTTCAGGATCAGTACTGGGCTGAAAGATGCAGCACTGAGGTCTCTCCTGATAACAGGTGAGTAAATCGGAATTCGTATTTCGGCTGATTTTAGAGGAATATTTTAAAGTTCCAAAACTCCACACTTAGAAGAATTTCCAAGTGAAACCAGTCAATGTTAGCCTATGGAAGGAAATTCAAGTTACTGGTAAGTACGGTTAAAATTACTTTTCAGGACCAGTACTGGGCTGAAAGATACAGCACTGAGGTCTCTCCTGATAACAGGTGAGTAAATCGGAATTCGTATTTCGGCTGATTTTAGAGGAATATTTGTATGTTTCAAAAATCAACACTTAGAAACTTTTTCAGCAAAAAGCAGGCAATGATATCCTATGGAAGGAAATTCAAGTTACTGGTAAGTACGGTTAAAATTACTTTTGAGGATCAGTACTGGGCTGAAAGATGCAGCACTGAGGTCTCTCCTGATAACAGGTGAGTAAATCGGAATTCGTATTTCGGCTGATTTTAGAGGAATATTTTAAAGTTCCAAAACTCCACACTTAGAAGAATTTCCAAGTGAAACCAGTCAATGTTAGCCTATGGAAGGAAATTCAAGTTACTGGTAAGTACGGTTAAAATTACTTTTCAGGACCAGTACTGGGCTGAAAGATACAGCACTGAGGTCTCTCCTGATAACAGGTGAGTAAATCGGAATTCGTATTTCGGATGATTTTAGAAGAATATTTGCACAATGGTGAAGGGAGGGGCGGGGCCTGAGGTGACATCTGTGCAAACGCGCCCCGTGGCGCGTTTTAAGTTGGGGGATTAAGTCCCCTTGAATCCTGAGGGTCCCTAGGGGCCAACTAGC
Source organism: Calotriton arnoldi (assembly GCA_963921515.1). NCBI lineage: Eukaryota > Metazoa > Chordata > Amphibia > Caudata > Salamandridae > Calotriton > Calotriton arnoldi. The sequence continues at coordinate 151,231 of CAWUFW010007779.1, forward strand.
CCACCAGGAACCTCCAATATGCGCCAGGGAGCTGCGTTGCAGAGACGTGTAGAGAGGCCACACCCCTTTTACACCTCTCTGCAACGCAGCTCTGTGGCGCTTTCTGGATGTACCTGTTGGGCTAGTTGGCCCCCAGGGACCCTCAGGATTGAAGGGGATTTAATTCCCATCTTAAAACGCGCCACGGGGCCTGTTTGCACACATGTCACCTGAGCCCCGCCCCTCCCTTCACCACTGTGCAAACGCCCCCGTGGCGCGTTTTAAGCTGGGGATTAAGTCCCCTTGAATCCTGAGGGTCCCCGGAGTCCAACTAGCCCACCATATACCTCCAAAAGCGCCACAGAGCTGCGTTGCAGAGAGGTGTAAAAGGGGTGTGGCCTCTCTACACGTCTCTGCAACGCAGCCCCTGGCGCATATTGGAGGTTCCTGGTGGGCTAGTTGGCCCCAGGGACCCCCAGTATTCAAGGGGAATCGTTCCCCCCTCTGCAAACGCGCCAGGGGGCGCGTTTGCAGAGTGGTGAAGGAAGGGCGGGGCCTGCGGGCCCGATCGGTTTAAAAAAAAAATTTTGGGTCCCCTGAAGGGGGGCTGTGGGGCCCCCCTTCCTTTTTCCTGTTTTTGGGCCCTGGGGACCCCATCCCCCAGGGCCTTACCCCCTTTTTTTAAATTTAATTTAAAAAAAAAAAAAACGGGAAGGGGGCCGCGTGGCCCCCCTTCCCTGGGCCTGTATTGGCCCCGGGGACCCCATCCCCCGGGGCATGGCCTTTTTTTTATTTTCTTGGGAGGGGGGCTGCGTGGCCCCCTTCCTCAGGCCATTTAAGGCCACGTGGCCCCCCTCCTGGCCACTACTTGCCCCGGGGACCCCATCCCCCGGGGCTGGCCCTCTCCGTTGGGGACTGTGGGGGGTCCCCAATCCCCCACAGTCCCGCCGGCTCCCCACGTCCCTTGGGAGCCGGCATTGCTGTTCCCACATGGGGAGCAGCTGACATGCTGCTCCCCATGTGGAAAAGCAATGTGCTTTGGATATTGGAAGAGAGAGCAGGTTTCCTGCTCTCTCTTCCAATATCCAAAGCAGTTTGCTATGGCAGGACGGGAGCCGCGAGGCTCCCGTCCCTGCCATAGCAAACTACAGTGTCCCGGGGTAGGCACCCGGGACACTGCAGGAGCCGGCCCTGGGGGTGGCGGTCCCCAGGGCCATCAAGGGCTCCAGGAGGGGGGCCGCGCGGCCCCCCTCCCTACATCAGCACAGCCCCGGGAGGTGGTGGTCCCCGGGGCTTCGGGGGTCCAAAACGGACCCCCATTTAATTTGTTAGTGCCCCGGGAGGTGGCGGTCCCCGGGGCGTGGGGGGGGGCTGGAGCCCCCCCACACAGGTTGTTCAATTAATAAAAAAAAAAGCCCCGGGGAGGTGGTGGTCCCCGGGGCTGCGGGAGGGCTCAGAGCCCTCCCGCACCGATCCTTAAAAAAGCCCCGGGGGTTGGCGGTCCCCGGGGCTTGGGGGCCCTTTGAGGCCCCCACACATAAAATTAAACCCCCACCATGCCCCCGGGACCTGGGCCACCCGGGGGCAAATACAATCGAGCGCGGGAGACCGCGCTTCGTTTTTTTTCGGCAGGATTCGCGCACCCTGAGCGCATCCTGCCGATTTTTTAAAAATTTTTTTTTATTTTTTTTGCCCAGGGGTCCTTGTGGGACCCCTGAGCAAGCCTAGGGGGTCAGGGTGTTTCTACCCTGCCCCCTTTGTGCGCTTTGCGCACTTGTTTCTGTCCCTCGGTTCTACCGAGGGACAAAATGGCTGCCAACATTTCCTGAATCGGAATGTTGACAGCCAGCTGACAGCCAATTAACATGCAGCTCGTGATCGGGAGGGTACGCGGACCCTACTCGGCCATAGATATCACTATCTTTTTACTTTTGATTTTCTCAGCAACTACTGAACGGATTTACACCCTTTAACAAAAAGGGTTCTTTCTGAACCAAGAACTACCTCTTTGCCAAATTTGGTGTAATTCCGTTCAGCAGTTCGAGCTGTAGACCGTGTCTAAAGTTTCCTATGGAAAATTGCATGGGGAAAACGCGTTTTGGGACCCCCTCTTTTTCTCGGCCCCGCTTGACGAATCCCCCGAGACTTTCAGGGTAGGAGCGGACTGGAGCGGGCCACAAAGTTTGAAAATTTCGCAAAGATACGTCAACCGGCAAGAGAGTTATTTCAAATAGAATGTCGCGGATTTCCTATGGATAATAGGTTGTAACTATAACTATCTACTGGCGACCGCCAGTAGATTATATATATATATATATATATCCAACATCCAGCTCCCACAGAGGCATCCATGGAAGAAGGCACGGACTCGAGGCAGTCAAGATACGGCATCTATTTATTAAATCTGGTCCCCTGCAATCCCAGAGGTTAAAGAGACGCGTTTCGGCTTACTAGAAGCCTTTGTCAATCTGGTTGGCACCATTATGCTGACATAATATATAGCCCTTCCCACATGGTCACTCGGTGGACATAGAAAAAATACTAACAAGTGTGTAACTTACATTTGAGCCTTATGCTGCATCAAAAGTGCTCACTAGAGCTGAAAGTCAGCAATGCATCAGGTTAACCATGTTATAATAATAGATAAAATGCACACTGCATATACTTATTGACACGATCTGCCCTTATGAAACATTCCACGAGCAAATGATATAGCACTGAAACAGTATATAAATTGCCCGCCATCGTGGGAATGTATACATATATATAGATTTATGCCGCCAAACATCTCATATTATAGTGCCTTAAAAAGTAAATGAAATTAATTATGTTAAAAAGAAACTGCTGCTCGATGTCACAGAATTCGCCGAGTAAAATGTAGATTCTGTCCCGGAAAGATAGCCCGAGCTGCTACCATGGTGACCTCTGACCTACACTGCAAGATATATATATATATATCATAGCTCCAAGAGTACCCAACGTACAAGGAGCACTCGGACAGCAGCCGCAAGCAACAAGCCGTAAATGGTATGCGCACATCCAGCATGCCGATTCCATGAGCAGCTCGACCGCCGTTAATGCCTGACGCGTTTCTGGAGTATCTCAACTCCTCCTCAGAGATACTGAATAGTACACCCTGGATGGGCTGCTCCGTCACGTCTCAAATGGAGACGCATACCATTTAAGGCTTGTTGCTTGTGGCTGCTGTCCGAGTGCTCCTTGTACTTTGGGTACTCTTGGAGCTTTGATATATATATATATATATATATCAAAACAAAACCCTTTCAGGCATAGAGTGACGCATAAATTATGCAAAAAAAAGAAGCAGAGAACTCTGGGTAGTTCTCAAGTTTAGGTGGAAAGCAGCTCCAGTATAGAGCACTCTCAACACCAGCTACACTCTAAATTTGCTCACCTCAAATATCTGCTTTTCTATCCAAGTCTTTCAAGCATAGGATCAGCACAGTGCCATCCACGCCGAGATAGAAAGGGACAAAGTCTTTTACCATGTCTACAGCAAAGTCTTTAATCATATGATTAGCACAGTGCTATCCATGCCGAGCTGTAAAATGGCCAAAGCCTTTTACCACTCCAGGCACAGTATTACAGCTTTGGATTGGTAAAATACCATCCAAGCCAACCTGAAATGAATAAAAGCCATCCCTGACACGTGTTTCACTCTCATTAGAGCTTTTCAGAGAGGTATAGCTTTGTCCAGACACATTTGAGGTGAGCAAATTCAGAGTGTCGCTTGTGTTGAGAGTGCTCTATACTGGAGCTGCTTTCCACCTAAACTTGAGAGCTACCCAGAGTTCTCTGCTTCTTTTTTTATATATTCTAGTGGCGGCAGTCACTAGTAGGTAGTTTATAGTTAGGAGCTAGATTCCATAGGAAAAGCGTTTTTTGTTTTGCTAATAACTTTGGTGCCGTTTGATGAATCTCCCGAAATTTTCAAAACTAGTTTGCCACTCACTTCAGCTGCTGTTTGGAAAGTTACTGTGTTATTCGTCAAGTGGGGGCTGAGAAAAAAAGGGGGTGTTCCAAAGCACGTTTTCCCCATGCAATTTTCCATAGGGATTTTAGACATTAGTACAACCCAAACCGCTGAACTGAATTACACCAAATTTGGCAGAAAGCTAGATCTTGGTCCAGAAAGAGTGCTTTTTAGGTCTCGCCTAGGCAGTGCATGCGCTGTCTCTTCGAGATATGCTGTATCTACTCTATGGGCTATCGGCACGCCCACCACTTTCCATTGGTTGTTTCGTCTGCCTTTCGAAATTCCTTTAGTTTCTTTGGTGAATAATTTACCTGTGCTTTGTTCCACCCTGGAGACTGCCCCTGCTACATAGATCCTTTCACTGTTGGCCATATGTTTAGTTTCGGTGTACTTTTTCTTTCTGCTCTCTCTTTGCTTGGGCTTTTGTTCCTGTACACGTTCACCCGATACGCGTTCACTCGAATTGAGTTCAACCGTTGCTGTAGTGCAATCGGCATTTGTAATTTTTGTAATTTTGTTTGGTTTTGCCATTGTTTTATTGTATTTGTTCCGATCTGCATGTTTTTTGGAGGCACGGGGAGAGCCGATTCCAAGACTCAAACCCAGGTTCCCCAGTCCCAAAGTCGACAGCTCCAGATGTTAGACCACATCCTTTTACTTGAAAAGCCAACTAGGCAAGATAACCGCAAGCTTGCTTTTAAACTATAAATAAAAATGCCTCAAACATGCTTTCAAACTCATGGCCCGAAGATCACCGTAGTCGGTGGATTCCTGTCTGGGCCGGGAGGAGCTCATGCGTGTACTGCGGCGCCATGTTGGAAGGAGAGATCACTGTGTTCGTTATTTGTCCCTTGGTTCTCATTGATGGCAATTTTAGTTACAGGCAGACACTAAATCTAATTCTGCTCATATGCTCACTTATTATTATAGTTTAGATTGTCTCATAGTAGCTGGCATTTCACAGAAAACAGACATTTTCAGCCGTAATTCCAACTTGCTGTTCTGTAATATGGAAGACCTTTTAACTAGCAACATTCAGTGGCAAGATGTAGACATATTCTATCAATACGAGTGAAGTTCGCACTCCATATCTGTTTATGCAGCAACTCCACTTGAGTCTGTGTATGAGCGTCCTCTTTCTATGTATACCCAAAGGTAGGTGTATTTGCATAATATATGCTTCTCAGAATGCACTGTCTTCATATTGGCTGTGGCTCGTGCATGAATGAGCTGAGACCGAGTCAGACCGGCGGCAGATGATAGAAGGCACCCACTAGGCTTATACTTCGGGGTTTTTCGAATGCCTTTAATGCAAAGTAAAAAGGCCTTTCTGAAAATATGGTCCCTTCAGTTTACTTATGAAGTTACCACTGCAAGACAGGCTAATGGCACATGCATTGGTGTGCTGTACTGGTAGACTACTTTTTCAGCAACTTTTCACACTTTATTTACAGTCTTGCTAAGAAACTATTCTCAGTGGATAAACCATTGAGCCGTGACCCGTGTGGGCCCTGTGTGCAGCGCTCACCCCAAACTCTATGCCACATTTTCTGCAGCCCTCTCCTTTGTTGTCAGCCCCCTTGATGGATGGGGACAGTAAAAACCCGGCATCGATGAGCATCGATATTTTGTCAAAATTTCTTTGATGCCCTCTGTAGTCCCTCACATGTTCTGGCTGTTTTGATTAAAATATATTTTTCAATTTCATATATAGGATTTATTCTATAAGAGAAGTAAGTCAGAACCTAACATCTACTAACAAGGCACTTGGAATATTTTACTTTTAATATATCTAGCATGTGAAGTAGAAAAGAACTACTGCAAATCACCTTTGCTTAAATTTTGTTAACTTGCTTGCATTGTGAAAAATTGTCACTTTGAGGGGGCACCTTTGCAATTATTTTACTCAAGGGGCACGCAGCAGTAAAAGGTTTGAAAGCATTGCACTAAATAGTGAATCATGTCTAATAGATAAGCAAAACATTACAAAAGCAGATAGTATTACTGTGCCTGATGATTTTTGCTTACTGTGTTCTTATAAATTCATAAGCGATATGAAAATATAATTTTCAAACTCAGTGCAAGTATTGTTTATTAAGATGAAATTTGTGTGCAATAATTTTGCTTCCTAGACAACTATCAAATTGCCTTCAGTCGTAGTTAGTAAGCAGGACATCAGTCTTCTGAAGGTATCAAAGGGAATGTTCTGCAGCAAATTTGTCAGAATGTCCTTAATTTATTTTTCTTTTAAATATGTTTTTATTTTTATGCTTGTAACCAGAAAAAGCAATACAGTCATGCGCAACATGTGCCATTGCCCTCTGATGCATGTTGATGGTAAATACAATTACAGTAATCTGTGCAGAGTAAACCTTAGTGCAACCAGACATGCAATTGATGCAAGAGAGTACATTTTGGGCACCGACATACACCCCTGAAACAGTTTATGTCTAACTGGCGGTCGGACCAGGTGTTGCACCGGGACTGCCAACCGCAGAACCCAGCCCATAGTAGGTTCTCGCCATCCCCAAATCTTGCAGAACTTACAGGGACGACAAACGCAAAAAGAACAATTGATGGACAGAATGTAGAACAATGTCATACATTCACCCCAGTACAGAGATCTGGGCCTAAATCCATCATTTGTTTGCTCACCAAGCCATTCCAGATTGAACCAAGCCATATGCAAATCAGTCTTGACCCTGTGCCCAATGGGAACAGTCCAGCCCGAACTGCCAGGCCAGGTCCTCCCTGGACTGGAAACAAGGATCGTAGGACCGGTTTCGGGGTTTCACCCCTCATCAGCTAGGATAGCTTGACTCCAGTGGCCTGGAGAGCACGGGACCCACGTCTGGGCATACCCGTCCCACTCGGGGTGACAAATGCAAAAAGTACAATTGATGAACAGAATACAGAACAATGTCATACATTCACCCCAGTACAGAGATCTAGGCCTAAATCCATCGTATTTTTGCGCACCAAGCCATTCCAGTTTGAATCCAGCCATATGCAAATCAGTCTTGACCCTGTGCCCAATGGGAACAGTCTTGCCCGAACTGCCAGGCCAGGTCCTCCCTGGACTGGAAACAAGCATCCTAGGACCGGTTTGAGGGTTTCACCCCCTCATCAGCCAGGATAGCTTGACTCCAGTGGCATGGAGAGCACGGGACCCACGTCTGGGCATACCCGTCTCACTCGAGGTGACAAATGCAAAAAGAACAATTGATGGACAGAATGCAGAACAATGTCATACATTCACCCCAGTACAGAAATCTGTGCCTAAATCCTTTGTTTTTTTGCTCACCAAACCATTCCAGTTTGAACCCAGCCATATGCAAATCAGTCTTGACCCTGTGCCCAATGGGAACAGTCCAGCCCGAACTGCCAGGCCAGGTCCTCCCTGGACTGGAAACAATCATCCTAGGACCAGTTTCGGGGTTTCACCCCTCATCAGCCAGGATAGCTTGACTCCAGTGGCATGGAGAGCACGAGACCCACGTCTGGGCATACCCGTCCCACTCGGGGTGACAAATGCAAAAAGAACAATTGATGGACAGAATGCAAAACAATGTCATACATTCACCCCAGTACAGAGATCTGGGCCTATATCCATCGTTTTTTTGCTCACCAAGCCATTCCAGTTTGAACCCAACCATATGCAAATCAGTCTTGACCCTGTGCCCAATGGGAACAGTCCAGCCCGAACTGCCAGGCCAGGTCCTCCCTGGACTGGAAACTAGTATCCAAGGACCGGTTTCGGGGTTTCACCCTTCATCAGCCAGGATGGCTTGACTCCAGTGGCATGGAGAGCACGGGACCCACGTCTGGGCATACCCGTCCCACTCGGGTTGACAAATGCAAAAAGAACAATTGATGGACAGAATGCAGAACAATGTCATACATTCACCCCAGTACAGAGATCTGGGCCTAAATCCATCGTTTTTTTGCTCACCAAGCCATTCCAGTTTGAACCCAGCTATATGCAAATCAGTCTTGACCCTGTGCCCAATGGGAACAGTCCAGCCCGAACTGCCAGGCCAGGTTCGCCCTGGACTGGAAACAAGCATCCTAGGACCGGTTTCGGTATTTCACCCCTCATCAGCCAGGATAGGTTTCGGGGTTTCACCCCTCATCAGCCAGGATAGCTTGATTCCAGTGGCATGGAGAGCACGGGACCCACGTCTGGGCATACCTGTCCCACTCGGGGTGACAAATGCATAAAGAACAATTGATGGACAGAATGCAGAACAATGCCATACATTCACCCCAGTACAGAGATCTGGGCCTAAATCCATCGTTTTTTTGCTCACCAAGCCATTCCAGTTTGAACCCAGCCATATGCAAATCAGTCTTGACCCTGTGCCCAATGGGAACAGTCCAGCCCGAACTGCCAGGCAAGGTCCTCCCTGGACTGGAAAGAAGCATCGTAGGCCCGGTTTCGGGGTTTCACCCCTCAGCAGCCAGGATAGCTTGACTCCAGTGGCATGGAGAGCACTGGACCCACGTCTGGGCATACCCGTCCCACTCTGGGTGACAAATGCAAAAAGAACAGTTGATGGACAGAATGCAGAACAATGTCATGCGTTCACCCCAGTACAGAGATCTGGGCCTAAATCCATCGTTTTTTTGCTCACCAAGCCATTCCAGTTTGAACCCAGCCATATGCAAATCAGTCTTGACCCTGTGCCCAATGGGAACAGTCCAGCCCGAACTGCCAGGCCAGGTCCTCCCTGGACTGGAAACAATCATCCTAGGACCGGTTTCGAGGAGGACCTGGCTTGGCAGTTCGGGCTGGAGTGTTCCCATGAGGCACAGGGCCAAGACTGATTTGCAAATTGCCAGGTTTAAACTGGGGTGGCATGGTGAGCAAAAGAATGATGGATTTAACCCAGATCTCTTGACTGGGGGTGAATGTTTTGATTTGTTCTGCATTCCGTCCATCAATTGTGTGTCTTTTGCTTTCTCGCCCTAAGTGCGCCGGGTATGCTCTGACGTGGGTCCCGGCTCATTGTGCCACTGGATTCAAGCTATCCTGGCTGATGAGGGGTGAAACCTAAGACTGGTCCTAGGATGCTTGTTTCCGGTCCAGTGAGGACCTGGCTTGGCAGTTCGGGCTGGACTGTTCGCATGAGGCACAGGGTCAAGACTGACTTGCAAAGGGCCAGGTCTAAACTGGGGTGGCATGGTGAGCAAAAGAATGATGGATTTAACCCAGATCTCTTGACTGGGGGTGAATGTTTTGATTTGTTCTGCATTCCGTCCATCAATTGTGTGTCTTTGCTTTCTCGCCTCTAAGTGCGCCGGGTACATGCCCTGACGTGGGTCCCGGGCTCACTGTGCCACTGGATTCAAGCTATCCTGGCTGATGAGGGTGAAACCCGAGACCGGTCCTAGGATGATTGTTTCCAGTCCAGGGAGGACCTGGCCTGGCAGTTCGGGCTGGACTGTTCCCATTGGGCACAGCGTCAAGACTGATTTGCAAATGGCCAGGTTTAAACTGGGGTGGCATGGTGAGCAAAAGAATGATGGATTTAACCCAGATCTCTTGACCGGGGGTGAATGTTTTGATTTGTCAAATCAATTGTGTGTCTTGAACTTACAGGGACAACCTCTACTGTGGTATGTCACCTTCTCTGCTGCCATGTAGAGTTCCATTCCCCTTCTCTGCTTGTGTATGGAGGGCACCTCTGGCACACCCCAGTACTTATCCACATCTCTCTTTGCCACCACAAGTACCTGTACGCTTACTAAAAAAGAGGTTGAAGCGCGGGACATCAACATCATTCGTAATCCCCAACAACACAAACCTCGGGTCTCGAGGGAGCGAATCCTCCAATATGTCTGAGAGTTCCTTAATAATCGTCTTCCAATAAGCCTGTATACAGGAGAATACGCAAAGTGTGTGTAAAAAGACCCAACGACCTCCGCACAGTGCAAACACAAAATTGTGGATGCTCCCCCAATGAATTTCCTCACTCTAGTTCACCTTCTTCTTCGGGCCTGATAACGAGTGGGTTATTGTTTTCCGACCCCTACATAAACCCCTGTTTGCGCAGGGGTCGCAATTATGAGTTTTGCTGTATGTAATGCATCCAGTAAGCAAGTGCGTTAAATACCTAGACTTTCATTAAATTTTGTCAGGTCAAACCTACCTACTTTGTTGCTGCAGACTCGCACATGATCCTTCTCAAAGAGAGGGAATCATCTACATCCCAAATGGCCAAAGACTGGAAAACACTTACCATGACTTTTAGTTCACTGACCATGATAGCTTTTTTTCACATACATGTGCCTTTGGGTTTTTGTGGGAAAATTGGGCAAAACTAATAAGATTGGCACTCCCAATGGATCCTGAATAGTTATTGGTGGCACATGGACCCAAAAATCCTGTTGATGCACAATATAGATAGGCACTGAGTTGGCTATTTGTATACATTTATATTAACACCACAGCTTTAAGCTAGATTAAGCAATAGTGGACTAGTAAACACTTGCTTTATTTACAATCCTTAGAGCAGAACTCCAGCAATCAAAACTGTAGAATCCCTTGTTGTTGGAGCCTCCTGCTTAGGTCACATACATTAGCGGTCATTTGTCGAGCTCTTTTCCCTGTTGATCAACAGTTAAAATTCAAAACCAGTCTGTGCCAATCATGTCATCAGATTCTAGCTGAATCTTTAGTAGGCAATGAACAGTGGGTCTTCCACAGATGTTGACTCCAAAATGAGTACTTACATTCTTGATGATGTCTGTAATCTAGTGCTGCACTTGCACCTTTGCCTGGCCATGCAGACCTGGACTGACTAAACTAATATAGAGAAAGCCTAATATATTGGGGGAAGAAAATGCTTTAGGGTTGATGTGCTGAGGCATCTTTTTTGCCCATGAGGCAAAGGTTGTTTAATGGTATAAAATGTTGTGGGTAGAGGGCGTCAAAACCCTGATTTGTCTTTAGCCAAAACATGGTGCAACTAACACTGCATATGTGACTCTGTAGCTGGTTTGCTAAACATTTCCAGCAACATCGCCATTAAAGGGAAAATCATTGATAATGACAAAATGAAGTCACTTCCTTGATGGGTGAAATAAAGATCTAAACTCTGAACAATGCGGGATATGCATTTCTCAGCCTGTGGCGTAGAGATGTCCGCGAGTTAGCATATGTTGCTGGTACAGTTGGACTTGAGATGGTTTCCATTATTAGGTCTGGCTTGACAGTGGAGCTGTGCAGTGAAATATTGTTACCAATTACTAAAATATACATAGAGTGAGCTCTGGCTCCACCCAGGGAATATTAGTTTCTCACCTCACACTATTGGCTGTTTGGTGTATCATTACATCTTTCAGAGAGGGCTTCCATTGGAATGCAGGAGGGCCTGTTTTACATTTGACAAGTACACTCGATGATTGTGCCTTTTGCCATGTTCAATTCTTTATCTCCTATGTATTTTCTATACAGGAAATAATCCCTTTTTGCTGCTTTTTTTTTCAAATCACTAGTGGAGCCAATAGGTCAAGTTTTAATATGTTCTTGCAGCACATCTAAACAGCTTCGTAAATCTATTTGTCTTGTAAAAAAAATCCACTTGTTCTTTTGGTCCCATGCAGTGATGTGACAAATTATGCCAGCGTTCTCATTGAATCAGAGCTCTGAAAATAGCCTCTTTGATTATGCCAGGACTCATACTGTAGCAGTGTTTGTATTCTAGCAATGCCCTGATTTTTCCAACTTTCTGCAAATCTACATACTGTCGCTAGAAGTAGCGAGAAGTGGGAGTTCCATGGATGGAATATCCTTTTTGTGTCTACACACCTACAAACTTGCATGTTTAAGGGTTTCTACCAACTCTTCTGTTATCTTTTCCCACACTGGGACATGCTGAATATGCATTCCTCTCAAAAGCAGAAGTAAAAAAAAAAATTGAGAGTGGGTTAAAATGGTTTGTAAGGAAAGGTAACTTGCAAACGCTCAGCAAATTCTCTCGTGAGCAAACATACACATGCATATTTGCTCATGCAAAAATGCAATTCACTAATGTGGGAGCATATACCATGGGTTCACTTTTGTGACTTTCTTCAATAATTGGGCCCCTAATTACATCTGCCATTAGCCAAAGCCTTTTGTTTTTGCTAACTGTGTACATATATCTTCACTGTGAATGGTGCCGTTCTTTCAGAAGGAGCACACCAGCACACAAAGTCGTTTCCATCAATTCCAGGGGCTACTATGGCAATCAGTGCTTTTTGAGACCAAAAACATTTTTGCTTTTAGCCTGTGTTTTTATCACATTGATGAGGGCCCAGCAGTTCCCACAACAATAATGTTTCACAAAACCTGTGTCAAATCAAAGCACACATTTGCAAAACCAAAAGGCTGGCAACTACCGCCAGACCAACTGTCTTTGCCAATGCTTGTTTGGTTTCATGTTTCCCATAATCTTGCCAAAACTTGTTTTACACTAACTTTCTATCCTTAATGTTTTTTTGGAAATACTAGTATGTATCAAATACATTTTGCTAAAGGTTGCCTCAAAGAAATGGTACCTAAAATTGCTTAGTTTAGCAAAGGTTTTTCTTCTAATTGCTATTTTCTGCGTACATTTTATTTTGAAAGCAAAGCATCATCAGTCTTGCTTTCAGGCTTCTGTGAGTACTTGAATTTCATCATAGAGCATTCTGGGAGCATTATAGTTAGCTTCAAAATGTTAATCTTTGCCAACATGTGTGCACATTTATATACTGGAAACACTGTCAGTAGTGCAACCCAAGCTCACTGCATTTCCTTACTGCGCTCACCCTATTGATAAAGAGTTTGTATAATGAACCATATATATATATACAACTGCATGAACATATGGATACACATTTTACGTAATCTGCAGACAGTGCTCTTTCCCAGATCCATACTGTGAACTGGCAACCTGTCGGTAAATGCTGTCCTGAGCGTTGGGCATTCCGCTCTCCGCAGGGTTGGAGGATTAAAAGGGATATTTTTACAGCATGTCCTGAAACAGCATTTATATGCATTCAGACTGTTAAAACAGACAAAGGCAGAAAATTGCACTACAAAATGTAATTGTCAGTATTTGTTCTCACATGAGGGAAATATATAGGACTTATGGCTTGGAAATCAGTTCCCACCGCTGGTGCAACTGACATCAATTGAAAAAACGTAGCCCCAGGCCCTTGGAAACTCATTTCTAGTGCCATCTGTTTCTTTTCTCCCATGTCCAGTTCTGCAACAGTGGTGAAGTAGGTTAAGAATTTGACTGGCAAGTAAAGTAACTGACAAGGGGCACAGTATTTGGACGCCCGATTCCTGAATAACGTGAAATCTAATTGGCTTTAAAAGTAGAGGCTATATACCTGTGGGTTCACATTCCACAAACACTCCTGCACTACCTAGGAAGCAACATTACTGCTTCAGCAAAACACAGATGAGCCTAATATACTGCCCTTCCAAGGATGCACTTTTCAACAACTTATAGCGATGGGGCAAGCTGGAGATCTGCTTTGATTGCAGCTCAATGCCAGAACACAAAGAGCCCTCAGAATAGCAGGGAAGGGGCTGGAGGAATCAGGGTATCAGGGATTGCGCTACCCAACACATCTATATATTGACCAAAAGCGAAACCTAACAATTCAGTAGTAAACCAAACCCTGGGGTGGGATCGATAACAACAAATCAAATGTGTTAGTCACTGTTAGATAATACAAAAATACCCAAACTTTGTAAGGTAAGCCCTCACTCACCTATCCAGGTGTCGTGCTTCATCATCAGGTTCCCTCGCTTACCAGACATAGTTACACTGATAAACGAGCTTACTTGAGTCAGGCAAGTACTTGACAAGAACTCAAAACTAGAGACAAAGGGAGCAAAACAAGTGTACTGGTTTCTAAGGAGAACTAGTGCTTCAACACCGAGATGGTCAACATGTGTCTGCCTAGTGGCCCTTAGATAGGGTCCGCAGCATTCATCAGGACCTGGACCCCTTACTACCACAGGACACTCTCCAAGTATTATATTCATGCAACATGGAAAGAATGTTGCCATATACTTACTGTATGTAATAGTTGTCACTTTGTAAAGGACTTGTGAAATCGGAGGGCACACCATGGTGTAGGTTACTTGTGGAGACCACCCTTTGATGAATGTGTGACTACAGGGGGGCCTCCCTGCGGCTTTTCCATTGGACATCATTATCCCTGAATTAGGGTCCTTTACAGAGTGATGTACCACGGACCCTACCGTCGGGCCACTAGACAGAAACACCAGTCACCAAAGCCAACATAAATAGAAACATGTGAATCTGAACTCGGTGTGCAAATACCCGATGAATCTTGGCTTAATATCTTGTCTCAAGTAGTAAAGTACTCAATGTGCATGCAGCACAGTGAAAATAGTTATAAAATCATCTCACAATGGTACTAATTACTCCAGTCTGTTTACATGCAATGTTTGGCTCCGCATATACATGCTGGGGTGAGATGTTGGGAGAGGGGAACAATGAACTAGTGTACAATGTATATTTTGGTAATTGGTAACATCATGTGAACAAACAGCTACACTCTCAAGCCAGACCTAATAATAATGGCCACCTCAATATATACAGATGATGCAATACAAGAATGACAGTGCTAAATGGTTTTCTCCATTATATGAAGTAGACTTAACTTCATGCTCTTAAGACAACCTCACTGTTTGGTTTGCCTTTTGTGTTTATTGGGGGAAGGGCTTCATATGTCGAACTCAATGGGTATGTCTTTTTCTTTTTCAATGTTTTGCCTGCATATGCGTGTCAAAAGCTTTAGTTTTTCTTGAAGCACTATCTCTCCAGTACACTTAAAAACTTACTTAAAGTTTTGGGTGAACATTAGAGGTGTAAAACCACAAAATGAGCAACGTCTCGTAGCCCTGAGACACTGTGGACTCTATTATGAGTCAAGCAGAGTGGTATCTTAATGGAAGACAGTACCTCCTGATTCCGATTCACTTGGTGCAGACCCGCACCGAGGGGCCGATTATGATGTCGGTGGGACCAACACCTATGTGCTGTCGGTCCCACCGACTTCTACAACTGTGGTCAGACCTCCGCATTACGATGCAGTCAATTGGACCGCATTGCCCCAGGGACAGACCGACAGCTTCCGACGGGCGCAAGGAGCCTGTCGGGCGGTCGGTCGGATCGCATTCCCCACAATGGCAGTGGTGCCTTCTCAGCCACCGCTGTGGGGATCGCAATCCACCTTTCCGCCAGCCATTTCACGTCGGTTCTTCTGACGTGAAAAGGCTGGTGGAAAGGCTATTATGGGTCCCCTAGCAGGGCCCCTGTCCCCCCTGGCCCTCCGCTATGGGCCCTAGGGGGCTCCTGTGGTGCCCCCCTAAACATTCCTGCATCGTGTGGCAGGCACCGCATGGTACCTGGCACAGGGTGCAGGGATGTTTACAAACATGCCTTTTGGGATTGGAGCTTGTGCTGCTGCCCTTTTCCGGGCTGTAGCACAAGCCTCAATGCTAAGAGACATGTTTCCGACCAATCGTAACTTGGCGGGCCGGACAGCCGAATACCCGTCGGCCAGTCCTGTTCCCGCAACGATGACAGTCGGACGCTTGTCCGACCGCCATCATAATCAGCCCAGAGTATTTACCATGTGGTTCCATGCACAGGTTCCTCCTCCTGAAAACAAGGGCATCCTGTGTGTGGAAACAGGGCTGGAACCTGTGAATAACATATGGGGAAAGGTACGTTTATTCTGGGACCCGCCTGCCAGTCCACTTTGCCGCCATGTAATTCGCGATTGTTTGTGCGAGACTGGGATTACCTACTCAAATCAGAGTTTGCAGCCCCAGTAATTTCCATATCCCTGCACAGTGCAACTCGGAATCGTGTCCGATGTGGCATTTACTGAATGCAGGCAAGATGGCCTAGTGAGCCAAATACTCGCTGTTTCCATCTGTTCTATCTGCTATAAGCTGCAAGATTGCTGCAATGCAATTTTGGCCCCCTATCTTTCCAGTTTCAGTGAACTGCATAAGATTACATTGGGTTATAGTACCCCTTGTTGTTTACAGCCTTTGGAAACTGCAGAAGTGCATTATGAAGCACTTTAGGAAAGCAACTGTTGTTACTATTATTATTATTTGCGAGTCCGTTGCTCCTGAGGTGGGTTTTAATAAACACTCTTATTGTTATCTTTCTCAGCTTCAGCAGAAGCAGCAGGAAATTGAAACCATGATGAGTGCTATATTTAAGGGAACATTTCTACAGCGCTACCGGTAAGCATTATATGTGCTCATTACCTGGGTTGGAGTCTCACGTTGTGAGTGGGATAGGGTCGCTTTAAAACCTTGGCTGAAAAATATCTGACGTAACAGTTTTTGCTCAAACATCTCTGTGACGTAGTTGAACCCTCAACATGTCTAGACAATTAGACAAATTAGTTCACTAGTGTAGTGGATGGTGAGAGGCAAGCAAAGTGGGAGAAAGGGAAGCGCATGAGGAGGAGGCTGGGTACTGGGTGGTAATGTATGCCAATTAATTGTAAAATGAAAACTGAAAATCCACATTTGAGGAAACCAATTCATGGAAAACCAATGAAAAGAAAATACAATTTCAAGGAAATAGAAATAACTTTCAAATTTAAAGGAAAAATACTGAAGGAAAGATAATTTTAAAGAAATACAATTAGATCAAAAATTAAAATTACATTAAAAAAAACTTGAGCAGCTAAAGAATATTATTTAATTGTAATCAGAAATTGGAAAGTACATTGAATCTACAATTGAATAAACATTAACAATGAAAAAGATTAGTGTACTCCATATCAAATGCCAATCAGGTAATTAAGTTTTCAAAATGTAAAAACATATACCACTTTTTACTGCAATTACAAAAAAATGCATGGTTTCCCAGAGGGCTTTAGGGGTTACAGGTAGATAAATAGGTAAGTGAAATGATTTCTCAGTAATGGTATTCCACGAAACAGTTTTTCTTTGACATCTCGTACAATGATACGATTGAGCAGTTTATATGAAATTGCAGATTGCCCAGGCTATGAGGTTGCAGTGGAATGACTTTGATATATCTATTAAATGATATTATAAAGGAGTGTGGGATTCAAATCAAGGAGGAATTCATGGCAATTTGTTGCCACTTTGTAGCAGTTTCAAGTCCATGTTGTATTTAAAAGCGAGATGTCTCCTTGGGTTAGGCCATCGGGAGACAGGTTAGTTTTACCCTACTGATGATGTGTTGTTGCAATAGTAATCCTCCAGATCATACCCACTGCACTAATGGGCCTCGGTTATGAGTTCCTTGTTATTTTGCGATCCATGAACAAGCTGCTATTTGTGCAGTTACATTGGGTGCAGCATTTTCTGAACCTGGTAATTACTGGGTGGTATAAAATATACTAATTGGCATCTTCCCTGTTAAATTTCAGCAGGTCAAACCGGCTGAATTTTAACAGGTGGAAAAAGCTAGGTAAATACTGGGAATGCAGATTTTTGTGCAGAAAGCACCAAAATAGACAAGAAAGCTTGTAATAGGTGCTTTGTATCGCACCCACTAAATTCTGATTGCCATTGAACTGGAAAACATTGGGTGCGATAATTAGCTCACTACCCACTGGGTCACCTGTAATTAAGGCATTTATGTTAGAGCAGGGGTCTCCAACCTTTTCTGTAATAAGAGCTACTTATGTTTAATGAAAACCATACTGATCTACTATTAATATTAGTAGTGTAATACAGACTTCATCAGAAAAAATTTACATTAGTACCACCGTAAGCAAGATTACCAGCAGTGGTCACCTCAGTGCATCAGGCATGTTGCCAGTATTAATGTAAAAAAGGGTTTATCGATGTGTAGGATGCCTCTATATATATATATAAATAACAGCCATAGCTGCAGTGCACCCGGCACAAAGGTAACAATGTTAGTACTACGCCTCCCCAATGCCTCATGATTTATCGCTCAAATATCAGCTTTAAATATAGTTTAGAAATGCAACTACTTTTTGCAAATTTCAGCTTATGAGTTCTGTAAATGCACACATTTGGGTCTTAGATACATACTTTTCAATTTTGGTATACATATATTGATTAAACCAAATAAAGGTTCCAGTTTAGTGGACTGAGCTGCACAGAGCAGTGCAATTGACCGGTAGCTGGAGAGCGGCCAGTAGTGTTGGAGATGCCTTTGTTAAAGGATTCACTTTTATGGTGTTGCCCTGCTCACAATCCTCAATGTAAATCAGCTCCCACATTACATTTGATGTTACGGGCTGTTGTCTGAATCGAAACGTGTAAGCTATCCAGATCTCCTTGGGGAGGTCCTAGATATTAAGCATAACCTGAAGGCACTACAGCTTTTTAAATCTATATCTTCCCCTGGGTTGTGAAGGATAACAAATGCAGTGGATAAGCTGAAGGAGGAGAAAAATGTTCTTTTTATTTTTGGGTTTAATGCCATTTTCTCGGATTAAGCTCAGAACTAGTGTAATGGTTTGTAAATGGAGCCAGTGTTCAAACAAAGACGCACAATGCTGTGTGCTTGCTGTGCGTGCCTCTGCTGGAACACTAAAGAATGCAGGGAACTCATGCATCTGTTGGAGACCCTTTCTTCTAGGCCCTACAGTGCCATCTGTCTTCTCTCTCTGCAGGAGCATCACTGTCACAGGCACCACCACAAGACTACAACTGCACAGCTACAACACCACTTCAATCTGCTAGTGTGCATCTACAGCATTGCATCTGCAAAACTCGGTAGCTCCACAGCTGCACAAGCCTACAGCTGCACATCTACAGCAGCACTGCAGTTGCACAGCTCTAAAACTGTGCAACTGTACATCCTCAACACAGCTCTATAGCTACAACTTTACAATTATGCAGCTAATGTCACTTGCAATACTGTTGTCGTTTTAGACACAGACGTAGAGACCGCGGCAATGAGCTTTTACTTAACTCAATATTTTGTAACTCATTTATTTGAAAATATTTTTGAGTTTATTTTGTAATGTACATTGCAAAAACAAATTTGGAGGAACTAAAACAACTATCCTGCACAGAGGTAATCCAGATCAGTCAATCACATTGTTACATATACATTGCATTAAATGTAGTCTTACCCAAGTGTTCAGTGTTTCAATCAGGGCTACTACTGACTATAAGATTCCATCTCTTCAGGGTTCCTGTTATTGTGTGGATCTGTTAATTGCCCATTAATTTCTCATCCCTTCACGACTTCTTCATATGTTATTCATCTGCCGGGCGCATTCAACCAGTCTTTTTTTCCAACGTGCCACCATGGGGGGAGTCAGGGAGAATTTTTTAATTTATGATTCATGACTGCTGTTTGATTGCCTCTGTTTGATGGCAGTTTCTAATTCTGTTTTCCAGTGATGTTGTCCCGGAGATAAGGGCTCTGTGCATTGAAGAAATCAGCATTTGGATGAAAATGCATCCCCACACTTTCTTAAACGATAGTTACCTGAAATACATAGGATGGATGTTACATGACAAGGTGCGATTTTATGCTTTCTTTTCCTGGATGTTGCTAGTTGTTATGATGCAACATTATGGGCTGTTGTTATGTTTTGTTATGATATGTTATGTCTGTTAAACGCAAGGTTCACCAATGTGTTTTGGTGCTCTAGCAAACTCATGCTGTGAAAGATACGCAGGCCACCTGAGCTATATCATGAACAGTGACAAGCCAGGTTTTCAAATGTTTCCTATATTTTAACAGTATAGGTTCGGAGTGTTGGAATGGGTGTTCAAAATGAGTTGGCCGCCTGCGGCAAATCCCTGCCACCAACTCGGGTACTTCTCGTTTTAGTAGTAATCAGGAGAGAAAGAATAGCCGACCTAAGGGTATGAGTGGCTTGTGTCAACTGAATTAGGCAGCAAGGAACAGAGTCAAACTGGGGAACCAAAGGAAGCCCTGGCAAAAATGCTCAAACGAGCTCTGCTCTCTTCGTCTCCTAGTCTCTCTCCTTACATCCATTCTGTTTCTCTCCTTCTCTCCTCTCTCTTTTCTCCCTCTCTGAATGCTGGAGCTGGGGAATTGACAGAAGCACCAGGAATCGCCCTGGGCTTTCAGATCCAGCCTTCAAAGGCTCCAGACCACCGGTGAAATGCCCTGTGGATTAAATGGCCTGTCCGGCATTGGTTAGGAATGTCACTGATTATCCATAGACTGCCTCGTGCACCATCACGGCACCTTGAATCCACTTCTTTGTATTTGTCAGTAAAGAGTCTAGTAGTGGTATGTTGAATTAGGTGCATGCATTCCACAGCCCTTTGCTGGAGTTGTTTGGTGCTCTGCCCAATGAACGGTTTCTTACTGTGGTCAGCTACACCATAAGCATACATTTGATCAACATATGTGTCAATTAATTTTTATGTATTTTCTGTCATCCTTCTGTTTAATATTGCAGCATCCTGAAGTGAGGTTAAAAAGCCTTCTTGGACTACAGCGTCTTTATGACAAAAAAGACCTGGTGTCAACAATGGACCTTTTCACCAGTCGATTCAAGGTATTTTTGTATTTAATTGCTCTGATTTGTGTGTGCTTATCAGTAATAAGCACTCACATTAAGTCCTTCAAATGTAACAACCTAGTGTAGTGTTTTGACAAGCGGGTCATCCAATGCAAGAAAATATTATTATTATTTAAAAAATAAAATCTTTTTATTGGCCATACGTGTAAAGCAACCCCACAGTTATGGGAATAAAGGATGACATAATTACATGACATTTATCTTTTTTGGTTTTGGTGTTGTAGTGTATGGCAATACAATCAACATCAAAAAAGAAAAAACATAAGAAAAAAAGCAAACAGTACATGTGCTCACTGTGCATGACAATCCCATTCGTATTTGCCAAAAGGATCGGCCCTCCAACCCATCTCTCCAGACTCAACCCTACCAGTCCCAAGGCATGTATCTCATTGGGTAAAGGAGAAACTACACTATTAGTCGGTAATCATGGAATCATCTAGGCCATTAATGGGATAAAGGAAAAAGTCTCCCCTCCCGGGTGACCACTCTCCGGCTTGATCCGAGAGGCATTAAGGTGGATCCTCGGCCCCTCCCTCCTCCACTAATGGCTGCCCCTGTGAAGCAGTGTGTGCCGAGCCCTGTGACTGTGGCCCCTGAGCACTGCCCCCATCCATCTCCGTTTGTAAGGCTTTCAACATCGTGGTCCAGGCCTCTAGATCGTCCTGCAGTTTTTCATCAAGGCGTGTAAGTTTCATGTGTGCCTCCTCAGCTAGGCCCCACTTAGTAAAGTCCTTCGCCCATAGCACCAGAGAGGGGGCCCTCTCACCCAACCAACCCATAGTCACCCATCGTTTGGCCAGCACCAGGGCCAGCTGCAGGAACCACCATTGCACCTTACCCCTCTTGGGTCGCTTGACAATACCCTGTATACACACATAGGGTGACATCTCAACAGGCAATGCTGTAGCCACATCTGCCAAGTACGCATTCACCCTGGGACACTGCCACGCCATGTGCAAAAAGGAAGCACTTTCACTTTCACATCTAGGGCAGTCCGCTCCCCTATCCCTGTGCAGCCGACCAAGCTTGACCAGGGTCAGGTACGTAGGGTGTACATAGTTAAAATGTGCCAGCTTGGACCTAGCAGTGCAGGAGACTCACTTGACCAGCTCCCAAGTCACACTCCACTCCCTGTTGGTCAGCGGGAGCGCCACCTACCCTCCCCCAAGTCCCTACGTGCGGCGAGGACGGCTGTAACTCTGTCCGCCTTAAGCGCTGTGTACAGTAATGTCACCATATGCCGTTTCGCCCCAGCTGTGAGTGACAAGTGCAGCGTTTCTGTTTGGGGGTTGTGGGGAAGTCCACCCAGATTTCCCTTGCCGTACTTGCTATCTTAGCATATTGCAAGAATTGCCCGCCTCCCACTGCAAATGCCTCCCGAGCCTCCACGAAGGTGAGAAACCTATCCCCCGGGAAAAGGTCACCCAGTGTTTCTCAACCCCCTTCCCTCCACCACACTACAGACATATCTGCACTAATTCGAGTGAAAGGCAGGAGTACCCACACGTTGAGCTCCCTATCAAAGGGCGGTATCCTAAAGACTCCAGTGATCGTGTGCTCCTACGCCTCCGCCACCTGTCGCCACCAGATAGGGGACATCCCTCGGCTGCCTAGAGCCCCTCATGAGTAATGCCAACAATGAGTGTGCCCCACACATACCCTTCAGGAACCACTTCTCCCAGTTGTCATCCTCTGCCACCCAGTGTGCTGCATGTTGCAGTTTAGAGGCATAATAATAGAGTTCCAGATCCGGGAGGCCCAAGCCACCCTCCAAGAGATCCCGTTTGAGCAGCGACAATGCTACTCAGCTCCTCTTCCCTGCCCAAACCAGGGAGACCATAAGCCTAGTAAGAGCTTTAAAAAGACTACAGGGCAGAGTATAGAGTGCGTTCTGTATGATGTATAAACACCTAGGTAGGAACACCTTTTTTGTGATTGCAACCCTCCCCACCATCGAGAGAAGTAACGTGTTCCAGAACTGCAGCAATTTTGTGAGGACACTAACCAGTGGGTCAAAGCTACGTTTGTGTTGACTATCTAACGTATGTCCAACCATAATGCCCAAATACCGGAACACCTTAGTCTCCCATCTTTGCCCCGTCTGGGCTAAATCCCCCTCCGGGATCCCTCGAAGCGTCCCCAATGGGAAAATCAGAGACTTACGTCTATTTATATGCAGGCCCGCCACCACACCAAAATCCTCCAGTCGGGCCATGCGAGGGCCTCCGCAGGTTGAACAAAACATCATCTGCATTCAGCAAAAAATGATGCGTGACGTCTCCCACCCTGATACTGAACTCTGCCATTTCGCTGCAAAGCATCGCCATATGGGGTGCCAGCGGAAAAAGGAGCGGGGACAGGGGGCACCTCCCATCCGTCGGGCACCACCCTGCCACTCCGCACCCTGGCCCTGGGGGCCAAGTAGAGATGCCTAACCCACTTAATGAAGTTCAGTCCAAAAACCCATCTTCCGGAGTACCATCATCAAATACGTCCATCCGAGGGTATCAAATGCCTTGGTGATGTCCACCGACGCCAGGGCTAAAACATCCCCACTACATTGCACAGAATGTATCACATGTGACAATCTGCGCGGGCTCAGAGCAATGCTATGCCCCGGCATAGAGCCACTTTGATCCTTCTGTACCAGGAAGACCATCGCACCCCTCAAGCGCCCCGCCAGCGCCTTGCAGAGCACCTTGGTGTCTGCATTAAGCATGGTGAGGGGCTTGTAGGTCAGGCAAATATTTTTAGAAAACCATAGCTTGATCAAAGGTGGATTATATTATTACTTGTGCACTTAGTGTCCTAAACAATGTGGTGCAACCAGTGTATGCCCATCAAAGCAAGTGGTAGTCAGCATAGCTTCCTCGTTGAGTCTTATAAATATGGAGTCTAGGACAGGGAAGCACATTAGTTGAGGGCGGTTAATTGAAGACATAGTACGAATTCTATAGCATCTTGCAGTCTATACTGTCTGGCAAAAATGAGGAACAACACATGACAGTACATCTTGTACAAAGGGCTAGTACATTCTTGCTTTGTATAATTTATTTTTTAATACTGGAACTAGTCATGATTACCCGTATAGGAGGGAGCCACTTAATATGCTTAAAACTGTACTTTCTTGCTAGGCACTGCCTATGTCTGCCCCAGTATTATATATGTGTTGGTTGGTGTTGTATACTGCAGGGTGAAGTTCAATTCTGCGCAAAGACGCCACAACCAACCAAAGGACAATTGTTTGGTTGAGGTGTTATAACCTTTAAATTGCTTACATTTGTTCAATCCTCCTATGGAAAACCAAATTTGGCTAGTTATTTCCAAGTTTCTTTCCCAATCCTACCATGGTAATTCAGGACCGCACATTCATATCAAAGGCTAGTTCTCCTGTGAAAGCATTTTTGAAATTTAGCGATTATGCAGCAATGTAAATTTGATTGATTGTAGTCAAGCTTTGTTACCCTTAGATGCCGTTTGCCAGCACATGCAGTGCCTAACTAGGGACATTGCCTTTTAATGGCGCACCTTATGCTGTACTATATATGAGCCTAATTGACAAAATGTTTTAGAAGTTTGAAATCTGCTCATTGTAGCCTTGTATCAATTTTCATAGCTTTCCTCGTTTTCGGCATTCACAAACAATCCCTAGGGTATGCTTGAAAAACTAAGTAAGTGATAGGTTTTCATGTATGATTATCCTTAATGCAGACGATTCGCTGAAGTGTGTGTGTGTGGCAGAAATGTGCATTTGCAATTTTATTTTTGTTTTCCTTCTTTCTTCACAAGGCAGATATTTTCCCTGACAAGGAACACCTCTTCCCTAACCCGTAGAGTATGGCTGTCTTTCCATACCTTTGACACCTTGGAAAAACACCTACTTATGATGCCTATTGACAGAGGTTTATATGCAAGATTGTTGTAGATTGTTGTGGATACCCATCTATTCTGTGATGTCCTCTTTCCAACTCCACCCCATGGGCTTGGTACAATGGACAGTATTCTATACCCGAGTGGCAGATATCCACTCGGCATAATTCTGTGATGCAGGATCTAGATATTTGTGTTCAGAGATTACTTTTTTTACATGTCTAAGTTCCACTTAAGTGTACAAAAATGTTTGTGACTTGGACCCTATTTATGTATGCATCTATGTAGGTTTGTTTTGTAGTTTATATGGCAAAACCATATGTATATAAGTGCTATTGCCTCCTCCTGGCAGCAATAATGACTGTTACTCTCCCCCTAATTGTGGGATCAAGCTGCAGGAGAGGGCTCATAATGAGGGGAGGGTAATTAACAGCCATGCGTAATAACTATGTAATAACCTATTGGGGTAGCCTCTCACAGGGCATAGTGTGCCGGGAATGGGCAGCATGAATTCTGGAGTGGGAAAGGGTCTCCTTTCTTAATTTCAGCAACACTCCACTATCTGACCTAGTGAAAGAGATACCTGAACGTTCTTGGGAAAGACTGTTAATATACTTTTGAAGTCTGGGGTCTCGTTCAAACCTCCATCTTAGGTACAATACAGAGTATGCTTCATAGAAAATGAAAACCACTGTGGCTGTAGCCTCATGCGCTGCCTTGCTGTCCACACGCATTGTACTCCTAATAGGCAGTGCATGCACATACGGCCTCTATACACCAGTAGTACACATGTATGCTACAAACATTTCTTTTATAAATGGGCAAAGGACCCATTTATAGCGACTGGGAGAACAATTTTGAATGTGAGATAGGCTGGTAGACTTCTCTCCCAAACCAGGTAACTAGAAAAAGGCATGTCTTGAACATTAATCATTTCCCTTCCACCACTTACTGTTCTCTACAGCCCAGGGAGATGACAGCAGTCCAGGCTTTTCCAAAGAGTAGGTCGTGAGGAACTGGTAGCTCTCTAGCTATCTGTAAGTAGCTCTGCTCTTCTGTGTGCAGCCCAGCTTACTAAACTGGTATGTTTGCTGGTTGAATTCATATATGTATGCCAAAATTGAAAAGTGTGTAGTTGAGACGGAAATGTTTGAATTTTCAGAACTCGGACGTAAGCTGATACTTGCGAAAAATAGCAGAATTTCCAAAATATATTTAAAACTGATATTTGAGTGATAAAGCATGAGGCGTTGGGGAGTAGTACTAATCTTATTACCTTGGTCCCAGAGGCATTGCAGCAATGGCTGTTATGTATTGCACATAGGCATTTTACATTGATAAAACCTTTTTTACATTACTGCTGGCAACCATGCTTGACGCACTTAGGTGCCCACTGATGGCAATCTTGCTTAATATGGCACTAATGTAACCTTTTCTTATGTATTCAGTATTACAATACTAATAGTAATAGTAGCTTGGGATGATTTTCATCAAACATAAGTAGCTCTTATTACAGAAACAGTTGGAGACACATGCAGTAGCCACTCATAAGAATGGGACGCCCTTACCACAGAGCCCCTTTGTGACACATCTCACCTCACGAAAAGACCTCCGTGCACATGCTCGGTTATCATGCGTGTTGAGGTGAGGATCAAAAACGATACAGCTTGCTATGGAGTGCTCACTCTCCAGAACCATTCAGAGGACCTTTTTCTTTCCCAACACTTTCTCTGTAAATATTAACTGTCAATTGTTTCAGCGGCCAGGCAATTGAATTGCAAAGAGAAACCACTGAAATGTGCTTCTCTAGTGGCTGCTAATAAGGGCCACTTGCACCCTTTCTAGCACCTGGTGAAGGTGTTAGAGAAACACATGCTACATTCTCTATTGCCAGCAGAGACACCTGGTATTTAAAGGCTGTTATAGAGGCGGAAACAGAGGTTTTTGCATTTACATTTCTTATCATTCCTGAAACTTAATGTCAAAATCTCTGCCAACCTGTCCCTACTGCACTTTAGTTAACAGTGTCTCGGTTGTGGCAGGCATCACATCCACTGCTACTTTTGAATAAGTTTTGTTGCAGCTGCGGATTAACGAAACACCTTTAGAAGTTGTAGGGGAAAGGAGGGGGAAAGGATTTGCCTGTAAATGTCTTGTATCACTAGCTATAATACATGAAACATAGTGGTCAATTCGACCTTTTTGAAATCCACCTGTAGAGTCATTTCTAGCAACTCCAAATGCGAACTTAATAAAAAGCATGGCTTTTACCTGTTTTGTTTTTCGCTGGGGAATTTTGCCTGGCACTGTTGATTACGTTAAATCTAGAAAACGAATACAATATTCTGTTTAGCACTGGTCTATTGATGAGATACACAATAGTTATGCTTCCATGTGGGTTAAGGAGTAGTATACGTTAAGAAGGAAATTCCTCCGCGCATTTCATGTACATATCTATTTTGTTTTGCTTACTGTAGGATCGAATTGTATCTATGACACTTGATCGTGATCATGAAGTCTCAGTCCAAGCAATGAGACTCCTGATGTACATGGCACAGTAAGTACTTTTCAGATATAGTTTTTTATTATACACATATAACCTGTTTTGAGGAGGGATCCATTCAAGCAGACTAGTTTGCTTAAATACTATTGGTTATCAAAGCTGTTATTTGAAAATATGAATCCTATAATATAATCTTGGTAAATTAAATAAATCTATGGTGTCTTTAGATTTTGATTGAATGCAGGTATATTACGTGTAATCCAAAGACAATATTAACTGTAGAACTGTTACTTCATTTGAATTTTTTGCAGAATTTGGTATTATTATATTTTTACATAATTTAAAAAATATATTTTTATTGTTTACGCAATACGACAAGTACATCAACACACAAATCACAATATTCCTTGAACACCCCAATCGCCCCAGAGTCCAGACACAGTATAACCAAAGAATCAATGTTCACCTCATCACCTTCTGTCTACACTACCTCACTATTCTTCCCTTAACCCAATCCTTGTATGTAAGGGCTACTGAGAGAAGTGTTCTCCACCCTACCTACCTTTATCTAGACTTGTGAACCCATCTCAGCCCTTCACTGAACCCACATTTGGGTCCCATCCACCCCATATTACATCAAATTTCCTCTGGCACCCTCTTTCTTTATAGACTTCCTTTTGCTTAAGTCTGCAATATTCGATTCTGAACTCTCAGTCCTGGTGCCTAGGGGGAATTCCAGCTCCCCATTTCTGAGCAATGTCTTGTATCTGAAAGAGACACGTTAGTGATAGATTCCTTACCTTAGAATATCCCCAGGCGTCAGGCTGGATCCGGAAAGTTTTGCGTAGCAGTACCCTTGCGCGTCGGTAGGCGGCGTCGTGCGGCTCCGCGTCCGTCGTCGGCGTCGTGATCGCCGGGATGACGTCGCGGGCAGTACTTAGGCGCCGCCCCTGCGCGCTGACGTCAGTTCTTCTTTTTCCGCGCCAGTAAGCGCAGATCCGGGAAGAGCAGTGCCCTGGTCAATTTTTGACCATACTTTTTGGTGATTTTTTCACTGTTTTTTCCAACTTTAAGGTGTCGTAGGGATGCCCGGCTTCAAGCGATGCGGCGCCTGTGCGCGGATGATGTCCGTCACCGACCCGCATTGGGAGTGTCTCTTCTGCCTCGGCCGAGGCCACGACACCGAGTCTTGTCCCGAATGCCAGGCCCTCAACCCGAAAGCTTTGCGAGAGCGGTCTCGAAAGCTCCTCGAGGCCCGGCATTCGGCTCCGCGGAAGCCCCGGTCGCGTGAGAGGTCCAGGGGTCGCTCGCGGAGTGCACACCGGTCGTCGGCGTCGAAGTCTTCTTCGTCCGGTAAGTCTAGGCACAAGAAGTCCAAGAAGCATCGTCGCTCTCGGACTTCGCCTCGCCGGTCTCGCGACTCGGCTGAGGCCCCTCCCGGCACCGTCCCCGCCCCGCGGCCCCGGACTTGCCTGTGGAGTCGCCCCGTCATACCCGCCCTTCCCGGGTTCGGGGCGGATCCGGCCAAGGTACAGGAGTTCCTGTCGGCCATGGCCCGCCTCTTCGGGCCTTCAGGCCCCTCCGGTGCGCCTTCGGGCCCCGCGGGCCCTGATGGGGTTGCTCCGGCGTCGCCGGCGGCTCCGGCCCCGGCGTCGCCCGAGCCTCCAGCCTCGATCCCGGCTCCGGCTTCGGCCCCGGCCTCGATCCCGGCTCCACAACCCCATCGACGCCGGTCGACCTCACGACACCTCCGCCGGCGCCGATGTCTCCGGTGCCGTTCTCGACGCCGCCCTGGGCTCCGGGCGGCGTCGTCCCCCAGTTCCTTCCGGCTCCGGACATGGACCCGGAGCGACGTCGCTCGACGCCGGCTCCGGCGCCGATGGGACCTTGGGTCCCAAATGTCCCTCCTCCTCCTTATTTTGAACCAGAGGAGGACCAGGAGGACTGGGAGGGGTCTGATGACCCTCTGACACGCAACTGTCAGTATGATGAGGACTGGACAGAGAGTCTAGGGAGGCCAGTGGTCTGGATACTTCTCCTGACACTGGCATGCTGTCTCCTCCCGTGGCTACGGAGGAGGGGGCCAATTTTGGTACGGTGTTGCGTAGGGCTGCTGGGGCCTTACGTCTCCAGCTCCCTACTTTGACGGTCAAGCCTAACATCTTGACAGAGGTGCTTCAGCCGGCAGCCTCCTCTGCGGAGACTGTGCTGCCGTTTAACGACGCCCTCACTGACGTTCTTTTGGGCGCCTGGTCCAAGCCCAACACAGGGGCTCCTGTGGATCGGAACGTGTCACGACGCCATCGCCCCGCTCCGGGCGACCCCTGTTTCTTTCTGTCCACCCCACTCCTGAGAGCTTGGTTGTCCAAGCCTCCGCTTCCCAAACCGCCTTCCCTACCGCTCCTCCGGATAGGGAATCCAAACGCCTGGATCAGTTTGGGAAGAAAGGTTTTTCTTCCTCCAGTGCTGGCTTGCGGTCCGTTAACACCGCTTGTCTTTTGGGCCGATATACCCACTCCCTGTGGGATTCGGTGGCGGATGTTTTGCCCCAGTGCCCTGAGGAGGTCCAGGCACTGCTTTCCCGCGCCATTGCGGAAGGAAGGGATGCGGCCAAATACACTATCCGTTGTGGCCTTGACACCGCCGACTCGCTGGGCAGGTCGATTGCAACGACAGTGGCGCTCCGGCGCCACGCCTGGCTGAGAACCACTGGTTTTTCAGGGGATGTCCAGAATACTCTCATGGACATGCCCTTTGATGGAGTCGGTCTTTTTGGGTCCAAAGCAGACCATGCGTTGGAGCGCTTTAAGGACTCACGGGCTACTGCAAAGTCCCTGGGCCTTTCTGCTACACGCCCTCCGCTGCCTTCTGCTTTTCGCCCCTATCGTGGCCACGGTAGGGGCGCCCTTCACGTCAGCAGCCCAGCCACCGGCCCGCGCAGCAGGCGTCTTCGCGTGGCCGAGGACGTGGATTCCGCCGTGGCGGATCGGGCAACCAGCGTGCGGGTCAGGCCACCACCTCCAACCCGTCCGCGGCCTCCAAGCCCTCCTAGTCCCTCCTTTCAGGTGCACGGCACGCCAGTAGGGGGCAGGGTCCGCCATCACCTTCCCCACTGGCGCACCATCACCTCGGACAGGTGGGTCTTGGACATTGTCCGAAGGGGCTACTCCCTCCCCTTCGAGACCACCCCCCAGCCATGCCACCTCAATTCCACCGCATGTCAGGGGATCACTTGGTGCTTCTACGGAAGGAAGTCACGGCCCTCTTGACCAAGAGGGCCATCGAGCATGTTCCGACCCCAGAAGTAGGGCGTGGTTGCTACTCCCACTACTTTCTGGTGCCCAAAAGGACAAGGAGGACATGCGTCCTATCTTGGACCTCCGGAACGTCAATCGCTTCCTCCGGAAGGAGAAGTTCAAGATGCTCACCCTAGCTCAGGTCTTGACTGCCCTCGACCCTGGAGACTGGTTGGTAGCGTTGGACTTGCAGGACGCGTATTTCCACATCCCCGTCCTGCCGGCCCACCGGCGTTACCTTCGGTTCACGGTAGGCCCCGAGCATTTTCAGTTCACCGTGCTCCCTTTGGCCTTACCAGTGCCCCTCGGGTGTTCACGAAAGTGATGGCGGTGGTCGCAGCTCATCTGCGCCGGGCAGGGGTTTCAGTCTTCCCCTACCTCGACGACTGGCTGCTGAAGGCGGGCTCGTCCCAGGCAGTCGTCTCCCACCTCCAGACTACGGCCGAACTCCTGCACTCGCTGGGGTTCTCCATCAATGTGCCGAAGTCGCATCTAATTCCTTCTCCACAGCTCCTTTTCATCGGAGCAGTTCTGGACACGACGCAGTTTCGGGCCTATCCTCCCGAACGGCGAGTCCGGGATATTCAGGCTATGATTCCGATCTTTCGGCCTTTATCCTGGGTTTCGGTACGGATGACCCTGAGGCTGCTGGGCCTCATGGCCTCCTGCATCCTGCTGGTCAATCATGCCAGATGGCATATGCGGGCTCTGCAGTGGGACCTGAAGTTCCAGTGGGCGCAGCACCAGGGCAACCTGTCCGATCACGTCCAGATCTCGGAGGGGACTGCAAAACAGTTGCAGTGGTGGCTCTCGAACCGGCAATGGGTCATGGGCAGATCCCTCTCCCTTCCCCAGCCAGAGCATACAGTTGTGACGGACGCGTCCCTTCTGGGATGGGGCGGTCACATGGGAGAGGCGGAGATCAGAGGCCTCTGGTCTCCGGGCGGAGTCCCGGCTCCATATCAACATTCTGGAGCTCCGGGCGATCCGACTTGCACTCAAGGCATTCCTTCCCTCTGTCAAAGGGAAGGTAGTGCAGGTGTTCACAGACAACACCACCGCCATGTGGTACTGCAACAAACAAGGCGGGGTGGGGTCGTGGACCCTTTGTCCAGGAGGCTCTGCGCCTCTGGACATGGCTGGAACATCAGGGCATGTTCCTGGTGGTTCAACACCTGGCAGGTTCCCTGAACGCCAGGGCGGACGAACTCAGCCGCAGGTGCATGATGGATCACGAATGGCGTCTTCACTCGGAAGTGGCGCAAGGACTCTTTCTACAGTGGGGAGAGCCTTGGTTAGATCTATTCGCCACCGAAGAGAACGCGCAATGTCATCAGTTCTGCGCGTTGGAATTTCCAAGGCGGCACTCGCTCGGCGACGCTTTTCGTCACGAGTGGAGTTGCGGTCTATTGTACGCCTTTCCGCCTATACCACTTCTACCCAGAGTGTTGAAGAAGATTCGGCGCGACCGGGCCCAAGTCATTCTTGTGGCTCCGGACTGGGCTCGAAGAGTTTGGTATCCCGAGCTACTCAATATGAGCGTAGATCCCCCGATCCGTCTGCCTCTTCGGGAGGATCTTCTGTCGCAGCAGCAGGGGACGGTCCTCCACCCGAACCTGTCCAGTCTACACCTGCTTGCGTGGAGATTGAGCGGCGGCAGTTGATTCCTTTCGACTTGCCTCCCGAAGTTTGTGATGTGATTCTGGCAGCCAGGCGTCCCTCCACTAAGGTGGTATACGCCTGCAGGTGGAACAAATTTGTGGCATGGTGCACAGCAAAGGCTGTGAATCCCCTTTCTGCCCCTCTTTCTGAGGTCCTTCTGTTCCTTCTCTCTTTGGCCCAACAGGGTTCTGCCCTGGGTACCATCAAGGGTTATCTTTGTGCTATCTCGGCCTTCCTCAGGCTCCCTGATCAGCCCTCCCTTTTCAAGTCCCCTGTTGTTAACAGGTTCTTAAAAGGCATTACTCACCTCTTCCCTCCTGTTCCGTTTGTGATGCCTCAGTGGGACTTGAACTTGGTTCTTACCTTTTTAATGTGCGCTCCCTTTGAGCCTCTACATAACTGTCCTCTTCGTCTTCTGACTCTGAAGACAGCCTTTCTGGTGGCCATCACCTCCGCTCGGCGGGTGAGTGAGCTCCAGGCTCTATCTTGCAAACCTCCCTTTCTGTCTGTTCATCCAGACAAGGTTGTTCTTCGGACGCGTCCGTCCTTCTTGCCAAAGGTGGTTACTGCTTTCCACATTGGGCAGACCATCACTTTGCCCACCTTCTTTCCGCCTCCGCATCCTTCCAGAGAGGAAGAGAGGCTCCACCGTCTGGACCCAAAACGTGCGCTCTCTTTCTATATTGACCGCACAAAACACTTCCGGGTGGATGACCAGCTCTTTGTTGGCTACGTGGGCGCCAAAAAGGTCGGGCGGTGCACAAGAGGACCATCTCCCGCTGGGTTACCTTGTGCATCAAGACCTGCTATTCTTTGGCTAAAAAGGAACCTCCTGTTGGGCTGCGTGCCCATTCCACCAGGGCGACGGCTGCTACCACGGCCTTGGGCCGCGGTGTTCCGCTGCCGGTTATCTGTCAGGCGGCTACGTGGGCCTCGCTGCACACGTTTACTAAGCATTACTGCCTTGACAGTCAGGTCCGGAGGGACGGCTTCTTTGGCCGTTCTGTCCTCCAGGACTTCCTTGTCTGATCTTTGTTCGCAGACCCACCACCGGGGTTGGTATTGCTGGGGTATCTATTCTAAGGTAAGGAATCTATCACTAACGTGTCTCTTTCAGATGCACAAGTTACTAACTTGTGTAACGATATATCTGTAAGAGACAGTAGTTAGTGATAGATTCCTTACCGCCCACCCATCCTCCCTGCTCTGCGAACTGATTTCTAGGGTTAAGGACATCCCTTTCAGGGCCCTAGTATTTTTCAGACACCTGTGTCAGCTTCTTGCATGGCTCTGCGTTCCTGGCGCGGAAAGTCGTGTACAGAACTGACGTCAGCGCGCAGGGGCGGCGCCTAAGTACTGCCCGCGACGTCATCCCGGCGATCACGACGCCGACGACGGACGCGGAGCCGCACGACGCCGCCTACCGACGCGCAAGGGTACTGCTACGCAAAACTTTCCGGATCCAGCCTGACGCCTGGGGATATTCTAAGGTAAGGAATCTATCACTAACTACTGTCTCTTACAGATATATCGTTACACAAGTTAGTAACTTGTGCTTTAGAATCATACACAGAACTAAGGGGAAGGAGGAAAACTCCTACTTCGACCTCCTTTACAATAGACTAAACACACACAAAGAAGTAGGAGAGTAGAGAGGTCGCTATTCTTTAGAGGTAAACTGGCAAACATAAAATGTTGGAAAAACTGCCCTCAGCCATAGAAATTTGTGGCATGCTTCATCATAGGGCTGCTAAACACACCTCTGCGCAAGCCAACGCTCGAGGTGGAGCAATAGGGTGGGGGAAACCATACAAACACATAGAAGAGTAGGGATCAAGAAAAATGTAGGTGCAGACATATAAAGTTAAAACTAACTAGGGGTCTCCAAACATCTGTTTTATTCGCGGACTCCCCAGTCAGGGTTAAAAAAGGTTATATAAAACCAGTGGTTGGTGGTGTACTGGTAAATTATGATCCTTTCACCCCTCCACTCACCAAGATCGTCGACATGTTTCAGCCGGATTTAGTGTCTTCCCCGGCTTTCATCAGGACTACTAGATCCCAGTATTTCTACCCTTCTCTCCTACCTTAGTAAGTAGATCGAAGTTTGAGCCTGTGTTAATTCGCAGGTCATGTAGATCGAGTAATCACACTTTTGAATAAAATCGAGTTTCACTGTAGTTCGCGCTCGAAAAGGCGGGAGAGTGAGGACGGCTCCCTGTAGTCACACATTTGTCAAGGTGAGGCCGTCTCTGAAGCTGTGTCCCTCCCAGCGCCGTAAAGGTACTGGGAGGTATTGTTTTGCCACCATATAACCCAAATTTACCAATAGTTTCTGATAGCGGGAATGATCCGTCGTGCCCCATATACCCAGCCGTGCCACTCATGGTGGCAGCTCCAGGGGTAGCCCTGTTGCCTCCTCCAGAGAACTCCCAACCGCCTCCCAGAAGGCTTGTTTACAAGGACAGCCCCAGAGTGTATTAAAAATGTGCTTTCCAGCCCACAACCTCTAAGACAATCCGCTCCTTCTGCCCTGCCTATCCCACAGAGCAAGGAGCATGTATAATAAGCCTGGTGTATGATCTTGAGTTGGATCAGGCGGAAAATCTCTTTTATTGCCATGACGGCTGGAGACTCTAGGGCCTCCCACCAATCATCCTCATCCAAGCCCCGCAGGTCGCGCTCCCAAGTCGTCTGCAATTTCAACAGAGGGGGTTGCGTGTTTCTCATCATCGTTCCATATGTCACTGAGATCAATTTCCTTTCAACCCACCCATCTAGAAGTCTACCTTCCAGGGATGAGTCTTCTTGTGTCTCCTCCTCCAAATACACGCATTCCCTGAGGGCATATCTCAACTGGCCATAACGCAACCATTGTGTCTCTGACATACAATACTCCATTCTCAAGAAGGCAAAGGGAACCACCCCGTTCGCATCCCTTACACCCACCAGCTTAGAAAGGCACATGTTGTCCCATCCCTGGAACCCTCGCAGAGCCAACATGGGCCGCAACCTTGAGCCCTCCCACAATAGCTTCCTCGGTGTTAGCTGACGGCCCGACCCATCTCTGTGGTCAGTGACCTCCAAATATCCACCACTGTCCTCGTCGCTGGGCTTGCTTCTGGCAGCCCCCGATGCATAATCCCAGTTATTTACTACACTCACCTGTGCTGCTTCGTAATATTTCCGAACATTTGGTCAGGCTATGCCTCCCTCATATTTAGATCTCGGAAGGACTCTCATAGCAATACGAGGATGTCCCCCATCCCCCAAAGCAGTGTCCTCACACTTGTGTTTACCTTATTAAAGACCCAATCCAGAATCTTGTATGGGCTGTTCTGAAGTATGTATCAGAAGTTGGAGAGTGCCACCATTTTAAACATTGCCGCTTTCCCCAACAGCGAAAGCAGCAGCGACTGCCAATGCTTCATGTCTTGCCCCAGTCTTTTGAGCAACGGTCCCAGATTTGTGTCGTAGTACGAGTCCGGATATTTAGTAATCCAGATCCACAGATACTTAAGCTATTCTGTCTCTATTCGCAGTGGCGGCGCGAGTGTCTCCCCCTAGTTCCAGCCTCCTTTCTGGAACAATAAGTACTTATCCCAATTAATAGCGAACCCTGAATAGTCCCTGAATACACTGAAAATATCCTGTAGTCTTTCTAGTGTTGGGGCCAATTATGTCAGGTATAACAGTATATCATCAGCATACAATGAAGTGGATTCATCCTGTCCCTCACCCCCTGGCCAACCCAAGACCTGTGAGTCTATCCACACCTATTCCGCCAAGACTTCTATTGCTAGAGCAAACAACTTCGGCGAAAGAGGACACCCCTGACACGCTCCCCTGCACACTCTAAATTCCTGTGACGTGTGGCCATTTATCCGCACGCTGGCCTTTGGCTGATTATAGAGCAGTTTGACCCACCTGATGTTTCGGGGACCAAAACCCATCTTAGCTAGCACCCCAAAGAGGTATGTGCATTTTACTGAGTCAAAGGCCTTATTTGCGTCTAGTGAGGCAAACACCCATCCTGCCGGCGAGGCCCTGGCAACTGCCAGGTTGTTGTGTAACTGCCTCAAGTTCAGCCTGGTCGAGTGACCCAGCATAAAGCCATTCTGATCCGGGTGTACCAGCTTTCTCAATTCTGCACGTACTATGGTTGCTAGGAGTTTGGCCAGAATCTTGACATATGCGTTAAGCAGTGATATGGGCCGGCATGATTCGCATCTATCTCTGGGCTTCTTAGCCTTTGGGAGAAGCAACACTGTTGGCGTACACATATCTTCTGGTAGCTCTCCCTCCTGAAAGGCCTTCACGAAGGCTGCATATAGGTGCCGCCGCCCACCTTGTCAGTCTCCGAAACAAGTCAACCAGGAACCTGTTTGCCCCCGGCGCTGTTCCGGATCGCACCTGATCCATGGCGGAGGATATTTCCTCCGCCGTAATATCTGCCTCTAAGTCTCTCGCGTGGTCCCTGCCCAATCTTCTCATGGGGCAATCGTTTATAAAGGCTAGCACTTCCTCTTCAGGCGCCCGCAAGTGTGTATTGTAAAAGGATTCTAGGTGTCTGGCAAATTACTCCGCTATCTCCCCGCTCCCTCTCACTGCGGCCCCAGAGTCCACCTTTAATTCTCTAATGGGCATACTGTCTCTTTCCTTACTTCCAATGCATGCCAACAATTTACCTGTCTTATTCCCCCTTCATAATTCCTTTTCTGTTTCGCCAGCTATGACGTTTTGGCCTTATGGTTAGCAACTGCCTGGTACTCGGCCCTCTTTAGATCCATAGCAGTCTTGCCAAGGGGAGTTGGTGTCTCCGCATAGTCCCGCCTAACTGAGTCACTTCCCCCTCAAAAGTAGCCAATCTAGGATGTCTCTCTCTTCTGTTCCCAATTTCCCCCGTGATAGTGACTCCCCTGATCGTGGCCTTATAGGCCTCCCAGAGTGTCACAGGGCTCTGCACCAAGGTCGTATTTTCCTCAAAACAGTGTTTGGAGGCTTTACGTAGATATTTGCTCATTGGACAGGCACCATGTTTCCATTTTCCACATCCTCCGTGGTTTCCGGATATTGGTGGATAGCGTCACTCACAGGGGTGAGGAATCACTAATTCCCCGAGCTAAGTCTGTAGCCTCACTAAATCTAGGGAGTGGGTGTAGGAAGCTGGCTCTGTATATAGTGTACCAAAGTAAGGTATAGTGTGCACGGAGTTCAGTGGATCCCCAGAGGCTTACAGAGGCTTAAGTAGATAATACTAAAAGCTCTATTTGTGGTAGGGTGGTTGAGCAGTTAGGCTTATCAGAGGGCTGTATTAAGCATTTGTTGTGCACACTCAGATATGAAATGATTACACACACTCAAAGACTGAATCCAGACCAGTTGTTTTGTATAAAACGTTATTACTTTGTTATTTTATTTTAGAACCACGAGGAACTCAGTTGCAGGTAAGTAACAGTTTCAAGCGTAGTTTACTTTAAAAAATGCAGTAGGAATTGTCTTTCAAAGGCAATAGGAGTACTTTACAGTATGAGAAATACTTTTATGTAGTCAATCAAAAACAGTAGCAAACTTAGCAGTTGGAAAATATAGACAGTTAAATGCAATATGAGAAATACAATGCAATCCTATGGGAGGAAAACAGTTATATGTATTAGCAGATAAGTACACAACTTATTCTTCCCGTCTTCAGGGGTTTAGACCGAACAAGGTGCAGGTTGCAGGTAGGTACCCGCGGTTTCAGGGTACAGGCCCCAGGGGTTAAAGCAAGCACAAGGGGGGGCACAAGGCAGCACTAACCTTACACCACCAGTGGCACAGGGGCGGCTGGTTGCAGGGTACAAATCAGCGTTGGGTGCCCAATGCTTTCCAATGGGGAATCTCATTCGCACAAAGAGGCTGCTGGCTCGGTCCAGGAGGCTGGATGAAGGTGACCACTGGCAAGGCAGATAAGTTGAGATGTCGAAGGAGGGCTGGGCACCGTCGGCTGGGCTCCCCAAGGTCGGGGGCTGAGGATGCAGGGATGCCGTTTGCTACCAGATTTCTTTTACCGGAGCCGGTCGAGAGCAGGGGGACCCTTCAAGATGAGGCTGCAGGCGTCTTCGTGCAGTCCAGGAGAGGTCATACAACACTGGATTTGAGGTCAGAATCGCTAGGTTTACATCGCTGGACAGAAGAGCAAATCATACTCGGGCCGTGGGCATTGGGTGCAGAGTGGGCAGGGGTCGCGGATCCGCCTGGATCCGGAGTCCCTGAAGTTGGATGTTTCTGGACAGGGCCGCTGTCCTCGGGAGATCTGGTCTTAGTTGAAGCGTGGGCAGTCTTCCTCAGGTTCTGGAAGTCACCCTGCACAGGACAGGCGTCGTCTTCTTTCGCAGGGTCTTTGAGCAGGAGACAGGCGGGTAGGGCTGGGGCCAAGTCAATGAATCTAATGGATTAAATCGGGCAGGGCCACCAGGTCCGCTATATAGGGATCAGAGAATGGCGGAGTTGGAGATATCTATGAAACTGACTACGATGTAGTTGATATTCGGTTTATAGAGATTGGAAGGAATTTAAGACCGTCCCTTGCATTTCGTACCCCCGTGTAGAAATGCCAATGAGGTCCCACTGATGGAACCCCTTTAATGTAGCTACCTGCAAAAGCTGCCTACCTCTCCATAGAGGCGCCCATTCCGTCAGTTTGTTCCACCATCCCATCTGTTGGAAGGAGGAGCGCCACAAATTGAAGACCACCCACATCGCTGGGGGGAGACCTTTTCCATCATCTTGTTTTTGGTGGAATTACGAACCCTGGGACAGGGTTATGCCCACTCCCCACAAGAAGTTGAGATATATAGGAGTGTAGTGACCCCAGGCGTAAGTAGCCCATTGGCTAATATCCCTCACTCCCCTTAACAACCCTAAATTTAGTATTTAGGTGGCCCCGTGACACCAGAAATTCCGATTCGACTGACTAAAGAAGGAGGACAAAGAAGAGCCGAAGGACGCAAGAACTGTGGACTAGCTGTGGACTTGGTGCCAAACCCTGCCTGCCTGCTCCTGTCGCAACAATTCCAAAGACCCGACTCGTCCTGCAGCTGTGCATCCTCCCAAAGCTTCAGAGGGCTACCAGCATTTTGCCAACCAGCCAGCATCTCCCTTGAAGTGGAGGAGCCACTTCCCTGCAGCCTACAGGCACTGACCGCACAGTCCGGTTTATCGGTCTGCTGGCCTCCAGGTCCACCGACGCAGCAGCAGCCCAGGAGGAGGTCACTGAGTGTCCTGGCCCATGGACCCATCCAGTCTTCGAGACGCAGATTCACCCCAGAGGCTCCCTGCACCAATACCCGGGGTAAAATGAAATGAAATACCACATTTGTAAAGCGCACAGCTACCTCCGGAGAGGTGTCCCGGCGCTGAGGGCCGTCGGGAAGATTAAGCAAGCTATTGCCCAGAGTCACAAGGTGCTGGGCTAACCTGCCGCCGGCCCCGGGGATCGAACCGTGAGCCCCCGTGTTCCGGAGTCAGCTGCCCTGGCCGCTGTACCACACCTCTTCCCTAGTAGCGGAGCGTGTTGCAAGCATCAATGCTTGTTTGTGTTCAGTCTGAACACCACCACTGCCAAAACTTACCTACATGTCGAGGGACTTCGACAGAGGCCAGCTCCACGCCAGAAGTCATCTTGCTGTATTTCTTTTCCCTCTTCTGCCGGTGCAGCGAGAACTGTTAGAGCCTCAAACTCGTCAACCCGCCTGACAAAACACCTATGCACCCAAGCCCCCCAGTCCGAGTCGATTGAAACTGATGGTGTCTCTGTGGCCCTGACACCCTCAAGAGCTGAGCTCCCCTTTGGGTTCTGCTGGTCTGGTCCCCACTTGCAGCCTTTCTTTGCAGGTAATGTTCCCCATTGACTTCAACATGTAGCATTCGAGGCTACCACCGCTAAATGCACCTCTGCACCAAGTGATTTTTTGCTGATTTTATTGATGTGTGCAATATATATTTGAATGATTGAAGTGTGAGAACTGTTTGGTATGTTTGTCTGAGCGAGTGTAACTCCGATTGGGATGATTCGGGGGTTGTTGGAACCTGGGGGTTTCTCAAGGTACTTTTATATATCATTATAAATACTGTAGTTTGTCCAATAATTTATACTATATAAAAATGAATACATTTCTTTAATGTGTTAACAAAATGAATACATTTGATGTTTTCAATCTCATGAGAAAGATTGAGTTATTAGATTTGTTGTGATCTTTTCTCTTTGGGCTATATTGTAACTTTCTGCTCATTCTAATGTATGATTTAATGCTTTGTTTTCATCCATTACCAGGCAGGGTTTGTCCCTTTACTAGATTGGCCTTTTTCCCCTGGTCCTGTTGGTAAATTAGTTTTCAGGGTCCCTCTTTGCTTTGTTATAAGCTTTCTCATGATGAAATGTAAACCTAAGGTCAAGGAGTTTTACTGGTGGCCTTGGATGGATGTTGTAGTTGAATGTTTTGTGAGAGACTGTGAGGAATGCAAATGGGTTGATAAGTACCAAGCTCTTTAGAATACTTGTAATTACTTATAGATTACTTTCTAGTTACTTTGTAGTTACTTTTCTAGTTTGGGGTGAAACAAATTAATAACACAGTCTAGGCATCACAGAACATCGGTAAGCAGGTTAACTCTTTTGAAGACAAATGCAAAGACCAGGGGTGCACCACATACAAACGAAAAACACATGAGTAGTTGAAAACTAATGACAGTGAATCTCGAACAATCCAGTAGAGTTCTTCTTTTATTGGTGCTTCTTATAAATGCTTATAAAAACCAGCCAACGTGTTTCGTCCAATAGACAATGGACTTCTTCAGGGCAGAAAAATAATG
Organism: Calotriton arnoldi; assembly: GCA_963921515.1. Lineage (NCBI taxonomy): Eukaryota > Metazoa > Chordata > Amphibia > Caudata > Salamandridae > Calotriton > Calotriton arnoldi. The sequence goes on from CAWUFW010007779.1 coordinate 191,954, forward strand.
GTGTGAGAAGATTCCAATCCTGCAGTCAAATTAATGAGCAGTTTTCCTTACACGCAATGCGATTCCATATGGACCATCTATATGCAATAAGTATTATTAGATATGTATTCTAGAAACAAGATTTGCAGGAATCCACCCGTGTATGAGTCAGAGATATCAGTATTCCGTATCCTTTTTGGTAGGGGTGCTATCCGCCCTATACATGGCACTTCAATGGGTGCCACAGAGATGCAGACCCGTAGATATCCCTCTGAGTACTGGCGTCCGGTTCAAGAAGCACGTCATAGTCATACCAAGGGCGATTGTCATTTCTTCCAACGAGTAATGAATCTGAGTGGGCCTGGTGAGAACGGCACGCGGCGTCGAAACTGAGCTCAAAGGGACATGTCTGAACCATCGGTGGAGAAAAAACTATTTAACAATGGAGCCGATGTCCCTGCGCATTACCAGCAATAGGTGGAGTCACTATACCTCGTGACTCAAAAAGACTTCTTCTAAGATAAACAACTTGCACACGTCCGACCCCAACACTAGATGCTACGAACATGCACAGCATGTGAATCTACAGCACTACATGCCACAAACAGATGCTTACAGGTTAAGTACCATTTTCCTTCATATCTACAAGCGCCCAATTCCCTTTACTGCCAGGGTCATCTGACCTGGAGACGCCTGTGAAAGGATGGGTATAAGCAGGTGAGTGACAGCGCTGTAGCAAAGAGGGTTGTTCTAGTATACATCCTCGTACATGTCCTCGTAGACACTACACTGAAATGTTGAATGATGTACAATGACGCTTGTTATTGTTCTGGCTTATAAAAAGAAAGGCAGAGTTCGGCTAAATTTTAATGTATGGTGAAGTAGCCTGTTCACATATTAAATGCAGAATATGCTGTTGTACCACGCTGTATCTAAGTGCTTCAAGACACCAAATAATCTCTCTAATTGTTCATTGTTGTTTTCAGTGGGTGTGTGTTTGCTGCAACTGAGCACAGGCTTTGTTGTTTACAATTTTTTAAGTCTAGATACCATCATGTCAGAATAATAGCTCACTTTATATCTTTTTGTAGGAACTGTGAGGATGTCTTTATGCGTGAAGACTGTGAAATCCTGTACCAGTTTGTATATGCTGCACACAGACCATTGGCTTCAGCAGCTGGGGAATTCCTTTATAAAAGGTAACCAGTCCTCTGCAAATGCAAATCTTGCTGATGTACAGATCTAGTTTTAGTGTACTTCTTCTTAGGTGATGTTTATAAGTTTTTGTAAACACAAACTTGACCAACTAAAGAGCACAATGAGAGCGAAGCTTGTGTTGTCTATGATGTCATTCAGTACCCTGAGGTGAAAAACATTGCTGATATTCACTCTTTCTTATTTACAATTTTGTGTTATTTATGGCTCACCCAAAGCATCTGCCCCTGCTTTCAACAATGTAATAATAGAGCGGCTATAGTGGGGCTCATGCAACACAACCTCACCTGCTCCAGGATCCAACCCTGTGTTACACCAGGTGTCCTGCTTCCCACCTCTACAACCTAGATATCACACCCAATAAAAAAGAATTTCTAACATTCCATCTCGAAATACCCTCAGCATTACCCCCCTCTCCAAACCAAAACATAAGTGGTGTCCTGCCACCCTCCCGCATCGCCTTCTTCATTTACCACCCCTCCCTACCCACATTTGAACAAAAAGCCTGATGTCCTGCCACCCACACACCCTCTCTTTAGTCCCTCCCCCCCACAGCCCAAATATATACAAATAATGCCTGACCTCCTGCAACCCACCCCTACCCACTCTTTGTTCCTTCCCTCCCCTTTCTCACCCAAAGCGCTGCTCTCCACCACAACAGAGAGCTGACATCCTCTGTGAGAACATTGTCAGACCTATCTGCCTTGTCAGTCTAGCCTGGAATTCCCTTATATCATAGTTTTATCAGGAAACAACTTTTGTTCCCCACTTTTCCTGTGTCATTTCAGTGAATAACCAGATTTTGAGTCTGGTATTCACAGTAGTTGCCCTCAGTGTGAGCCATACAGACAGTTTGATAATATCAACAGCAGGTATTTGCATGAAATGTTGCGGTTAGAGTACGGGTAAGGAACACTGCACTTGTTGTACCAATGGAAATCTTAACCAAACTGTCCGAAACTGAAGACTTTACCCAGTCCCAAAGCTTGTCATCCAGAGACCCTATATGTTGGAAAATGTGTGCAGACATCCCTCCACTCATAAATGTCTTTCGAAGAGATCCTACACCAGTCCGTTCCACTGTACCACTGTTCAGTCAGAGGGTCTGTGAGGCTACCTCATTCCCATGCTATATCTATTTATGTTTCCTTCAGGAAGAATGTAGCTCGAGGTCACCCATACACCAAGCGCAATGATCCAGTGTGTCACCGATAAATCTTGCCTCAATATTTTGATAATTCAAAACCCACCTTCTTCCAGAACTCCAGGATTCGGGGGCAAGAATATATGGTTTGGAGGAAAGTGCCATCTTCCCTATGACATATTAGCGCAAGCTCGATCAGGTAGCATGAGATGAAACCTAGTTGTATTATAGTGTGCCTGGTGTGAAACTTTAAGTGAATCACCTGAAGACTCGTCTGGATGACTACACTCCTCAGATGCATGAGATCCTCTCCCTTGTTGGTGTTGTCCAGCCCTGCCCCCCACATCCCCCCACACACACACCTAGGGGCCTTGTAAGACAGCCATCATATTATTCACCAGCATCCTTTAGATCTTAGAGGTTTCCCAGTAGTAAATTTCTCCATCAGAATTCTGGCTTTAATACATAAATAATCTGTAGTATTATGCCAGTCAATACTCTACAACACCAAAGGTGTGCTTGACCTCCAGCTATCTGAGTATGTTTAGTCTTTCTAATCCTGACGCCCAACATATATCAGAGGAACAGTTCTTCTAGTCACATGCACTACTTTCAAGTACTTTCTTCCAGGGCGCTTCTTGCTGTGCAGCAAATTAATCTGTCTGAAAGGACAAAATGAGTGGTTTTGTGGATAGTAAGCCATTTCTAGTTTTACTCCGTTGTTCCTGCTGTTCTTTTTTAGCTTTTTCTTTGCAGCTCTTGAATACAAATAAATGTAGTTTGCCCTACATATGTCATGGGATTTCCTCATCCTTTAACCTATATTTGCCAGAGGCAAATATCTGCAGAGTTGCTGACACTACTTGTTACTACGGGGGTTATCTGAAAGAGACACGTTAGTGACAGATTCCTTACCTTAGAATATCCCCAGGCGTCAGGCTGGATCCGGAAAGTTTTTGCGTAGCAGTACCCTTGCGCGTCGGTAGGCGGCGTCGTGCGGCTCCGCGTCCGTCGTCGGCGTCGTGATCGCCGGGATGACGTCGCGGGCAGTACTTAGACGCCGCCCCTGCGCGCTGACGTCAGTTCTTCTTTTTCCGCGCCAGTAAGCGCAGATCCGGGAAGAGCAGTGCCCTAGTCAATTTTTGACTAACTTTTTTGTGAATTTTTTCACTGTTTCTTTCGAGTCTTCATCGACTCCTAGGTGTCAGTAGGGATGCCCGGCTTCAAGCCATGCAACGCCTGTGGTCGCATGATGTCGATCACAGACCCGCATCTGGAGTGTCTCTTCTGTCTCGGCCGAGACCACGACACGAAGTCGTGCCCTGACTGCCGGAAACTTCACCCGAAGGCTTTGCGAGAGCGGTCTCGAAAGCTGCTCGAGGTCCGGCAGTCGGCTCCGCGCCGCACCAAGCCCCGGTCCCGGGAGAGGTCGAGGGGCCGGTCGCGGAGTCCCCGCCGGTCGTCGGAGTCCAAGTCTTCGCGCTCCTCGGGTAAGTCGAAGCACAAGAAGTCGAAGAAGCGTCATCGCTCTAAGACTTCGCCTCGCCGGTCCCGCGACTCGGCTGAGGCCCCAGTCGGCACCGTCCCCGCCCCCGCGGCCCCGGACGTGCCTATGGAGCCGCCCCCGCATTACCCGTCCTCTCCGGGTTCGGGGGCGACTCCGGCCGAAATACAGGAATTCCTGTCGGCCATGGCCCGCCTCTTCGGGCCTCAAGGTCCCTCCGGTGCGCCTTCGGGCCCCGCGGGCCCTGATGGGGTTGCTCCGGCGTCGCCGACGACTCCGGTCCCGGCGCCGCCTGTCCCACCAGCCTTCATCCCGGCCTCGGCTCCGGCCCCGGCCTCGATCCCGGCTCCGGTGGTGCCGCGACCCCCATCGACGCCGGTTGACCTAACCACGCCTCCGCCGACGCCGATGTCCCCGGTGCCGTTCCTGACGCCGTCCGGGGCTCCGGACGGCGTCGGTCCCCGGCTCTCTCCGGCTCCGGACATGGAGCCGGACCGACGTCGCTCGACGCCGGCTCCGGCGCCGATGAGACCTTGGATCCCAAATGTCCCTCCTCCTCCATATTTTGAACCTGAGGAGGACCAAGAGAGCTGGGAGGGGTCCGAAGACCTTCTCACACAACAGTGTGAGTATGATCAGGACTGGGCTGAGGAACTTGGGGATGCCAGTGGTCTAGACACCTCCCCTGACACTGGCATGCTGTCTCCTCCCGTGGCTACGGAGGAGGGAGCTAATTTCGCAACGGTGTTGCGTGAGAGCAGCTGGAGCCTTACATCTCCAATTGCCTACTGTGGCTGTCAGGACTAATCTCCTGACGGAAGTGCTTCAGCCGGCAGCTTCCTCCTCGGAGACTGTGCTGCCGTTTAATGATGCACTCACTGACGTTCTTTTGGGCGCCTGGTCCAAGCCCACCACAGGGGCTCCTGTGGATAGGAACGTGGCCCGACGCCATCGCCCTGCTCCGGGCGACCACTTGTTTCTCTCCCAACATCCCACCCCCGAGAGCTTGGTTGTCCAAGCCTCTGCCTCCCAAACCGCCTTCCCTACCGCCCCTCCGGATAGGGAATCCAAACGCCTGGACCAATTTGGGAAGAAGGCTTTTTCTTCCTCCAGTGCTGGCTTGCGGTCCGTCAACACTGCTTGCCTTTTGGGCCGATATACCCACTCCCTGTGGGATTCGGTGGCGGCTGTTTTGCTGCAGTGTTCTGAGAAGGTCCAGACACTGCTTACCCGCGCCATTGCGTAAGGAAGAGATGCGGCTAAATACACCATACGTTGTGGCCTTGATACCGCCGACTCGCTGGGCAGATCGCTTGCGCTACGTCGCCACGCCTGGCTGAGAACAACTGGTTTCTCGGGTGATGTCCAGAATACACTCATGGACATGCCCTTTGATGGAGTCGGTCTTTTTGGTTCAAAAGCAGACCATGCGCTGGAGCGTTTTAAGGACTCAGGGGCTACTGCCAAGTCCCTGGGCCTTTCTGTTGTACGCCCTCCGCTCACCTCTGCTTTTCACCCCTTTCGTGGCCACGGAAGGGGCGCCCAGTCATGTCAGCTGCCCAGCCACCGGCCCACGCAGCAAGCGTCTTCGTGTGGCCAAGGACGTGGATACCGCCGTGGCGGTTCGGGCAACCAGCGTGCGGGTCAGGCCACTACCTCCAACCCGTCCGCGGCCTCCAAGCCCTCCTAGTCCTTCCTTTCAGGTGCACAGCACGCCAGTAGGGGGCAGGGTCCGCCATCACCTTCACCACTGGCGTCCCATCACCTCGGACAGGTGGGTCTTGGACATTGTCCGAAGGGGCTACTCCCTCCCCTTCGAGACCACCCCCTCAGCCATGCCACCTCAATTCCACCGCATGTCAGGGGATCACTTGGTGCTTCTGCAGAAGGAAGTCACGGCCCTCTTGGCCAAGAGGGCCATCGAGCATGTTCCGACCCCCAAGTAGGGCGTGGTTGCTACTCCCACTACTTTCTGGTGCCCAAGAAGGACAAGGAGGACATGCGTCCTATCTTGGACCTCCGGAACGTCAATCGCTTCCTCCGGAAGGAGAAGTTCAAGATGCTCACCCTAGCTCAGGTCTTGACTGCCCTCGACCCTGGAGACTGGTTGGTAGCATTGGACTTGCAGGACGCTTATTTCCACATCCCCGTCCTGCCGGCCCACCGGCGTTACCTACGGTTCACGGTAGGCCTCGAGCATTTTCAGTTCACCGTGCTCCCCTTTGGCCTTACAAGTGCCCCTCGGGTGTTCACGAAAGTGATGGCGGTGGTCGCAGCTCATCTGCGCCGGGCAGGGGTTCCAGTCTTCCCCTACCTCGACGACTGGCTGCTGAAGGCGGGCTCGTCCCAGGCAGTCGTCTCCCACCTCCAGACTACGGCCGGACTCCTGCACTCGCTGGGGTTCTCCATCAATGTGCCAAAGTCGCATCTGATTCCTTCTCCACAGCTCCTTTTCATCGGAGCAGTTCTGGACACGCAGTTTCGGGCCTATCCTCCCGAACGGCGAGTCCGGGATATTCAGGCTATGATTCCAATCTTTCAGCCTTTATCCTGGGTTTCGGTACGGATGACCCTGAGGCTGCTGGGCCTCATGGCCTCCTGCATCCTGCTAGTCGATCATGCCAGATGGCATATTCGGGCTCTGCAGTGGGACCTGAAGTTCCAGTGGGCGCAGCACCAGGGCAACCTGTCCGATCACGTCCAGATCTCGGAGGGGGCTGCAAAACAGTTGCAGTGGTGGCTCTCGAACCGGCAATGGGTCATGAGCAGATCCCTCTCCCTTCCCCAGCCAGAGCACACAGTTGTGACGGACGCGTCCCTTCTGGGATGGGGCGGTCACATGGGAGAGGCGGAGATCAGAGGCCTCTGGTCTCCGGCGGAGTCCCGGCTCCATATCAACCTTCTGGAGCTCCGGGCGATCCGACTTGCACTCAAGGCATTCCTTCCCTCTGTCAAAGGGAAGGTAGTGCAGGTGTTCACAGACAACACCACCGCCATGTGGTACTGCAACAAACAAGGCGGGGTGGGGTCGTGGACCCTCTGTCAAGAGGCTCTGCGCCTCTGGACATGGATGGAACATCAGGGCATGTTCATGATGGTTCAACACCTGGCAGGTTCCCTGAACGCCAGGGCGGACGAACTCAGCCGCAGGTGCATGATGGATCACGAATGGCGTCTTCACTCGGAAGTGGCGCAAGGTCTCTTTCTGCAGTGGGGAGAGCCTTGGTTAGATCTATTCGCCACCGAAGAGAACGCGCAATGTCATCAGTTCTGCGCGTTGGAATTTCCAAGGCGGCACTCGCTCGGCGACGCTTTTCGTCGCGAGTGGAGTTGCGGTCTGTTGTACGCCTTTGCGCCTATACCACTTCTACCCAGAGTGTTGAAGAAGATTCGGCGCGACCGGGCCCAAGTCATCCTTGTGGCTCCGGACTGGGCTCGAAGAGTTTGGTATCCTGAGCTACTCAGTATGAGCGTCGATCCCCCGATCCGTCTGCCTCTTCGGGAGGATCTTCTGTCGCAGCAGCAGGGGACAGTCCTCCACCCGAACCTGTCCAGCCTCCACCTGCTTGCGTGGAGATTGAGCGGCGGCAGTTGATTCCTTTCGACTTGCCTCCCGAAGTTTGTGATGTCATTCTGGCAGCCAGGCGTCCCTCCACTAAGGTGGTATACGCCTGCAGGTGGAACAAGTTTGTGGCATGGTGCAAAGCAGAGGCTGTGAATCCCCTCTCTGCCCCTCTTTCTGAGGTTCTTCTGTTCCTTCTTTCACTGGCCCAACAGGGTTCTGCCCTGGGTACCATCAAGGGCTATCTTTGTGCCATTTCGGCCTTTCTCAGGCTTCCTGATCAGCCCTCCCTTTTCAAGTCCCCTGTTGTTAACAGGTTTCTAAAAGGCATTACACACCTCTTCCCTCCTGTTCCGTTTGTGATGCCTCAGTGGGACTTGAACTTGGTTCTTACCTTTCTCATGTGCGCTCCCTTTGAGCCTCTACATAACTGTCCTCTTCGTCTTCTGACTCTGAAGACAGCCTTTCTGTTGGCCATCACCTCCGCTCGGCGGGTGAGTGAGCTCCAGGCTCTATCATGCAAACCTCCCTTTCTGTCTGTCCATCCAGACAAGGTTGTTCTTAGGACGCGTCCATCCTTCTTGCCAAAGGTGGTTACTGCCTTCCACATTGGGCAGACCATCACTTTGCCCACCTTCTTTCCGCCTCCGCATCCTTCCAGAGAGGAAGAGAGGCTCCACCGTCTGGACCCAAAACGTGCGCTTTCCTTTTATATTAACCGCACACAACACTTCCGGGTGGATGACCAGTTCTTTGTTGGCTACGTGGGCGCCAAAAAAGGTCGGGCGGTGCACAAGAGAACCATCTCCCGCTGGGTGACCTTGTGTATCAAAGCCTGCTATTCTTTGGCTAAGAAGGAGCCTCCTGTTGGGCTGCGTGCCCATTCCACCAGGGCAACGGCTGCTACCACGGCTTTGGGCCGCGGTGTTCCGCTGCAGGATATCTGTCAGGCAGCTACGTGGGTCTCGCTGCACACGTTTACAAAGCATTACTGCCTTGACAGTCAGGTCCGGAGGGACAGCTTCTTTGGCCGTTCTGTCCTCCGGGACTTTCTTGTCTGATCTTTGTTCGCAGACCCACCACCGGGGTTGGTATTGCTGGGGTATCTATTCTAAGGTTAGGAATCTGTCACTAACGTGTCTCTTTCAGATGCACAAGTTACTAACTTGTGTAACGATATATCTGTAAGAGACAGTAGTTAGTGACAGATTCCTTACCGCCCCACCCATCCTCCCCGTTCTGCGAACTGATTTCTAGGGTTAAGGACATCCCTTTCAGGGCCCTAGTATTTTTCAGACACCTATGTCAGCTTCTTGCATGGCTCTGCGTTCCTGGCGCGGAAAGTCGTGTACAGAACTGACGTCAGCGCGCAGGGGCGGCGTCTAAGTACTGCCCGCGACGTCATCCCGGCGATCACGACGCCGACGACGGACGCGGAGCCGCACGACGCCGCCTACCGACGCGCAAGGGTACTGTTACGCAAAAACTTTCCGGATCCAGCCTGACGCCTGGGGATATTCTAAGGTAAGGAATCTGTCACTAACTACTGTCTCTTACAGATATATCGTTACACAAGTTAGTAACTTGTGCATTTATACTTTGGCGGCTATGGAACATCAGCCGAAAATTGGCGGATGTTACATGCAGCTAGAATGTATAGCAAGGTACCCACTCTAAATCAGGCAGACGGGACATCCACCAATATTTGGTAGGTATCCTCCGCCTAAGTATTGTGTTTCGGAAAGGATTTGGTTTATGAAATGCGAAGTCATCAAAATTTCAATATGTAGTAGGCAGGCCTTCAGCATTTGCAGGCAATTGCAGGCAAGCTTCAGATTTTACCTTTCGAGAGAATTGGGTGACATTAGTCTACAAATGTACTGATACGTTCTGTTCGGTTATGTGCACTCCTAATGGGTCTGTATCTAGGTTGAATCGATTCAGTATAAAAATTGGACTCGGAAATTGTGTGGTCTGCGAGAAAGAATTTCTTTATTTAAAGATTTCTAAAGCGCAGACCAGACCTAGAGGCGGTCAAACCAGTGTGCCGCTCGAAGAGAGGTGTATGCTTGAGGAACTGGTACAAATAGTATTAATAAGTTCACAGTATAATCCAAGGTAAATTGTGATACAATTACAGTGTTTCTTGCAATTATTTTTTCCAGATTTCAAGAAAGCTGTCTGTCAAATGAGAAACTATCAGTTGAAAATTCAGTATCTCTCGTAGGTAGTTTCTATAGCCTCCTTTACCTGTATCCAAACACCATTTAAAAAAACAGAATTGAATCAAATAAAATATTCAACGTACCTACAATTCTGAATTGTTAATGATTCTCCATATTACTTGCTTATTAACCTGTGTTCTTAGTTGCTGGAATCTCATTATTTGACTATATATGTTCCTGTTAATTTTATGTACAATATTTGGAAGTTGGACATGCTGGATATTAGAATTTCTTTTTAAATCATCAGATACATTTTGTTTATCTACAGTTATCCTAAGTGTGGCTGGATGAGGTGAAAGCCCCAAAAGCTCTTCCAACAAAACTACACAGATGTAGCATATAGCAACTTAAATACCCTTTAGTAAAATGTCACAGAATTCATCAGAGAAGATTCTTGTAAGCACTGAATTCATGGCAACTGCTGTCCTCCTAAAACAAGGGCACTTCAGAATGCAGTTTTGATGATGTGTGGGGTAATTACCCAATAAATGTATTATATTCTTAGTATTTTGAACAGCATGTATCATTTGCTGTTTACAGGATGCTCAGCCACGAGGATTCTGTAGATGAAGCTAGATGCAAAGGAAAGGAAAGGTTTGGACTCCATGCTACCTACCTGAAGATATTTGTGAATTTCTTCCTTGAAAGTGAGGTATGAAGAATGCATCTTCTCTAAAGACCACAGATCCAGCAGAATGACCATTCAAATGAATGTTTAACTGAAACATGGCGACTCACATTTATGGGAATAAATGTTTTAGATTTTAGGTGCCCAGGTTAAAATATGTTTAAATATCTCCACTTTTTTTATATTGTCTAGCTCCATGAACATGTTGTGTACTTGGTAGACAGTCTTTGGGACTGGGCAGCTGCTTTCTTGAAGGATTGGGAGTGCATGACTGCACTACTGCTGGAAGATGCAAATACAGAGGACGAAGGTATGTGAATTCATAACCAGTGGTTATCATCAGGTTTACGATAAGCACATATGAACTATTTTGCTTAACTTCATGCTACACCCAATTTATATTCAATACAATGTTTGAAGTGCCACCTAGCTTGTTTATTGGAATTTTAGATTGTAATGTTGTTGAGGTACAGTATACATCCCAAAAACGCATATGCAAGAGTCATTTTTTCATGTAAAAAAATAAATACATTCTGAATTATCGGGAGCCTTTTATAGCAAAGTGATTAATTGTGAAGGCTGACAATGCTTCTAACCTACTATGGCTGTAGTTTCTCATTTGTTTAAAGTACATTGTGCATTGTCTATGTGAATACTACGTTTTAATCTTTTAATTATATTAAACCAAGTATGTTATTTGAAAGCTTATACATAGTGAAATTTCTTTCAAATGCTTTAAAAAAAGTTAGGAAAGTACACTAAGCCAACTATGTTACTAAGAAGAATCGCTTCATGCTTCCATGTAAGAGTCTATTATTTGGTGTCTTGACACTAAGGGTTTGATTAAGAGTCTGGCGGTCCAGGGACTGCCAGACTCACGGGGGCACGGTGGTGGTGGTCTCCCGACCGCCCTATTACAATTTGGGCGGCTGGACCACCCTTGCCCCGCTGCAGCTGCCCGGGTGCCGCCGTTCCCTGAGGTGGGGTGGCAGGGTAGGGGCATTAATATACTTGGCAGGACCGCCGCAGTCCCGCCAAGTATATTACAAGTTTCCTCTCCTCCTCAGTTTTCATGGCGGTTCCTCCTTCATGAAAACCGTGGTGGAGAGAAAACAAAGGGGGCCCTACGGGGCCCCCTGGTGCCTCACATCATGTGGATGCACACAGGTGGGCACAACATGTGCCCCCCTGTGTGCATGCACAACAGTTCCTGCACGGCAAGGATTTAACAGTCCATGCCGTGCAGAAACTCTTTTTGGCGTTCCCATTGCAGTACCCATTTTTAGAGGTACCGCCGTGGGAACGCCAATAAAAAGCCTGCCAGACAGGAGGAAACTCATAATCTGGTGGGCGGCCATACCACGGCTTTGGTGGTGCGGCGGCGGGGTGTACCCGTGCCTCACCACCCAACTCGTAATCAGACCCTACGTCTCCTTTAGACATTGCAAATTGTTTTTCTCTTAACCTTCATAAATTTTTATGGAAAACTTTGTAACTTGTTGAAATTGTGAACTTTTATGCTTTGCCTACGTAGATGTGAAATGTTTGACTTTTGTGACAATTTGTGTTGCAAAAGGTAACCTTGAAGAGAAAAATCCTGCATACATTTTCCATCTAAGCTGAATTTGATAGGAGTAAAAATGATCTTGTAATGCTGTGAAAATGATCTTCAAACTTTGCATCGTATAAAGACAAGCATAGAATAGGAAATATTGCAAACTTGACAAATTGCAAAAATTGGGAACTTCTCAAAACTTTGCTGGCATGAAAAAAAACTTTGCACACCTATGGTCTGGGAAGATTGGCTTTTATCACATGTCATTCATCCACCAGAGTTTGAATATGACAGCCGAACCATCTTGGGAGGCTTATTGAATTAACTCTGCAGAACTTAATTAACAGTTGGCCATAGGACTGCACAAGGCGATCTTACATTTCATAGCTATGAATGCACTTCCAACTACTTTTCGCCATCCAGCTGCTGGACCAACTTTGTGGTAGAGGAAAAGTGATGTCCTCTTCTCATTGGGTAACTAATCATTCTTCAGTTACCGAGGTGTTAGTTGGCAATGCACAGGCCTCTGTTTTCTCAGGTGTAGGATTGATATAAGAAAATTAGCACAACAATTTTTATATTTCTGAGGTTGAGGAATTTGTGGTCCCTTTGAGTATTTCGTTTTAGATGCCTGTAAATATTTTAAAAGAGTATTTACACAAGGGGCATAATATTTGACTTATTCCTGCCCCAAAAGATGCTATGTAGGCCAAATGTAGACAATACTACCTCTGTATAGGAACATAAGCAACCTCAGTCATGTTTCATCTGTGAGATGAAGCTTGAGTTCAAATGGAACAGCGAGCTAAGGACTCAAGTGTTGGCTGCCTAGAGCTGGTTAGGTTGAAGGATTCAACAAGGTAGAGCAGGCAGGGCCGGACTGGCCGTAGTGGGCACCAGGCGTTTTCTTGGTTTGACGGAAGGGTGGGGGGCGGTTTTGGACCAGTGGGGCAATTTTTTGGTACAGGGGGCCGTTTCTGCAGCAGTGATGCAATATCGCCCCCCTGTACAAAAAGCAGCTTGAGTGTTTTCCACTCGCAAATTGCCCCCTACCCCCCACCGCGGCCGGTCCAACTCAATTGCCAGGGTCGGTTTGCGTTCCCAGTCCGGCTCTGAGAGCAGGGGTCTCCAACCTTTTCTGGAATAAGAGCTACTTATGTTCAATGGAAACCCTCCCGGGCTACTAATATTATTAGAAATGTGATAGTAACCACAGAAGGCAAGATGACATTTGTGGACAGCATATACAAGATTACCATCTGTGATCACCTCAGGGATGGTTACTAGCATTGATGTAATAAATGCTTTGTCAATGTAGAATGCCTCTACATGTGTAACACCGAATGGCCATTGCTGCACTGACCCTAGCACCTTGTTGATAATATTAGTAATAACTATCCCCAATGCTGTTTGATTTTTATCACTCAAATATCAGCTTTAAATATATTTTTGAAATGTAACCATTTTTTCCAAACATCAAGTTCGAGGCATATGAGCTGTAGATTGTATACTTGTGCATAGATCGCCATCTGGTGTTGGGCTCGGATGTTTGCAGTTTGTTTTTGTCTTGGAAGAGTCTTTGTAGTCACGAGATAGGTGACTCCTCCTCAGGACGATAGTGCGCATGGGCATCGACTCCATCTCCAGATTGTTTTTTTCCGCCATCGGGTTCGGATGTAAAACGTTGCGCTCCGGGTCGGTGTCATAGTCGATCCCCCTTCGACGCGCAATCCTTCACCGCTCGACGGTATTGTTTCACTCGAGTTCCCCTTCGACGCGCATCCAAGGAATATCCACCAAGACCTTCGATTCCGGTCGTCGACGCGGGCCGTTGGGCCTACCTGCACCATCAGGCCCTGCAGTAAATGGAAAGAACTCCATTTAAGAAATGTCCTTTGTGTGGTGCTAAATTTCCACACACAGATCTCCACGAGGTCTGTAACCTTTGCTTGTCTCCAGAGCACGAGGACAGGGATTGCCAGGCCTGCGATTCCTTTCGACCGAAGAAGACCATACTTGATCGCTAGGCATGACGTCACACGATGGCTCGATCAACTTCCTCGGCGCCGGACGACATCTTCAATGCCAAAATCCAACAGGAATCCAAAGAGGGAAACATCAGCGTCTCCGAGGCAGACGACTCCGATGCCGAGGATCAGCCCATTACTCCAGGACAACGAACTATGAGTACTGAACTCAACGCTCCTCTCCCAGTAAAAACACAAAAGGCTTCGGTGACACCTTCGCCTTCGGGCTCAGGCAAACACCGAGATAAGTCTTCGGATGCCCCGCCCTCGGGCCCGGCTCCAAAGCCGAAAGAAAAGCCTGCAGGCGGCTCGGGACCGAGTCAGCCACGTACCGGTGCCGAAAAACACTCCTCGGCACCGAAAGAAAAATCAAAGTCAAGCAGAGGGCCACGCCCTGTTATATTGGCACCGAAGTCGGCCTCCACGCCCACCACTTCGGCGCCGAAGCAGCACAAAGACAAATCCTCGGATCCGAAGAAACACCATACTCCTTCGGAGCCGAAAACTGCTACACAACTAAAGACTCCGACAAAGCTTAAGGACAGTTCTACCACTCCCAAAGCTAAGTCGAAGCACCACTCGGACCCAAAACCCTCGGTGCCGAAAAAACCGGACGACTCCGAAGAACTATTTCGGCCAGATCCATTGGATCCAAAGCAGAAAACTCTGTGCATTGACCCTCATACAGGTCAGGTTACCCCAGTTCCACCAAAAAAGAGGGCATTGGCCGTTCCAGACCCACATGAGATACCTTTAAAGAGGAAAAACATTGCTACTTCTCCTCTTAGACCTATCTCTCCCATTCAAAACCTTCCACCTATACATCTTTCTCCTACTTCTTCCCTATCTCATTCTTCACCTGCCCTTCAACAGGATGAACAGGACTTTGGGGGTGGGGATGACCACAGTGATGGGCATTTCCAAGAGGATGATGATAACATACATAACATCCCACCACAAGACCTTTGGGATGATTATCATGATATCCCAGATATACCTGAGCCAGACTCATACCCATCCAAACCATCCCCACCATATGACAACATTGGCTTTGCACAACTGATAGACAGGGCAGCCAAGTACCACCAGGTAGAGTTACACTCAGAACCTGCGAAAGAAGATTTCTTAATGGAAACTTTTACTCACTCTCAAAAGTCGTCCACTACCTTCCAATGTTAAAAGGCATGATTAAACATGCCACAGAAATCTTCAAAGACCCAGTCAGGGCTAGGATAATCAACCCACGCATTGACAAAAAATATAAGCCAGCCCCAAACGACCCAGCTTATATTAAACGACAACTCCCTCTAGACTCCCTTGTAGTGTCAAAAGCCCGTAAACGGGCTAGTTCTCAATCCACAGGGGAGGCCCCTCCTCCAGACAAGGAGTCAAAACTGCTGGACCCATCTGGCAAACAAGTCGCGTCTCAAGCAGCCAATTACTGGCGCATTGCCAACGCCCAGGCTTTACTCGCCAGGTATGACAGGGCGCATTATGATGAGCTGGAGACACTTATGCAGCACCTTCCAGACCAGTATAGGGCCAAAGCCAACGACCTTATACAGGAGGGAAAAACCATCACTAATACCTCCATCAAATGTGCTTTGGATGCAGCAGATACAGCATCCAGAGCAGTCAATACAAGCGTTCTGCTGCGCAGGCATGCATGGCTGCGCATCTCTGGCTTTAAACAGGAGGTGCAGTCTCAAATTCTTAACCAGCCATTTGACCAGCAACATCTATCTGGCCCTTCTGTAGACACATCATTAGAGAAAATGAAGAAGAACACAGAAACAGCCAAGTCCATGGGGGCCTTACAATTTCCGGCAAATAGAGGGTCTTTTCGTCGCTCCACTTATAGGGGCGCCTCCAAAACCAGTGGCACAGACAACACCTCTTCATACAAAAGTCCCACTCAATCTTCCCCTAGCAGAGGATATTTTAGAGGGGGCTACAGGGGTAATAATAACAAAGGAAGAGGTCGCGGTAACAATACCCACACTCCCCCGCCTCAAAGCAGTGACTTCCCTACGCTCCCCCCAGACCATTCCACACCGGTCGGGGGATGGCTATCACAGTTCCTACCTGTGTGGCTTTTCATCACCACAGACAGGTGGGTGAGACAAATTATCCAGTATGGTTACTGCCTGGAGCTCACTTTTACTCCACCAAACGTGCCTCCCAGGCATCGACCGATGTCTACGGAACATCTAACACTTCTCAAACAGGAGATTGCCTCCCTTTTACAAAAGCAAGCAATAGAACCAGTCCTCCTACATCAGAAAGGCTCAGGGGTCTACTCCCTTTACTTTCTCATTCCAAAAAGGACGGTACTCTGAGGCCAATATTAGACCTCAGAATACTAAACCTGTACATACAGTCCGACCACTTCCATATGGTCACCCTGCAACAGGTCCTCCCACTGCTCCAACAGGGCGATTTCCTTTCCACTCTAGATCTCAAGGACGCCTACTTTCACATCCCCATTCACCCTGCTCACAGGAAATATCTACGGTTTGTGCTGGATGGTCAGCACTACCAGTTCAAAGTCCTCCCATTCGGGGTAACTACAGCACCCAAGGTATTCACAAAGTGCCTCGCAGTAGTAGCAGCACACTTGCAAAGACAACACATTCATGTGTTCCCTTATCTAGACGACTGGCTCATAACAGCCAGCTCACACAACCACTGTGTTCAACACACACACAAAACAGTTCAGCTCCTGCACGACTTGGGATTCACAATAAATCTCACCAAGTCACACCTGCACCCGTCCCACATACAACAGTATCTGGGCGCTACACTAGATACTTCAAAAGCCATCGCGTATCCCAATCCACTCAGGATACACAGCATACAGGCTCTCATAAAAAGATTTCAACCTCAACACTCACTCCCAGCTCGAGTGTTCATGCAACTAATAGGAATGATGGCCTCTTGCATTTTCATAGTGCCTTACGCAAGACTCCAAATGCGCCCATTACAGGAATGTCTGGCACATCAGTGGAACCAGGCCCAGCTTACAGATCTGGTGTTGGTGGACAGCCGCACACATCGCTCTCTGCAGTGGTGGAACACACAAAACATATCCAAGGGGCGGCAGTTCATAGACCCGGTTCCACAGATTGTGCTAACAACGGTCGCATCGCTCACCGGCTGGGGAGCGCATCTCTTACATTATACCATTCAGGGCATATGGACCCCTCGGCAAAAATTACTCCACATCAATCATTTGAAGTTACTGGCAATTTTCCTTGCCTTAAAATCATTCCAGGTACATCTAGTACACAAAGCAGTCCTAGTCAGGACAGACAATATGACTGCAATGTACTACATACAAAAACAGGGAGGGACACACTCTCTGCAGCTTTCCCGCCTAGCGCAAACCATATGGAGATGGGCCATTCCGCAAAAAATATACCTGTTAGCAGAACACCTACCGGGGCTACACAATCAAATTGCGGATCTACTCAATCGTCAGACACAACAGATTCACAAATGGGAACTTCATCCATAAGTTCTTCATCCATTCTTCCACCAGTGGGTCCACCCAGACATAGATCTGTTCGCCACACACTTAAACGCAAAATGCCCAAACTTCGCCTCCAGGTACCCACACCCATTGTCCAAAGGCAATGCGATATGGATGAACTGGTCAGGCAAATTTGCGTACGCTTTTCCGCCTCTCCCACTCCTTCCATTAGTGGTTCGAAAACTCAGACAACAGTCGCTCACAATGATCCTGGTTGCTCCAACATGGGCTCGACAACCATGGTTCACAACTCTGCTGGAACTTTCACTAGTCCCACATCAAAAGTTGTACCTTTCTCCAGAACTTCTCACGCAGAACCATGGAGAAATAAGACACCCAAATCCAGCTCAATTGAACCTAGCAATCTGGCTCCTGAAGTCTTAGAGTTTGGATACCTGAATCTACCTCCACAATGTATGAATATTATTAAGGAGGCTAGACGTCCTACCACTAGAGCCTGCTATGCAGCCAAATAGAAAAGATTTGTGATCTACTGCAATAACAATGCACTCGATCCTTTAGATGCGACAATTCAGAACATCATTTGTTACCTTTTGCATCCTCAAAACTGTAATCTAGCATTCACATCCATACGGTTACACCTCGCAGCCATAGCTGCTTACCTACAAAATAGACAACATTTGTCGTTGTTTAAGGTACCTGCTATCAAGGCTTTTATGGAAGGCCTTAAAAGAATAATTCCTCCCAGAACTCCACCAGCTCCTGCGTGGAATCTAAACATTATCCTTACTAGGCTCATGGGCCCCCCATTTGAACCTTTGCATAGGAGCGAGCTACAGTTTCTCACATGGAAAGTAACTTTCCTCGTAGCAATCACATCTCTCAGAAGAGTTAGTGAGCTCCAGGCCTTAACCATACAAGAACCCTTCTTGCAAATACATCACAACAAGGTAATTCTTAGGACAAACCCTAAATTCTTACCAAAAGTCATCTCTCCCTTCCTCCTTAACCAGTCTGTTGAGCTACCAGTCTTTTTCCCTCAACCAGACTCAGTGGCAGAGAGGGCTCTTCATACACTAGATGTCAAAAGAGCTATCCTTTACTACATTGAAAGGACAAAAACGTTCAGGAAAACCAAACAACTTTTCGTAGCCTTCTCACCACCACATAAGGGCAACCCCATATCAAAATCAGGACTTGCCAGGTGGATTGTTAAATGCATCCAGATATGCTACCTAAAGGCAAAGCGTACTTTATCTGTTCCTCCTAGAGCGCATTCCACACGCAAACTAGGGGCTTCTATGGCATTCTTAGGAAACATCCCCATAGATGACATCTGTAAAGCAGCAACATGGTCTACACCACACACCTTCACAAAGCACTATTGTGTAGATGTGCAAGCAAAACAACAAGCTACTGTGGGCCAGGCTGTATTAAAAACACTTTTTCAAACTACTGCAACAGATACAGGTACCCACCGCTAAGGAGATAACTGCTGTATAGTCTATGCACAAGTATACAATCTACAGCTCAAATGCCTCGAACGGAAAATGCTACTTACCAGTATGCATCTGTTCTTGGCATGTAGAGCTGTAGATCTGTATACGCCCACCCTCCTCCCTGGTTGCCTGTAACTGTTCCAGTATTATCTTACTTAGATAACTATACATGGGCATCTTTTTTCTATTACTATTATTATTTATATTTCTTTCTAACTCCATCACAACCCTTCATGGCGAAAACAATCTGGAGATGGAGTCGATGCCCATGCGCACTATCGTCCTGAGGAGGAGTCACCTATCTCGTGACTACAAAGACTCCTCCAAGACAAAAACAAACTGCAAACATCCGAACCCAACACCAGATGGCGATCTATGCACAAGTATACAGCTCTACATGCCAAGAACAGATGCATACTGGTAAGTAGCATTTTCCTTTATGAGTTTTCAAAATACACATATTTTCATCTCAAAATACAGGCTTTTCAAATTTGGTGTACATATATGAATTTTACAAAGCAAAAACGCTTTTAATTTAGTTCACTGGGCTGCACCCATGAGACCTATTTACAGGTAACTGGAGAGCTACTCGTTGGAGAAGCCTGAGGTAGAGCAAATCCTTGGGTAGATATTGAATAAGACTAGTGCAGTCACAGAGCCCTATGGCACGCCACAGTTAATTGAGCCAGGAGATGTGGCGAAAAGTATAGTTGAAGTGATCTGTGTGTGTTCAAGTGTAAGGTGATTATCCATTCTGGTCCTTGACCAGAATCCCACTGTGATGAAACACCTGAGGAGAGTGGGTAGAGTTCTATCCAAGAGGTCCAGAAATATAAAGGTGACAGTTTCATACTTATCCACTTGACTTGAGGCCTTCCCATGCAGCTATGATGGATGATTCTACCCCACGGTAGGAGCAGAAACACACCTGGTCTTGGTCCAAGAGTTCTTGGTCCTCAATATAGTAACTGAGTTTAGTGAATATGACTATTCTATAAACTTACCTAGACATTTTTCAAGTATCCACTGTGGTTTATTCAAAAGGTTTGTGGGTGTGATCCAAATCTCTGGATGAATAGGTCATTATGCCTCTTCCTGTTTTCAATAGCTTCCCTTAGCATGCTATGACCCTTAACAGACTTGAAAATCTCATAACCTCACGGTAATGCAAAAAAAAGCCAAAAACAAAATAGGAGCTGCCCTTAGTTTTTATGGTACAGGGCCTATGTGAGGTAATTAGCACTCCAAAACACACAAGATGATGGACGGAATGTTGCACATTGGCAAACATTCACCCCCAGTCACAGATCTGGGTCTAATCCATCGTTATTTTGCTTCACCACGCCACCCCAGTTCAGACATAGCCATATGCAAATCAGTCTTGACCCTGTGCCTCATGGGAACAGTCCAGACCGAACTGCCAAGCCATGTCTTCCCTGGACCGGAATCAAGCATCCTAGGACCGGTTTCGGGCTTTCAGCCCTCATCAGCCAGGATAGCTTGACTCCAGTGGCGTAGTGAGCACGGGACCCACATCTGGGCATACCCTTCCCACTTAGGGCGAAATGCAAAACACACAAGATGATGGACGGAATGTTGCACATTGGCAAACATTCACCCCCAGTCACAGATCTGGGTTTAATCCATCGTTATTTTGCTTCACCACGCCACCCCAGTTCAGACATAGCCATATGCAAATCAGTCTTGACCCTGTGCCTCATGGGAACAGTCCAGACCGAACTGCCAAGCCATGTCTTCCCTGGACCGGAATCAAGCATCCTAGGACCGGTCTCGGGCTTTCAGCCCTCATCAGCAAGGATAGCTTGACTCCAGTGGCGTAGTGAGCACGGGACCCACGTCTGGGCATACGCTTCCCACTTAGGGCGAAATGCAAAACACACAAGATGATGGACGGAATGTTGCACATTGGCAAATATTCACCCCCAGTCACAGATCTGGGTTTAATCCATCGTTATTTTGCTTCACCACACCACCCCAGTTCAGACATAGCCATATGCAAATCAGTCTTGACCCTGTGCCTCATGGGAACAGTCCAGACCGAACTGCCAAGCCATGTCTTCCCTGGACCGGAATCAAGCATCCTAGGACCGGTTTCGGGCTTTCAGCCATCATCAGCCAGGATAGCTTGACTCCAGTGGCGTAGTGAGCACAGGACCCACGTCTGGGCATACCCTTCCCACTTAGGGCGAAATGCAAAATACACAAGATGATGGACGGAATGTTGCACATTGGCAAACATTCACCCCCAGTCACAGATCTGGGTTTAATCCATCGTTATTTTGCTTCACCACGCCACCCCAGTTCAGACATAGCCATCTTGTGTGTTTTGCATTTCGCCCTAAGTGGGAAGGGTATGCCCAGACGTGGGTCCCGTGCTCACTACGCCACTGGAGTCAAGCTATCCTGGCTGATGAAGGCTGATAGCCTGAAACCGGTCCTAGGATGCTTGATTCCGGTCCAGGGAAGACATGGCTTGGCAGTTCGGTCTGGACTGTTCCCATGAGGCACAGGGTCAAGACTGATTTGCATATGGCTATGTCTGAACTGGGGTGGCGTGGTGAAGCAAAATAACGATGGAATAAACCCAGATCTGTGACTGGGGGTGAATGTTTGCCAATGTGCAGCATTCCGTCCATCATCTTGTGTGTTTTGCATTTCGCCCTAAGTGGGAAGGGTATGCCCAGACGTGGGTCCCATGCTCACTACGCCACTGGAGTCAAGCTATCCTGGCTGATGAAGGCTGATAGCCTGAAACCGGTCCTAGGATGCTTGATTCCGGTCCAGGGAAGACATGGCTTGGCAGTTCGGTCTGGACTGTTCCCATGAGGCACAGGGTCAAGACTGATTTGCATATGGCTATGTCTGAACTGGGGTGGCGTGGTGAAGCAAAATAGCGATGGATTAAACCCAGATCTGTGACTGGGGGTGAATGTTTGCCAATGTGCAGCATTCCGTCCATCATCTTGTGTGTTTTGCATTTTGCCCTAAGTGGGAAGGGTATGCCCAGACGTGGGTCCCGTGCTCACTACGCCACTGGAGTCAAGCTATCCTGGCTGATGAAGGCTGATAGCCTGAAACCGGTCCTAGGATGCTTGATTCCGGTCCAGGGAAGACATGGCTTGGCAGTTCGGTCTGGACTGTTCCTATGAGGCACAGGGTCAACACTGATTTGCATATGGCTATGTCTGAACTGGGGTGGCGTGGTGAAGCAAAATAAAGATGGATTAAACCCAGATCTGTGACTGGGGGTGGATGTTTGCCAATGTGCAGCATTCCGTCCATCATCTTGTGTGTTTTGCAATTAGCACTCCACACAGTTTAATAGGACTTAGCAAGCTCTGTATAGAGCAGCAGACCACTATATGCAATGAATATCTGACCAGAATATATTCGGGTTCACTTATTTTTATTTGTAATTAATAAATGACCTTGTGAAACCGAATCTTAAATAATTATTATTATTAGGAGTAGTAGTACAATCAGCTGCTGTAGAGCCTTTACATTTCCCTATAAAGTGTTTCCTATGCAGAGCCCAAAAAAGATAAAGAGGTTTAGTGTTGTGGATTTGATTAGTTATAGTTTGATTAGCAAAGTTATTATGGCCTAACTAAATGCTAGATGGCCAGGAATGCGTTGGATACATGGCAGAAGGAGGTGCCAGTGTTATGATGTTAGAATGAAGAATGAATGCCTGCCAGAGTGTACCTTGTGGAAACAGGTGATAGAAATTATATTTTAAGCAGAAAAGGTGAGATATCCAACAGGGCTGTAATAACAGAATTTGACCATGTTGAAAGGCGAAGATACGGTGAACCCTACATTGCCATTGTACATGTTTGGCTACAGGCAACCAGAGGAGAGCAAATAGGGTTGATGCAGTTTTTCACTTTACTTGGTACCCAGCAGGAGACAGGATGCAGTATTATGAACTCTTTGGAGCTTATGGAGGATGAATGTTGGGAAAGAGAGTTAAATGTTAATACTGTATTCTTGGAACAGACCTTTGACGGTAACATTAAATAAGGGAGAATCCTTTTGAGCGTGTTGTAGTGATAGAAACGAGAGTAGACCATGGAGTTAATGCGAGGAGCCAAAGTGAAGACAGATAGTATGAGACTCATGCCACATTTTTTTAACAGAGATGGAAGGTTTAAGGCAAAGCCAATGGTTAATTTACAGATGGAGGACGGTCAGTACTCATGGTAGGAATTGGGAATGAGAACCTCTGTTTTAACTCTTTTAAGTTTCAGCCATTTGTCTTGTATCCAGTGGTGCACATTTTGGGAGTAGAGGCCAAGGTTTATGTCCATCATGACGAGTATCCATAAGGGCATAAACGCTATACAATATTACATGCTGATTGTGCATGGGCACATAGCGGTAGGGCCTTGGCATTTGTGATCGAATTGAGGAATTTTACGCCATGCGTTACCATTCAATGCTTTAGTGGTGTTAATGATTCTGTGATTGGGCCCCGTATGGCTATGCCATAACTTACATGGATTGTATCTAGACAGTTGTCAGCATACAAGATAATATCTTGGTATGTGATTGCTATTCCTGCATATTTTGAAATATTTCTCTGCATCTAATGCAATGCCTGGGTATTTGAGGATGCACTTGGTTATGCCTAGGCATCCCGGGTCATTTGCTTGAGTTTGTGTCTTGGCATTTAAAACGGTGCCTTTGTAAAGGATGTGCCTTAGCATGTGAGGCTGCTCCTAGGCAGTTGAAGCAATGTAACATGAGTGAATTGGGCATATGATGGCTGTACCTGGGAACATGATAACTTTGTAGTTGTCCTATGAAGGCTTTATCCCTTGCATATTCTGACCCCCACCCCCATTTAACATATTATTGCAACACCAGAGGTAATATGTGTTTGGCAACTAAATTAGCACAGGAAGTGATGTCACTGAAGAAAAATTAAATTGTGCAAGATTAATAAAGTGACAAAGTTACTAAAGAAAATAAATGCTGTTTCGGGGGTGTCATGGGTGTTTGATAGTGTTTAAAGTGGTGATACTCATTGTCAAAGGTGATTTGATGTTACTTCTGCAACCACTGACATTTTAGTGAATTGATTTAATTGTCAGTAAGTCTAAAATTAAATATGATGGGCCTCCTGATTCACAAAAGTAACTTACACTTTTGATTAATTTACACTTTTGAGTAAATTTACTACTTTTTATTTATTCACAAAATCCAAGTGTATGTTCTTAAAAAAACAAAAAGTAGTAGGTCCAGCACCACTCATGGTCAACCACTGATACTGCAACTAACACCCATAGAAAGTAAGGGAGCTGAGAAATTGATATAACACCTATAGGAAATAATGTTAAATGATATTAAATTATTTAAAATAGGTAAAAATATAAATAAATAAAATGTAATGTTAATATGCACAAATAGTACGTATTTAATTATCAAATATTTTAATATCCTGTTTTGATTTAAACAATACTTTTTATTAAAATAACCATTTTAGCAAAATCTAACTAAATTAATTTTAATTAATTCTATATATCACTTTTAATAATTCTGCAACCACAGACATTTAATGTAATTGTTAGTAAGCCTAAAATTAAACATTATGGGCCACCTGATTCACAAAAGTAACTTACATTTTTGAGTTATTTACACTTTTAAGTAAGTTTACTACTTTTTGTTTAGCCACGAAATCCAAGTATAAGTTCCTAAAAACACAAAAAAGTTGTAAGTCCAGCACCACACATGGACAACTGCTGGTACACCAGCAAACCATGGAAAATAAGGGAGGTGGGGTATTAATATATCACCCGTAGGAAATAATGTTAAATTATATTAAATTATTTTAAATAGGTTAAAATATAAATAATTATGATTTAATGTTAATATACACTAATAGTACGTATTTAATTATCTAATATTTTAATATCCTATTTTAAATTAAAAGATAACGTAACAATTTTTATTAAAATATCATTTTTATTAAAATAGAACTAAATTAATGTTAATTAATTTTATATATAACTTTTAATAATTATTAATGCATAATAAAAATATTTTTTCCTATAGGTGGGAATTTACTTTCTGATTTAAGCTTAAGAAAAATAATTTTAATTTAATGTAGCTCCATTAATGAACGATTTAGTTAAAAATAAATAGTGATGTAGCATTTTTTTCTGCTTTGTTCTACATTTAAAATAAATAAATGAAATAAATCTACATTAATGTCTAATATAAATGTATTTTTAATATTTCATTTTTTTTATTTTCCCCCAATACTTTACCATAGGAAGACTGTGCATTTGGGGCAGAGATCCCTGCCTGGTAATGTATAGGAAAAAATAAAAAAGCTTGTTTAACGTGAAAATAAATATTAAAAATATTTTATGTTAAATGTTAATGGAAATTAATTTTATATATTTATTTAAAATTTAGAACAAAATAAACAAAAAGATCTTGACATCATTACTTGTAGTCAAAACACTGCCCCTTGTTCACCTTAATTGTGTTGGAATTAATGTGCTGGTCTACTGTGTCCAGCTTATCCATTTGTTTGTTGTACCTTTAATAATTTTGTGTGTTGGGAACAGAAGATCACCGAAAAAAATCAGCAGTTGTAATAATTTTCCTTATCTATGTCTTCTGTCTTTATCGTTATTATCTGTTTCGTGTCTTATTTTTCAAAAGACTAAAGAATGAATATAATTTGCTCGCAGCCCTCAGCAGTGCCCAGGAGAGGGCTCTCATTGAAGTCATCTTAGCAAGTGTGCGGCAAGCTGTTGAAGGCCATCCTCCAGTGGGAAGAGGAGCAGCCAGGAAAGTCTGTGATTTTATTTCATTTTCCTTGCATGACATGATTACAACACATGCACATTGTGTGACTTGCAGTCAGAAAATGTTTCCCATGACAGTCTACACAGCACAAAGCCATTATGCAGCCGATAAAGTAACTTATGCTAGAAATCTTATACTGAACCCTTGACCTCGTATCAAAACACACACAATTATCTATGCTGATCATGTAGTTTCTGTTATCAAGCTTCACAATTAAAAGATGTGCGGTAGCGGGTAGATGGGAGGGGCACTCGATGGTACTGTGCTCGTTTTATATCCCCCCGGGACTCCACACTATTGCCTTCCCATAGATCAGCTCGTTCCTGATGGGATTGCCCCTGGGCACCCTTCTAGTGGGTGGGGATGCGAACGCAGTCATGGACCCGGAGCTGGACCAGTCCAGTGCACAGGTGGGCCGGAAGGGGGAGCGAGATCTGTCGGGCTTCCTGACGGCCATGGGCTTGGTGGATTTGTGGCGAGCACATAACCCATTGACACAACAATACACATACTACTCTGCGCGCCAAGACTCCTTTTCTAGAATTGACTATCTCTTTACACGAAATGACAAGGTGGAAGAATTTGCTCACCCAATACACATGGCAAGGGGCATCTCAGATCATTCCCCGGTGAGTGTGGTCATTAAGGGTCCGCCCATTAACAGAGCAACGTTTTCGAGGATTGACCCCAGGCAGTTGCAAGACCCAATACTTAGAGATAAAATCCGGGAGAGCTCGGACCTGTACTTCAAAGAGAATGTGGGGTCAGTAGAATCACACATAACTTTATGGGAGGCCTATAAGCGGTGCTGAGGGGGCAGTTGCAGGTTCTAATTGGGGCCAAAAAGAAAGAAGAGGCTCTACAAATCCGGTCATTAGAGCAGGAAATACTTCAAATGGAGGGGGAAACGACGATCGGGACCAATAACGACTTACGTCATAGACTAGCACTGCGTCAGCCTGACCTGCGCGCCTTAGCAGACAGCGAAGCGAGAGCATATGCCCTGGCAACGCAGCCTCGTTTATACCATGTGGGTGACAAAGCATCAAGGCTACTGGCCTGGTTGGAGAAACGAGATAGGGATCGATCATGGGTGACTGGGGTAAGAGACAAAGCAGGGATACTGGGAATATCGAGTGTAGAAATAGCAGAGGCTTTCGCTGCCCACTTTAAGGGGATATACGCATCCGTCAGCACTAGATCCGAAAGCGATTGTGAGGAACTACTGAGGGATTTCTCGTTGCCCACACTAACTGAGACATTAGACGCTGACCTTACGGAGGAAGAACTAACAGGGGCCTTGGGATTCCTCAAATCAGGGAAGGCAGCAGGTCCAAATGGACTCCCAGTCGAGTTATACAAAAGCCAAGCCTCCATAATAACAACACCATGACTAAACATGTTATCGCAGGCACGTGAGAAGGGACAACTCCCGGTAGACCAACGGGCGGCCACCATTGTGATGATACACAAGGCTGGTAAGCCTCTGGACCAATGTGGCTCCTATCGCCCAATCTCCTTGATCAACGTGGAGGTAAAAGTACTAGCCAAGGTTTTGGTCAATAGGCTGGCGCCTGTCATCTCAGCGGTAATCCACGTCGATCAATCGGGCTTTATGCCCAATAGGAGCACTCGCCACAACCTGCGGAGGTTGTATGGGGTGCTCCACATGACGAGCGATCCCGCTGCCCTACAGACGGCATTGATGGCGCTGGACGCATTGTTGGCGTTCGACAGTATAGAATGGTCCTATCTGTTTATGGTGCTCCGTAGGCTGGGCTTCGGCCGCAACTTCTGTAGCTGGGTAAGGCTGCTGTACTGGGAACCTCAGGCCCAAGTACGAGTCAATGGAGCGTTGTTAAGACCCTTTCAGCTGCAGAGAGGCACTAGACAGGGATGTTCCCTATCCCCATTGTTGTTCGTCCTCGCATTGGAGCCACTGGCACATTGGATTAGGAAAGACCCGATGATCTGGGGCATAGGGGCACCAGGGGGGTGGGAGGAGCGAATTTCACCCTATGCGGACGACATACTTTTATATCTGGCGAGACCGTATCACTCCATGGCAAGAGTACTTCATATTTTTGAACTGTTTGGGAGCTACTCGGGATATACCATTAATTGGTCTAAATCGGTGGTTTTCCCGCTATCGGGCCCTCCACCTAGGATACCGGCGAGGTGCGCGGCCCCAGTTGAGACAGAGGGATTTAGGTATCTGCGCATTTATGTCACCCGGGACCACGGGAGGTTCCTGAAGAGGAACCTCGCACCCCAGCTGGACCTGCTCAGCACCGATGTGCTCCACTGGCGTGACCTCCCACTGTCTCTCATTGGCAGGGCTGCTCTTTTTAAAATGATGGCTTTGCCGCGCCTTTTGTATGTTCTCCAAAATACCCCGTATCCAGTCCCCCCAGCTGTTTTGAAGCGTGTAGCCTAGGAGGTCAGAACGCTGCTGTGGCAGGGTGGTTCTCTCAGGATAGCGCTTCACAAATTACAAATTACAAAAAGGGGTGTACGACGGTGGCCTGGCGGTCCCAGATGTCAAGCTATATTACTAGGCTTCGCAGTTGTTGGTTATAAACGACTGGGTAAACACAGACACTAATGAGCCAGCCTATAGAGTAGACAGAGCCGTTATGCCCGGAGGCGATTGTGAGCCGCTCCTGTACTCCCGAAAAGCACGCCCGGAATGGCCGGCGCATACTGGGGTGGTAGTGGTGTGCTGGCGTGAGGCAAATAGATTCCTGGGTTAGCAGGGGAAACTGACCAGTGGGACTCCACTGTGGGTAGGGAACCCACTGAGAGAGGTAGCCTCACTAACGGGTTTCAGGGGTTGGCAACTGATTGGTATTGAACACCTGGGAGATGTGTGAAGGGGCGGGCCCCCCTCTCCTTTGAAGACCTACAACAGGAATATAACTTAAATCAGATGCAGAGATACCACTATTGAGGCTGACGCATGCCCTACAGAGGCATATCCAGCGAGGTACTCCTGTCCCCGACCACTCCCCCCTGGAAGATAGACTGCTAATAGATCCCATTCCTGAAAAAGTGATCTCCACGATATACCGCAAACTAATAAATAACATACCAGACCCCCTGACGACCTTGGAAACATAGAAGACGAGGAGTGACTGGAGGCAATACAGAGCCCAAGAGAAATTGCAATCCGGACACGATTCAGGCTGGTACAGCTTACATCGTTCCTACTATCCCCTTACACTCCTACATAAATGGGGCAGGGCACAAACAGCGCAATGCGTAAGGGGATGCCAGCGGGAAGGGACTTTCTTCCACATTTTATGGGACTGTCAGGAGGTTGCCCGGTCTTGCAGAGGTCACGGACGTAATGTCTAAAGTGTCCGGGATGACAGTTCCAATGGACGCTAAATGGCTCATCTTGATGATCCGGGGCGACATCGATTGCCCCAGACACGCAGGTATATGGTTGGCCCTGCCAGCAGGGATCACAAAAAAAAACATTGTAAGGAGGTGGGGGGCGCCCCAACCACCATTGCTGGCAGAATGGGAAAGGGACCTAGACTGGTGCCAGCGAGCTGAAGAGACAGTATATAAAAGTAGGGGGTGCACTAAAAAGTGGGAGAAAATATGGATACCATGGCGTAAGCACAGAATGACTGTGGGGGATAGGTGATATGCACCAGTCACATTCAAGCGTGATGGGGGGTCGGGCCGATGAATCATTTCCATGCTTATCTCTGGAGAATGGGTCCGGTTGTGAGTCTGTGCCCTTTGAACCACTGGAGGTGAACAGTCTCAAACCTCTCTCGAGTAACATTATTGTGATGATGAAACCTAACAATCTATAGGCACATGTAATTTCTGTATTGTATGGTCACTTGAGCTAGTTAATAAAAAGATTTTAAAAAACCAAAAACAATTAAAAGATGAAACTACACATACATAGCGGTAAACTAGGGTTCAATGGTAGATGTATATACCTATTAAGAAAGGGCCGAATGTGGTGGTTGACAGGTTTTTGCTAAGGTTGAGACCATTCTTTCAGTGGAAGTAACAGGTTTTTTTTTATGGCAAAGCAGAGTGTGGGATTGGACTGATAGCCCCTGCCTAGGGAAGAAGATGAGTAGAAGAGATAGAAAGCATAATCAAGAGAAGGATTGGTATAGAAGGTTTGTCTTCAGTAATTCCCTGAAAAGGCAGCAAGATGGTAGTGACTCTGATGTGTTTTTGTGGGGTGTATCAGATGATGGTGTGGTGATTCTGACTGATTGTTTTCCTCTAGTATGTGAGATTATGTGTTGTTTTGGTGACAAGGAGAGCAAAAGTCAGTCTGGTAGGTTACTTCTTGCTGGGAGGTGTAAGTAGGTAATATTTCATTTAGGGCTTTTGTAATTGCATGTGGGGATAGATACGTGGTTTCAGTATCTGTGGTCTTCATCTTGCCTGGCTGCTGCATTCTGAGTAATTCATAGTTCAAACATGAGTTACTATAGACTCTCATGGAGGCACGTAGAAATTAAAGGCATATTTTGTGAAGTCTGTAGAGACACTTTTAGGCCCTTTATGGTGCAATAACGTAGACATATCATGTTAGACAGGCAATGTAACATCTCTTATTGCTGCTAAACCATAGTTTTCTACAGCAATGTGGTGAAGGTTTTTGTGATTATATATAAATGAGAGAAGCGCTCCTTACTATTTGTGAGTGAATTCGACCTCTACGAACATTTTTTGGATAGCGTGCTACAGTGGTGGCCCGTTTGTCTAAACCGTGCCCTAAATCAGACCAACCTCACATAAGTCACCTGTCATCTCAGAAGCTTAACATCAGCTTTACATGTTTAATTCAATTCTTGATGATTATGTACAAAATCATTTGAAAACAAACACTGTGCATGCCAACTCTTGCTCAATATCCTATGAATGTCGCTCACTGAAGATAGGGACTTTGTTTCAGCTTTCTGTAGCGTACTCTCTCATTCCCGTCTAAACTCCTTCAAGGCAGATGCCGTTAGCTTCAATGAATGAGAGAGTACGCTACAGAAAGATGAAACAAAGTCCCTATCTTAAGTGAGCGACATTCATAGGATATTGAGCAAGAGTTGGCATGCACAGCGTGAAAACCATTCCAATTATAAAGCCCCTGAAGAAGGGCCCATGGCCCGAAATGCATTGGGCAGCAACGAAAGTTTGGGCTGAATTACGAAGTGTTTGTTTTCAAATGATTTTGTACATAATCATCAAGAATTGAATTAAACATGTAAAGCTGATGTTAAGCTTCTGAGATTGATTTGGTTTATATTGTTTAAACTTGCTAGCGCAAGAAATGAGTGTGTCCGTAAAAAAGATTTTGAATTAACTGTTGTAAGTAAATAGAAGAATTGGTGGTAAAGCCTTTTAGCAATTGTGCACAGTGGGTAAGTCCAGGTGACTTATGTGAGGTTGAAGGTTTTTGTGAGGCCACAATAAATGTGATTACAGTGCTGTACAGCACACACAAACACGCCACATTTTGAATCATGCGCTCAAGCATAATCACATTTGTCAGGCATAGGGATGTATGTGCCACATCCTCTTGGACTTTCAATAGACAAAGGATGCTGGGTAAAAGACATCAACACTTTTCAATTTTGTGGTATTTCAGTGCAACAGAACTGCTAGTCCTTCTTTGCAGATATTGTGAGTGATCCTGCAGTGCCAGTCTGAGTGGGTTGAGTAGTAGATTCAGTTTCCCCTGTAGAGCTCCTTGCTTTAAGTGCAATTGTTCCTTGATGCTTTTAAAATAACTTGTGCTCTCTTTACCATGATTCAGAAAGATTGTCTTCCCAGAAATCAACTATTTTTATCTAAATTTGGCAAGATGCTCTAAACTTGCCAACTTTATTCCGAACCTGCACACATCCCACTCGGACCAGGAAACTTGGAGAGGATGGGAGGAAGATCAGCCATATGGGGGCAAAAAGGGCGCTGCTTCAACTCCTAATTCCTGCCCTGACCTTTGACATCGGAAACTAGAAAGGGAAAGGGAGGGATGAGCCACCGGCTACAGTAACAGATCTGGGACAGAAGGAGAACCTAAGTTGTTCCACGTCACTACGCTGTGCACACTTCACTTCACAAAAGCATGAAACCAAAAGGATCCTCATGAAATATTTTAGTATTCATCAGGAAAAAGCTTTGGGGAAATAAGTTCATTTGGTTTTGAATCTAGTTGTTTGTAGTTGCTTAGTTGACATGACGCTGCATCCTTTGTAGGTCTGGCTTTACTGTGCTGCTGTACGCCAGAGCTTTTGCCTCTACTCATTTAAAAAGTATACGTTCAGTGGGTTTCAGAGATGCTGTTTGGTGCATCATTCCACCTCCTAGAAAGTACTTTTTTGCAATGCATGAGGTGCATTGTTTTCAGCAGATTGCCATCATGAAAAGGTGATTTCCCTTTAAAAGCATAATCTTCTGCATTATTAGCAAATATTAACTCGTAGTATGATCTAAACATTAAGGGGGTCATTCTGATGGCGGTCGGACTGCATCCGATGGCTCATCGGATGCGGTCTGACTGCCGTCTGCTGCTGCGGTCCGACCGACGCTTTCCGGCGGGCTCAAGGAGCCAGTCAGACCATTGGAGGGTCAGTAATCCCTACAGTAGGGGCGGTTCCTTCTCAGGCACCGCCGTAGGGATCACAATGTCCCTTTCCGCCTGACCTTTCATGGCGGTTCGCCCGCCATGAAAAGGCAGGCAGAAAGTGACTTTGGAGACACCTAGCGGGCCCTCCATCCCCACTGGCCCTCCGCTCTGTGGTCTGGGAGCACTAAACATCCCTGCACCATGTGGTAGGCACTGCATGGTGCCTGCCACATGGTGCAGGGATGTTTTTAAAGTGTATATTTTCTATTGGGGCATGTGCTGCATCCCGCAGCACAAGCCATAATAGAAAATATACACTTTGTGACCGCCATGAAGGCGGTCGCATTGTAATGAGGGCAGGGGGACAGCTGACTCCTTGTCGGGCGGTCCCTTTTCCGCTACGGTCCTCCGATCGGCATCGTAATGATGCCCCTTGTATGCAAATGCTCAATATAATGTGCTGTGTGTTATTTTTAAAGAAAATCTCTTTTTGTGGAAAAAGGCTACATAAAAAGGTTTTCTTTGAAAATGCTGTCAGTATTTACATACTTTTCTTGATGATCTGTGTTATTAATTTATTCAGGCTCCCGCTTTATTCCTGAGGTGGGATCAGCCAGTTTCTTTTGTTTGTGAGCATGCCTCTCATAAAGAATGTATGTGTCTTTGTTGTCCTTCTATGCCACTAGATGTATGTATTGTGCTGATCCTTAATCTGTGTCACTGATAGTGTGTGCCATTGAGGTCCTTATTCAAAGTCATTCATTGTATGTGCCCCTGTTATGTTAGTAGTTTGTAAAGCGCCTGGTTACTCCATACGGAGTGTCCCCGTGCTAGGTCTTCTCCTTACCGTTCATCAGAAGTTAACAACAAGCTGATCAAGTCATTACCTGCCCATGTATTGCCTAAAGGTCCAGGTTTTCAAATCCCTACGAAACAGCACTTCAGAGGGCTGCATTCTCAGATCCAGGGGAAGAAGATTCCACCTTTTAGCCACCACCAGACTAAAAGATCTGCCGCCTAAGCGAAATCTGTGGACTTTGGGAATCGTCACTTTAGCTTTTCCCAATGATCTGAGATTACGATTAAGCCGGTAAAGTTTAATCGTAGGAAACAGGAAACGCAGACCTTTGCCATTTATGATTCTGTGACAGAAACATAAGGCTTTAAAGCCCACTCTGTCCTGCCTGGGAAGCCAGTAAAGCTTTACTAGGGCCGAGCCCAGAGAGGAACGCCTCGGAATATTCAGCAGCATACGGGCAGCGGTATTCTGAACCCTTTACAACATTCTTATTCTGCCCTTGGAGACCCCAAGATACAGAACATTGCAGTAGTCCATGCGAGACACTATCAGCGCTTGGATAACTGTTTTCTTGGCGGACTCTGGCAGCAATTCTAGGATTTTGCGAAGCATCCTCAGGATGCCAAAGCAAGTGCCAGCCAACGTAGAGATCTGGTGGTCAAAGGACAGTGCAGTGTCGAACCAAAACCTCAGATTTTTTATTTTAGGTTAGGGGACATGGACCTGCCCTTGTTCTGGGGGCCACCACACAGAAGACCAAATGGATTGTTGCTTACCAACCACAAGAATATCAGTTTTTCCAGCGTTTAATTACAAACAGTTGGAAGTCAACCATTTTGCAAGGTCCACCAGGCATCCTCTAAACTTAGGGGCCGCATCAACTTCGTCCTGTGCCAAAGTGATGATCATCAGCGTATGATACCATCTGTACCCCATGACGCGCCACTACATCCGCCAGTGGGCGCACATACACATTAAACAGAGTTGGGCTCAAAGCAGAACCCTGAGGCACTCCTTGCAGCAAGGGGCGAATCTCAGATTTGTAGGACTGCTGGATGACCTGTAAAGATAGATCTTGTAAGAAATTTGTAATCCAGTCACATGCATCTCCTCTCACTCCAATTTCCCATAGGCGTTCCAGAAGAAGGCCATGGGAAACCGTGTCAATCGTGGCACTTAAATCCAACTGGTCCTTATTTTGTGTGCTTGGTTCAGTGTGACATTGTTGTCCTTCTGTGGCACTGATTCAGTGTTCTTTTGTGGTTCTTCTACAATGTTGCTAGGTGCATGTGACACTATTCTTTATTCTGTGTTGTTGGTTAGATATACCATAACGTTAGAGAAATAATAAATCCTGTCTCATTAATATACTTACTGTCGTATTTATTATTTTTAAAATTATATCACATTTACCCTGCAGTGCCATTATAACAAATTGTAGCTGCTTTGTTTTTTAATCTCAGGACACCTAGTAATCACCTGTGGTAGTGCAGGCTTGTGTCGCTCACTCTCAAGACATCTAGCAATGGTAAAGCAAATAGGTCTGACCTTAAAGTGCTAAAACATGCACTTAGAATTTATGTATGTCTGTATTTACATAGATATGCATATGAAATCCATACATGTTGGCTTCGCCAATGTTTGTTACTTCACTAGCCTATTTTGCTCAGTCTCAGCTGCGTTTTCTATCTTGCCATGAATTCCATTTCCCTCTCTCCCATAAGATACCTTATGTGTCATTAAGGGGTTGAGAGCAGGAACTGGGGGATCTCATAAAACTGATCAGTCATCAAAAAACTAGGTATTGTAAATGCACTGATCCTTTAAGTCTGGATTAAATGCAGAATTCCAACAGGTAGGCTCTGTTTGTCTTATGCTTAATGCAAAAAGCCTACTGATTGTCCATTTAAATTCAGCACGGAAAAGCATTTTAGAATTGAGCTAACACTTTTTAAGTATAAATGTTTTTGGGTTAATATTTTGAGAAAAAATACACAACCTTGGAATAGGTTTTTTCATTGTTTCATGTATGAATACAGTAATAATGAATGTTTTAATGTGCCACCTGTCAAGTAATATTACAGAGATTTGAGCTAAACCCTTCCCCTGCATCCCCACTCCTTCTTCCCAATGCCCAGTGTCCTCTTGTAGTAAGAAAAGTGCTTTTTGTCTGTAGGTACTTTCTGCAAAGGAAAAGAAAGTGCATTCTGAAGATGTGACGAAGATTACTGAGCATTTCATTGTGGCACTTCCACAGCTCCTAGCAAAGGTATGGATTGACAACTGCTGCAAATGAGTGTGTAGTACTTTATCCTGAGTATTACTGAACTGTAAATTTAACAGTGCCTTTCAAAATTTTGATGCTGCTTATTACCTGCCTCACATAAGTAATCGCCACTGTTCTTCCTGAGTGTGGAGAAGAAGTTGTCAAATAGGAGGAGGAGTCGGCCTATGGTTGCCGTACTCCCATTGGTTACTGCCACTACAAAAGTTGCCAAACTCTGGAGCAGTAGAACCTTATTGCACAGTGCACTTTAACATTGATCTGCGGCATATTATTTGCCTCATATGATTCTGCACCAGCTGTACTCCAAGAGCGGGGCGATTACATTGTTAGTAGGGGAAGGAGCCAGCTTTGGGTCATTGTGATTCCATTGACCACTATAAGAGCGGCCAGAATGGTGGAGCGGATCAACCTTACCGGAGAGTTTCTGATCAAAGAGTGATTAGCGGAGTTCACTTTATTGTTTTTCTGCTTCTTTTTACCTACCTCACCTAAGGTTTCTCGCAAGGTGCTCCAAGAACCGGCTGTGAGATTGTCAATTGGGCAAAGGACTTAGACCATTCCCATTGCCCACTACTACTACAAAAGCATCCAGAACCACAGAGTGGCCCAACAGTGACCCGAGTATTGTGCACAAAGTGTACAAAATGAACTACCATCTGTCTGAAAGGTAGGGACAGGCAATGCTGCCTGGGAGCCTGCAGGTGTAAATGGGATATTCATCTGCGAAGATCATTCTGTTTTTTCATACATTTCAAACTGTGAAAACTATATCCATTTTAAATCAATCAGTTAAGAGTTTAAACTCCACAGGTGGCATCAAATCAAAGATGCACTTTGTAAAAAATAGACTGTTAATTTAAAGTTTCCCTAGATTAAGGAATACTTTATGATTAATCCAACAGCTAGCTCACACTTGGAGCATATGACTTTTGCAGAATTTAACAGTGGACTAGGGAATGGGGACGTATTTGCTTGACCAGCTGAGAGACCCATCAAGCTAAAAATTTGGTGCTTCTGAGAGGGATTATCTCTGCCCCAATCAATGACTATCACCTAAATCCACTCATGTAGCAGAAAACAAAAACCTGAACACATCCATTACACTTTTAAAGGATGTCTAAATTATAACGTCTGAAAAAGAATTGAGGAATGAATCTAATGATCAAAGACTTTGAAAATCCCAGTATATGTAAATAAGAATTTTGAAGTTATCTGATGGCTGAAAAATATATGTAACACCTTATGGGCTACAGCAGGTGCACTTACCATACAGACTTTAAGTTACAGATTCAGACTGATTTCTTGCAGAAGGTAGCACTTGCCAAAGTAAGCAAATTGGTTGAAAGAGCTACAGGTGAGGCGCAGAGTAGACAATAACCTGCTTTACTCAAAAGCTGAGAATGTTGTCAATGGTGCACAATTCAATAGTTCAAGATTTAAAAAAATGTCACTAAAGATAGGCTTTGAGATTATTGGGAGAGTAGAAAGCAACCCTTTTCTACATATGTTTTTCGTTGTCTTAGTGTCAATTTAATTAGGCGCAATGCGCTGGGTCTTGGGAGCACCAAGTTAAAATGAATTAAGGGATCAGTAAAAGTGAGATCTTTCTTTGGTGAATGGATGTAAACCGAAGTAGGCTCTCTCTTGTATGAACTGTTGGTTGATATGCCTAAAATGAAAAGCTTTACCTGGTTGAGGAAGACGGTGGGTGACCTTCTGGGCTTTCTTCAGCCTGTAATAAGAAGTTGTTAATACAAACACATCATTACTGTGCCTACAAATAGTTCTCGAAAGATTTAAGAAATTAAGAAAGGATGTTAAATAAAGAACTACAAATGTTGAACAAAGCACCCTGTGACTCAAATCTAATTGGAAAAAAGCTACATTTTTGATGAATACTTATAACTATGGATTCCTCACCTCTTGAATCTTCTTAGGTGCCAGACTGAATCTGGAAAACACTACATAGCTTGAGCATACCAGCAGGTGGCATGGTCAGCTTCACCATGACTCCATCCTGCCTCTGGCTGTGATGACAGGAGCCACATATAGGTACCACGTCCGCGCATTCACAGGTGTTCTTTTTCTGCTCTCTTTGATTCAGACCCAGAGCTCTGCTTCCAGCTTTGTCAGGGTTTTACCAAACTCTTTTAGAGTTAACATGACAGCGCGAAGGGATTTCTCCCCCTACAATGACAGGGTTTAAGCTGGGCCACACTTGCAGGAAGCAGATATTGGTTATAGACATGCACAACGTCAGTCTTTGGTGCCTCAGCATGAAACACAACTTCAAGTTCTACGAAATATGCCCCCTCATGCATCCCAAGACCATGAGAGAGTGTGAAGCCAAACTCTACTTTGCTATTCACAAATAGAGGTATTGGCCCCATTCCCAGTACGTTTGCCATCTTCATGTAAGTTCAGAATGAAGTTGAAAACAAATCCAAATGCAATAGTAAGAAATCAAAATGAGTTTCAACACCTCCCCAATGCTCCATCTGATCAGAGCTGATACCATCTCTGAAGTCGGGTTTAACTACAGTAGAGCAGTGGCACACTCTTTATGCTTTTTTCTCCCACTCGCAGGTTTTACCAGCAGTACCAGATGTTCCTGGGTTACGTGACAGACCTTACCTTCTTTACTATTAGAGACAGCCCTTAAAACTCTCCAGCAACCAGCACTGCCTGCTGCAGCTTTTGCCTGGCTGCTTTAGTTTCCCCTTAAATTGTCATCTGGTACGGTGGAATCTTTAGCAGTTCAGTTTAGTTACGCCTTACCTTTTTTGTCTACCCCTCCCCATGTTCCTCCAGTATTTAGCCGAACCTCAATGCACCATGTTGATAATTTCTTCAGAGAAGTTCAATCCCTGCTCGAGGTTGGGATCGAGCTGGTTCGCGAGGCGTAGAAGGGCACAGGATGCTACTCGTGATACTTCCTGATTCCCAAGAAGGACTGGGTGTTGCGTGTTGAGTCCGATAATAGATATCAGGCTTCTGAAAAGCTTCCTCTGAAAGGACAAGCTCAAAATGGTAACACTGACTCATGTACAGTTAGCTTTGGATCCCTGTGGTTTGTGCTGCGGTCAGAACATTTCCAAATCACGATCCTGAGCTTCAGCCTTTTGTTCCAACCCCCATAGGTGTGCATGAAGTTGATGTTGGTGGTTGAGTCCCATTTTGTAGGTCGGGGATACACCTATTTCTGTACCTCGATGACTGGATGCTGAATGCAGGCTTGCCTCAGCTCATCACTGACCCTCTGTGAACAGCAGTTTAATTGTTATCCATCCTGAAGTTCTAGATCAACAAACGGAAATCACATCTTTGGCCTGGGTAGGGGGTCCCTTTTATAAGGGCCATATTAGGCACATTGATTTTGAAGGCGTTTTTGTCCTTGAAATGAGTCCAGAATAGTCAGGCTAGCATTCCAGTATTTGGGACACGAGCCCTTGTTCCGGCCCGGAAGGTTCTGAGGCTTCTTGGTCTCCTGGCCTTGTGCATACTGCTGGTTCTGCATGCCAATTGGCACATGCACACCCAGCAATGGAAACTTCACCTTCAGTGGGCACAACACTTGGGAGTACCTTTTGGACGACATCTGAATATCAGACAAAGCAGCCCAGCACCTTCAATGGTGGATGATGGATGCCAACTTGACAAATAACAGACCTTTCTCTTTGCTTCATGTGGACCTCACAATTGTGATGGATGCGCCATCTCTGGGCTGGGTTGGGTGACCTAGGTGAAGTGGAGATCAGGGAACATTGATCTTTGATGGAGCAGCATCACCACATCAACCTTCTAGAGATGTGTGCCACCTGTCTAGCTCTCAACACCTTTCTGCCTTCCATCAACAAGAGGTCTGTCCATGTCCTAACGGACAACATGACTGCCATGTGGTATTGTAACAAGCATGGCGGGGTAGGGGTATCCACGTCCTGTGTCCAGAAGCTCTCAGGCTGTGGAGATGGATGGATCCTCTCAGGACTTCTCCAGCAGTCAATCACCTGGTGGGTTCTTTGAACATCAAAGCAATCTAGCTCAGAAGACATCGCCATCCTGATCACTTGTGGTGTCTGTTCCAAGAGGAGAAGTAGTACATGGCATTTTCACTTAGTGGGGCATGCCCCTGCTGGAGCTTTTTGCTATCTCTGAGAATGCTCAATGCCCAGACGTTTTTGCCCTGGAGGTTTCCTTCTCAAAACTCTCTGGTAGACGCATTCTGCATTTAGTGGAACTCTGGCCTCCTTTACATATACCTTCCTTTGCCACTAACTCCACAGGTCCTGCAGAAGGTCTGGAAGGACTAGAGTACAGCTCATCCTAATAGCCCACGATCGGTCTCGGAGAGTCTGGTAAACCTACCTGCTGAATCTGACCATATGCCTTTCTCATTGACTGCCTCTTCAGGAAGTCTCGCTAACCTAGCACCAAGTCAGGATTTGCATTTGAACCTCCACAATCTGAGAGATTTTTATCTTCCGGCAGAGATGGTGGATGTTATTCTGGCTGCTCGCCGCCCATCTACCAAGTCCATCTATTCTGGCTGATGGTCTAAATTTGTTGGCTGGTGTGAGGAACAGAAGGTCGACCCTCACTGTGCTAAGCTGTCTGATGTTCTTCTCTTTGTTTTATTTCCGGCCTGATTAGACTTTGGTATGGACATTGTTAAAGGTTACTTGTCAACCCTTTCAACCTTTCTTCGTTTGCCTTATCACCCCTTTTTATTCAGGTTACACATTGTGATGTGTTTCTTGGAAGGGCTGTCCTGTACTTACCCTGGCTCTATTTAGTGTGGTACAAGGTGGCCTTAATTTAGTGCTTACCTATTCGATGTCTGCTCTTTTTGAACTTATGCACAGTTGCACCCTAAGACTTTTGACTTTCAAGATGGCTTTCTTATTGCCATCACTTCTGTGCATCGCATCAGAGTTGTAGGCATTGTCTATATAGCTTCTATATACACAGGTTTTCTCCAACAAATTGGTACTTTGGATTCTGGTGTTGTTTCTCCCAAATGTGGTGTCAGCCTTTCACGTGGAGCAGCTGCATGAGTATTGGTTACTCTCCTAGGACATTCTGTCAATTACTTTGTCTTTTACTGCCCACCTCCTTGCCAAAACCTATTCATCATTCTTGTTGTTGCATTGGAAATGTTGCTGAGCAGGTTAAACCTCTTTTCTTCATTGTCTCCAGCTGTACTTTATCTATTGCTCGAAAGATCGCCTTCCCTGTGATTTTGTCATACAATGGACGTATCAGAATGAAATGGACCAGGCCTTCCTATTTTGATACATGCACAACTGTCTGTGATAGCCACATTTATTTTGCTTAGGAGTGTTTCTAACGTAATAATTCCAATTCTAATCATGGTGAGCAGCCGCATGTCTCTGGCTGGGGATGCTTGTCAAGCTTGTCTGGGCATATTGTGAGGCAGCAAACCTTCTTAAAGGAAGTCATCTAGGACAATTAGTTTTCTTTCTTATTGGATTTTTTTGAGTTGGTTTTCACCAATGTTTTAGTTCTTTTTAGTGGTATAGATCTCAGACTTAGTTCTAGTGTATCTGAAAGAGACACGTTAGTGACAGATTCCTTACCTTAGAATATCCCCAGGCGTCAGGCTGGATCCGGAAAGTTTTTGCGTAGCAGTACCCTTGCGCGTCGGTAGGCGGCGTCGTGCGGCTCCGCGTCCGTCGTCGGCGTCGTGATCGCCGGGATGACGTCGCGGGCAGTACTTAGACGCCGCCCCTGCGCGCTGACGTCAGTTCTTCTTTTTCCGCGCCAGCAAGCGCAGATCCGGGAAGAGCAGTGCCCTGGTCAATTTTTGACCATACTTTTTGGTGATTTTTTCACTGTTTTTTCCAACTTTAAGGTGTCGTAGGGATGCCCGGCTTCAAGCGATGCGGCGCCTGTGCGCGGATGATGTCCGTCACCGACCCGCATTGGGAGTGTCTCTTCTGCCTCGGCCGAGGCCACGACACCGAGTCTTGTCCCGAATGCCAGGCCCTCAACCCGAAAGCTTTGCGAGAGCGGTCTCGAAAGCTCCTCGAGGCCCGGCATTCGGCTCCGCGGAAGCCCCGGTCGCGTGAGAGGTCCAGGGGTCGCTCGCGGAGTGCACACCGGTCGTCGACTTCTTCGTCCGGTAAGTCTAAGCACAAGAAGTCCAAGAAGCATCGTCGCTCTCGGACTTCGCCTCGCCGGTCTCGCGACTCGGCTGAGGCCCCTCCCGGCACCGTCCCCGCCCCCGCGGCCCCGGACTTGCCTGTGGAGTCGCCCCCGTCATACCCGCCCTTCCCGGGTTCGGGGGCGGATCCGGCCAAGGTACAGGAGTTCCTGTCGGCCATGGCCCGCCTCTTCGGGCCTTCAGGCCCCTCCGGTGCGCCTTCGGGCCCCGCGGGCCCTGATGGGGTTGCTCCGGCGTCGCCGGCGGCTCCGGCCCCGGCGTCGCCCGAGCCTCCAGCCTCGATCCCGGCTCCGGCTTCGGCCCCGGCCTCGATCCCGGCTCCACAACCCCCATCGACGCCGGTCGACCTCACGACACCTCCGCCGGCGCCGATGTCTCCGGTGCCGTTCTCGACGCCGCCCTGGGCTCCGGGCGGCGTCGTCCCCCAGTTCCTTCCGGCTCCGGACATGGACCCGGAGCGACGTCGCTCGACGCCGGCTCCGGCGCCGATGGGACCTTGGGTCCCAAATGTCCCTCCTCCTCCTTATTTTGAACCAGAGGAGGACCAGGAGGACTGGGAGGGTCTGATGACCCTCTGACACGCAACTGTCAGTATGATGAGGACTGGACAGAGAGTCTAGGGAGGCCAGTGGTCTGGATACTTCTCCTGACACTGGCATGCTGTCTCCTCCCGTGGCTACGGAGGAGGGGGCCAATTTTGGTACGGTGTTGCGTAGGGCTGCTGGGGCCTTACGTCTCCAGCTCCCTACTTTGACGGTCAAGACTAACATCTTGACAGAGGTGCTTCAGCCGGCAGCCTCCTCTGCGGAGACTGTGCTGCCGTTTAACGACGCCCTCACTGACGTTCTTTGGGCGCCTGGTCCAAGCCCAACACAGGGGCTCCTGTGGATCGGAACGTGTCACGACGCCATCGCCCCGCTCCGGGCGACCCCCTGTTTCTTTCTGTCCACCCCACTCCTGAGAGCTTGGTTGTCCAAGCCTCCGCTTCCCAAACCGCCTTCCCTACCGCTCCTCCGGATAGGGAATCCAAACGCCTGGATCAGTTTGGGAAGAAAGGTTTTCTTCCTCCAGTGCTGGCTTGCGGTCCGTTAACACCGCTTGTCTTTTGGGCCGATATACCCACTCCTGTGGGATTCGGTGGCGGATGTTTTGCCCCAGTGCCCTGAGGAGGTCCAGGCACTGCTTTCCCGCGCCATTGCGGAAGGAAGGGATGCGGCCAAATACACTATCCGTTGTGGCCTTGACACCGCCGACTCGCTGGGCAGGTCGATTGCAACGACGGTGGCGCTCCGGCGCCACGCCTGGCTGAGAACCACTGGTTTTCAGGGGATGTCCAGAATACTCTCATGGACATGCCCTTTGATGGAGTCGGTCTTTTTGGGTCCAAAGCAGACCATGCGTTGGAGCGCTTTAAGGACTCACGGGCTACTGCAAAGTCCCTGGGCCTTTCTGCTACACGCCCTCCGCTGCCTTCTGCTTTTCGCCCCTATCGTGGCCACGGTAGGGGCGCCCTTCACGTCAGCAGCCCAGCCACCGGCCCGCGCAGCAGGCGTCTTCGCGTGGCCGAGGACGTGGATTCCGCCGTGGCGGATCGGGCAACCAGCGTGCGGGTCAGGCCACCACCTCCAACCCGTCCGCGGCCTCCAAGCCCTCCTAGTCCCTCCTTTCAGGTGCACGGCACGCCAGTAGGGGCAGGGTCCGCCATCACCTTCCCCACTGGCGCACCATCACCTCGGACAGGTGGGTCTTGGACATTGTCCGAAGGGGCTACTCCCTCCCTTCGAGACCACCCCCCAGCCATGCCACCTCAATTCCACCGCATGTCAGGGGATCACTTGGTGCTTCTACGGAAGGAAGTCACGGCCCTCTTGACCAAGAGGGCCATCGAGCATGTTCCGACCCCAGAAGTAGGGCGTGGTTGCTACTCCCACTACTTTCTGGTGCCCAAAAGGACAAGGAGGACATGCGTCCTATCTTGGACCTCCGGAACGTCAATCGCTTCCTCCGGAAGGAGAAGTTCAAGATGCTCACCCTAGCTCAGGTCTTGACTGCCCTCGACCCTGGAGACTGGTTGGTAGCGTTGGACTTGCAGGACGCGTATTTCCACATCCCCGTCCTGCCGGCCCACCGGCGTTACCTTCGGTTCACGGTAGGCCCCGAGCATTTTCAGTTCACCGTGCTCCCCTTTGGCCTTACCAGTGCCCCTCGGGTGTTCACGAAAGTGATGGCGGTGGTCGCAGCTCATCTGCGCCGGGCAGGGGTTTCAGTCTTCCCCTACCTCGACGACTGGCTGCTGAAGGCGGGCTCGTCCCAGGCAGTCGTCTCCCACCTCCAGACTACGGCCGAACTCCTGCACTCGCTGGGGTTCTCCATCAATGTGCCGAAGTCGCATCTGATTCCTTCTCCACAGCTCCTTTTCATCGGAGCGGTTCTGGACACGACGCAGTTTCGGGCCTATCCTCCCGAACGGCGAGTCCGGGATATTCAGGCTATGATTCCGATCTTTCAGCCTTTATCCTGGGTTTCGGTACGGATGACCCTGAGGCTGCTGGGCCTCATGGCCTCCTGCATCCTGCTGGTCAATCATGCCAGATGGCATATGCGGGCTCTGCAGTGGGACCTGAAGTTCCAGTGGGCGCAGCACCAGGGCAACCTGTCCGATCACGTCCAGATCTCGGAGGGGACTGCAAGACAGTTGCAGTGGTGGCTCTCGAACCGGCAATGGGTCATGGGCAGATCCCTCTCCCTTCCCCAGCCAGAGCACACAGTTGTGACGGACGCGTCCCTTCTGGGATGGGGCGGTCACATGGGAGAGGCGGAGATCAGAGGCCTCTGGTCTCCGGCGGAGTCCCGGCTCCATATCAACCTTCTGGAGCTCCGGGCGATCCGACTTGCACTCAAGGCATTCCTTCCCTCTGTCAAAGGGAAGGTAGTGCAGGTGTTCACAGACAACACCACCGCC
The DNA here is from genome assembly GCA_963921515.1 of Calotriton arnoldi. Classification (NCBI taxonomy): domain Eukaryota; kingdom Metazoa; phylum Chordata; class Amphibia; order Caudata; family Salamandridae; genus Calotriton; species Calotriton arnoldi. The sequence continues at coordinate 236,467 of CAWUFW010007779.1, forward strand.
ATGTGGTACTGCAACAAACAGGGCGGGGTGGGGTCTTGGACCCTTTGTCAGGAGGCTCTGCGCCTCTGGACATGGCTGGAACATCAGGGCATGTTCCTGATGGTTCAACACCTGGCAGGTTCCCTGAACGCCAGGGCGGACGAACTCAGCCGCAGGTGCATGATGGATCACGAATGGCGTCTTCACTCGGAAGTGGCGCAAGGACTCTTTCTACAATGGGGAGAGCCTTGGTTAGATCTATTCGCCACCGAAGAGAACGCGCAATGTCATCAGTTCTGCGCGTTGGAATTTCCAAGGCGGCACTCGCTCGGAGACGCTTTTCGTCACGAGTGGAGTTGCGGTCTGTTGTACGCCTTTCCGCCTATACCACTTCTACCCAGAGTGTTGAAGAAGATTCGGCACGACCGGGCCCAAGTCATTCTTGTGGCTCCGGACTGGGCTCGAAGAGTTTGGTATCCCGAGCTACTCAATATGAGCGTAGATCCCCGATCCGTCTGCCTCTTCGGGAGGATCTTCTGTCGCAGCAGCAGGGGACGGTCCTTCACCCGAACCTGTCCAGTCTACACCTGCTTGCGTGGAGATTGAGCGGCGGCAGTTGATTCCTTTCGACTTGCCTCCCGAAGTTTGTGATGTGATTCTGGCAGCCAGGCGTCCCTCCACTAAGGTGGTATACGCCTGCAGGTGGAACAAATTTGTGGCATGGTGCACAGCAAAGGCTGTGAATCCCCTTTCTGCCCCTCTTTCTGAGGTCCTTCTGTTCCTTCTCTCTCTGGCCCAACAGGGTTCTGCCCTGGGTACCATCAAGGGTTATCTTTGTGCTATCTCGGCCTTCCTCAGGCTCCCTGATCAGCCCTCCCTTTTCAAGTCCCCTGTTGTTAACAGGTTCTTAAAAGGCATTACTCACCTCTTTCCTCCTGTTCCGTTTGTGATGCCTCAGTGGGACTTGAACTTGGTTCTTACCTTTTTAATGTGCGCTCCCTTTGAGCCTCTACATAACTGTCCTCTTCGTCTTCTGACTCTGAAGACAGCCTTTCTGGTGGCCATCACCTCCGCTCGGCGGGTGAGTGAGCTCCAGGCTCTATCTTGCAAACCTCCCTTTCTGTCTGTTCATCCAGACAAGGTTGTTCTTCGGACGCGTCCGTCCTTCTTGCCAAAGGTGGTTACTGCTTTCCATATTGGGCAGACCATCACTTTGCCCACCTTCTTTCCGCCTCCGCATCCTTCCAGAGAGGAAGAGAGGCTCCACCGTCTGGACCCAAAACGTGCGCTCTCCTTCTATATTGACCGCACAAAACACTTCCGGGTGGATGACCAGCTCTTTGTTGGCTACGTGGGCGCCAAAAAGGTCGGGCGGTGCACAAGAGGACCATCTCCCGCTGGGTTACCTTGTGCATCAAGACCTGCTATTCTTTGGCGAAGAAGGAGCCTCCTGTTGGGCTGCGTGCCCATTCCACAAGGGCAACGGCTGCTACCACGGCCTTGGGCCGCGGTGTTCCGCTGCCGGTTATTTGTCAGGCAGCTACGTGGGCCTCGCTGCACACGTTTACAAAGCATTACTACCTTGACAGTCAGGTCCGGAGGGACGGCTTCTTTGGCCGTTCTGTCCTCCAGGACTTCCTTGTCTGATCTTTGTTCGCAGACCCACCACCGGGGTTGGTATTGCTGGGGTATCTATTCTAAGGTAAGGAATCTGTCACTAACGTGTCTCTTTCAGATGCACAAGTTACTAACTTGTGTAACGATATATCTGTAAGAGACAGTAGTTAGTGACAGATTCCTACCGCCCACCATCCTCCCCGTTCTGCGAACTGATTTCTAGGGTTAAGGACATCCCTTTCAGGGCCCTAGTATTTTTCAGACACCTATGTCAGCTTCTTGCATGGCTCTGCGTTCCTGGCGCGGAAAGTCGTGTACAGAACTGACGTCAGCGCGCAGGGGCGGCGTCTAAGTACTGCCCGCGACGTCATCCCGGCGATCACGACGCCGACGACGGACGCGGAGCCGCACGACGCCGCCTACCGACGCGCAAGGGTACTGCTACGCAAAAACTTTCCGGATCCAGCCTGACGCCTGGGGATATTCTAAGGTAAGGAATCTGTCACTAACTACTGTCTCTTACAGATATATCGTTACACAAGTTAGTAACTTGTGCTTCTGTTGCAAGGCCAAAATGTGACACTTACTTTTTCTGGGCCATTGTGCATTTGGATGCTAAGCTCTGGATACAAGACTTTGTCAACTAGTTGTCTTTTTTGTCAGAATACCAGCATTTCAGTCTGTATTATATTGATGATATTCTATGATGGAGCTGTAGTCAATGTCAGATTCCAGTGTGATGGCGGGAAAGCCTGTGGGGAGCATGAGCATTGTCTTCCATAACTTCCTTTGATGGAGTCTGATTTTAGCCACACGTTTGTCCAGCCCCCACATTTCATCCCCGTAAGGTATTTAGGTTCCCACTTTTGCCTTGACTGCTTTGTTGATTTGAACAAATTTGTTTCCATGTGATTTGGCAAGCGGGAGGATGGCTTTAAATGGTGCCTTTGGTTTTTCAGTTCCCTGACTAATTTGTGCTTCCCAGTTCATTTTGCTAGTCAGGGTAAGTAAAGTTGCTGACCTCCTCGAGCTTCGTGCCCATGATGGTAAAGGTTCTGTTGTGTCGTCAATGTTTCCTGAGGACCATTGGCTTTGTTTTCTGGGTGTTTATTTTCAGGCCATTTGTCATGCGGTATTTTTCCTTAGCTGTTAGCTGCACCTGTAACTCTTTAGCGTATGAACAATGAGGATGGTATCATCAGCATAAAGTATTGCTGGCACCTGAAAGCCCTCAATTGCGGGCACTTCTTGAGTGACTTGCAAAATCTATTTGTAGATGTTGTTTGTGTAGAGTGTAAACAAGAGTAGAGCACAGCAAACCCAGCCAGAGGTTGGAAACTGTTTCTTGAACTTCTGTTATTGTTTACCCTTCCTTGAAAGGGTTTTTCCTGAGCACAGAATTCTTACAAGAGAGGGGAGAACGGACACCAGACACGTTTGCCAGTTTGCTCCCTAGTCTATCGGTTGAGACAAGATCTAAGTCAGATGTAAAATCCAACATTGCTGCACACAGAGGAGGGGAGGCCTCACCAGTTGCATCCTAAGCAATCCCTTAGATTCTGCACTGATGGACAAAGGAGCCCTGGGAGGACAAGCAACTCTTTGTTGGATTTGCTAGTGCAAGGGAAGGTAATTCAGAAATGGACCTTATTAGGTAGATTGTCTTTTGTATCTAGCTGTGCTAGGCTTCGGCTAAAAAGGAGCATCTGGAGGACCGTCGGGCTCATTCCACCAGGGCGCGGGACACTACTAGAGGCGTTCCAGTATTAGACATCTGGAATGCTGCTACAAGGATGTCTTTCTATACCTTAAGCAGCCATTAATGTATTTATAGGTGTACCGGGAGGGCCGTTTCTCCTGCTCTGTCCTGCAGGAATTCTTAATATAAAATCCACTGCTCAGACACCCCTCCTTAGTGAAGGCACTGCTTTGGTACAGTTTCAAGATTTGAGGAGTCTGTGGTCAGAAGTATCCATCAGAAGAACAAATTACTTTTGATAACGCTGTTTCTGGTGGACTCTTTGTCTAACCGCAGATTCCTCATTGTTCGCCCTCCTTCCCTTTCGGAGGGGTGGACTTTTTCGGTAATAAAGTTCCAAGCTAAATTTTGAACACTGTCTATTCATCAATTGTCTGTTACTTTGCATCAGAGAGAACAGAAAAACTATATGTATAAACTGATGTCAGCCAGCAGGGGTAGTGCCTATATGTCGGTGTTAACACATTTGGAGGTAGGACTGAGTTCTGATGGAGAATGACAGCGCTACTTGATGGTGCGTGGAAGCTATGCATAGCTTTCTGCATCCAGTCTGGCAGGTTTAAGTGGTGAGGAATCTTCTGTTAGATACATTATCCACCAGAAAGAATATTCCCAATGTGTTTATCTAACTCTTACTTTCATTACAGCAAACGCCATTGAATATTACAACAACAGTCCTATTGGGGCCATATGAACCTTGAACATTGCAAATATATTACGAAAATATATGTTTGTGGCATGTGCAGAGGTAGATAGACATGTTGTGTACACTCCTGCCACCTAGTGTTGGGCTCAGACGCGGGCAACTTGTTTTTGTTTGAAGAAGTCCTTTCAGGTCACAAGGTATAGTGACTCCACATCACATGGTGTTCTCGCTGGGCCCTCCATGCCGTTCGTCAGTCTACTTTACAATCTTTCTTACTCATCGGGTCCACATCACGTATTTCCTCGACTCCGACCTACAGTTGTCAGCTCTACTGGTCGTGGCCCTGCTCCTGCGGCTAACCAGCACTTCAACATCTGAGAATGTCCATGTGATGGAAAGAACTCCATTCAAGTTCTGCCCTACTTGCCATGCCAAGTACCCTAGAACTGACTTACACAAGGTTTGTAACCTCTACTTTTCCCCCGACCATCGAGAGGACTCCTGCGCCTCGTGCCTCACATTCTGTAATATGCGGACACCGTGGAACTGGCAGGCATGGCACATCACTTCGGCCTCCATGACGCGCCGTCAGGAGGAAGAAGACACTTTGGGCTTCTTTTGGGACCGAGAAGAGCAGGAAGATCGCCAGGCTGACGTTGAGATCGAGGAGCCGTTCTCACTGCAAAGCGTGGTCTCCGAGGACAATGCTGAAGAAGATGAGCCCCCACCAGTCCATTGCTCAACTACAAAGGCCACAGTGAGTACCACTGTACCACTGTACCAGCTTCATGCTCTTGTGCTTCATCAGAGACCTTCAGTCCACCACTGCCTCACGGCCATGACCGGCAACAAATTTCCAGTCACATTCGGAGCTGAAGGTCTCCTCCAAGCCTCGTGCGTCAACATCATCCGCTGCCTCGGTGCTGGATCCGAAGACGCCCGCTAAGGTTCCATCAGTGCCGAAGATTTTGGATCCCTGACACCCGGAGCTGAAACACTCGGAGCCGAGGCTTACTTTGGTGCCTTAATGACGTCGACTCTCCTCAGTGCCTTCAAGACAAAACATCTGCATCTTCTGCGGCATCTGAGGACCTTAACCAACTGATCCTCTAGCAACTTCAAGAACACATCAACACCAGGCAGAAACAAATCCACATTCAGCCTGGCACTGGACGAATCCTTGCCAAGCACCCACAGCAGCCTAAAAACTCCATTCCTCACTAGAGGAAATTAACCCTCCTGTTGAGCCAAGGCAGAAGACACCTCGGTGGAATGACATTGGCACCTCTCCACTGCTTTCTGGTCCTTCCCGTCCACCTCCTACTCCTCCCCCTTCTCCTCCGCCCCCCTTCTATTCCTTCTTCTCCACTACTAGCTGTGGACCCTCAGGCACACTCACCACAGGGTTCCCCACATTCAGGCAGAGGGGACAGCCCGGGCTCTCCATATGAACCACCCTATGATCCTTAGGGCCCTGACCTCTGGGACGATTATGACGTGGAATCCCAGCGGGTACTGACCCTGACATAAATCCAGCAAAGCCCTTGCCCCCAGATGATACCACTTCATACCACAAGGTCTTACATAGAGCTGCTACCTTTCACAAGGTGGAACTTCACGTCCAGCACGAGGAAGAAGACTTCCTCATGGAGACTCTCTCCTCTACACAGCGGTCCATCCAGTACTTTCCCATGTGAAAGGATATGCATAAAGCTGCTGGGAACATCTTTAAGGAGCCTATGAAGATGAGGATAGTCACGCCTCTTATGGACAAAAAGTTCAAAGCGTCCCCTTCTGATCCAACCTACATCAGGGGTTAGTTGCCACCCTCCCTCTCCGATTCCCTAATGGTCCACACTGCTAGGAAGCGTGCTAATTCCCAGGGCACAGGGGAATGCCCCTTCCCCAGACCGGGAGAGAAAACGATTGATGCCAGAGGAAAATGTGTTGTGGTACAATCTGTCACCCATTGGTGCATCGCTAATTGTATAGGGCTTCTCTCCTGGTAAGAGCAAGCTCAATGGGACCAGATGGAGGAGCTCATCCAACATCTCTCAGAGCAGTTCCAGAAACTGGGGCAGGAGTTGGTTACGGAAGGGACACGACACGGTTAACCACGACAACCTCTTAGCTATTCTGGAACACAGGATAGGCCTTTCCGGCTTGGTACTGCAATGGTTCTCTTCCTTCCTGCACAATAGATCCAAAGAGTTAAGGTGAACCACACCCTATCCCATCCGGCTGCAGTCTCCATGGGGGGTCCCGCAAGGATCTGCCCTTTCTCCTATACTTTTTAATATTTTCCTTGAACCACTAGCGAACGCTCTTTCATCCATGAACATTCTTTTCCATATGTATGCGGATGACACGCAACTTTATCTTAAAATCAATTCCTCTGAAGACTTCATCTCACTCAACTCCTCCTTGTTGTTTACCCAAAACTGGTTAACTGAAAACCACCTCCTGCTGAACACCGCCAAACAGAATTCCTTCTCATTTCCCCTCCTAAACACACCCCCAAGACTGACCTCTGGATGAAACACCTCTCGACCTTCAACTGCTCCCCGGTTATCATCGACATGAAGAAAAATATTAGTCAGACATGCAAGGGTGCGTACCACCAAATGAGGATTCTTAAAAACCTAAAACCATTCCTCCCTCAAGAGGACTTCAAGCAGGTGGTACAAGCACTTGTCCTTCCGAGGCTAGACTATGGGAGCGCGACGCTCTGTGGCCTCCCCAAATATAGCTTGGCCCCGCTCAGGGCCTCGTTGAATGCTGCTGCCAGACTGGTCACCGATACAAAAAGAAATGAGCACATATCCCCAGCCTTAAGATCCCTAAAATGGTTACCCTACAAAGCACGAATACAACTAAAGATTGCTTGTCTGACGCACAAAGCCCTCCACTTCAAAACCCCTGGCTACCTGGCTCATAAACTGGAATTATCAGGAGGGGGCAGACCCTCAAGAAGTGCAAATTCTCTACTACTGAAATCTCAGACCTTTCGCAAAAAGAAAACGAGGCTCAGAGCCTTCTCTGGCGCGGCACCAAAAATCTGGAACTCTCTCCCACCGGAAATCCGCAGAATCCCCTACACGGCTGCTTTCAATCATGAAGTAAAATCAATCCTAATGAACAAGTTCCTGCCTTAATTGGTCATGGACCGCCCGTTTGCGAAATGTCCTTTTTTTGCTGTTGTTTTGCCAAACAATTGTAATGCATATGATTCTATACCTTACCTTATTAAGTAATGTTTCTCGCATCCTTGTACAATCTTAGTAGTTCATTATGTTACCCTCCCTTACCATCTCTTCAATGTCCCCTTACTTTGTTCCCCCTTCCTTTACTGTGAAGCGCTCTGATACCCTTCGGGGTCTTGTTCGCGCTATACAAAACTTTTTAAATAAATAAATAGGATAATTTCCAACACCAACATTAGCTGCACTCTAGACGCTGCGAACACTGCTGCTCGTGGCATAACTACTAGTGCCTTGCTATGCCGCCATGCTTGGCTGCAAGTTTTTAAGCTGGAAGTCCAACATCACCTCTTAAATATGCCCTTTGATGGAGAGCATCTTTTCTGACAACAAGTCGATGAGAGGTAGTAGAAATACAAAAGTACACAGACACAGTGAAAGCCATGGGGGCCCAAAAAACTCCACGTTTTTTGTGGCTCCTTTCGCTGCACCCAGTATTGAGTTGCAGCAAAAACTCCCACCCTGGAGGCTTCCGCCACTTTCACCAGACAACAGCAGCAGACTCCCTCACAGGGTTGCTACAGGGGAAATAATAGTAGAGACAGAGAAAAAAGGAATGGCCTCCAAAGGGGCTGTGCCTACAAAACAGTGACACTCTTGCCCTTCCCCCGATCACACAACACTTGTCGGGGGGAGACTGCTGGGTTACCTGCACCAATGGGCAGAAATAACCTCTGATCAGTGGGTTCTAGGCATCATACAGGAGGGGTATTGTTTAGAACACACTACCAAACATTCCACCCTGCAAACACAGACTGGCCCCAGAACATCGGCGTCTGCTCAGAAGAGATACATGCCCTACTCACCAAATAGGTCATAGAACCAGTACCGCTACAACATTGAGGCAAAGTGGTCTATTCCCTATACTTTCTAATTCCCAAAAAGGATGGTTTAATCAGACCCATCCTAGACCGCAGGCGCCTCAACAAGTACATCCTGTTGGAACACTTTCACTTGTTTACACTACTGGATGTCATCCCCCTGCTACAGCTAGGCGACTTCATGGCTGCCCTCGATCTGAAGTGAAACTACTTCCCTATACCCATCCACCTGGCGCATCAAAGATACCTGTGATTTGTGGTGAGTGGCCAACATTATCAGTTCAAGGTGTTGCCTTCCTGGGTTACCACAGCCCCCAGGATGTTTACTAAGTGCTGAGCCATGGTAGCCGCTCACCTTAGATGGAACAGCATCCACATGTTCCCCTACCTTGACGACTGGCTGATCAAGAGCGCCACACACCAGCAATGCCTAGCGCACACGTGGGCCACTGTACAACTCCTTCACAGTTTGGGCATCATGATAAATGTAACCAAATCTCACATCCAGCCTGCCTATTGCAACCCTTCCTAGGGGCGATTCCCGACTCCCGTGTAGGGAAAGCTTACCATAGCCCTGCAAGGGTGCAAGCATTATATGCGTTGCTCCCTCTTTTTCATCCAGATTGGCAGGTAACGGGTAATGCGCTTACTGGACATGGCATCCTGCATCGACATGGTTTCTTACGCCAGGTTACACATGCATCCGTTACAACAGCGACTAGCAGCGCAATGGTCTCAGGCGGAGGGTCATTGGGAAGATCCAGTGTTGATTTGGGGCTGTACTCCTCGCTCTCTGCAGTGATGAAATGCAAACAACCTGTTGCAGGGATGGCCTTTTCTCGACCCAGGTGTGGTAGAGACCATCACCACAGACGCCTCACTCACTGACTGGGGGCTGCATCTACAGGACCTCACTGTATAAATGGTATGAACCCCTGCGCAGCACGAGTTGTGCATCAATCTCCTAGAGTTGTTAGCTATCCAACAGGCCCTCATGCCAGTTGTTTGTGTTAGCAAAGGGCATTTGCCATTGGACGATACACCACAAGGTGCATCTCTTGATTACGTTCCCGGGATGGACAACAGCTTAGCAGACCTAGACAGCAGGATGCATCAACAAGCCCAGGTTTGGGAACTCCTCCCCCAAGTCCTCCTCCCATACTTCCATTGTTGGGGTTCCCATAAATAGACATTTTTGCCACCGCCGAAAACACAAAATGCCTAAGCTTCGCCTCAAAACTCCCACACCCATTGTCCATGGGTAATGCACTATGGATGAATTGGTCAGAGATATTTGCTTACTCTTTCTGCCTCTCCCACTGCTTCAATTCCTGGTTCAGAAGTTGAGGCGGAAATACCTCACTCTCTTCCTAGTGGGTCAAACTTGGGCACACCAGCGCTAGTTCACCTCTCTGCTCAAACTCTCTCTACTTCCTCACAAAAGCTCCCCAACCGACCGCACCTTCTCTCTCAAAATCAAAGCACTCTCAGGCATCCCAACCCACAGAAGCTCAATCTTACGGTTTGGCTCCTGAAGTCTTTGAATTCAGCTACCTTAATCTCCCTGCAGAGTGTATGACTATTCTAAAAGAAGCACGCCAGCCCAAAACCAGGGCCTGCTAGGCAGCTAATTGGAAAAGGATAATTCATTACTGTCTCCCTTAGTACATTGACCCTTTCACCTCCTCTCCACGGGATATTGTCTGTTATCTTCTTCAGTTACACAAGTCGGACATCGCATATACATTCATCAGACTTCATTTAACTGCCGTAGCGGTTTACCTTCAAAATAGACAGCATACTTCACTTTTCAGAATCCCCGTCATTAATGCTTTCATGCAAGGACTCAGACGGGTTATCCCACCATGGGCACCCCCCATTCCAGTGTGGAATCTTAACATAGTACTCACTAGACTAATGGGCCCTCCTTTCAAACCACTTCACTCTTGTCCACTGCAGTTTCTTTCTTGGAAGCTAGCCTTCCTTGGGGCAATTACTTCCCTTAGGCTATCAGTGAAATACATGCCCTCATCTCAGAAGAACTTTTCTTCCAGGTGCATGAAGATAGGGTGGTTCTTAGAACCAACTCTAAATTCCTTCCCAAAGTACTCTGCAGTTTTCATCTCAATCAAACTAAAGAATGTCCAGTCTTCTTCCCACATCCAGAGTCTGTAGCGGAACGCGCCCTTCATACTTTGGATGTCAAAAGAGCACTCATGTTTTACATTGACAGGACAAAATCCTTTCGAAAGACACAACAGCTCTTCGTATCCTTTTCAAAACCACACATAGGAATGCAATTTTTAAAGCAGGAGTTGCATGCTGGCTAGTTAAGTGCATGCAGACATGTTATGCCAACGCAAAAAGAACCCTATCTGCCCCTCCCAGGCCACATTCCACCCACAAGAATGGAGCTTCCAAGGCCTACCTCTAGCTGACATTTGCAAAACAGCTACTTAAACCTCACCCCACACATTCACCAAATATATTTGTGCAGATTTTTTGGCCCGCCGGCAAGCTAAGTTTGGCCAGGCTATACTATGTACGCTTTTTCAATCATTTGCAACATTTAAACCACCACTTTTGAGAGGACTGCTTTACATTCTAGGCACTGTGTGTGTATCTACAGCTACACATCCCACAAATGGAAAACATTACTTATACTTTAAGCATCTGTTTGTGACGTGTAGTGCTGAAGATTCACGTGCGCCCACCCTCCTCGCCGGTCACCTGTGGTAGTTGCAGATGGTACTTTTTTCTTTTGCCTGTACCTTGCATGGTCATCTTCTTCTGTACTCTTTATACTCCATCTATGCCTTTTCCTTCCAAGCTTAATAAACAATCTAACAATGGAACCTATGCCAATGTGCGTTACCAGGGATAGATTGAGTCACTATACCTTATAACTCGAAAAGACATCCCAGAACAAAAACAAGTTGCACACATCGGAGTCCAACACTAAATGGCAGGAGTACGCGCAGCATGTGAATCTACAGCACTATATGCCACACCTGCGCACACGGATGACACACAGAAACTGTCCTTAATCCAACCCATCCATTCCAATGCATCTAGAATTACAAGACACACTCCCAGAGGTATTGTTGAAAATAAACTCAAGAGAGTACCCATCTCCCACGACCAGAACACCACTCTGACCAAGGCCCAGCTAAAATGTATCCTACTAAACTGTAGATCAGCAGCACGTCATGCCGCTGATATAGCTGACCTCATTATAACCAATGAACCCGACCTTATCATTTTAACGGAAACTTGGCTAAACGAATCATCCACGCCCATCTTAGACATTTTAGTTCCCCCAAACTATTACATCACAAGACTAGATAGACTCGATAGGCTAGGGGGTGGCATTGTCTGCATTCATAGGAACAACCTCTCTGTGAACCGCTCCAACTCCCCGGTATTCTCTTCCTGTGAATACCTTTGCCTAGACATCACGAGCAATAACAAGCCAATATGCTCACTTCATTAATTCTACCATCCTCCTGGTAACAACCTTACCTTCATCGAACACATAATGGATATTCTAGCCACAAATGTCGGTCAACAGAATACTCAGATCTTCCTGGGGGACTTCAACCTCCACTGGAACGATCTTGACGACCCAGAGGTCAATAGCCTCAAAGCTTTCCTGTCTGACCTCAACTTGTCCCAAATCTGTGATAGCCCCACCCACGAAAAAGGCTCAACCCTTGATCTAGTAATTTCCAAAGCAGACTCTACCCAGCTGGAATCGATTCTCCCTTGCGACTGGTCCGACCATCACATAATCACTTTCCATATCAAGGAAGTAGTTAAACTACTCTCTGTCCAACCTACGAGAACGAAAATCTGGAAGAGGAACCTAGAAAACCTCAATCCTGCCGCACTCGCAACCGCTAGCCACATCCTCACGCCCCCACCGGATGGATTAAAGGATGTACAGGATCTGACCAATCACTACTTCCACTCTATGAACAGGGTACTTGACAACCTAGCTCCCCTATAATTGAAAAGAGTCACCACAAAAGACTCAAACCCCTGGTATGATGGTAGGCTAAATGAAGACAGAAGATCACTGAGAGCAATTGAAAGACAATGGAGAGCCGCTCCATCCGCTGCCCACCTCAAATTACTAAGAAGCACCAGAAACTCCTATTACAGAAAGATTAGACGTTCAAAAGCTGACTTCATATGTAAACAATTAGACCAAGCTAAGAATCGCCCCAAAAAACTATTCGAAATAATCAAAGCTCAATCTAAGGGTGTCTCCCACTCCCCCCAAGCTAATCCGGAAACACTCCCCAATTGCGATGAACTTGCCTCCTTTTTCACAATAAAGACTGAAAACTTAAAGATAGACCTACTTAACGACCTATTATCCCATACCTACCCACACATGAACTCCTCGCTGACCACACCAGTGACCCCGCTTAACTGCTCTGCAAAGCTCGACCTCAAGAACAACGCCTCCTGGACCACCTTCAACCTCTACAGCGAAGAAACTATCTTAAACACGCTCACGGCTTTGAATCCCTCCAATCATTTCACAGACCCTCTCCCATCAACCCACTTAAAGACCTTCATTCCACTGCTAGTGCCCCTATGGACCAGGATTATAAATACCTCTCTTCTGCAAGGAACCATCCCAGACATCATCAAAGCTGGTCAGGTATCCCCCATCCTAAAGAAAGTATCAGCAGACCCGTCAGACCTGAATAACTATCGCCCAATATCCAACATCTCGACCCTGGCCAAACTACTCGAAAAATGTGTCCACATGCAGCTTAGTAACCACATTGACCACTTCAACCTGCTCGATCAATTCCAATCTGGCTTTCGATCAGGGCACAGTACCGAATCAGCCATGACCCACATAATAGATGACGCACTACAAATACTGGATCAAAACAAAGCCTGTTTGTTAATCCTACTTGACTTATCCTCAGCCTTCTATACAGTCAAACACGACAACCTACTAGACCTCTTGAAACATAGAATGGGTTTTTCTGGAACAGGTTCATTTCCTTCCTCCAAAACAGATCACAAAGATTCAAGATCAACCAATCTTTATCTAACCCCACCCCAGTCACCATGGGAGTACCCCAGGGATCCTCCCTCTCCCCAACACTCTTCAATCTGTTTATGGAACCACTCACTGAGCTTCTCATCTCCTCAAACATCCAATATCACATGTACGCCGACGACACACAACTCTACATTAAGGTCCACTCTCTTGAAGACATCAAGTCCCTTAACTCAACGCTCCAAAAAACACAGACCTGGCTGGCAAAGAATCATTTAAAACTAAACACACTAAAAACAGAATTCCTCTTAATCGCTCCCCCAACCAAACAACCATCATCCGCGAGTGGATGAAGCACCTAAATGCACTCGACGGTCAACCTCTCATCATTGATTCCGCTAAATCTCTAGGAATAACTCTGGACAATAAGCTAAATATGCAGACACACATCAGCACTTCAACTAAAGGAGCTAATTTTCAGATGAACACCCTGAGAAAACTGAAACCCTTCATACCCGCAAATGACTTTAAACAGGCAGTTCAAACTCTAGTAATTCCCAGAGTGGACTATGGGAGTGTCGCTCTCTGCAGCCTTCCCAGATCAACAACCGCTCCGCTAAGAGCCTCAATCAATACAGCCGCTAGACTCATCACAGGCTCCAAAAGAAACTGCCACATTTCCCCTGACCTTCGTTCCCTCAACTGGTTACCTTTTGAAGCCAGAATCCATTTGAAAATCGCCTGTATGACACATAAGGCATTGCACCACAAAACCCCGAGATACCTTGCGGAGAAACTAGTACTATCGGGTGGTAACAGATCTACTAGGAGTTCTGATAATCTTCTACTTAAACCTCAACGTTTCTCCAAGAAAAAAACATACAATCGTACCTTCTCAGGAATGGCCCCCAGGATTTGGAGCGCCTTGCCCCCAGAAACGAGACTTAATCCGTCCGCTGCTTTCTTAAAAAAAGAAGTGAAATCGATTCTCTTGTCCAAATTCACCTGAACTTTCTATACACTCTTGTAGATATGTGCTAGTCTCTAATAGTTACCAGTAATGTATTCGCATAATTCATTGTATTTATATGTATATGTCATTCACCTGTATTTACCCTGTAAAGCGCTCTGATACCCGCAAGCGTTTGTTCGCGCTATACAAAACCGTCAAAATCAAATAAAATAAATAAATGAACAGATGCTTACAGGGCAAGTAACATTTTCCATACATTACAATTGAAACAATATAGGAATCTGTTTTCCACAAACATTATTGTGTATAGAGTTGGCCTGCTACGTCTGTGGCTGCCCCCACACTTAATCAGGTAAGTAATCACAACACATCGCTGTGGTGTCTGCGGTCAAAAGGCATCGGTCTGCCTTTGTTTATAATAAAGAAGTCAGAATGCTTCAGTGCTAGCCTGTTCTTGCATAGTTAGATTCCTGGATGCGGCTTACATATTTTTTTATTAATGTGATTTTAAATCTAGTAGGACCGTATATTTGAATAATTTTAATTCACTGCAAATAAAGGTCATTTTACTTTATCGACGGTTTGTTGGCATCCTGCTCACTATACTGTTTTTCATTTCTAGTATTCAGCAGAGCCAGAAAAAGTGACAAGTCTGGTACAGATTCCTCAGTATTTTGACTTGAATCTTTACAGTAGCCATCATCTAGAGGAGGTATGTACATGTATGGTACCTAACTTGGAGGTCTGAGTACAAGGTTAGAATCTCTGTGCACATGTGAAAATTATGAACTTGCCTGAGGAAGCAAAATGTAGGTATAGTGCTCAGCGGGGCCTTTCCTAATTATTCAGAGTAGTATGCAAGCCCTTAAGCTGTTTGGCTATCAGTTAGCATCTTTGTAATGTCTTCTTCCTTTCTTTTACTCCAAAGTCTAAGGTGTCATGTGTGAAATTGCAAATGAGTTTGTCTCAGAATTCTCCCCCAACCAGTTTGTGCATTAGTTTCTTTTGACCTTCCTGTTCCTTGAACCTTAGAATCACCCTTAGAACCTCTTACTTTCTTTGTTTTATTCTAGCGCCAGGATGCTTCTTGGGAAGCAGTAGTTGCACTTTATAAATGTATTTTCATTCATTCATTCACTGTCTTCTTGCACAAAATGAAATGTTGTTTAAACCGCAAGGAATGTGCTAACATGGAGGGTGCCGATGCAGGTCAGCCTATCAATATGTGAAGATCTGGACAGGGGTAACTAGCTTACCTGGTGGTGATGCACAGCTAAATAGTGTAACTCATATTCTTACGTTCATCAAACAAAATTGTATGACTTAATTTATAGTACTATACTAATGTCTTGTGCTGATTGCATGCAACTAGAACATGTATTAGAGATTATGGGGGGCGCACTCAAGGAGAACATAAAACTAAACAGATTTTTAACAACACATTTATGTAAAAGATAACATAAATATGATTTAGTGAAATATGCCTGTGCTGAGATTAAGCAATCACCAAGGTAGCAGTAATAGAAAGTGAAGATAGTCTCACAAAACCCTTTTCCTTTGTTGGGAGATTCAAGATGAATAAAGTTTTCAGGCAGCCTTTAGGACGCGAGGGCTGGGTGATCTACAACTCTTTGTGTGCCCGCTTGTATCAAATCTGAACTAATGCAAAACATGTTGTCTTAAATTCTGGAAAATCCAGCATTCATTCAGAAGGTGTTTGCGACTAATGTCCAAGTGGACTCACTCTCTGATTCTGAAATGTTAAGTCAGGGACTGCCTCTCTCCAGACAGCATGCTCTACACGAGATGGTACATATTTCTAGCTTGTGCTCTGTGAAGACTTTAGCACTAATCAAACGTGCAGCTCTGTTCATAAAATACTAATCTGTTTCCTCAGACTTGAACTTCTCTCTTGATTATTTATGTTAACTAAAAGGTTATGGTACCAGGCGTAGCTTTGAGCTCTGCTCTACTCCGAGATTGTGCTGCAACTTCTTCTCAATAGCTGTTATCTCTTTACTGCCCTTACTCCTAATACATTGAGAGGATTCTGAGTGAACCAACTAATCTAGTCTACGTCTAAGTGCTTCTAGACACCCATCCGTACACATCTAGAATCACCGGAGAGAGTCAGTTAGCACCTTTCATATACACAATATGCATACCTTCTGTGCAGAAGAAACTTTGAGAATAAACTGACATCATACACAAATGCCCCTCAGCAAATTTTTCAAACATTCTAAACACAATATAGGGGCTGATTACGATGCAGTCAGAAACTCGGAGCTGTTCCGACCGCATCGTAATCAGCCAATCGGATTCCTTTCCGACCGACCCATCATGATGGAGTCAGTCGGAAAGGAATGCGACCGGTTATTCCGACTGGCTTCCAATGGGCTCGGAGAGCCCGTCCACCAGTCGGCATGCTTTCAGTAATCCCAAGGGCGGCTCTTTCTGCCCGAGGGATTACGATGTCGGGTGGAGACAGCCTTTCTGTGCCGGCCTTTCCGACACAGAAAGGCTGTCGGAACTTGACTTTGGGGGCCCCCAGCAGGGTCCCCTTTGGTGTTGTACGGCCTCCGGTTGGAGGCCCGGGGGGCACCCATGGTGCCCCACTGTTGATCTCTACACCTTGGAGCAGGCACCTTGAGGTGCCTGCCACGGGGTGCAGGGATGAACTGCACCTCGCATTTTTACAATGGGAGCATGCATTCCGTTTGGAATGCATGCTCCCATTGTAAAGTATAGGAGTGCAACCGAACAGTGTTCGGTCGCATCCTAATTAGTCGGTCGGGACCGCCGACCGGGTGTTGATCGGTCCCTTGACCTAGACGATGTCAGGCGGAGGAAACTCCGCCCGACATCGTAATAGGGCCCTAAGTGTTAACTCACCTTGGAGAAGTAGTAGCGTGGGAATAACTGCGCCTTGTCTCAAAGTTCTTTGGGGCATATGTATGAATAAACCGTTTTGCGAGTCCTTAATAGCGATTTTTAGCGAATCGCTATTAAGGACTCGCAAAATGCAATGTATGTAGGAATCGCAATACTAATTGCGATTCCTTAATATCCCTTAATTGCGAATCGCAAATTGCGATTCGCAATTAAAGAATACCTTCCCATTCATTCCTATGGGCCTAGAGGCCCATAGGAATGAATGGGAAGACATGTCGCAACTTGCGCGTACCCACTAGGTACTCGCAAATTGCGAATGCAATTTCAAGGGTGCAAGAGTGTCAAAAGGACACCCTGTTGCACCCCTGAAATATGTATGTGTGCACATGTGGTGCACATACATGCCCTAAGGGCATGTATGCGCGCCACATGCCACTTTGAAAAATGCAAAAAGTGCATTTTCAAAGAAATCGTAAATTACCACCAACTTGAAGTTGGTGGTAATTTGCGATTTCTTAGAGCAAAATCGCACAACTTGGGTGCTTCCTGCATTGCATTTAAGGAATCGCAATTTGCGATTCCTTAAATGCATTCATAAATAGGGAATCGCAAAATTTGCGATTCCCTATATTGCGAGGGCCTTTTGGGATGATACATCCCAAAAGGCTTTTTCCCGTTCACCTGTTGAGCAGGTGTGTGTTTGTCCTTGCCTAGGGCAGGAGGAGACTACTGGTGTTCTTGCAGAACATCAGACATGAAGAGGAGGCTTGGTGTAGTGGCAGGTCATTCCATGCTTTAGGAGAATACTCGGCTGGTGGATCTACTTTTCCGTATGCATGGGATGTGTGTGAGTCAGAGTCCAGCTAACCGTAGGTGTCTGGATGGTTTGCGAACGGGAATTAGGCTTCATACATATGCCCCTCTATCTCATGGACTGTTACAAAGAGCAAAAGAGTACAATGGTTAATATTTTAACACAACATAGAAGTCACAGGTCAAAAAGTTTTTTGTGCAGAAAACCCATCAAACTTATGGTTGGAAAAGAAAGCAAGCAAGGAGGTCAGACATAACCACAACATTCTCAAGAATATTTTCTTCGGACAAAACCATATAGATAGGAAAGAAATGAAGTGTCAGACCGAATTTATCTGTGTCATAGCCATTCTTATTGGTTCTACCATCTGCACTAGCTCTACTGGCACGTACCTTAAAGCTATTGCCAATTCATTACAAAGGTCAAAAGAATCATTGCTTACAGACCACCAGAATTATATTAAAATTGTGCTAGGGTTGGCTAAACTACTTTTTATTTGCACCCACAAGATTAAAAATGGAGACCTTCAATGCACCCTTCATTAAAGAAAGCATGTTTCTGTGTTTTATTTTGTCATCTAGGTCGTATGCATTCTTTAGGTCGGTTGAAACTGATGTTCCATCCTACCTCCTGCTCAGTAGTCAGGAAAGGGGAGAAACATTTTCTAGGGTTCTGTAAGGGTCATATGTCACATGTGTACAAATCGATGAACTGTCATAACAAAAACAAGTTTTTAAAACAGTGTGCCCAAGTCAACACCCTGTAGTTTTCTCCTTATTTGTAACACTGTAAGATTTTGGTGTACAGGCATAAGTAAGTATTAATCTGCCAAGGACCAGTCATCAACTAGAGTGCTCATTTCATATCCTTCATACAATTGAAAATTTGTTGGCACTAAACCAGTCCTCAAACAGCTTGATCTCTTCTGAGTACACATGTGCCAAGTCTAAACACTTACTGGTTCTGTAAAGTAAAATCCATTAATGTGTTAAACTTAGCAGTGCCTGTTCATTATATATTATTTGGTCAGAATCTGATTTGAAGAACAGACTCATAATTAGAGGTATGATGAAAGTGAAAAAAACTCAGAAAATGAATTTACTAGAAGGCACCAGATATATGATTTGATGAAGACGTCCAATGAAATCCCTCTGGGGTACAGTGAGTAATATGTGACCTATAATAAAAATACTTCTTAGCTCAAAAGAAGATTTAATAACAGCATATCCAGGTCCACATTGCCTGCACAGAATGACTACTCCTAATCAGATAAATTAACTTATATTTATCTGATGTTCATTTAAACCATGGATATTATGTTGATTTGTGTAGGGCACTATCACCCGGAAGGGTATCCAGGTGTTGAGCAGGTGTGTGTTTGTCCTTGCCTAGGGCAGGAGGAGACTACTGGTGTTCTTGCAGAACATCAGACATGAAGAGGAGGCTTGGTGTAGTGGCAGGTCATTCCATGCTTTAGGAGAATACTCGGCTGGTGGATCTACTTTTCCGTATGCATGGGATGTGTGTGAGTCAGAGTCCAGCTAACCGTAGGTGTCTGGATGGTTTGTGAAAAGATGAGATTAGTGAGGTACGCTGGGCCAGTGTTGTGTAGTGCTTGGTAGTTGTGAGTGAGGAGTTTAAACTGTGCTCGTTTGTATATGGGCAACCAGTGGAGCTCCTTGAGGTGAGGTGAGATGTGACTTAGGCTTGGCAGGCATGATTCTAGCCGCTGTGTTCTGGATGGTCTGCCGTTTTCTTGTGCATTGTTTGGTGATCCTGGTGTAGAGGGTGTTCCCGTAGTGCAGCTTGCTTGTGATGAGGGCGTGTTTGACGGTGTTTTGGGTGCTGATTGGGAGCCATTTTTTAAACCTCCCTCAGCATCTTCAAGGTCTGGAAGCATGAGATAGTGACGCCGTTGATTTGGGTGGTCATGTTGAGTTGGCTGTCAATGATGACTCCAAGGTTCCTGACATGGAAAATGGGCGTGGACCCTAGTTCTGCCAACTACCAGACGGAGTCCCACTGTGAGGTGCTCTTACCAAAGATCATGACTTTGGTCTTGTCGGTGGTCAGTTTCAGACAGTTGGTCTTCATCCAGTCAGCAGTGTTGGTCATGTAGTCTGCAAACTTGTTCCGTGAGACTAACTGTGAGCAGGGGTGGCTCATCCGCTATGGCGGAAGACCGTCGCCCCACTGCTGCTACCCAGCAGAAGCAACAGTAAAAAATACAATGATAATAAAATTATTTTATTATCATTTTCTTTTTCACTGTTGCATCTGCTGGGTAGCAGAGTTGCTGGTCCGGGTCGGGCTGTCCTCCTGAGCTTCAGGAGGAGGAGTTGTGGACACTACTAAGTGTGCATGACGGTTTGGCCTGCCATTTTAGGCCAGCCAAACCATCATGTGCACTTAGCATTTCTCTACCCGGCTGTGTTGTACAGCCAGGTGGAGAAAAGCCACAGGCTCCCAGGCACTGTCTGAGCAGCAAACCAGGCTGCTCAGGACCAATCCCAGCTCTTCTCTATAGTATAGAATAGTATTCTTAGCATGAGAGAAGCACTACGATTGGCATCTGGGAGCCTGCGCAGTGTGCACCAGCCGAGGATCGGGAGAGGAGGAAGGCAGAGCGGACGCAGCGTCGGGTAAGTCGTACTTTTTTATTTTTTTATGTATATATTTTTTTATGTATTGAGGGCAGGAAGTCTGTGCAGGAGGTGATCCAGCTATTACATTTTTTTATGGCTTCCGGGAGGCTGCTGCTGTGATCGGCCCGGTGGATGTTGACAGCAGTAATCAAGTCCTTGTCCAGTACGTTGTTCCAGTTTCTGGGGCTTGTCTGGCAGTGGTGTGTATGTGTGTCTTGGAGTGGGACGAGGATGCTGAACTTGATGAGGGCAGGGTCTGTCCAGGTGATTGTTGTGCACTTGTTGACTAAGATGTTGTGGAAAGAGGTGAAAATCTGGTCCAGGAGACAGTGATGCAAGTTGGTCTGTTTACTGGTTGGAAGAGGCCTAGGTTTTTGGGTTTCTCAAGCAGCGCTTACCCGTACCAAATGAAGAGTCGGTCAGACAGTGAAGAATACAAACTAATAACTGTTTATTCATATACACTCAGAGTAGAGCCCCGTCTGTACAGTCGCTAAGAGTGCTACAGAGGGAACTGAAATTAACAAGCATAGAGATACATTATGTACATTTCATACCTGGGCGAAGGCACGCCCACAGTGGAATTTTCCAGGCAGATGCAGCTGGACAGTGAAATACAAAAAAAAAGGTTTTAGTTCTCATATCGTACACAACCTAGTACAATCCAAGGTCGTTTCACCCTGTGCCCGCCACCAGACAAGTGGGAGAGGGCCTCTATCTGGTGAGAAAGGTATGCGCTAATATGAACAGTCTGTTCATTACTGAAGCAAAACTTAACATTTCAGCAACGAAACTTAGAAGAGGGCATTTCTCAGAAATAAACGAGATCAGTTTCAAGTAACCCAAAATGGCGCCTAAAAGAGAAAATGGCGCAGCAAATGCTTACTAAAACATAACACTACGTAAGCATTCTACGGGCCTAATCTAACACTCCACCTGCAGCGTATAGGCCTTATGCATTAATTGAAGTTCCGTTAATTGAAGTTCCGTTGAAGTTCCGGGAGCATACCATTTGGTTTAATGGCGTCCTTCCTCACCCTGTTTCTTTTGTTCGTATGGACCCCTTGTCTATCGATGGGGCCAGTTGGCCTGTTTTGGCAGGTTTTACTCCACATCCCAATTATCTCAATGTTACTGTTGCAGAGCTACGGATACTATATACACAATTGGTTCATCTTCATAGACGAGTCATACAGTTTATGTCTCGTGCACTTCAGGCAGCTCCGGCTGGAGCTGCTGCTCCACCGCCAGGTCAGGCAGGTGGACTTGTCTTTAGTCCCGTTATGATTAATTCAGTGATGGGTAAAAGTCCTCAGAATCGGGACGACTTACCGTTTTGGATAGCACAAAAAATTGAGCAGCTTGAAGCTGTGTTTCCGCATACCACTCCTGTAGAGAAACACAGGATCCTTACAATGAGTTTGCCAAGTGGTCTGATTCCTCCTTTAGCGGCCTGCATCACCTGGGGGACAGTGTTTGCTTCAGTGTATACACCGTGCTTTGGCACTCCCTCCATGAGTGTTCTGCCGAGCATTCTAAAGAAGGTACAGGATGAACATGGGGCTGGTCCAGCCCTGGATTTGAGGATGAAATTAGTGGGAATGTTCCCTGTTGTCTCTGAAATGATTCTGGCCAACATTAAGGGTGTAGCAGTTTGCTTACAAGTACGCCAACGCTTAGCAGCGGTGGCGGACGTGGATCGGTAATGACAGTTACCGATTATTATTGTGGATTTGGGTCGCAATAGCTTGGGAATTTGACTTCATACTCTGGCACATAATAAACCCCCTCCTGAAAAGGAGGGTTGTCCAGCCTTTCCTAAAAAGGCTTGGAATAAAAATGCGCGGCAGCAACAACAGAAGCCTGGTTCTTGTGCTGGTTCGCCTCCACCTGACGCTTCTGAACGTAGATATGATTTGCATGACCGCTCTAATATTAAGACTCCCAAGAGGTTCCAGGTTCCTGATCCTCGTTCCCCTCGTTCCTTTCAGGGATCATCGGATCAACAGTTCGGCGGAGGAGAGCAACATGATCGCAGACAAGGCAAGTCTACGCAATCGAGACGTGACCCGCAGCGCCAGTTTGACGTGAAAGTCAAGCAGGAAGGACCACCTCAATATCGTGCCCCATTTCAGAAGAAAAAAGTTGCCGCTTTGACTGCAAAGTATGCCTCAGACGGTGAGAACCCTGCTCCTCGACAGGAGTTGGGCGGTAGCCCTCCTCGACAGCGCGGTGTAGGTTACCATAGTGTGACAGACACTCCACCAGCGTCTGGAGGCGAAAGCAACAGACACTTTTATTACAGTGGAAACAGCTGATGCTCGTGTTGCCCCTCCTGATAGGCTTTATGAAATAGGCCTCCAAATTGAAGGTGATATTAAACGCACTATTAAGGCAGTCTTTTGGGATAACCTTACCTCTTCTTATGATATTTTATTGGCGGAGGTTGATTGGCTTCCCCTTTGGTTCTTGCTTCCTCTAGAGGGGAGGATGATATTCTCCCCTGTTTTTCGCAATATGTATCAGAAGAGGCTAAACATGATTATGTGTCGGAGTGAGCACTAGCCCTTGCTCCGGCATTGTATCGTAATCAGGCGGGTTGGGACAGGGATTCGCCAGAGCATGTAATTCATGTGCGCTCTACACCGCCGTCCCAAACCCAATACCCTATAAAACGTGATGTAAAAGCATCCGTTGGTGAAATTATTACCCAGTTGGAATATCAGGGTGTGATTGAACCCTGTGTTTCGTCGATGAATAATCCTCTTTTTCCGATATTGAAACCGGACGGTTCATTTTGCATAGTTTTAGATTACAGACATTTAAACAGTCATGTTCGTACTTTTGCGGTACAGAACACACATAGCTCTGTATTAGTTAACAACATTGTTAGAAAAAAATATAAAACTACTTTAGGTATTTTCAATGGATTTTTCAGTCACACTTTGGCTCTCGAAAGCCGTGACTTGACAGCATTCAGCGCGTTAGGCAATCAGAAAAGATATGCGAGATTGCCTATGGGATATAAGAATAGCCCAGGTGCTTTTGCGGCACGCATAGTGTCGATTTTACATGAAATTGACCGTGATGCCTTCTCGTACGTCGATGACATATACTTGACGGTTGATGAATTAGATCCGCATCTTGTGCGTGTGGACCGTATAATTTTACGCTTTGCAGACTTGGGTTACAAATTCAATTTTGCCAAATCGCACATTGCATTTTTAGCAGTGCTTTTCCTTGGCTATGAACTTAACAATGAAAGTAGGGGGTTGGCTCCCCCACTAACTGGAGAAATGTGCTCAACTACAGCCTCCATCTACTGGTAAAAATTGCAATCTTTGCTATTTTTTTTTTAAATTTCGGGAGGACTTACATTCCTGAT
Organism: Calotriton arnoldi; assembly: GCA_963921515.1. Classification (NCBI taxonomy): domain Eukaryota; kingdom Metazoa; phylum Chordata; class Amphibia; order Caudata; family Salamandridae; genus Calotriton; species Calotriton arnoldi. Next base: position 260,284 of record CAWUFW010007779.1, read on the forward strand.
TATGCCCAGCGTATCAAACCTCTTTACGCATTGATACAACCCTCATTTTCTACTTCCAGTTAGCTTCCGAAACATACAGCTATACTTCAGTCTTTGCAGTCTGATCTGCTTGCGACCCAGTTCTTGTTAACAAGGGACAATACTACAAATGTGGTCATACGGATTGTACCAGGCGCAGTAGGTTTTACCTGCGTGACTTTCAATGAAGGGGACACTGTCCTCATTGTTTATAAATTGCATTTGTATGCTCCTGCAGAGTTGCGCTTTTCTTCTACAGAAAAAATCTTGACCGCGGTGCAGATGGCGATTTTTAAGGAACGCTCTCTGGCTCAGCGAAAATGCATTTTGATGGTTTCCCCAGTGCCTGCTTTAGAAGCTGTCACGAAGGCGAGTGTTCCAAATTCCAAGCCTTTACATCCCCGTTGGATACAATGGGCTAGTTCATTGACATCGGCTGATGTCAATTTTATTTTTGATCCTTCTTTGCAAACACAGGAGTTTTTACAATATGAACACGTTCATCCTCCTTTGTTGTCATTGCTTCCTCTTGATCAGTATAAATGCATTATTTACACAGATGGTTCTGCACTGCCAGCCATTGGTTCAAAGCATGCTTATTCGGCAGCCTGCGCAATTGTGGCAGGCACGATAGTTAGTGGTGATTTTAAGACTTCATTGGTACACACACAATCCCTTGGGGATTGTACTGCCCAATTGGCTGAGTTACGTGCTTTAGTTTTAGCTCTGGAATTTGCTGATCCTGAATTCCCTACATTAGTGGTGTGCGATTCTTTTTATTGTGTACAATCCTTCAATGACAACTTGTTCTTCTGGTCACAAAATGATTTTCGTGATTCTAAAGGTAGCACGATAAAGCATAAAACACTTTGGGTCAGAGTGGCCGCTCTTAAGAACGTTTACAGCTAACACATGTTATTCATACATTAGGACATCAGCGTGTGGAAGCACATGCTGTTGGTAATTCATTGGCTGATGAGGCAGCCAAATCTGCAGTAGCCACTTGTTCAGTTGCAGCAGTTACTAGGTCTATGATTAAAATTGATGATGATATTCTGGCGGCTATAGCTGCAACAAAGGAGGGAACAGAGTTCTCCCAAGGTTTCCCTTCGCGTTACACATATCACTTGACGTCCGATCAAATTCCATTTGCAACTATACCATCCGTTGGGGATCGGCTGATTCCCAACGAGAACCGCAAGCTTTCTTTGATAATTGCCACTCATGAAGGCATGGCTTCTGCCCATGCCGGAGTAACAGCGACAATTTCACTTTTGCAGCAACATTTTTGGTGGTGTGGTTTATATCAGCAAACACGTATATATGTTCTTTCTTGTGACATTTGTCAACAAATTAAACCTTCAACTGTTTCACGCCCATCACATACTCAACTTTTCATTTCGAATCAGCCATTTGGCTGTATTCATCTTGATCACTGCAGTCCTTTAACTTCTGACACTGCTTTTAAATATATCTTAGTTGCAGTGGATTCTTGCACTAGATTCCTTTGGGTTTGGCCGCAACGCAGTGCTGACGCTCGAACTGTTATAAAAGATTTGCGTGTCTTTGTAGGGACATTTGCCTGTGGCACCTTCCATTCTGACCAAGGTCCGGCTTTTGCCTCTAAGGCTTACCATGATGTGATGAAGTCTCTGGGGGCGCAGGTGCAATTCTTGTCTCCATATTGGCCTGAGGGCACTTCTGTTGTGGAGCGGATGTACCACGACTTAAAGCAATCTTTGACAGCTGGAGTATTTGGTACTTGCAGGGGCTGGCTTACTCATCTTTATGGAGTCCAAAGTGCACTTAATACTGTCCCTAGAAGATCTCTGGGTGGGCGGACCCCATACAAAATGTTCTTTGGCATTAAAATGTTTGTGCCAGACCTTGATGGTCTAGACGTTGTGGCGGCTGCCGCAACATTTGACGTAGATAATCACTCTACTGTGTTACAGGATCTACAAAAGACACGTGACAGCTATGCAACTGAACATTTACCCTCTTCCACTGATGCAGCACTACTGATTCCAGTTGCCAGTTGGCTTCCAAAAATCGGAGATCTGGTACGAGAGAAGATGGAGAACAAAAAAGAATTTGGTCCCTCTTATCGTGCACCGGTTCCAGTGCTTGAACTGAAGGGTACTCGTACAGTCATTTTACCTCCTTTACTTGGTCGCAAAGACAACAGATATATTTCAGTGGACAATGTCAAGCTACACCATGTGGCCGATTATGAATAGTGTCACGCCTGCTGTTTTGTGCAACGCGATTTCATTAGATCCACTGACTTCATCATCTTCCACTGGTCCTCGTAGGGCTGAGAAAGTGATGGACACTATCATTGATCTTTCACCAGCCCGACCTCTATCTTCTACCATGGATGTCGAGTATATATATCATCCTGAGGAGTCCGTAAGTGAGGTGCCGAACAGTCCTGGAGAACATCAAGCGGACCCGACACTTCCACCTCTGATAAATCAACCTACGAGTGGCTACTATGGAGATCGTGCCAGCCTCTCTTCCGGCTCGTCTTCCTCGACATCCAGTTTGGCAGACACACCGACTAAATTAAGTAGTTTTTTCTCTTGGTTCAAAAAGACTTACCTGGTCCCTCCATGGACCTACATTTGGTTGCTGCTTATCCTGATTTTCCTCTTCATGTCAATTGGTTTTGTGACAGTGTTCTTTTTGCTCATCAATGGTCATTACCTGCCAGAACGCTCTGCTGTAAACTTGGTCGATGGAGTTCTGGCCCCTCACACATCGTCCCATATCATGAAACGTGATCAGTCTCATGTTAACATTTCAGCATTCCCGATTCCAGATGGCATTGTTTGGTACAAAGTAGCATACGAAGTCCATGGCCCGACCGAGATACTTCGTGTACCATACGTGTTTCGCGTCTCTTTAGGAGATGTGGTAACACGGGACATACATTCGGATGATTGGGATGTGCAAGCAGTACATGCACTGTTTTCAGATTTGAAATATTATGCTGCTTTTGATGCTGAAGATTTGTATTTAAATTCGGCCAATTATGGGGATTGGTTTTGTTATCGGCATTATGGGCATCATTTTTTACACAAAACAAACACGTTAAGACCTGTTTTTAATTTTACACAATGGGAACATTGTCCTACTCCCGTAGAGGGTAGTTCTAAAACTTTCAGGGATAAGTTCGCTTACTTCACAGATTATGACATATCTAATCCGGATTCATATTACTTTAAACTTCGATCATCTACACAATCCAAATTTATGTTGACCCACACAAAATTGATTTACGCCAACTTGTTTAGAAATAAATTGGCTACACATGGTTATGATCATTGGAAAGATACTGTTGATTTAAAATCAATCTGGGGCATGAAGCCTTGGCAGGTTCAGGGAACTGAAGCTTTACATCGTGCCTGCCTGATCCCAGCTCAAATTTTGTTTTTAAATGATACAGTATACCAAACAACTTGTTTTGGCCTGGCAACTGTCAAAAATGTAAATACGCCATCCATTCCGTCTTTAGCGGAATATGATGATTGGCGCACACACACAAATTATACCATTGAGGCTTTGCAAGCTTTGCTTCGAAATGACACTTTCAATGTCTCTGAAATTGATTCTTCCGGGTGGTTGGTGTGGCAAACTAATACTAATGCATGTCAAATGCGTTTTTATAATGTTTCGCCAGGTTTCATTCAGACTAGACCTGATCCTTGCTAAACCGTTACACATTCGGTAACCACATATTCGGTGGGTAAGTTATGCCAACAATGGTTAGAACATTCTACGCTGACATCAGTAAAGAAACATCTTTCTCTGCTGTCGCATGACATTAATTTGGCTGATTTTCTCTTAGGACTCAGGTCTCCGAAAGCAAAAAGATTCATGTATGCTGCTTACAATGAAATTTGGAAACTTTCGCAGATGGAAGCTGCATTTCATCTGCGCCAAATTGATCAGGCCAATTTAGAAAAAGTCCTTGCCGTAATAGACAATAGTATAAACACACTTTCATCACACATTTATACTTTGGATAATATTGTTTCATCGGTTATTGATATTGTTCAAAGTGATGTATCTGTGTTATATCATGGTCAGAATCAGTTACGATCGATTATGCAATTTGCTTGGACATTGCAGACTCTTAAAATGGGAAAAGTACCTTGGGATTATTTGAATGCCACTGCTTTGTTTTTGCCATTTAATCTAACTGATAAACAACGATTTATGTCCATGAAAGATGCTACATATACACTATTGCTTATTGAACAATTAGAGTCCTTGCCGTTTTCTGTAGCGGAAACAGACTCTGCTGTTTGGTTAATTCATGGGGTTATCTCTCTCCCTTTATTCGCTATTTCAATTTACATCATGCATGCAACATTTTCCGATTGGCCGTTTTGAACCACTGGGTAGTGCATTTCTACATGAATTGTGGTCCCTGCCTTTCACTTACAGATGTCAGAGGGAGGGCAAGGAAATTTTCCTAACAGGGGGAAGACTGCGATTCTACAGTAGGACACTCCCTTGTTTGTAAACACGTTAAATTGCACGGCGCTTGTAACGTTTCCGCGCCTAATTTGGCCTATTTTTTAAAAGGGACTCCAGTGCCATCAATAATTCCCGCTTTTTCATTGCTTACAAATGGCAGTTATCTTATTTTGAACAACCAAGAGTGCTGTGGTTTACAGGCAGGAGTCCCGTATTTAGCAACGGTTTACCAGCGCGTAACTTGTTGTAGCAATGTGCTTTTTCCGCCCCCACATGGGAGTTTAGATAGCTCAATTTGGCCTTCCATTCCAACTTTGAAAACAGATTTCAACAAGTTGAGCAGGCTCAAAGCGCTGTTATTCCAACAAGAGGTGGCTCTCACTTCCGCCCGCGAGACCTTCAAGTTACAGGTGGCTAGGACTTCTGGAGAGATACAGTCCCTTCTGAACACCAACCTCCCACTGCATTTTGGAGAACTAATACACCAAATATTTAATGCATCTGACACCGCAGGCCTTGCGCATTTTTTTAAATGTGTGGTATCTGGCCTTGTGACTTCCTTTCAGACTATATTTGGAGTAATACCGGGTTTTATTCATTCTATTTTTTCCAGCGCCTTCGGAGGGTTTCCCTTAATTTTGACATTAGGCGCTGGCATCGTGCTTCTCCTGCTCCTGTTGCGCAATGGCGGCTCAACTTGTGGTACTGCACAGACCAGACCAGTTGCAGCTGTACCATGATCGCATGCAACAGGTTTTTGGATGCTTGCCATTAGCCACACTTGGCGTCAGTTATGGATTGACTTTTCGCTTTGCGTATTTCACTTGCGTGCAGCCAGTCTTTTACTGTCAGCGATGTCCGTTCTACTGGGCACTGGATATATGCCTCTCCAATACGTCCCGTCCAGTCCCGGATTTTAACCAGTTTATGGGTCCCTTAGAGGAAAATAAAATAAACAATAAGGTTGGTAGGGGGTCTAAGGGAACGTTTTAAGACCAGTGCATGGATATATTCCCCAAATATAACTATGAACACAGCAAAATATCCATGGGTCTAGCGAGCCTAAAAAAGCTCTGGAAACAAGAGGCACAAGCAGAGACCTTTAAATGTAATCAATGGCAAACCTTTAAAAAGGACGGAATCCCATCACTCACCGAAGTGACATGCTTCATCATCTGGGATCTCCTCTTGGTTGCAAAACCTAGTGCAGCCAAGGACTACAACCCCCTCACTAAGAGGGAGGAGCTCAGGGATGTTTTCAAAGAAATGAATTGTTAATAGGATTTCCTAAAATCCAACAGATGTGAAGAGCTTAGATTTGTAAGAGTGATGGGCGCAGTGCATAAGTGTAGAATGTGATGTGAAAGTTAAAATTGGCTACCAGGAGAAGAAAAAGTTTTATTCATTATCTCTTGATATCCAAGTTAAAAACAGTGCAGATGCAGTTATGAAATAATGACTGCATAAGTCCAGAAACAAGGTCTACATGTTTCGGCCATTGTGATTATATGTAATCGTGGCTTTCCTCAGGACCTAGATGTAGTAGTGCTACTACGTTCGTGAATAAGTGAATCAAAATTCTTTTTTTTTTTTTTTAAACAATAGGTTGAAACAAATACAACCTTCAAACCTGATATCTAGGTTCTCGGTGGATTACAGTGTGCTGGTGGCACCTAAAGGAGAAAAAGGTGACATCAGAAAAAAGGTCAAATGCTTGTGCCGAATGCTAATTCAATACATGGATCATAATGACCCATCGTTACTAGTACCTACTAGTGTGCTCATGACAATATGTGTTGTATCGTGCTTACCCGTAATTCACGAGAACACAGCCTCACCTCACCTGGCTACAGCTCAGGAAATGAGGCCGCGCTCTAAGGAAAAGGAAAAAGCATAGGTGGTAATCAGACATGGAGCATGACGTGAAGTCTGTTATACCTATGCTGCCTACGTAGTTAAGAGTCAATACCAAGACTGGTGCGATGCTAGATAGAATTGTACAGTACATAATAACACATAATAAAAACACATATTGAGACAATGGACTCAAAACCAAGGTATTCTCTTCAGATAAAGTCACTAAACCTCTTGACTCTCAAGCCAGTACGCATAGCCGAAAAAAATGACTATATGAAGAGTGATAAGCAATAATAACAACCATTGTGTAATGTGTGATCACGTGTAGCTGTTTGCTGAAGTATAACATTTCTTACACCTATGTTACTCTGGTGGTAATTGAATAGGCTGAAATAAGTTCATTAGTGGAGAGTTCATCAGTTTGGGGTGAAGTAACCTCGTTGAAAAACACTCTAATGTTGAAAATCGTGGCAAGCCGAATGATACAACCAGGCCGCTAAGAGGCACTCTAGTGTGAGCAGGAAAACACTGCCCATGTTGTTTGAAAAATCAAACGGTTGAAGAACTCACGTATACCAAAGCATGAAGCTGCGGCAAGCCAACTCGCACTACAATGTTAAACAACGCGGCACACCACATGTGTTAAATACACTCTCCAGAAGAAAAACAAGAAGAGCAATGCCCGTAGCGTTTAGGAAATAAGTAGCAAGCCTTTCGAACCCACAGATTGCACTCAAAGTGCCCACAGAGAAAAAAGAAGAGAACCTAACTAACTGTGCAAACAGCGAGGGTACTTACCTATCCGTCGGTACCTCGGACCCCAACCGAGCCGCATACGGAGGTGACCGACGGCAGGTACAGCCGCTATATTTATATCAAAGAACCGCACCGGTGTTAACAGAGGCCTAGGGTTTGTACCCACGTTCAGTGGCAACCCTTTTCAGACCCAGTGTGAACTGGCAAGATTTTTCCGGAAGATACGGCTGCACTTTTTCTTTAAGGAGAAAGACAAAGAGAACACAGGCATGGAGATAGAGCCTATTAACACTGGTCTTAAAAAACGCTCTATTTTCAATCCACCTGTCCATGCAGTCCCAGCTCAAGTCTTGACCTTTGAAAAGGCAGTGACTGATGAAGTAACTACACTCTGTGCTACGGAAAACCGACAGTTTCAGAATCTCCCTAGGAATGAGCAACAGGCCCTGCGGTCTTTGATGAAGGATGAAAATATAACCATCAAACCGGCAGACAAGGGCGGTGCCATAGTCATCTTGGACACGACAACATACTGCGCCGAATGTCTAAGGCAACTGAATGATAGTAGGTTCTACCATCCTCTTAAAACAGATCCAACTGCGAGAATAAGACGTGAAATTTCCAATCTTGTAGAAGAAGCCACAAACGAGGGCTGGATTCTAGCAAGCCTGGCTGATGACGGCTGGAATGCCAGAAACCGGTCCTAGGATGCTTGTTTCCGGTCCAGGGAAGACATGGCTTGGCAGTTCGGGCTGGACTGTTCCCATGAGGCACAGGGTCAGACTGATTTGCATATGGCCATGTCTGAACTGGGGTGGTGGAGTGAGCTAAAGAATGATGATGGATTAAACCCAGATCAGTTGACTGGGGGTGAGTGTTTGATTGGCTCAAACGTTCCGTCCATCATCCCCTTTTGTAAGACAAAGAGAACACAGGCATGGAGATAGAGCCTATTAACACTGGTCTTAAAAAACGCTCTATTTTCAATCCACCTGTCCATGCAGTCCCAGCTCAAGTCTTGACCTTTGAAAAGGCAGTGACTGATGAAGTAACTACACTCTGTGCTACGGAAAACCGACAGTTTCAGAATCTCCCTAGGAATGAGCAACAGGCCCTGCGGTCTTTGATGAAGGATGAAAATATAACCATCAAACCGGCAGACAAGGGCGGTGCCATAGTCATCTTGGACACGACAACATACTGCGCCGAATGTCTAAGGCAACTGAATGATAGTAGGTTCTACCGTCCTCTTAAAACAGATCCAACTGCGAGAATAAGACGTGAAATTTCCAATCTTGTAGAAGAAGCCACAAACGAGGGCTGGATCACGACCCAAGAGGCCGGTTTTCTGATAACTCCACACCTGGTGATGCCGTACTTTTATGTACTGCCTAAAGTGTATAAACACCAGAGACCACCTCCGGGACCCCGATTATATCAGGCCTGGGCTCTTTTCTTGAATCTTTATCAACCTTCGTGGACCATTTTTTGAGACCTATGGTGAAGGAGATGCCTACGTATCTTCAAGATACTAAAGATATCTTGAGATTGCTACCTGAAGTGGATTTTAATATGGACACAGACTTTTTAGTCTTGTTCGATGTCGAGTCTTTATACACTTGCATCCCCCAAGATGAGACACTGGATGCCATCAGGCTACTTTTGGACAATAGAGACTTGGACACTATATCTCCCGTGCATTTTATCATGGAATGCGCTAAAATAGCCATGAAAGAAAATTTCTTCAGGTTTGAAGACACCATCTACCTCCAAACATCAGGTACTAGCATGGGAAGTGTTTTTGTGCCAAGTTTGGCGAATTTGTATGTTCATCTGTTTGAGCAAGAGCATGTACTCACTGATACCAATCCCTTCCACAGATCTATTCGGTTGTGGAAACGTTATATTGACAATGTTTTCGTCATACGGCGAGGGGATCCGGACACCATTACCATCTTTCAGACATGGCTCACCACAAGGAATGATTACCTCAAATTTACAGTCGAATTCGATAAGAATAGCCTGCCGTTTCTCGATCTATTGATTTTCTCAACACCTACTGGATTGGAGAGCGAATTATACAGAAAACCGATGGTAAGAAACTCTCTCTTGTGTTATGACAGCTACCACCCATTGCCTTATGGGCAATTCCTTCGCCTTCGGAGGAATTGTTCCACTAAAGATAAATATGAAGATCATGCCAAATCACTTTCCAAACAACTCCAAGATAGGAAGTATCCGAAGAGACTAATACGACGCTCTTTCAGACGTGCATCTAACAATAATTGGGATGCACTCTTAGATCCACAGATACCAAAACCACCTATGACAAGATTGACGTTTGTCAACACGTTCAGCACATTATCTAATGGGATCCAAAAAAGTGTGCGTAAAAATTGGCGGATACTTAATATCGGTAAAGAAGAGATCCCTTTACCTCTTTTCTCCTTCAAAAGGAGTTCCAACTTACGAGACAATTTGGTCCACACGAGACCGAAAACACAAACAGTCCGTACCCATGAGACTCTATGGAACCTAACGACAATGTTGCCAATGTGCACTCTATATAATCAGTGTCAAAAAATTAAACTCGATTTTTTAAGTCCGTGTGCGTCCTTGCCAAGGTGCCATGTCCCAAGGCGTCGAATGAACTAGTGGCCCCTCCAGCATTCTTGTGTTCACTCTATGGAACCTGCCAGCAGTTAAAGGGCATTTTCCATGTGGGTCCTGTGCGGCATGTCCACAAACTGAACACACCACAACAATAGATATCGGTACAGATAGACCTTGGGTGCAGTCTAAACACACTAACTGCAATAGTGATAAATTAATCTATCTGATCACAAGTACCGCTATGTGGGCATGACCACTCGTAAGGTCAAACTCAGGATCTTGGAGCACAAGAGCACGATTAGGTGTAAGAAACAAGCCACTGGGCTTACAAAACACTTTTTAGATCTTAAACATAATGCAGACGAATTTAAACGGACCGTGCTGGAACAACCGTTCATCCCTGCACATATTACAGATGTGTCCAAATTTCTTTTTTCCAAAGAACAGAGGTGGGTGTTCAAACTTCAGAGTGACAAGATTGGTCTGAATGATGAGATACTTTGGACCTCACTGTAGCCTTTACACAGCAATTTAAAACGCATATATCTTAATTTCCTCCTAGATGAGAGGGCATAGGTCACCGGACAGAACATCTGTATCCACTCAGAATGGCTTTGTCTTGGGAGTAGAGCCTACTACACACATCCGTATTCGAGAGAGGCTTTGTCTTGTAAGCAGTGCCTACAACACACATACTCAGGAAAGCACTGATCACTCGGAATGGCTTTGTCTTGCAGACAGAGCTAATAACACACATTCCATGTCATCTGACCAACAACATACATTGACCATTTGCTGGGGATCCACTACTTCACATGCAAACACTCTAACTACTGAGCAGGGCACTAAACATCGCGAGTGGATAGATACATGTATATATGTTAACATAAGATTTGGTGCGCTGTCCTGTGGGGCTTCATACGGTAATACCATATATTTATATCTAATGTTCATTAACGAGTACAAATAGTCACGCGTTGCCCAGTGTCCCATCTGGGCTCCCTATAGAGGTATTAACTCTATAACCGATCGTTATGATCGGTTTATCTTGTCGTCTGCACAATATTAATTTGGACTATTTGTTTGCAGACATTGGATAATTTACGCTACTGTTTGCCTCATTGGAATATGTATGAACTACGGTCTGAAAGCAATGGCGTCTTTTAGTAGTCCTTTTGCAGTTTTTGTCGTGCTGAAATTCGACCAGTCCCGCAATTGACTGTACACGTAGCGGGCTTCACTTCCGCTAAATTAGGACTACTATTCCCATGTTGCAGTGGGATTTTCTGTAGTTTTCACTCACTGACGTCATCAGGAAGGGCCCCACGGAAGCTAATGAGTAACACCGGTGTGGTTCTTTGATATAAATATAGCGGCTGTACCTGCCGTCGGTCACCCTTGTATGCGGCTCGGTTGGGGTCCGAGGTACCGACGGATAGGTAAGTACCCTCGCCGTTTGCACAGTTAGTTAGGTTCTCTTCTTTTTTCTCTGTGAGCACTTTGAGGGCAATCTGTGGGTTCGAAAGGCTTGCTACGTATTTCCTAAACGCTACGGGCATTGCTCTTCTTGTTTTTCTTCTGGAGAGTCATAGCGGTTTGTATTTAACACATGTGGTGTGCCGCGTTGTTTAACATTGTAGTGCGAGTTGGCTTGCCGCAGCTTCATGCTTTGGTATACGTGAGTTCTTCAACCGTTTGATTTTTCAAACAACATGGGCAGTGTTTTCCTGCTCACCCTAGAGTGCCTCTTAGCGGCCTGGTTGTATCATTCGGCTTGCCACGATTTTCAACATTAGAGTGTTTTTCAACGAGGTTACTTCACTCCAAACTGATGAACTCTCCACTAATGAACTTATTTCAGCCTATTCAATTACCACCAGAGTAACATAGGTGTAAGAAATGTTATACTTCAGCAAACAGCTACACGTGATCACAAATTACACAATGGTTGTTATTATTGCTTATCACTCTGCATATAGTCATTTTTTCCGGCTATGCGTACTGGCTTGAGAGTCAAGAGGTTTAGTGACTTTATCTGAAGAGAATACCTTGGTTTTGAGTCCATTGTCTCATTATGTGTTTTTATTATGTGTTATTATGTACTGCACAATTCTATCTAGCATCGCACCAGTCTTGGTATTGACTCTTAACTACGTAGGCAGCATAGGTATAACAGACTTCACGTCATGCTCCACGTCTGATTACCACCTATGCTTTTTCCTTTTCCATAGAGCGGGGCCTCATTTCCTGAGCTGTAGCCAGGTGAGGTGAGGCTGTGTTCTCGTGAATTACGGGTAAGCACGATACAACACATAATGTCATGAGCACACTATTTAGGTACTAGTAACGATGGGTCGTTATGATCCATGTATTGAATTAGCATTCGGCACAAACATTTGACCTTTTTTCTGATGTCACCTTTTTCTCCTTTAGGTGCCACCAGCACACTGTAATCCACCGAGAACCTAGATATCAGGTTTGAAGGTTGTATTTGTTTCAACCTATTGTTTAAAAAAATAAAAAAAATTTGATTCACTTATTCACGAACGCAGTAGCACTACTACATCTAAGTCCTGAGGAAGGCCACGATTACATATATTCACAATGGCCGAAACATGTAGACCTTGTTTCTGGACTTATGCAGTCATTATTTCATAACTGCATCTGCACTGTTTTTAACTTGGCTATCAAGAGATAATGAATAAAACTTTTTCTTCTCCTGGTAGCCAATTTTAACTTTCACATCACATTCTACACTTATGCACTGCGCCCATCACTCTTACAAATCTAAGCTCTTCACATCTGTTGGATTTTAGGAAATCCTATTAACAATTCATTTCTTTGAAAACATCCCTGAGCTCCTCCCTCTTAGTGAGGGGGTTGTAGCCCTTGGCTGCACTAGGTTTTGCAACCAAGAGGAGATCCCAGATGATGAAGCATGTCACTTCGGTGAGTGATGGGATTCCGTCCTTTTTAAAGGATTGCCATTAATTACATTTAAAGGTCTCTGCTTGTGCCTCTTGTTTCCAGAGCTTTTTTAGGCTCGCTAGACCCGTGGATATTTTGTTGTGTTCATGGGTCCCTTAGAGGCCCATGACCAGGCTTGTTCTGGGGATGGCCGTATGGCGCGTGCGGCTGCACTTGGAGTTTTGGCTGAATGGGATGTCTATGCGGCTGCGCAAACCGTCCTGCAACGAAGTTTCATCGAATACCACGCAAGTTGTCCACTTATGCTTTTAGAGGCGTCTGATTACGAGGAGCACGTTTGTTCCTTCGACTTACTTAACTGAATGGCATCTCTCTTTTTTACCAACGATATGGATGCTCTTTTGGAGGGAATTGCATTCCTCGGTTCACACACCCTGATGGACTTACCACCTCCTTCGTAATAACTTTGTTATCCCGGGGGCTGCTCCCCTTCAATCGGCCCTATTGACAACTTTGAAAATAATTTTTTTTGAAAAATTTCGATTTTTTTCCAATTTTTTTTTTTCAAACGCTTTGAACTCTGCTTGACTGGTGAACTCTCTTTTGGTCCTTTGTCTATGTCCTATGACTTTACCAGGGGGAGGGTGTTATATGGTTCTTAGGCACATTATCGACATTGCTAAGTTAGCATGAGCTTCGCTGCCATGATGCTGCTTTTGCGCACGCTACTACATGACTTTGTTTTTGCAAGACTTTGTTTGTGTCTTTCACATGAGAACGGGTTGCTTTTCGCGTTCTCTGCCTTTCCTGGAGTTAAGACTGAACACGATGTGCAAGGTCGATAAACAATGCTACTTGTTATTCTGTTCTTGTCAGTCCCTAGCACCTAGACATAACATGCTACGCAGCTGCAGTACTGAAGACTCGTGCTTTGATATTACGTTGTTGCATGTTGTTTTAACACACTTGGAGAAAGCCGTTCCATGGAGAAGAGCTCTGCTGTTCCTATGATGTAAACCTTACATCCAGGCTTTAAGGTATGGGGTCTGCTGTCAAAGCCCAGAGATCGTCCTTTTTATAAAATAAACTTCTTCTAGTCAAGGGGACGATGGTCAGGCCTATAGGCCCTTATTTCCACAGTCTTTATAAAATGACTTCTCCCTTTGTATTCTATGGAATTGTAACAATGCAAACTGTGCTGAGTTTATGCATTTTGCTGCTAGTAGTGGCACGTATACTGTATTGTAGAGCACGATAGTTAAAATAAAAATTTTGAACTATTTCAGTGACTCTGCTTATTCTCATTGTGGACAGGTACGAGTGAGTGAGCGAAAGAGTACGTCTTGCTTCCGTGATTCCTGAGAGAGTCAGGAGTGTCGTGTTCTGGGTTGTCTAATCATTTGTAGCTCCGTGATATTTGGAGGAGAACGAATGAGACACTATAGCTAGTCGGTTTGGGATTTTGGGTACTGATGTGGTAGGTTGGTACACCCCTATTCACTGAGGTCCTGTTTTCCTGCGCATAGTTCTGTGTATGTGCAGAATCCCTGCAACAATACACTCCAATGATTGGGATGTGAATGCTGTTTATTCACTGTTTTCTGACTTAAAATATTAAACTGTTTTTGATACTGAAAATCTTTATGTAAATTCTGCAAATTATGCTGACTTATTCTGTTACCAACACTATGGCCATCATTTTTTACACAAAACCAACACACAGAGACCATTTTTTAATTCACACATGGCCCGATACCATTGCAGGGGAGCTCACACACTCCAAAAAGTAAATTTGCATATTTTCTGGTTACAGTCTTTCTGACCCGAGATCGTATTTTTACAAATTGAATTTGACTACCAGCAGCAAATTCATGCTGACCCATACTAAATTGGTCTATTCGTCGTCCTTCATAACCGATTTGTCCCTGAAGTGTTATGATTACTGGAAAGACACAATCGATTTGAAATCTATTTGGGGTACCAAAATTTGGCAGGTGCAGAGCACTGAGTCACTGCATCATGCATGTTTGACACCGTCTCAACTGATATTTTTTAATCAGACGGTTCAACAAACTACATGTTTTGGTTTGGCCCCTGCAAAAATTTGAATACACCCTCAATTCCGTCTTTGGCTGCCTATAATGCATGGCAGACACATACTAACTATACATTAGAGGCCTTAGCTGAAATGTTTCAAAATGGTACTCTTAATTCCTCTGATATTGATCCTTTGGGTTGGTTACAGTGGCCAACTAATACTAATGCTTGTCAGTTGCGTTTTTCTAATGTCTCTACTGGATTTACGTCAAGCCGACCTGATCCTCGTTTCCCACATTCTCACACTGTTACTACGTACTCAGTAGGTATATTGTGTCAACAATGGTTAGAACATTCCACCCTTTCATCTGTGAAACAACACCTTTCTCTTTTGTCCAGTGAGATCGATCTGGCAGATTTCCTTTTTGGTCCCAAAACCCCTAGAACTAAGCGTTTTGCATATGCTGCATATAATGAGTTTTGGAAACTGTCCCAGATGGAAGCGGCAGTACACTTACCACAAATTGATCAAGATAATCTTGAAAAAGTTCTAGCCGTGGTTGATAACAGTATTAACACACTGTCTTCTCGTATATATACTTTAAATAATATTGTATCATCTTTAATGACATTGTCCAGAATGAAGTGTCTGTTTTGCATCATGGTCAAAATCAGTTACGCTCTGTGATGCAAGTCAAGTCAAAGGTAATGTTTATTTAGACCTTCGGTCCTTAAACATAAAATAAAAAAGTACATTTCCTTCTTTCCCTAATAAAATATCATTAATCGTTTATACACAATAAAACCACAATAAATAGTTATTTCATTTGCTAATCTGATTCCTGTTATCCTAAAATGAAATTCATATATCCCAGTTTTATAAACACTAAAATCTTTTTTAACTTCAAGCATAAATCTCCCCAGTGCACATGCTATGTCCAAATAGGTCATTTCCGTTAGCAATTCTGCTGCCTGTGCACAGTTCTTTATACCATAATTTACAAATATTGGTCATAAGAACAATTTCCGTGTGTCAAGGACCTTAAGACAATCTAATAATATGTGCAAAATATCGCATTTCATACCTAAATTGCCGGTGTAATTTCCTTCGGGATCCATAATAGCCTCTTTTATCCTGTCATTTATATAGCAAGGGTTAATTCCTATTCGTAATCTTAAAACTTTATTTCTAAGGTAGTGGTTGGGTAGTATATCTATATACGGGAACTGTTGATCAGATTTCCATGATTTAATCATAAAACCCACCGATTTGTTTCCCCTCCAAGTAATGGCAATCCTGATCTTGAGACGTTTCTTTCCCTAATGCCTTTAATTCTTGTCTTGTAACATCAATTTGTAAGTACTGGGGGTTCAGTTTAACTCCTAGTTCCCTGCATACTGTCTCTATCATTTTCCTAACCCCTGATGCCCATTTCAAGTCACTCTGCAAAATTTCCCTTTTGTACCATTCTGCTATTTTTTGCTCCTCCCCATTTCCCAGCCGTTGCCAAAATGATATTAATGCCTTACGTGCCATTACCTCCCAAGATACCATGCCCGTTTCTATTCTTACCGCCTGTACCATAAATGATCTAGGTAGGGATAGTAAATTATTTATACATTTCCCCTCTTCAATGTCCCACCTTGTTTTGCCACTCATATACAATATTTCGGCTCCATATCGGAACTGAGGCGGTATCATGGCCATATAAGCTTTCAAGACGGGTCTATCTGACCTTTCCCCATAATTCCTATTACATTTTTTCAACCCACTGACTGAGGCCTGCGCTTGTATTCTTAATGCATTCAAATGAGTTTCCTATTTTAGGAATCTTTTAAACCATATCCCTAAATATTTATACTCATTCACTTCTTCCACTTTAGTGGAGCCCAGAAGCCAACTAAATTTCTTCCTTTTCTTACCGAAGCGCAAGACCTTGGTTTTGTCTAAGTTTACAACAAGTTTTTTCTGACTGCAATATTCATTGAACACAATCAGCTGCCTGTGCAGACCTATCTCTGTTCAATCTAAGATTACCAGGTCGTCTGCATAGAGTAGGCAAGCAATGTGTTTCCCATCTAATTTAGGGCTAGCACCCCATACCTTCTTTAATATAGCTGGTAAGTCAGCTGTGAACAAAGAGAAGAGCAAGGGGGCCAGGACACACCCTTGTTTTAACCCGTTTTCAATTGGTATCTTCTTCGACAGTGTCCCATCTATGTCCAGGATAACTTGTGCCCAATTGTTCCTATGGAGCTCTTGTATAATGACCAAAAAGTCCTTAGGGATGTCAATGTTTATCAACATCTCCCACAACCGGTTACGGTCAACCAGATCAAAAGCTGCCCGAAAATCGATGAAGCAGCTGAACAGTGTACCCCCCTGCTCCACCGACTTTCGCACGATGGACCAAAGGGAGAAACAGTGATCTATTGTAGAATGCCCCTTCTTGAAACCCCCCCTGTTCCGGGGGTATTACTTGGTTAACCTCTACCCATTCTTTAAGTTTTTCTAGGATTACTTTAGAAAATACCTTCTCTCCCACATCCAAAAGGTTAATTAGCCTATAGTTCTTGGGAATCTTTACATCTCCTCGTTTATGGATAGGTCTAATGATCGCTCCTTTTCAAGTCTGGGGCATCTTTCCTGTCTCCAGAATGCCGGAAAACATTTTTGTAAAAGTTTTCGCCCACCAGTCTGATTGGGTCTTTATAATTACTGCCAGGAGATTATCAGGGGCAGCTGCTCTAGTCAATGTTAAATTTGCTATAATGCGTTTAATGTTACTTTCTGAGAATGACAACCTGGTATCCTCCCCCATCTCTGGCCATATTGCATGTTCCGTAGTTACTTGCCGTTCTCCTATGCTATATGTTTCACCCAAATATCGTTTTCAATCATCTTCTGTCACTACCGAACTCATAATTGCCTGAATCTTTCCAGATCCCTCTTGGACCAGTTTCCAGAACTTTTTTACATCCTTAGTTTCTATTGCCTCTGAAAAGTTCCACCAGCATTTCTTTTTATATGTTCTTTTATGATCTCTTATGACCGTTTTATATGTTTTCTTTAATTTCTGTAGGCTAATCACCATATCTGTATCATACTTCAATTTCAATCTTCTCTCCCCTTTCCTTATGTTTGATTTTAATTTCCTACATTCATCACTAAACCAGTTTTCCTCTTTATGTCCTTTCTTATTCCTATCTCCCCTACAGCTTTTACCTTTTAACTTAACTCTTAGACATTCTACCACTTGGATAGTTACATTTTCGAACCAACCTATGTTAACAATCCTTGGAATGTCATCTAATATTTGATACTGCTGAAATGACCTCAATTTCTCTAAGCCTTCCTCCGTCATACGAGTAGTCAACCTTTTGGGATACTCCATTTGCATTGGGATAATTGTATCTCTTGATTTTTTATTTCCTCCGGCTGTCTTAGTGCTAAGTGGGAAGTGATCACTTCCTTCGACCCTCATCACCTCAAAATTCCTTATCAATTCAAAATTCCATGCATGGATAAAGATGTAATCTATTGGGCACAATTGGTTGCCTATCTTAAATGTGCGGCTAGCTGGCTGATCAGACTCTATCCTTCCGTTAGCACAGACTAGGCACATTGAGCCCATTAAATTACATAAGGCTGTATCTCGCGCTGTAGAGCGCCCCCTAGGGAAACTGGTGACATTTATATTGTAGGCCATCAATATCTCTTTACATCCTAAATCAACTCTACAAGGGTCAAATTTGTGATTAAAGTCACCTACTACCAAAACCAAGTCCTTCTGATAGGCATCTATGATCTCCTCAATATCCTCTTTAAACTTACTCAGGTCTGCTTTATATTCCTTATATCCACCTCCCTGCAGATAAGCATTTATGATGATTATACCATCATAATCGGGACTTGGGTCCAGAAGGTGCACTCTACCGGCCACCAACCATTTGCATTTAACATTCAGAGGGACCACTTGTTTGGCTATTATAGTCGATATCATAGTTATTTGTCCGTCCGCTGGACGGCCAAACTGGCTTCTCCTAGCTGGTGTATTCAGTTGTACGTAGCTCTGTGTTGCAATTTAGATGGACTTTGCAAACACTTAAAAGTGGGAAAGTACCATGGGATTATCTGAATACTTCCGCCCTGTTTTTACCATTTAATTTAACAGATAAATAAAAACTTATGTCAATGAAGGATGCAACATACACGATGTTACACATTGAACAACTTGAACAGTTACCGTTTTCAGTAGCAGAAACTAATTGTGCCGTGTGGTTAATACATGGGGTTATTTCATTGCCCATCTAACTTTTCCAGTTCACGGCCTGCATGAAACATTATCCTGTGGGAAGATATGAAGCACTTGGGAGTAGCTATATTCATGAATTATGGTCATTGCCTTTTGCGTTTCACTGTCAACAAGCAGATAAGGAGGTTTTCCTTACTGGTGAAGATTGTGATTCTACGGTAGGACACTCCCTTGTCTGTAAACAAGTGAAACTACACGTCGCTTGCAACATCTCGGCCCCTAATTTAGCTTGTTTTTTGAAGGGGACTTCGGTCCCAGCTATTATTCCCACCCTAACTCTGCTTTCTAACGGCAGTTATCTTATTCTAAATAACCAGAATTGCTGTGGCTTTCGGGTAGGCATCCCATATTTAGTAACAGTTACATCGTGTTACATGTTGCAGAAATGTTCTTTTTCCACCCTCACACAGGATTGTAGATAGTTCATTGTGGCCTTCCATTTCAACTTTGAAAACAGATTTCAATAAGCTAAGCAGACTCAAAGCACTATTGTTTCAACAAGAAGTCGCTCTCACATCAGCCTGTGAGACCTTCGAGAACAGCAAGTGAGATTCACTCACTTTTGAACACGAATCTCCCTCTACATTTTGGAGAATTAATTCACCAAATATTTAATGCGTCTGATACCAAGGGCCTGGCCCACTTTTTTACACTTGTGGGGTCTGGCCTTGTCTCGTCCTTTCAGACTATTTTTGGAGTAATCCCAGCCTTTATTCATTCTATTTTTTCCAGCACCTTCGGAGGTTTTCCTTTGCTGCTCCTCTTGATTTGTGGCGTACTGGTGCTTCTATTGCTGCTCCGTAATGGCTGCTCAATCTGTGGTGCTGCCAAGCCATGACCAATTGCAGCTGTACCATGAACGGATGCGCCAACATTTTGGTTTAATACCATTGGAAGCGCTTAACATCGACTATTGGCTCACCTTCCGTTATGCCTACTTCACCTGCGTGCAACCTGTTTTCTACTGCCTCCGGTGCCCCTTTCAATGGGCCCTGGATGTCTGCCTCTCCAATACATCACACGCTGCCATGGATTATGAAATGCCAATGGGTCCATTGATGGCCCATGACCAGGACTGTTCTATGGGTAGGCGCTTTGTGTATGATCCTACACTTGGAGTGTCGGCAGGCCTGAGTACCTGTGCTCGTGCACAGGGCCTCTTGGATCAGAGTTTCATAGAATTTAAAGCAGGTTGCCCTGAAATGCTACTGGTAGCTGCTGGATATGAGGAGCATGTCTGTTCATTCGATTTGCTCAATTGGATGGTATATCTTTTTACTATGGAAAATTTAGACGGCCTATTAGAGCGCATGGCATTCCATTTTTCCTGTGATGTTTTTGGCTCCGAAGATGCACAGTAGTTGAGAACTGAGATACACTGCGCAGGCCTTGTGTCACCCATTGTTCGTTTTCCCCCCAAAAAACAATTTGGGGGGTTTCTCCACCATGCAATCAAATTTGGCCTTTACTCAATCTGCTTTGCCTCTGCTTACCTCGAACTTCTGTTTTGCCCCGGAACTACCGACCTGACCAAGGGGAGGGTGTCATGTGGCTCATGGGGACATTGTCGTTTTCTCTAAGTTAGCATGAGCTCTGCAGACAGTGCGCGGCATTGCGCACGTTACTACAAGCCTTTATTTTTGCAAGGACTTTCTTCGTCCCTTTCACATGAGAATTGTCTGCCGCGTTCACTTTCTATCAGTTCCTGGGATTTAGTCTGAACATTGTGTGCAAGGTCGATAAACAATGCCCCTTGTTATTCTGTTCTGGTCAAGCCCTAGCACCTAGACAAAACATACCAATGCAGCTGTTGTTTGGAACTCATACTTTGGTTTTTATGGGGATATATGCATAGGGGGACACACACTTGGAGAGGGATCTTTCCAGGGAGAAGAGCGAGGCAGCACCTATGATGTAGAACTATCATCTATAGTCTAAGGTATGGGGTCTGCAGACAAAAAACAGAGATCTTCTACTATATAATAATACTGCTTCTTAGCAAGGGGAGGGAGGTTAGGCTCTATTGCCTTTTCATGATGACATCTCCTTTCATGATTTATGGACTAGTTGCTATGCTGACTTTATTTGTATTATGCATTTTCCTGCTTGTTGTGGCACGTATACTGCATTTTAGAGCACGTTAGTTAAAATAAATATTTTAAACTTGTTCGTGTCTCTGTCAGATCTGATTGTGGACAAGAACATGAGTGTGAGCGAAAGGGTGTGTCTTGCAACCGCGAGTCCTGAGAGACCTGGGAGTGTTCTGGGGTGTCTAATCACTTGTTTCTCTGTAAGTGAGTAGGAGGGCAAGTGAGACACTATAGCTAGTCGGTCCTGGGCTCATGGGTACTAAGGTGGTAGGATGACTCAGTCCCTATGCACTAAGGTCCCATAATCCTAAGCCTAGTTCTGTTCTTGGGCAGAATGCCTGCAACAGTATATTCACTGGTTGCAATCCAGAACTGAAGCCTCACGGTGAACAAAACATTACACCATACTTTAAACTTACAGCTCTACATGATGGTATCTTGACAGATATTGAAGAACACTGACTATCTCTCCCTGCTTGTGGGATTGTGAAACACTTACTCAGTTCAGATAATACTTTCTTTGACCATCATATAAATAGCCTATCTGGCTTTAGTTTCTTTTTTAATTTCTGGTTTAGAGGCAGCTTTAGACGTCTCTTCAGAGCACAAGGAAATAAAAATAATGATACTGCATATATGGGCTTTGGGTTAGCTCTCTTCAGCCGTTGCTTGCTTGAGCTGTCATTTCCATTTAAGATCTGTCCACAGGCAGCAAACATAGAGTGGGGCAGTGAGCCATCCCCCTTCAACCACTGTTTTGTTTGAAGTGTCATTCATATTTTAGATCATGACATCCAATCAGTATTAGGAATGTCAGGCATTGTAAGCAACAGCATTCTGTCCTTTTAAAGTAGTAGCGCTCTAGACACTTTTTTCATGCCGACTATCTTAATCTTAATCAAGTAAACAGTTCTTACATAATTAGAATGTTGAAACTATAATAGTGTAGTGTATATATGTAATTCAGGAGCCTGCAACTTAGAGTATAGATTAAACAACTATGCATCCTCCATAGTTACTATTGATGTATATATTGTATAGCTCTAGCGCACATCTCACTCACTTATTTCACACTCAATGTGCCGTTGCGTCGTTTGCGAAACACCTCTCTAATTACAAACTGTACATGTTATCACAGCTCTAGGAGTTCACCTTCCTATAATTATAAATAATTTGTATTTGAATAAAATTGTATATGTTCTAGTAAAACCAATCCTCTGATGGTCATTTACTAGTGTTTGAGTGGGAGTTGAGGTTTACACTTCCCCACACAAAGGCTGGCCTGGGTATAAATGTGGCGCTTTCAGAACCTCTAATCAGAACACTCCTGGACCTGCAGAAGATTCAGAAGGACCGCCCTGCTGTCTGAAGAAGGAAGACTGGACCTGCTTGCTTTGGACCCAGGATCCAGAGAAGTGACTCCAAGGGTCAGTTGGTGACCTTCTGTTTGAGTTATAGGGACAAAGCAAGCTTCGAGAGGCCTCCCTGCAACTGCCCTACTGACTAGCACCACCTGGGCCTGCCTGAGCCCTGCTGCTGGCCTCTGCTGGAATGAGTCCTGGTTCCCAAGAAGTGCCCCCCAGGTCCTGGACCCTTGGCTGATATCAGAGTGTTGTTCTGCTTCAAAACGTATCTCCAGTTAAAAATCCAGATGTTTGGTGCTCTTCGCGACTACAAGTGAGCTCCTTGCGTCAGCAACAATTGCTGCGTCTCCGGCCAACACGAAGTTCTGATGGTGACCTGCTCTTCGCTCCAAACAGCGACCGCACATGTCTCTCGCCAATGCAAAGCTCAAGCAATGACCACTCCTCGTGCTGATATCGACCTCCTTGCAGCCCCCACCAAAGCGAAGCTCCAGCTGAGGCCACTTGCGTGGACTTTGAGAAGGTAAAATCTTTACTGGGATGAACTTGGTCAATGCATCCTACCCGCGGTCCATTGTGGTGGGCCTGAACTTGTTACTTTGACCCAGTCCAGCGCGACCAGATAACCACTTTTTGGCGATATATTCTCCTGAAACTTTAAAAATTCATAAGTCCGGCTCTACTTATTGGATTTTCGTCATATTGGTGCCATTTTATGTATTTAAATGTTACTCTAGTTTTCTATATTGATTTAGGATTTTTCTTGTGTTTTGTTTTCACTATATTACTGTTAGAGTGCTGCATAAATACTTTAGTATACAAAAAAGTGATGGATGTATCTCAGCCACTTGTAATTACTCGGGCGCATCCCAGTCCATCATTATTTTGCACACCATGCCACCTCAGTTGGGAACCAGCAACATGCAAATCAGTCTTGATCCTGCTCCAGTGGGAACAGTTCAGCCCGAACTGCCAGTTCAGGTCCTTCCTGAACCAGAACACAAGCAACCCAGGACCGGTTTTGGCCTAGTTAGGGCTCATCTGCCAGGTATAGCTTGGTTCTAGTTACAATGTGCACAGGATGCACATCTGGGCATACCCTTGCCACTTAGGGCGTACATCAAACACACAAAGGGTAATGGGAGGACACAGGATCAACCCATATCTTAATCTAATCAGCAGTTTCTTCAAGTCCTTTACAAGAGACTGAGGCAAGTATTTTGGTAGCGCTCCCGGGTCATAAAGGTTGACGACCCAGCAACCATGAAATTTCTCCTTACTATGACATTTCTCATTGATAGGAATATTTACCAACTTTACAAGAAAACAAAGGGGCATATTTACAAGCCCCTATTGCCACCACAACGTTAGGACGTTGTGGTGGCGATAGGGGCTTCGCCTTATTTACAAGCAGCATTAAGCGACTTAACGTAGCTTAACGCTGCCTTGTAAATAAGGCACACTTTCACGCTACACTTAGCGGGAAAGGGGAGGGCAATGGGTGTTGCAGTGGGCGTTCCACCGCAACACACATTGATTTTGACGCTGCCCCATATTTACAAGGGATCATAAATATGGGACAGCGCCAAAATTAAGACCAGGGAAAACCTAGTCTTACCCTGGCGAAACGAGAAGAAATTCATAATTTCTCCTCGTTTTTGCTGTTTCTATGTGTGCTGCGTTGTGCAGCACACATACAAACAGCAAAAGGCCATTGATTGTTTATGTGGAGGAAGGTGTCCCTTCCTGCACATAAACAATCATTAAAAAAATTACGTTTTGTAACTTCCATGTGTGCTGCATTAGGCAGCTCACATAGAAGTTACAAGATGCCATTTAAAGATTGTTTAAGTGCAGGAAGGGAAACCTTCCTGCACATGAACATTCTTCCCCTGCAACGCAGACACTCTTGCACTATGGTGTAAGGGTGCCTGCGTTGGCGCTAGGCAGCTAAATTGAAGAGCAGGGCTTCACCATATTGTTGTAAATATTGTGCAGCCCTGCGTTTCAGAAGTGGCGGAGCGCGGCGTTAAGCCAAGAAGGCTAACGCCGCGCTCCGTCACTTCTATTGTACATATGCCCCAAAGTGCAGTCATATCAGGGTCTGCAGATGAAGTTTCAATTGAGAGATTGCATAGTCGGAGTAATTATTGATGCTCCACCTTACTGTTTTTATGGTCTGAGCAATACGTTTCAGTTGAGCTAGATTCTTAAAAGGAAGTTACATTTGTGATTCATTGATATTAAAATGTTTGCATTTGGTGACTAGATTTTTTTAACGCTTTTTTTGTGTTTTTTTACTTGTAGCACTTAGATGCCTTACTGAAGGAGGTGAGAAACATAGCAGAAAAGCACACTGGTGCAGAGGTGTTGGAGGCTTGTTCCCGAATGTATAATGTTTTCTACCACGAGGAGTTAGAAATATACAGCCAAGTCAGTCTTGCCATAAATGAATTGTTAAACGGAATTGTGGGAACGCTGAACCAGATGCTAGATACCTTTATGGCAGAGGTAGGTTTTAAGAAGGGCCTGTTTATCTTCAAGTACACTACTTTGACAAAAATACCTAATCACTATTTTAAAATCGGAGAAATAGTATAAATCAGTGGTTGGTGCAGTGGTTTTCTGGTGAAGATATCCTAACTTGCTAATCATATTCTTTTTACACTGAAATAGAGAATGATGTGCACTGTTTCAAGTGTAGCGTGAGTATTATTTGGGAGAGCTACCACGTTTTCTTAAGGAAAAGTTCCCAAATAACCATTTTTTTTATTTCATCCGAAATAATCTCAGGCCAAGTAGAAAGAGAAAAAAACAAGACAATAAATTCCATGTTTTGTAGTAATTAAAAATCATTGCAGCTTGCCTTGTAGGATAGAGGAAAAATGCGCCCATTAATTGCAGAAGTGAATCTCGGATTGCAACTGAAAGGACTCGATCATTTACAGTTGAATATTATAGCATTTTAAAAGTAAAATAGGGGGTTAGCCCGGTTAGGTGCATAATCACAGAAAGATATGGGTCAATTACAACTGGTCCTGTGTGCTCAATGGTCGATGGAACAACGAGGACCTAGGAAATTGACCCACACCCTACGCCTGCAACTTCAGGGGGGCATGAAATACTTCCCCGTTCTTGGCAACAGCTTCCCTTTACCCCAGAAGCCCTCCCCACCCACAGGTCTCTGCCATAGCAAAGGATCCAGTATTTAAGTTGTAATACAGATCTGCATTTGGTTTTTGACCTCTTCAGGGCCAAATAATTTGTAACAGCTGGATTTAAATGCAGGATATCAGCCATAAACTTTCACTCCAACCACGAAGTGTCTCCCCATCTAAATCTGGCAAATTTGAAATCGGTACCCTAATTATGTTTTTAGCATTCCCTGCTCTGTCCATGATTTTTTTTTAATAATGTCATTGTGGCATCACCCACTCTGTGTGAATGTGAATGTGCCCTATAAAATTCTGTATACTTTTCTCCTCAAGTATATGCTTTTTTAGGTCTGGCGTAGGCAGCGCTTGCGCTGTCTCTTTGAGACTGGCTGTATTCAGGTGTGGACTTTAAGCTCTGCCCATTTTCCGCCCATCTTTTCAATTGGTTCCTGTTACTGTCCTTTGTAAATAGTGGCTTTTGATTCGTCAATAGGCTTAGTAGTCCCTCCTTAGTACCTCCTTTTCTCCTGTTGTTACCTCCCATGAGCACTGCCCCTGTTACATGTGTTGTTACTCTGGATGTTTTAATTACAGTCTGTGAGCACTATTTTCCTAAATGACTTTCTTCTGCCTGCTGTTGCAGGCAGGACACGCTCTCCCGCAACCACTGAAATTTAAGCGCAACCGACAAAACTATTCAGTTATTTCATTAATTATTCCAATCCACCACTTAGCCTCATGATTCAATAAATTAAAATAATGGAGTTGAACTCAACTTCGATGTTTAGTAAAAATCACTGCGGCGATACGACCATCAATGTCGTTATGTAGAAGAGGGGAAACATTCAGGCCCTTTTCTACTGGCCAATCTCACCACTCCAACATGCAAAGACATCGAATAGCAGTAAAAAAACACCACAGCGATCTAACCATCCATGCCGTTATGTGGAAGAGGGGGAACAGTTATTCCCTTTTCTACAGGCAGATCTCATCACTCCAAAATGCAAAGACATGGAATAGCAGTTGCCAAGTTGAAGGTCTGTTTTCACTAAATTATTCGTTTGACACTACAATTGCAGCTTTCAGTACAGGTTAAAAGATTGTTTGCATATATGTAAACATCTAATGTCATGCAGTAGCGTTTCATCCAACAACAGCGTAGTTTAACGTGCTCAAGGAAATCGAGTTAGTGCATTTGTGGAAATGTGGGCAGTGCGGGAGTCAGGCTAGCAAGCACCTTTGGCATTTACCTCTCATTTACAGAAAAGAGGTTCTGTCCGGTGCCCCCTCTTGTTTTTTTTGTTCGTGCTCCTACAACATGTCTGCAGCTCTCACACACAGCCCGCCTGCCTGCAGCGAAGAGCGTTGTGCAGGAACACATGGCGGGGGTGCTGTGCATTGAAAGACCGAGATCGTGTTGCTTTTTTTTTTTTTTTTAAAGATATACTAAGATGGTGATGTTGCCCTGCTTGCAATATTGCTTTATCAAATGCCTGTAGTTATCCCTGCGGCGACCTTCAATATACTAAACTCCTTATTGATTGAACTTATGTGGGGTGCGGGATGACGTAGGGTCGGCCTACCCAAAATGCAATTACCACTGGACGAGAGAGGGATGGGTGCCCCTGATTTTAAAGCCTACTGTCTGGCCAGGCAGCTTCAGTGGCTGTCCTCCTGGTTGGCGGGCCACCACTTGGAAAAAATAGGCTCTACGCAACAAATACTGAAAATGGACAGGCTTCACTGATTACTCCTCCCGGGAACGACAAAACCCCTTCACATCAAACTACTGCTACAGGTCGCACTCACCTACTTTAAATGTGCTCTCGATATATGAACCCACCCCTTAACTATGCCCCTAATATATCTCTGAGGGGTATACCCGCGCCGCTGGGTATGCTCGCAGTGGCTAAACTGTTGCCCTGGGAGGACGCAGGGGTCACGACAATAGGGGATTTATTCACAGAGGGTATGCTTATGTCACATCAAGACTTCACTCAGCTACATATCACATTATCTTTTTCACGCTACCATTATGCGATATCTCCATACATATTGGACCTCACAGGGTACCGATCCAGCTACACATACTCTGATTCAAACGGTACATAACATAGGCCATGGTAGATATATAGTTAAATGGCTCTTTAAGGGACTACGTGCCCATATTAAAACCCCCCCCCCTAGACTCACTGCGGACTAAATGGGAGGAAGATCTTGGCCGTGCTTTGTTTCTGGAATACCCAAGTAAGATTTCCTGCAATTTGCGATTTAAATTCAAGCAATTCTCACTTGTACACAGAGCACACATGACACCGCTGAAATTTCATACAGTTTATCCTACTGCCTCCCCCACATGCTCTAGGTGTCACCCAGATGCCGTTGTGGGCTTGCCCAGTATTGACATCTTATTGGAAGGAGGTACGCAAACCACTGTCCACTCTCACGGGACCTGCTCACTGGGATAGTGTGGAACACTGCCTCCTGGGCCTCTATCCCAGGCCTAAGAGTTTTAAAGTTGCAGCTAGTTTTGTAGATTTGACTCTTCTTCTGGCCAAACAACAGCTCACCAGACGATGAAAATCCCCAAAGGCGCCGTTGGTCTTGTGTTGGAGGGAGGAGGTCATAAGATGGAGCAAGGCCAAAAGTTATGCCTCACGGAGGGAAGAATACAGAGATGTCCGTAAGCAACCTATAGCCATGGTATGGGACACTTTCCTGGAAGACTTTAAGTCCCAAGTGGACCCCGAGTAACACTCATAGATTATATATCATGCTAAACCACCCTTCCCCCCCCTCCCCTGGTTAGAAATGTCCCATTCTTGCCATTGCTCCCCATCCCCATAGAATATAATCACACAATGTTACATCACTTTATATGGGCAGTCCCATGCAGTGGGCATCAATCCTTATGCATTGCACAATATATGAAGACATGGATCAGAGATGACAGGTTGGGGATTCATGTGGGGGGTTCATGTTCGTAAAGGAACCTTTGTTTCACTTTTCGTTTGCTGGTGGATAACGACACAGTCACAGGGGAAATATATGCATCCTCAGCTGTATTGACACTGTTGTCTAATATTGAACAATTATTACATACAGTGGATATTGAGAAATGTGCAGCATGTTTGAATTTTGTAATATTATCATGTGTGACTGGTGTTCATTATATTCTAAACTACAGTAAAATATGCAGAAGCGGTATTTCCACAAGTTACTTTCCACGTATGTGTGCACAATACCACCAGATATGGTAGCATAATTACCATGTTGGTGGTATTAGCACGGATTTAGCTATCCACTCTAAACAAGGGCCTTATTGGAGTGAGTGTTAACAGCTGGCAGATGAATTGACAGATTAACTGGGCCTGGTTGTCTCTATCTGGCAGCAGCAACTTTTTACCTATATATCTAATTGTATGTTTGTATTTTTTTATACTTTTGCTGTAGGAAAATCCTTGCTTGGATGACACAGAAGTTCACAAACTATCCTCCATACTGAGAAGAATAGCATCTTTCTACAGGTAAGATATTTATTAATGTGTGTGCTAATTAGTCTGCCTATTCTAGAAATGAATTCACACATTGGCAAGCAAGTAAATAAACGTGTCATCCTACGGTAGCTAAGATTGTAATACGGAGGTGACCGGCTGTTTTACATACAGTACTTTTGACAACCCTTATGAGAAGCACATACATATTATATGGGATATACAACACAGCAGTAGCTTAATAAACGCATGGCTGTCTTCAGCAAACTTTCTGTTTTAAATAGAGCTCTTACCATGAAAAAATGTACAGAGCCAGAGTTACACTTTATTCTTGTTGTAACTCATACCCCATTACTATATCTCAAAAGCAAGCTAATGGGCAGCCTACACATTACAGCATGTCTCATCCAGGGCCTGAAGAAATATGACCAAATCAATCCCATCCTGATGGAACACACTGGCTCCCCTGGCAAGCCCGCTCCATCTTCAAAACCAGCTGCATCATTTACTAAGCCATCATGACCACCACCCCTGCCTGTCTGGATGTCAAGCTTACCATCTTCAGTGGCTTACCATCACCTGCAGCCAGCACACCATCAGGCTGGAGATAAAGAAGTGTAAAAATAACAAAGCAACATGCCTTCTCCATCTATGCACCGAGGATCTGGGACAACATCCCTGTATCCACTAGGACCTCCCCAATCCTGCTCCAGTTTAGAAAAGAGCTGAAGAAGACGTATGTCTTTAACCCCTTCTCTGCTAGGCCTTTTCCCCCCCTGTGCTAAGCCTTTTTTTGGCTATTTGGGGTAGTGCGCGCTTAGGCCCCTGTAACTTTTTGACCACATAAGGTATCCACGCCAAATTTGCGTCCTTTTCTTCCAACATCATAGGGATTCTAAAGGTACCCAGGGTTTGTGGATTCACCTGGAGGGGTCCCAGAAATTAGTCAAAATACAGCTACATTTTGTTTTTTTGGGGAAAAATGGGAAAAAAGGGCTGCAAATGAAAGCGTCTGGGTTTTTCCCTGCAAATGGTATCCAAAAAGAGTTTGTGGGGCTGAAATCACAATTTTCCCAGCTTTTAGGGAATGACAGACTTTTGTCAGAAAACCAACATTTTTTACACAGTTTTGGCATTTTTCTGGGACATAGCCTATTTTTGCTATTTTTTGTGCTTTCAGCCTCCTTCCACTTAATGGTAGAAATGGGTATGAAAGCAATAATGAATCCTGGAAAGCTATACATTTTTGAAAAGTAGACAATTCTGAATTCAGCAAGGGGTCATTTGTGTAGATCCATCAAGGTTTCTTTATAGAAACGTACAGTTAAATATAGGAAAAATTGAAAATTAGTTGAAAAAAACAGCCTTTTGTGTCAACGTTTTCACCTATAACTTCTTCTAATTATGACAGCTCTTTGAAAGCAATATACCGTTACATCCGCTGGACCTTACTGGTTGTGGGGATATATAGGACTTGTAGGTTCACCAAGAACCCGACGAACCCAGAGTAAAAAACTGAGCAGCAATTTGCAATGGCTTTTTATTATGTACCGGGTATATAGCAATTATTGTGGGAAAATGTATACATGGAAAAATTGGTATGAACGACACCTATGTATTTCTGAAATGGGAACAAGTTATAGAGTTTAGAAACAGTAGATATTTGCACATTTTTGAAATTGGGAATACTCATACTAGCATGAGAATTATCGGTCATTTTACAAAATGACTTTTTTTTACACAATGTCTTTCATTTGGAAGGCAGAAATGCATCGAAAGTCAATAGGTAATAACAGTTGCTTTACAAATCTGAATTACCCTAAGTCTCCCGATAAAAATGGTACCTCACTTGTGTGGGTAGGCATAGTGCCCACGACAGGAAATGGCTCAAAACCCAACGTGAACACACCACATTTTCTCAATGAAAAATTACCCTTTTTTTGCAAAGTGCCTAGCTGTAGTTTTTGAACCCTAGCTCTCCCGGCACCTAGGGAAACCTAGCAAACATATACATTTTTGAAAATTAGACACCCAGGGGAATCCAGGATGGGGAGACTTGACTGCCTCCCACCAGGTTCTGTTACCCAGAATCCCTTGCAAACCTAAAAAATATCAAAAAACCACATTTTCCCCACATTTCTGTGCTGGAAAGTTCTGGAATCTGCGTGGATCCACAAATTTCCACCCACCCCGCGTTCCCCAAAGTGTTCCGAGAAAAATGGTACCTCACTTGTGTGGGTCGGCCTAGTGCCCGCGGCAGGAAACGGCGCAAAACGCAATGTGGACAGACCTCAATTTCGCAGTGAAAAATGACCCTTTTTTGGCAAAGTGCCTAGCTGTAGTTTTTGAACCCTAGCTCTGCCGGCACCTAGGGAAACCTAGCAAACCTATAAATTTTTTAAAACTAGACACCCAGGGGAATCCAGGATGGGGTGACTTGACTGCCTCCCACCAGGTTCTGTTACCCAGAATCCCTTGCAAACCTAAATAATTGTCAAAAAAAACACATTTTCCCCACATTTCTGTGCTGGAAAGTTCTGGAATCTGCGTGGATCCACAAATTTCCACCCACCCCGCGTTCCCCCAGGTCTCCCGATAAAAATGGTACCTCACTTGCGTGGGTTGGCCTAGTGCCCGCGACAGGAAACTGCGCAAAACGCAATGTGGACATACCTCAATTTCGCAGTGAAAAATGACCCTTTTTGGCAAAGTGCCTAGCTGTAGTTTTTGAACCCTAGCTCTGCCAGCACCTAGGGAAACCTAGCAAACCTATACATTTTTGAAAACTAGACACCCAGGGGAATCCAGGATGGGGTGACTTGACTGCCTCCCACCAGGTTCTGTTACCCAGAATCCCTTGCAAACCTAAATAATTGTCAAAAAAAACACATTTTCCCCACATTTCTGTGCTGGAAAGTTCTGGAATCTGCGTGGATCCACAAATTTCCACCCACCCCGCGTTCCCCCAGGTCTCCCGATAAAAATGGTACCTCACTTGCGTGGGTTGGCCTAGTGCCTGCGACAGGAAACAGCGCAAAACGCAATGTGGACATACCTCAATTTCGCAGTGAAAAATGACCCTTTTTGGCAAAGTGCCTAGCTGTAGTTTTTGAACCCTAGCTCTGCCGGCACCTAGGGAAACCTAGCAAACCTATACATTTTTGAAAACTAGACACCCAGGGAATCCAGGATGGGGTGACTTGACTGCCTCCCACCAGGTTCTGTTACCCAGAATCCCTTGCAAACCTAAAGAATTGTCAAAAAACACATTTCCCCACATTTCTGTGCTGGAAAGTTCTGGAATCTGCGTGGAACCACAAATTTCCACCCACCCCGCGTTCCCCCAGGTCTCCCGATAAAAATGGTACCTCACTTGTGTGGGTTGGCCTAGTGCCTGCGACAGGAAACGGCGCAAAACGCAATGTGGACATACCTCAATTTCGGAGTGAAAATGACCCTTTTTGGAAAAGTGCCTAGCTGTAGTTTTTGAACCCTAGCTCTGCCGGCACCTAGGGAAACCTAGCAAACCTATAAATTTTTGAAAACTAGACACCCAGGGAATCCAGGATGGGGTGACTTGACTGCCTCCCACCAGGTTCTGTTACCCAGAATCCCTTGCAAACCTAAAAAATTGTCAAAAAAACACATTTCCCCCACATTTCTGTGCTGGAAAGTGTTGGAATCTGCGTTGATGCACAAATTTCCACCCACCCCGCGTTCCCCCAGGTCTCCCGATAAAAATGGTACCTCACTTGCCTGGGTTGGCCTAGTGCCCGCGACAGGAAACGGCGCAAAACGCAATGTGGACATACCTCAATTTCGCAGTGAAAAATGACCCTTTTTGGCAAAGTGCCTAGCTGTAGTTTTTGAACCCTAGCTCTGCTGGCACCTAGGGAAACCTAGCAAACCTATACATTTTTGAAAACTAGACACCCAGGGGAATCCAGGATGGGGTGACTTGACTGCCTCCCACCAGGTTCTGTTACCCAGAATCCCTTGCAAACCCTAAAAATTGTCAAAAAAAACACATTTTCCCCACATTTCTGTGGTGGAAAGTACTGGAATCTGCGTGGATCCACAAATTTCCACGCACCCCGCGTTCCCTCAGGTCTCCCGATAAAAATGGTACCTCACTTGCGTGGGTGGGTCAAAGACCGGCGACAGGCAAGGGCCCAAAAGCTATTGAGGTGACATCAAAATTACATATCACAAACCAGCCTGGTTTTGCATGGGGGTCCCATGAGTTTTGGCCCGGGGCTCGGCATCCATGTAGGGAAACCTACCTAACCCATACATTTCTGGAAACTAGACACCCGGGGAGTCCAGCGAGGTATGGCTTGCGTGGGTCCCCCATCATTCTCCTACCCATAGTGCCCTGCAAACCTCAAATTTCGCGGAAAAATCCACTTTTTCTCACATTTCTGTGTGGGAAATTTCTAGAATCTGCGTGGATCCACAAATTTCCTCCCACCCAGCGTTCCCCCAGGTCTCCCGATAAAAATGGTACCTCACTTGCGTCGGTGGGTGAAGGACCCGCGACAGGCAAGGCCCCAAAAGCTATTGAGGCGACATCAAAATTACATATCACAAACCAACCTGGTTTTGCATGGGGGGTCCCATGAGTTTTTGGCCCGGGGCTCGGCATCCATGTAGGGAAACCTACCTAACCCATATATTTCTGGAAACTAGACACCCGGGGGAGTCCAGCGAGGTATGGCTTGCGTGGGTCCCCCATCATTCTCCTACCCAGAATCCCCTGCAAACCTCAAATTTCGCCGGAAAATTCACTTTTTTGTCAAATTTCTGTGTGGGAAAGTTCTGGAATCTGCGTGGATCCGCAAATTTCCGCCCACCCAGCGTTCCCCCAGGTCTCCCGATAAAAATGGTACCTCACTTGTGTGGGTAGGCATAGTGGCTGCAACAGGAAATGGCCCAAATCGTACTGTGGAGACTTCAAAATTACCTATAGCAAAACTACCTGGTTTTGGGGGGGCACCTGAGATTTTGGCCCCGGGCTCGGCGGCCATCTTGGGAAAGTACCAAACCCAAACATTTCTGAAAACTAGACACCCGGGGAGTCCAATGAGGTATGGCTTGCGTGGATCCCCCAACGTTTTCCTACCCAGAATGCCATGCAAACCTCAAAATTAGTTGAAAATAACACATTTCCCACATATTTGTGTGTGGAATCACCGTGCCGGCACAAATGTCCTACCACCCAGCGTTCTCCTTGTTCTCCTGAGTAAAATGATACCTCACTTGTGTGGGTGGGCCAAAGGCCTGTGGCTAGGAAGAGCCCAAAACATAGAGATTTAGAGTATAGCACCGAGAATTCTAAGCGCTACATTTTAAAAAAAATACGTTTTTAGCCAATTCTGCTTTGGACACCCACACAAGTGAGGTAAATCTCAGGTGGCCCCCCCCCCCCCAAACCAGTTAGTTTTGCTATAGGTAATTTTGAAGTCTCCACAGTACGATTTGGGCCATTTCCTGTTGCAGCCACTATGCCTACCCACACAAGTGAGGTACCATTTTTATCAGGAGACCTGGGGGAACGCTGGGTGGGAGGTAATTTGTGGATCCACGCAGATTCCAGAACTTTCCCACACAGTAATTTGACAAAAAAGTGAATTTTTCGGCGAAATTTGAGGTTTGCAGGGAATTCTGGGTAGGAGAATGATGGGGGACCCACGCAAGCCATACCTCGCTGGACTCCCCCGGGTGTCTAGTTTCCAGAAATGTATGGGTTAGGTAGGTTTCCCTACATGGATGCCGAGCCCCGGGCCAAAAACTCATGGGACCCCCCATGCAAAACCAGGTTGGTTTGTGATATGTAATTTTGATGTCGCCTCAATAGCTTTTGGGGCCTTGCCTGTCGCGGATCCTTCACCCACCCAAGCAAGTGAGGTACCATTTTTATCGGGAGACCTGGGGGAACGCTGGGTGGGAGGAAATTTGTGGATCCACACAGATTCCAGAAATTTCCCACACAGAAATGTGAGAAAAAAGTGGATTTTTCAGTGAAATTTGAGGTTTGCAGGGGATTATGGGTAGGAGAATGATGGGGGACCCACGCAAGCCATACCTCGCTGGACTCCCCCGGGTGTCTAGTTTCCAGAAATATATGGGTTAGGTAGGTTTCCCTACATGGATGCCGAGCCCCGGGCCAAAAACTCATGGGACCCCCCATGCAAAACCAGGTTGGTTTGTGATAGGTAATTTTGATGTCGCCTCAATAGCTTTTGGGGCTTTGCCTGTCGGGGGTCCTTCACCCACCCACGCAAGTGAGGTACCATTTTTATCGGGAGACCTGGGGGAATGCTGGGTGGGAGGAAATTTGTCCATCCACGCAGATTCCAGAAATTTCCCACACAGAAATGTGAGAAAAAAGTGGATTTTTCAGCGAAATTTGAGGTTTGCAGGGGATTATGGGTAGGAGAATGATGGGGGACCCACGCAAGCCATACCTCGCTGGACTCCCCGGGTGTCTAGTTTCCAGAAATGTATGGGTTAGGTAGGTTTCCCTACATGGATGCGAGCCACGGGCCAAAAGTCATGGGACCCCCATGCAAAACCAGGTTGGTTTGTGATAGGTAATTTTGATGTCACATCAATAGCTTTTGGGCCATTCCCTGCCGCAGGTACTTGGCCCACCCATACAAGTGAGGTACCATTTCTATTGGGATACTTGGAGAAATACTGGGGGGTTGGAAATTTGTTGTTACTTTCTGCAGTGTGAAAATTTGGGCACAAAAATGCAAGGAAAATGTCAGTCACATTTTGAGGTTTGCAGGACATTGTGGGTAAGATAACTTGTTGGGATCCACAAGAGAGACATCACCATGCACTCCCATGGGTGTTTAGTTTACAACAAAAACTACAGTTGTTAGGTTATTCTTAAATGAAATGTACAGCTTGGCAGAGAGACAAAACAGACAAAGATTACTGCACCGCCATCTATTCCTCAAACATACACACATACTGGTTGGATTTGGCACGAGGGCGAGTGATGGTTCAGTATATAAAATTGTATTAACAAGAGATTTCACAAAAATGAAATGCACTGTCAATAATTGAATGGACAAAAAAACTGAACCAGTGACTCGCAGCTCGTGAGCTGTAAAGCCACTTCAAGGCACCAACCGCTTTACAGGCCATTCACACACCTTTCATACATGATACACACAAGACCATTCACACCACCAGGCACAAAACCAACACATTGCATTGACAAAAACAGAAAAGACACATTTTTATGCACAACCACCTATTCCTCAAGCACACATACATACTGGTTGGATTTGGCACGAGGGTGAGTGATGGTTCAGTATATACAGTTGTAGTAACCAGAGATTTCACAAAAATGAAATGCACTGTTACTTGAAAGGACAAGAAACTGAACCATTGACTCACAGCTAGTGAGCTGTAAAGCCACGACAAGGCACCAACCTCTTTACAGGCCATTCATACACCTTTCATACGTGTGACACATACAAAACCATTCACGCCAGCCGCGGGCCCAGCACATTACAACACTCACACCAGCAGACAGCGACATTCAAGGGCCCATCACTTTCACACGCCACATTCCTGACACAGCAACCACACCAGCTCACGGATTGCGTTGAGTGGCGTTTGGCTAGCAGTGTGTGTAGTGACCAGCAGCTAGTCACTACTCGCACACCGCCAGCCGAGCGCCAGTCCACGCACACCGCCAGCCAAGCGCCAGTCCACGCACACCACCAGCCACGCGCCAGTCCACGCACACCGCCAGCCAAGCGCCAGTCCACGCACACTGCCAGCCAAGCGCCAGTCCACGCACACTGCCAGCCAAGCGCCCGTCCACGTACACCGCCAGCCAAGTGCCAATCAAAACACACCGCCAGCCAAGTACCAATCAAAACACACCGCCACTCCACGCACACCGCCAGCCAAGCGCCAGTGCAAACACACCGCCAGCCAAGCGCCAGTACAAACACACCGCCAGCCAAGCACCAGTCCACGCACACCGCCAGCCAAGCGCCAGTACAAACACACCGCCAGCCAAGCGCCAGTCCACGCACACCACCAGCCAAGCGCCAATCCAAACACACCGCCAGCCAAACGCCAGACCACGCACACCGCCACACAAGCGCCACTCCACGCACACCGCCATCACATTTAGGATTTTTTTAATAAAAATAAGAAAACACAAACAAATTGCAAATAGATACAAATCTACTAACACAACATCTGAAACTCAATACACTACACAAATGCCAACCTTGAAACTGAACCAAAAATATTAAACAATAGAGGCCAGGCAGTTCACTTTACCACTCATGGATGCTCCCAAAAATTCTTTTGCGTGTGGTACATTCTAAAACAAGCAGGCACACACAGCCCAGGGTTAGAAGGACACTCGGGGCAGTACATGCGAGTCTCCTTCCGCATACCTCTTCGCCAGCAGACTCTACATCTCCTACTGGGAAAGTCTTTTGAGGGTGTGGGAGGAATGTGATCAGGAAAGTGGCGATCTTTCAATCTAGCAACATCCTCCACCAATCCAACTCTAGGAACACTTGCCTGTTCCACTAAAACAAGGCTGCCTATTACAGACTCTTGAAACTTAGCAAAAGTCATCTTTGACTCAGGACAAGAATCCTGGAACACAATAAAAGCATTAAAGGTTGCCAAGTGGAAAAGATGGATAGCCAACTTCTTGTACCAAATGTAAGCCTTACGAAGAGCAGCGTAAGGTTCCAACCTCTGATCTACTCTGTCAACACCACCCATGTGCTTATTATAGTCTAAAATGCACACAGGTTTGCGCGCTTCAGCAACCTGACCCCAAACAGTCACAGGTGCAGTGCTTTCATCATGGATGGTAGACAGCATGTAGACATCTCTCCTGTCTGAAAACTTCACAGCTAGAAGCTCCTCGCAACGCAACGCACTGCACTGTCCCCGCACAAACTTTTACAAACAAGTTCTTTTGGGAAACCTTTACGGTTAGAGCGGATTGTGCCACAAGCAACAGTGTCCACTTTGGCCAATTCCCTGAACAACCGCACACCAGTGTAGAAGTTATCTACATATAAATGGTGGCCTTTGTTAAAAATCCTCTTCCAAGTTCCCACACAATTTTCTCAGTCACTCCAAAAGTGGACGGACAACCAGGGGGGTTAATCCTGGAATCCTTACCGGTGTACACTCTGAAATTAGAGACATATCCAGTCCTACTGTCACACAGCATATACAGCTTAATTCCATAGCGTGCCCTCTTACTAGGAATGTATTGCCTAAAAACCAAGCGGCCCTTGAACAACACCAAAGACTCATCCACTGCGATTTCTTTCCCTGGAACATAGATCTCAGAAAATCGATCAACAAAGTGATCAATGACAGGCCGAATCTTAAAAAGACGGTCACATTCAAGGTGATCTCGTGGCAACGCTAAACCATTATCGACAAAATGCATCATCCGAAGCAGAAGCAAATACCTATCACGACTCATGACTGCCGGAAAAATAGCAGTTGCCATCAAGGGACTAGTAGACCAATATGAAGACATTGATGGCTTCCTTAGCAAGCCCATCAAAAAAGTTAAACCCAAGAACTTCTTCATCTCTTCCAGATTTGTGGGAGTCCACCGGGTAGCTCTAGAGTGGGGCTTAAGACTGGCACTGTTGTCCCTCAAAAACTGTTCGGCATACAAATTAGTCTACTCAACAATCTCTGCCAAAAACACATCGTCCATAAACAACTGAAAAAAATGTATCGGCAAAACGTTTTCAGTATTCACTCTACACCCTGGAACACCAGTAAAGTCTGGCAATGCTGGCTGCACCATGCCTGGGGCAACCCAGAGGTCCGCACTTTCAACGGGAAGCCTTGCAGCCCCATGCTGCAGCCCAGGTGCCTCTTGCCGTACTATACCAACGGGAAGCCTTGCTGCCCCAGATGCCTCTTGCCGCACTATATCAACGGGAAGCCTTGCAGCCGCAGGCTGCAGCCCAGATGCCTCTTGCCGCACTACACCAACGGAAAGCCTTGCAGCCCCAGGCTGCAGTCCAGATGCCTCTTGCCGCACTATCGGCACATCAATGTCCTCCTCTAACACAGGCACTTCATCCGCACTAAGAGTATCTTCAGTATCCGATGATTCCATGTGGAGAGAAAACTCACTGCCTGAATCGTCCCCTGCCTCCTCTGCCTCAGATGCAGAGTCAGTCTCTGAACCATGGTCAGAGGAAGACTCAAAAGCATACCAACAACCTGCTGAGCAGTAATCCTGCGGCTAGCCATTATCCTTACTAAGAAAGGAGACTGCACAAACAAGTCAACAACAACCAACACTGTGCAAAGCAAGTAAGTAAAAAAATGTGTGCCTTTATCACAAAGATCTATATACTCAAAAACTATACAATTCACTTACAAGAGACAGCTACACTCACCAGCACCTACTCTGCAGAGACACAGCAAAAACGATATCCCACTAGAAAGAAAAAAAACAAAACCAATTACTCACAAGACAACAAAATACACATCGAGCACAAATGCAAAATGTTTTTGACACTCAAAAACAGAAGCCAAACATACTGCTATTATTACACCATTTGCAAAAAACAAATTCATGCAGAGAAATGAAACTCATTTACATTGTACAAAAAACTCTCTTACCAAACACGTGCAACTACACAAACAGCAGAGCCACCAGTAACGAAACCGCAACCTGGAACAGTCTAAAGAGCAAAAGCCTTCAACTAGAACAAAAAAGGAGAAATAAAGCATTACAATTGCAATTCACAAAAAATAAAACAATTAACATTATAACACGCTATGTTACTACCCAAATGGTCAATCGGCCAGATAGGCCTTCAAATAGGGCTGAGAAAAATAGGGGGTGATCTTGCCCAAGGGATCGGGTGAGGTTGTCTGCCAGGCCAATCTGCCCTCCCAGGTGGGGCAGAAAACAGCAGACAGAAATTTGCCCCCTTGCAAAAGTAATAAATCCCTGGTGCCTAGTGGGGTTTTCTGCCCCCGGGGGCAGAAAGGGCAAAAACTAGGCTGATCTGCCCCCAGGGGGGCAGAATACACATATAAAAAAATCTGCCCCCTGGAAGCGACCCTTGCCCAAGGGGTCGCTTCCATTTTTATTTAAACTACTTCCCTGGTGTCTAGTGGGGGTTTCTGCCCTCCCCGGGGGCAGAAAGGCAAAAAAACAGGCCGATCTGCCCCCAGTGGGGGCAGAATTCCCATTACAAAATAAAATGGCCCCCTGGAAGTGACCCTTGCCCAAGGGGTCACTCCCATCACAATTTAAAGAAACTCCCTGGTGTCTAGTGAGGGGTTTCTGCCCCCCCTGGGGGCAGAAAGGCCAAAAAAAGGGGCGATCTGCCCCAGGGGGGGCAGAATGGCCAAACAAAGAAAAATGCCCCCCTGGAAGCGACCCTTGCCCAAGGGGTCGCTTCCATTTCATTTAAAAATGAATCCCTGGATCTAGTGGGCTTTTCTGCCCCCCTGGATCCAAAAACGGCCAAAAAAACAGTCGATCTGTCCCCAGGGGGCAGAAAAGTCTTGATAAAATTTTGGCCTCCTAGGAAGCGACCCTTGCCCAAGGGGTCGCTTCCATTTCATTAAAAAATGAATCCCTGGATCTAGTGGGCTTTTCTGCCCCCCTGGATCCAACAACGGCTGAAAAAACGGTCGATCTGTCCCCAGGGGGGCAGAAAAGTCTTCATAAAATTTTGGCCCTCTAGGAAGCGACCCTTGCCCAAGGGGTCGCTTCCATTTCATTAAAAAAATGAATCCCTGGATCTAGTGGGCTTTTCTGCCCCCCTGGATCCAAAAACGGCCGAAAAACGGTCGATCTGTCCCCAGGGGGCAGAAAAGTCTTCATAACATTTTGGCCCTCTAGGAAGCGACCCTTGCCCAAGGGGTCGCTTCCTTTATTTTAAAAAACATCCCTGGTGTCTAGTGGGGCATTCCTGCTCCACGATCGCGACGCTGTGCGCGATCGTGAAGCAGGAATGCCCTGCATTGAGACATCAGGGGAGAGGAAATACTCTTTCCTCTCCCCCGATGCCTCAAGGCATCCTGTTACGGCCCCCCCGCACCAACAAACACTCACCCTCCCTCTGGACGCGCTGGAAAGAAATGATTTCCAGCGCGTCCAGCGCTTCCTGATGACGTCGGCGCGCGCTGTGCGCGCTGACGTCATGGGGAAGCGTGGGGGGGGCCGGGGGTGGCAGTGGAAACTCTTCCGCTGCCATCCCCCTCTGTGGGGGCAAGATCGATGCCCCAGGGGGGGAGCGCCAGCGCTTTCCCCAGGGGCTGTGCTCATGACGGAGCGGTTCCGTCATAAGCACAGCCCAACCGATGCTCATGACGGAACCGCTCCGTCATGAGCATCGAAGGGGTTAAAGAACACATTGGTATGATGCAGAAATAGGCCATTTCTGCTGCCAGAAATCAGCTACCTCGTCAGTAATTTGTTGACTGGATCTTTGCCTTAAGCCTGTCAGTTCTCAGCTGCATTTTAGCTAGGGTCACAATATACATATACCACATACCTATATACATATATAAAATGCTTTATACGATTCAAAACAGATATTAAAGCAGAATTTATTATTCATGTTGTCAATGCTGATGTGCATGATGGATCAATTAAAACAGTGTGTGAGAGACCCATTAAAACAATTTGTTGTATGTTACTACAACAAGTTACCACTACATCAGAGTCACTACCTCAACTACTATTATTAACGACCTGACCCTAATGCTAGTCCTAACTGTTAATTCATTTGATTTCATTCAAATTACATTCTGTAAGTAACCTAAACCTAACACAATTCTTTTTCCAATATTTTGTTTATTGTTAGTAAAGTAATTAAAAGTAACCATAACCTGACCCTAATGCCAACAATAACCATTAATTTATTTAGTAAAATTAGGTAAGTAACCTTAACCTTGCCCTAATACTAACCTAAGCCCTTTTGCTAAATTATTTTAATTTTAATTAAATAACTTACAAATAACCAGCTCAACTTGTAATTAATTTACATTAAGTTAACTAAGTAACTTCAACTTAGCCCTTCTGCTTACCCTAATTCTAAATTATATGTATTTAATTAAATTAAATTAATAGAAACTTAAACTAAATCTAAAGCCGACCCTAAACCTTAATTTAAATCATATGAAATCAAAAGTATATTAATTAACCTTACTGTAACACTTATCCTTAATCTAAAATGTTAAATAAGTAACCCTAAACTAAGGCCGACCCTAACCAAAACACTTCATTACATTAAATTATTCCTAAACCTTTACATCTGTGTGAGTTAGTGTTTTCTAAAATATCCTTTTAGTCTTGAGAACCCAAAAAACATTGATTAAAGTTAACCCCATCTTTAGGTTGAGCCTGGGCAGCGCATGCGCTGTTCTGCAAGGTATGCTTTATTCAGGTATGGACTTGAAGCCCTGCCCATTTCCCGCCCATCTTTTCAATTGCTCCTATTACTCTCCTTTCTAAATTGTTGCTTTTGATTCATGAATAAGCTTAGTAATCCCTCCTTGGTACCGCCTTGTCTGCATTTGTAACCTCCCATAAGGACCGGACTTTTTACTTGTGTTGTTACACGGTCTGCTTTATCTATCCTGTGAGCACTATTTTCTTTAATGATTTTCCCCTATTCCACCCACAACGTGCTTTTGCCGCCCGCTTTTATATTATTAGTAGTAATGGCAACCGGTCCACTTTAACTATAGTGGCAGCGCTTCTTTATTTATGTAATTTGCCAGCGCGGTCCACTTTAACTATAGCGGCCGCGCTTCTTTATTTATTTAATTTGCCAGCATGGTCCGCTTTAACTATAACGGACGTGCTTCTTTATTTTTTTTATTTGTCAGCGCGGTCCGCTTTAACTTTAGCGGCCGCACTACGGAACCTTTGGGGTTTTTTTTTCGGTGAAAGCACCTGATGCAGTGCTTTCACTTTCATGGTGGCCGCGCCCTTTTCTTTAGGCGCTGCTCGCCGTATTCAGGTTACAACGAGCCATGTCTAAAGAAAGGGGCGCGGCCGCCATTAAACTGAAAGCACGGCATGGAGCGCTTTTCCCCCCAAAAATATTTGTTGTGAACTTCACAAACACGTTTTTTTTTTTGTAAAAGCTCACTATTCCGTGCTTTCACTTTAATGGTGGCCACGCCCCTTTCTTTAGACGCGGCCCGCTGTAACCTGAATAAGGCGAGCAGCGTCTAAAGAAAGAGGCGCGGCCACCATTAAAGTGGTCTCACCTTTGCGAGAGTTTAAGCTATTGGCATTATAAATGACAATGCCTTTTATATGTGTGTTGGTTTTCAAAACACATAAATAAAAGGCATTGTCATTTACTATGCCAATAGCTTAAACTCTCGCAAATGCTTGTTTGTATAGTAGCTACGCCTAACTGCACACTGATAGTGGCACCTTGGGGCAAGGCCGTGGTGTTTCACACATTATTTCGGGTGAGTCAGAAAGCAGATACAGCTATCCCGGAACGCTGACACATTGAATGAAAAATGTAACTTTCATAGTCTACATTCTTAGCAGCACTGTCTGTACAATGAGAAAGTGGAGCCACCCTACTGACGAGGATTACTAAAGGAACATTTTGTGGCTGCTAGATTGCCTGCAACAGTTGCTTGTGAAAAAGCAGGTGCCATTACCGCGATAATCACGGTTCCCTCAGTAAGAATCTGGGAGCGACTGCCTTGAAGGCCACGTGATCTGCACATTAGTAGCCGGAGCAAAACTGAACAGTGCTGCACTGTACTATAGGGTTCAGAGATCTTTTCTTCACAGCGTGAATTATGACAAGTTATGTTACAGGAACGTGTTCATGAAATATTAAGGCTGCATGCGAGAAAATGTGTGTACACTGAAGGACTGTATCTTTCGAACTCTGAATGTGCAGTTTTTTTGCCACTGAAAAATTGCAGATTAGTAATTTTTTCCAGTGAAAAATTGCAGAATGCTTTCATAGTGTTTTATTGGATTCATCTCTTCATTGTCCTCGAGAAGATGAGCAGAATTACTTTTCCTCAAGGAATGGGAGCTATGTTTGAACGTAAACATGTGTTTTGGCAAATGTATACCGATATTGCTTGCCAGTGTTGTACAAACTACTTCCTTCCTGATGGTCCACGGAGTTTCAGGTGAACCTGTGCATCCATTTAATTTGAATTGCCGGGTAATATTTTCTAACGTAGCCCAAAAACAAAATTACACCTGAGAAAAACTAATTACACAATTGCTTAATGGCACTAAGAAACAGGAACCCAAACACAATCACAATCTCCCAAAAAGTGCAGAAGGAGAAGACACTTGGCAGAGAATAGCCAAGCCTCTGCTTGGTATGGAAACTGGATTGGCCCACCTGCAGGCAGAAGCAAATAGACATGAATTTTATAGTGTACCAGCCTTAGCTCTGTATACCTGACCACCCAGCAGCAGTTTGCCAAAAATACGGACCTGGTGTGGACCTTGTCCTGATGGACAGTTTCAGAACAGAGCATCTAATTGTCAAAAAGTTTGGTCCTAAACCTTCATGTGCCTCATGTACTCTACAATAGGACTGAGCTAGCAGCAGTGACGTCATCACACAACTGCTTTTTGTATTCAGTCTAGTTGTGCATTTTGCAGGTATTGAAGATGGAGCAGAATGTCTTCATGCATCCCTAGTAGAGGCCATT
The DNA here is from genome assembly GCA_963921515.1 of Calotriton arnoldi. Classification (NCBI taxonomy): domain Eukaryota; kingdom Metazoa; phylum Chordata; class Amphibia; order Caudata; family Salamandridae; genus Calotriton; species Calotriton arnoldi. Next base: position 305,117 of record CAWUFW010007779.1, read on the forward strand.
ACAATATTGTAGTATTGGAAATATAATAGACCCTGTAGCTAAGCGGTGGCTGGATTCAGAGATGGGTTACCGAATTTGCGGGAGGACTTTCATTTGACAATTGCATGAACTCAATACTGCACACAGTTTTTCATCAATTAGAAATCTAAGATTCCTGGCAATCAGAACAGGGTTAGTTAGGCGAGTCGCCCAGGGATTCCTGAAAAAATCATGAGAGAGTGGCCTCCACAGATCTGGTTGCCAGTCAATATCAGAATGTTGAATGGCATCCAGACCACAGCTGCCATGAGGGAGAAGTTCAGCACGAGTGCTGCTACACAATTGGAGGGTTCATAAACTGGATTATCTGATTAATGTCTGTATGTGTATAGAAGCTACACCTATAGCCAGAGATTAGCTCACATAGTAGCAGGCTCAGTGTGGTGTTTTAATTTACTCCCTAGACTTGTCTCACTTACGGTGATCTTTCCCTCACTAAGGATGCAGTGCACTCTAAAAATATAGTGCCACAGCCTGCCTCCCTCAAACGACAAAGTAGGATGTTTGACCATGGTGTCAAACACAAGCCGAGTGCTCTAACAAGATAATGCTGGACTCCGCCCCCTCATTTCCAGCTATTCATAAATCGATGTCAGGCTTGATTGCATAATCTTCAAAGCCCTTCAGCTTCAACAATGGCTTACTAGCAATGTCCCAAGCAAAAAAGTCCTACATTTGGAATTAAAAAAGGCAATCTCCATATTGCTGCAACAAAATAATTTTCTAGAACTGCTTCTATCCCAAGGAACACACTCCTGATTATTGTACACGAGTTTTTGGCCGACTCTGCTTTTGCCTGTTGAGTGACGGCTGACGTTCAACGCTCAACGTGCTGTGCTGCGATCCGGCTGTAGAAGACGCTGGAAGCCGTTCTCCGTGCTCTGTGCTCTGTGCTGGAGAATACATGAAGGAGCTGGAGTTAAGCTAGGCTGCAAAACAGTTTTTTCGGTGGGATTCTATCTATAATTGGGTCCCTGGCCCGATGCAGTAGTAAAGCGATATGACTGATTTATTGACTTTGTTGACCTGCAGTGGATGAGGACATAGAAGACTCTGTGTGCAACTCCTCAATAGGGATAGAAATTACAGCAACACCGTCGGCCTCAATGTTGGATATAATGTTAATGTTACAAAAGACACCACAAGGTCTGCTGAGGGTAACTATGATGAACAATGAAATCCTGAAGGCCCAAAAAGACCAACTGCAGAATATTGTGGGAGAACTAAAAGTAATCCGGGACCATATGCCGCCGATAGTTAGACCCGTAAAACTGCAAACTAAATTAAGGAAAGTATTGGGAATGTTCGGCGGCAGATGGAAATGCAGAGTGTGTATATTTCCAAATGACCCTTGCTAATAAAAAAGCGGGGAGAACCAACAAGATAATAACAGTATATACCCCGGCCAAATAAAGGGAGGAAGATCTGGGGGAAGGGGAGAAATGAAAAACTACAGACTGAAAATATTGTGGTAGGCTCAATGTACAAAAGTGAGCAAAATACAAAAAAAACCATAAAAGACACAAAGGAAGGGAAATAGAAGGATGCCTCTAGAGAAAAAGGTAGGAGGGGGAAAGAGGGAGTAAATAAGGATGTACAACACCCACAAAAGAATAGTGAAAGGACCATAAAAAATCTACAGGGGGATGGATATAGCACCAAAAAGAGAACTTCAGCTTGGGAGGAAAAGGGAAGTAAGAGGAGTGTTCCAACTAGCAGGAAGGGGGGGGGCAGGATAGAGTGGGTTCACAAGGTACAGGAAAGAAAAAAGGCAGTAATATATGTATATATTTTGAACCAACCCAATTAGGTAAAGGTGGTAAAAAATGAGAAAGAAATGCCCCTTAAATCGATCACAACTTCTCTTGGCTTTTTCTAAATGTCCTAGTCTAAGTGAAATAGAAACCAACAACCTTAGACAAGTTGGGTTCATACCGAATAATAAAATGAAAGAAATAACAAAAGGGCTAATGTACTCAGGGATTGTAAAAACAGCATTGATAAAAGCAGAGAAAGAACTACAAAAGGAAGGGATAAGACTAGTGACAGAACTAGAATTACATGAAAGAATACAAGCGAGTGAGCCATTTTTGAGGTATCATGCAGGACTCATGGCACAACAGATTAGATTAATAGATAGGACATATGAGGAAAAAGGTAATATTGAAATCATGGTTGATATTGCAGAAACAAGCAAACACTGGGGCGCAGCTAACATTGAAAATAGGTATACTGGCCTATCTCAAACTGTCTCGGATGAAGAGGGGTGTTTGAGTGAAATCGATTAGGATACTGGGTTGTCGCACAGCCTGGGAATATTAACTTAGAACATTAATGGGCTTGGAAGAAGGATGAAATTAGAAGATCTTTAAAAACTTGCTAACACACATGAGATCTTGTGTTTGCAGGAAACTTGGCTGTGCAATGAAACCCCCATATTCGATGGGTTCACCCAAATAAATATGCCTGCGATAAGGAGTCGACAGGGACACCCACAGGAGGGATAATGACCGTAGTATCTACTAGGATAGCGAGAAAGGTAAAAATGCTAGAAGTAAAATGCAAATGGGTTGTGGTCAGCAGAGTGCTTTTACGAGATCCCGACCCTGAGTATGAAAGCATGATAATTGTGAATGTATATATGCAAAGGGGGACCCCGGAAAATTATAGATCAGAAATGGGGTATTTTAAGGAAGACCTGGATCATTTATGCGATAAACATGATAAAGATATGCTTATTTTAATGGGAGATTTTAATCATAAAATTAACCCAAAAAGGATTGATCCTTGGTTCACAGAAATGCTGGGTACTTATGGTATAATGCAGCAAGCTTCCCCAAAACTAAAATGTCAACACGGGACATGGCACTAGGAAAGTATCTGTCCAGTAAAAATCTCTTCTGCTTGAATGGCAGGATAGAGACTGATCGGCCGGCAAGGCAAATGTTTAAGCTTGGTTTGCAATTCTGCCCAATTGACTACATCTTGATGTATGCTTGGAATTTTAAAAACATTAAGTGCTTTTTAATAATAGAAGGAAAGGAAAGTGACCATGATCCTTTAAAATTAGAATTATTTAGGGGGCAAAGGGCCCCACAAGAAAAGATCATTCCTCTACAAGTGGATTACCCAAGGCACCTTTCCACAAGAATGACAGATGAATGTATGGAAAAACTGGCTGAGCTGCAGCAGAACTTAATAGTGGAAAGTGTAATGGTCATGAATCTAGAGAAGTATGGAAGTATAATTAATCAAGTGGTACAGTGCCTGAGGGTCAAAGTAAAAAGAACTTTGATCAACGTTAAATCAAATGTGGATAACCATAGAAAGAGAAAGGAATGGTTCAGTGAGGAGTGTCCGAATTCAAAGAGGTCAATAAGGAAAGGGAAGAGAAGCCTTAAAGTAAAGTATGACTATGTAAGTTATTGTAATCTGGTAAGATTAAGGAAAATGTATAAAGCTCTTATCCGAAATCAGAAAAGGAAATTTAAGGATAAATGCTGGAGTAATTTGCCAGAGGCAATAGAAACAAAGAATGTAAGAAAGTTTTGGAAGTTAATCCAGGAAGGTTCAGGTAAAACCCAGGATGTAATGAACTGTGTGGTGGAGGAAGCCGCTTGGGAAGAATACCTGTGTGAAATTTATGGTGAAAGGAAAGAGCCATTGGACAGAAATAGAACTCACTGGGTAGGGTTGGAGAACGATATCTGAGCACGCTTCACAGTAGAGAATATAAAAAGAACTATAGGCAGCATGAACCTTAGCCGTGCAGTGGGCCCAGATAATATCTCAGCTATACTATTAAAGATGCGACTAGGATGGTGAGCAGACCTTTTATCACGATTATTCTCTTTCATACTTGACACAGGACAATTCCCGGAAAGTTGGAGAGGGGCTATAATAAGACCTATCCATAAGAGAGGAGATATAAGGTTCCCCAAAACTATAGATTGATTAACCTTCCAGATGTGGGTGAAAAAGTCTTTGCAAAACTTATTCTCGAAATACTGAAGGATTGGGTCGAACTGAAGTCAATAGTCCCCCCGGAACAAGGTGGCTTTAAAGAGGGTCACGCTACAATTGACCATTGCTTTGCTCTTTGGTCCATTGCAAGGAAGTCGGTCGAGCAGAGAGGAAGATTGTTCTGCTGCTTCGTAGACTTCCGTGCTGCCTTTGATTTGGTGGACCGGGATCGCTTATGGGAAACAATGATAAATTATGATATCCCTAAGGGAATCCTGGGCAGAATACAGGAGTTGCACAAACATAATTAGGCCCAAGTTATTATTGATACAGAGAGGTCCCTGGCCAAAAAATAGAAATTAATAATAGATTAAGACAGGGGTGTGTGCTGGCCCCATTGCTATTTTCTATATTTGTCGCCGACCTCCCCAAGACACTGGTGGGGGCAAAACGCGCTAGCCCTAGAATGGATGGAAAACATATATTGTGCCTTTTGTATGCAGACGACCTGGTAATTTTAGACCAGACGGAGATGGGTTTACAGAGGAAGTTGGATAGATTCAGGGATTATTGTAGCCATAAACAGCTAACTGTAAATGTGGATAAAACGAAAGTGGTGTGCTTCGGTAAAAAAAGCTAATAAATACAGTTGGCATCTGGGAACCAATAAATTGGAAACAGGTACTGAGTATAAATACTTGGGAATTTTGTTTGAAAGGTCCCTGAATTGGCATTCCTATCTGGAGGCCCTAAAAGCGAAGGCCCTCGCTTCGGTCACCAGGTCTATGGGGAGAGATCACATAGACCAGTTCTGAAAGTTTTTGTGGCCATGATACCGCCGCAACTGCAATATGGAGCTGAATTACTCTGCATCAGTAGTAAAAATAGGTGGGATCCTGTGGAGGGGAAATGTATTAAGACCGTAATGTCCCTGCCAGGCTCCTCCATGGTGCAGGCCATCAGACTAGAGGCGAGTCTGACCTCATGGACTATACTGGCACAAATGGCTCTAATAAGATTTTGGAAAAAAACTGGGTCAGGGAGAGGAACAGAAAATCTTCCATTGGTGTAAAAATGAGATCCAGTATAGTGAACTAAAATAGGCCAAAGGGGTCAGAAAAAATCTGTTTGTAGAGACATGAAAGTGAGCCTCTGTCATAAAACCCTGCAAGTTGAAGTCTCTAAGGGGGAGTTGAGATCTATAGAAAGAGAACTATCCTGGGAATGGGACTGGCAGTATCTGGGAGGGAAAAAATGAGTTGAACTTATGCTAAATTCATGGCAGAAGAGAGCCTGGTTCCCTTACCTTGATATCTTACCAAATCGTTGGCTGAGGTATGAAGTATTAAGAGCTTAGAATTGACATTAATCCTTACTATGCAAATGGGAAAATAAAAGCAGAAATGATCCAAACTGATGGTAATTGCACATGTGAGTTACACACAAAATGTGATACACAGCACATATTAGTGGATTTCTTAAAGGTGCTGCTTTTGCAGGAAAATGATTTTACGTCCACTATTTTTTAAATATGGAATAGTAAACCAAATACAGGCTGTAGAGTTTCTTACTGATATGTGCTAGTTGGACACTGCGATTGCTATTGGAAGGTTTATGACTGCAGTTAAAAAGCTATGCACGGATGAATTAAATGAATAAGGTGTTCTTATGAAACATTTTTAGCAGTTACAATATGATATGAAATGTAATATATATATTTGGAAGTTTAAATGTCATTGGTTGTACTTTGGTGTTAAATGAGAAATTCTAGAGGGGCTAACCTTATACATTAAAGTAAAAATGCATTTACTATACAAAGTTATTGGTGAGGAAGTTAAGAATGATTAGGCTAGAGTACTGCACTTTTAAAATTAGAATCTGTAGAAATTTTATAGTTATTGGAGTATGAAGTGGTCTCTAATATTATGGTCTTTTACATATTTTAACTGAATGGCTGGTGTATGAATTTTTGATGCTGGAATTTTAAATATTTTAATAATTACTATTTAATGTTTAGATAGGGTGACTATATGTGTTTTATGTTGTTTAAAGACCATTGGTCTAAATAAACATTGTTTTTGACTTGTCTTGACTTTGACACTCCTTTATAAACTAAGATAAGGCCTTCACCAATTTCTTAAAAACTTTAATGTTCAGTACTCACCTGTCCTTATAAACACCTATCCTCATCCCACTTACTGATATCCACCCTTTGTCCTCACATATCCTGCTTGGGTTTTTTTTGTAGTACAGTTTAACACTTTTTTGTAATTCATTTGTTTGTAGATATGTCACTTTACCGCCCTTCTATTCTATTCCCATATCGGCTCTTTGAGATTTCGATCTTATTTATTTGCATTTGTAAAGCACGATTATGCCATTTTAGATAAGAGTTTTACTATTTAGAAATACATAAATAAGGCCGTTATGTATCAGTATGTTTCCCCCACAGACACAAAATGAGTATAACACTTTAAAACACCCTGGCCTAAATGTATCAATAATAATATTAAAATGCATATATCCATATTTCTTTGACAAGAGATTATGTTCCATGGAAAGGAAATATGTTTTTCCAGCAGTCTCTCTCTTTATTTTATCTACTAACAGGTCTTTTTATGAATGCAATATTTTCTTTCACAGCTGCCACAATCTCACAAGCTTAAATGTGTACAGCAGGACTTCAAGACTACTGAGTTTTGAAATGGAGCACGATATTCTGTCTCCTCAGGTGAAATGCAGATTTTTTTGTATTGTGGAAAAATGCTTCTTGTGAATTGTAGTGTCAAACATTAACATATATTTTGATCCCACAGAAACAAATTTGCATTAAAGTATTTAGCATGGCAGGTAAACCCTTAGATGTCTCTGTAATAGAGCATCATTGAACAGCCTGCTGAAATGCTAGAAACTAATTCAACAGACATTCAGAGTTGTCCTATTTTAACCTAAAACCTTGTCTGTATGTTGCATATATAAATATGACTGGATAATTTTTCCTGATAGTAGTTTCCTGCCATTCTTGATACTTACCACGCCACTTTTTCCCTTAATATTAACTTTTTCATTTAAATTGTAATCTGGTTTAAATAAAGAGGTTCCTGTCCCTCTCTTTTTCAGGCTCTGTTTGAAATCACAGCAGTGCTGTCCCCACAACCTATGCCATACATCCTGATTAATATTGGTGCTTTTTTGTAGTGGCTGATTTTATTGTTACATTGCAGGGAATTATCATCCAACACCAATAATGGCATTCTAACTTTTTATTTCTTAGTTCATGTATCATTTTCTGCCTCAGTGGCTGCAAAGTGTGTTTGTGTTCATCACCTTTAACAAGAAGTCAGCAGCTGTGTGTTATGTGGGATATTACATGAAAAGTAGTAAGTAATATGCAGACAACAATCCAGTGGTACAACCAAACTCCAGACATCAGTAGTACAACCAGACTCCTCTCAGGAATCAGGCGTTCGGGCTAAATAACAATACAAAATCATATGTTCGAGGCATGTGTGGTTGTGGGTAGACATGCTGTGCATAGTCCTGCCATCTAGTGTTGTATATGGATGTGTGCAAGTTGTTTTTCTTCAAAGAATTCTTCTTGAGTCATGGGGATCGGATCCATTGCTAGATTGTTTTCTTTCCTCTGTCAGGTTCGGAAGTCTGTTATAGAGCTGCGGATCGATGCCATTGAGGTGATCTCTTCAGGCTTTCTCGGTTTCTCTCCCTTCCGGCTGTATTGTTTTCTATTGTGCTTCGTCGGGTCGGGTTGATTGGGATGACTTTGACGCCCCCGTAGGGGCCTGGTCCTTCAGGGCCTTACTGTTTGCTTTCTCAACAACAAGTATGTCTCGCCTGTGATGGAATGGACACTGTTTCGCTATTGTCCTGGGTGTTGTGCCAAATACCCCTGGGCCAATCTCCACCAGGCCTGCAACCTCTACCTCTCTCCCGAGCATGACAAAGCCTCCTGCGAAGACTGCTGCTCCTGCCACTCAAAGAAAACTCTTCGATATTCATCGGGCTCGACATCTCAAAACATCGCAGAGAAGCGGCAACAACAACCCAAACCTCTTCGGCACCCAGAACCTCACGGGTGAACCCCAACTGGAACCATTGATCCAACATGGAGGCCATCTCTCCTGAAGCCAGCTTGGGTTTTGACTTGGAGATCTAAGTCTTGCCACCCGCCCAGCATGAACATCCTTCCCCGCCCCCTCGACACCGCTTGTACTTGGAGCAGCCCCTGCCCAGGTGCTAGGCGTCTAGCCTCAAGCCCACTGACAGGCTTCCGGTCCACCACTGTGACCTGGCCAAGGTCGGCACCAAACACACGCTTCGGACCCCAAGCCCAGGCTCAGCGCCAAAGAAGATCTTGAAGCTGACTCATTCGGCCCTGACCGTCACCACCTTGGCGCTGACTGCTGCACCTAAACGTCCTTCGGAGCTGAAACCTTTATCATCGAAGCCTCTCTCAGTGCTGATGACCCCCCCGCACCGGCATCAAAATCCTCAGCATTGGAGACTGACTTCTTCCGCCGGCTCCATCTAACCTGTGTGCCAGAGGAGGCAGGGCAAACTCGACACCCGTCAGCGTCACATCCTCATTCATCCCCACACTGGATACATTCTCGCCCAGCCACCAGCATCGACCAGAGATTGATCCAAGCTGAAGCTCGGCTTCGAGGAAGCACTTGATCTACTGCCACCGCCCAAGACCAGGAAAAGACACGACAAAGCCACTAGCCCTCTGCCATTGCCTCACCCACCTACATCCTCCCCCTCTTGCTTCTACCGCACCATCACCCACCCTTTGCCTGTTAAATCTCCTTTCCTTCTCTCCATAGGGGTCACCACACTTTGGGTTTGGGGGACATATTCGGGGGACCCAGGGACTCTTGTGACATGCATCAACAGTATGATTCCCGGGATCTTTATGATGTGGAAACAGACTCTGACCTGTATCCCGCATGTCCCTCCCTGCCAGATGACACTACCTTCTACAATGAGGTCCTCAACAGAGCGACCTCTTTTCATAAAGTGGAGATGCACAAGTATGCCATAGATGAGAATTTCCTGTTGGAAAACCTTTCTTCCTCTCAGTGCTCCATGCAGTACTTGCTAATACTGAAGGGGATGCTTAAACTGGCTTCAGATATTTTCAAACAGCTAGTTAAAGCCCAGGAAGTCACCCATTGGGTGGGCGAAAATATAAGACCTCCTTCTCTGACCCGGTCTAGATCAAGGGTCAACCCCCCCCCCATTTCGTTGGGGATCCACACTGCCCGAAAAAAGACCAGTGCACAGGGCACTGGCCATGCATCCCCTCCGGAGAAAGAAAGTAAACGAATCGACGCAACTGGCAAACGCGTCACTGTGCAATCCGCCAACCAATGGCACATTGCTAATTCCATAGGTTTGCTTTCCTGGTATGACAGGGCTTACTGGGATGTAATGGAGGAACTTCTCCAACATCTCCCAGATGAGTACTGTAAAAGGGGCCATAAGATAGTCTCAGAAGGCAAACTCATCTCCGGTACCACCATAAGATATGCCCTTGATACTGACTCTGCCGCTCATGGCATCAGTTCTAGTGTGCTCATTCGCAGACACGCCTGGCTCTGTGTCTCTAGCTTAAAGCCGGATGTTCAACAGCATCTCCTCAACCTGCCCTTTGATGGAGAGCACCTCTTCGAGCTGCAGGTTGATAAGATGCTGGAAAAGATCAAGATAGACACGGAGACCGCCAAGGCAGTGGGCACCCTCCGAAAGCCTTCCCCTTATGGGTCCTTTCAGCAGTCTGCCTACCGAGGTGGCTCCAAGGTCATGTCCCCAATGGCTTCCACCTCCTTCTAGTGCCAGCAGTCTCAGCAACCCTAAACAAGTGGTTATTTCCGAGGCAACAGCTTCAAAGGTAGAGGCAAAGGACGTTCCCCCTAGGGAACTGACCTTGCCAAGCAGTGACTTGCCCCTCCTTCACACAACACCTGTCGGGGGTCAACTCAAAGTGTTTTTCACCTCTTGGCAACAGATCACCTCAGTCCAATGGGTATTAGACATCATCCAACATGGTTACTGTTTGGAGCTCACTTCCACTCCTCCTTACATCCCACCCTGCAGACACGTCCTCTGCCCACAACACCAACGCCTACTTTGGGAAGAGGTAGACGCTGTTGTCCTCATGGGCTCCTTAGAACCAGAGCCATCACACCTACAAGGTACAGGGGTGTATTTCCTCTGTTTTCTCATTCCCAGGAAGGACGGGCCCTCAGGCCTATCCTAGACCCTGGGCCCCTCAACGAATACATTCTACAGGATGTCATTCCACTAATGCGACAAAATGACTTCATGGATGCCCATGACCTCAAAGATGCCTACTTCCACATCCCAATTCATCCCACGCACTGTCGCTACCTCCGGTTTGTGGTAAGTGGCAAACATTATCAATTCAAGGTGCTGCAGTTCGGTGTCACCAACGCTCCCAGAGTGTTTACAAAGTGTTTAGCAGTAGTAACCGTGCACCCGCGGCGCCAGGGCATCCATGTGCTTCCTTACCTGGACAACTGGCTGATCAAGAACGCAACTCAGAAGCAGTGTCTTGCACACACTGATGCCACTATAAACCTTTTACACGACCTGGGGTTTATCATCAACGCCACCAAGTCCCACCACCAACCCTTTGAGATTTAACCCTCCGTAAGGTATATGTCATCGACATAGGACAATGCTTCTGCGTCAATTTCTTGTAAAGATGATGTTACTCGGGCAGAGAACATACCAGGGCTGTTCTTATACCCCTGAAGGAGTTGACAGAGTCTTTTCTGAGACCCCAATGGTGTGAATGTGGTTAAACCTGTGCTTTCAGGTGCTATGTTTTGGCAGAAAAAGCCATTAGAAATGTCTAATGTTGTTTTGTATTTTTGTGCACTATGTTTTTCATTAGTGCTGTACTGTGTGCATTTTGCACTGCAAATGTATGTGTGTGACTGTTTAAATGTCTGTAGTCTAAGACTAAGCGGTATGAATGATCTGGTTTCGCTGCTGGAAACAAAGCATTCTTCATTGGTGAGTTACAAGGTTCAATGATGCCTTGATATTCTACCTGTGTGTGAATTTCTCTTAACTGGAGCTTTAGCTTCATGCTTAATTGGATATTGTGGTTGCACTTGAGGGCTGGAACTTATAGGCATTATGAAGTAAGGTGATTCTTTGTCCCAGCCTACATGGTTGCAGTATAATGCCAGGGCTTATGCAAGAGTCCACTCCGTGGCATACACACGTTTTACTGCTCCAGGAATGAGGACGGAGAAAGACGGCGTTATTACACCTTCCCCTTGTGTGACTTTTCTAACAAACTCAGGTGGCCAATCCCTTTCAGCCAAGGGAATGTCATTTATAACTGTCAAATTTCCCCCAAAAAATACTTTAATGGAACGAGGTATATCACCCTTAATATGGATGTCCAAATCAAATAATCTGTCTAGAGAGCTATCCCGCTGATCCAGTGTTTCTACTTGAACAAAATCATTAGATGCTCTTGCCACCAGAAACTCTTGAAGAGTCTGGCGACCTATGCCGCGTTTTCTAGCAGTGCCCACTCCTTGTTCCGAAGAAGCGTCCTCAATATGTGTGTCATATTTAACAGAAATACCTGCCACTTTCTTCTTTTTGACTTGAGCCTTTTGTTGTGGAAGTTTTTCTTCATTTTTAGGTCTTGCCTAAGCCAGCGTGCATGCGCTGCTCTGCGAGGCTTCTAGTAAGGAATTTAAACTCGGACCACACGCTCGTGCGTGTGGTCTGAGTTTAAAGTCACACACTATTGGCCTTTGCGTGCGTCTTTCTAAGAAAGACAGCACGCAATTGGCCAAAGGCGGGTGCATGTCCCGCCTTCTCTCTCCCCAGGCCTAGGGAGCCCGGGAGCGAGCAGCAGCGCGGCCGGGTGCCAGCTGCATACCTCACATTCCTTTTGTGGCCGCGTGGCCGCGCTTGTTTCTAGGAGAGCTCCAGTGTAGATTTTACGTTTTTAATTGTTTTCCTAATATCACCGCAAAACAATGTCAGGTTTTTTTCTACATTACAACAGAGAATAAATACTAGTGTCTGCCTGGCTTATGTCTACACCTTCTTTATGTGAATAAACTGAAGACGTAATTGATGCAAATATACAAAACACAATGCAAACTAAAGGGGCTAGCTACCATGTACAAGTTTAATGTTTCTCATCTCCCTAACAAGGCACAAAAAGTGTACGACCTCGATTCATGTGTCACACTTAAAAGAGAAGGGTCAGTACTGAAGCAAGAAAATCTGCATTCCAATGTAAATAGTTTTGCATCGTCATCTAACATTATGCCTCAACACTGTATTATATCTGCAAGTTGTACAAAAGTTCTGTGGCCTCGAGAGACTGAGGTTGGGCACCGCTCTGTGCGTCTTTGAGGAACGTGTGCAGAGAATGAAGCAGGCAAGATCTATGGCAAACGACGTGCCCATGCTTGTCTGATTTTACAAAAAGAGTTCCCATAATTATTATTTTTTTTTATACCAACCGTCCCTGCAGTTTATTTTTTGCAGTTTTATATTGCTCGAATTCAGCCAAAGGGCATTGGAGCACTTAACATGAGCAGCACAATACATTACACTAGGTCGCATAGCAGCAAGATTAAGTAATTTGCCCAGAATCGCAGGATGTTGAGCCAGGATTAGAACCGTGTTCCCTAATTTCAAAGTCACTAGCTCTGGTCGCTAGGACACATCTCCTTTCTGTTAACGCCGACCTTCAGGTTCATCTGGCTGAAAGCGACGTAGGGAGGCGTCCTGTTCTGTGAAACCAAGAGAAGTACAGAGAGTTAAAGAAGAACCAACAAGCCTACTAGCTAGGTTGCCTGCTAGCACATTTTTTTTTTTATATGTGCACTTGGATAATCACCAATCCTACAGGTTGCTTGGCAGTCAGTATAGGCTTTAATTGATAGAATCAGTTGATGTTTCATGGAGACAACAATTTATTCTTTTTGAGATGTAAGGGTGTTAGCTCTCTGTGCTCTAGAGTGTTTTCTTTTAACAGACCCTTATAAAAATGTTTGTACCAGGTACAGTTTGTGTATTAATAAGGTATTTATTTTGAAAGCACTTGTGTTTAGCTTAGACACTAAAATCATTTTTTCACATTTCACAGCAGCCTAGCTTGTACTGTGTGGTTCACAGTGCTTCCTGTTACAGACTGGGACCTCAGAGCACTATAAATACACAAGTCACTATTCCCCATTGCGTCAACCAAGATTTGATTCTATGACTCTCTGGTTACACACACTGACATCTAAGGTGATCGCATTAACTGACTGAGGTTTCATAATGTAAAAAAAAGTCCACTTTCCACCGATTAGTTTAACGTGCATGTATTTTTCATTTAAGGTGTGTATTATTTTATTCGCAGCTACCTAAAGGTGAAAAGACCAATAAAATAGTAGGAGAATACGTTTCTCTTTTTAGCTATGTTTTTAATATTGCCCCCCCACTCACTGACCACGCCCCTATTGCACTACAGATTACAGGTCCCATACTTTATTTTAAGCATTTCTCACTTACTGAATGTATGCACCAGTAGTTCTGTGCTTCTGTGAGAGACAGAAGCTATTCTGTTAATTCTACTAGACTATCTGAGGAACAGCACTCTGTTCCATCCATCTGGCCCAGTCCCTCTTCTACCCAAATGTATGCACTCTCTGATGATGCCCAATCACTCAACACTGTCACATGTGGCAGGGCCTCTGGCCCAGATGGTGTCCCAACTGACTTGTTTCTAACTGACCAGGAAGCCTGGTCTAGTTACATACTCTTAATCACTAATGCTACTGCAGCAGGGGCCCCAATCCCTAATACATGGAAGGGTGCTATTGTCATACCAATATATAACAAGCATTTGCAATGCAATAGGTCTCGCATTTACGCGAGTTTAAGCTATTGGCATTGTAAATGACAATGCCTTTTATTTATGTTTTAAAAACAAAAACAAAAATAAAAGGCATTGTTATTTGCAATGTCAATAGCTCAAACTCGCGTAATTGCGAGACCTATTGCATTGCAAATGCTTGTTTATGATGATGTCAGAAAGGCATTGTGAGTCCTTTCTTGGTTTCATACTCCTCTGGTCTGCGCTCTGATTGGCCTCCTCTGTCGAACTTTTGTCGGGTGAGTCCTGAAAGGATCGAAAAGGTCGAGAATCAGTATACTGATGACTATCAGGCTGCTTAAGTGTTTCATGGTTATGCAGATTATAGCGCTTCTTAGTGGACTCCGCTTGGGGAGATCCACCCTGTGACTTTGTCTTTTCTTTATTTTTTTGTTTGTCCCAGCATTTATTTTTAGAAGACTCTGGTGCCTGTTTTCAGTTATCCTTTACAGAATTACCCATAAGTTGTGGTGTGTTTGTTCTGGCTCCCAAATTATTTTGACCTATAGATGTATAGGTTTCAGCAATAAGTTTTTGTAGTTCGCGCTCTTGATCCGCTAACTGTGCAAGCTGTTGGTGTACACAAAGCTGCTGCTTCCCACTTTAATGTTACTTAAAATTATTGAGGCTACTGTGGCATAGTTGCCAATAAGTTTCATCCCCAAGTTCAGGACTGGGGCCGCCTCGTATTCATTTTGAGTCTGTTTTAGCACGTCAGGAAAAACAGTTATGGATGGTATACCATGCATAATGGTATATATTGCAGTGGCAAAAACTGTGCCCAAAGTGGCACATTCCAAGGAACCATCCCTAGTGGTAGGCACATTGTGAGAATTCTATGTTTATCCTGGAGTCCCATATAGGGAAATAATATTTCAAGCTGGTTTGTTTTTTGTGCAATCCAGAAAGGAATTTCCTCCCGTCTGGTAGGTGCCTTGGAACCAATGTATATGTTCCTGAAACGTTAGTGGAAATTTCTAAATCTTCATAAACTCTGTATTGATGTGGTGCTACAGCTTCAGTGTGTGTGAAATATTTTTGTGTTTGCATCTGCTGCAGGAAATGTGACCCATTAATAGAATACCTCTGTTTTGTAAGCCTTGTGGGCCTCTACCACGAAGGTAACATCCCCCTCTGTGAGAGGGAGCCCTTAGGTTTGTAACATTTGAGTTACTGCATGTCTGCAATTAAGTGGTATAATCACCGGTACTGCATTCGCCATAGTTAATGAATGGAATTCAGAGGAGGTAATAACTATAATGGGGCGATCCATTCAAATGTTCAAGCTTGAACAACCTACAGTCAAAAATAGGGTTTCCTATTTAGCTGAGGAGCATTGATCCCTAACACCACAGACGTCTCTGTATAAGGTGACGAGGGGCTCTGGGCACACGTAAGTACTACTCAGGAAACCCATTAAATAAGTACCTGACATAGAACGTTGGTGGCGCCATGTTGCACAATTCCCTACGAATTAAGTAGGGCCTCACATCTGGCAAACATAAACGTTAGAATATGGGGACTGAGTCCATCCATACCATCAGAGTATGTTGCCCCAATTCCTGGCTAACTCAATGTGCCCCATCCAGACCCCTAACCATGACAGGGCACTAGATGGAACCTCAGAATATGACCACTCTGATTCTCCAAGGAAATCGTAGAAACAGATCTACCCTTTCGGTGGTTACTTAGACATGCCCAGAGGGAAAAAACAAGAAATAAACAAATTGGCTATTCATACATTTAGTGAAGCAGTTGTATTCTTGTGTAAAAACATGAGCTGCAATTATTAGCAATACGAAATAATAAAGCATTTTTACCAGGATTGCAAGAATGGTGAAGAAGATGAACAATTCAACCATCATGACAATATTGCATGATTATATGAATATATGATAATGCATATATGAATACTCCTACCCAAATTCTACCTACACTATCGAGAGCATAGTGAGAGTACCATCTGCCAGATCACTTGGGACAGCCAACACCCCCATACCTGTGTATGATGTATCAGGCAGCCAGTCTGGTGTAGAGCAGATCTCAGTCAGCAGGATAGGGAATGGAATCAGCAGGGCTGGGTCTCAGTCACAATGTCCAGGATAATCCATGGAAGTGCTCCTCTAGCGCATAAAGCTCAGAGGTGGTTTATATAATCAAACCATTGCTGCAATCCCACTGTGTCAGAGGTGCAACACTGATGTACTTGTTTGTTATTCCAACTCAGAGCTGTGTCCAGCCGTACAACTAAAAACAAGAGTATCGTGCTCAATGTTCCTAGCCGTGGACGGAGTGCACTAGACAACTTGATAGTGTGCCTACGAAGAAATGTGCTGCCTGCAGAACCATTTCCAAGTATGCTATCATGTACATGCAAAGCATGTTAAAAGTCACAGTGTAAAAAGATGTCAATTTTAAATGTGTAACTAAAATGGGGATCTTGCACTTAGGCCCTGTTAAACCCCACAACAAGACCTTTGCTTATCCCACCCTGAGCCCACTCTACCCGTAAAAAAGGAGCCTCTATAGCCTTCTTAGGAAACATTCCAATAACTGATATCTGTTAAGCTGCTACCTGCTGTATCCACGCACTTTCACAAAACAGTATTGTGTGGATGTATTGACATGCCAACAATTTAATGTTGGCCAGGCTGTACTATGTACACTTTTTCAATCCTCCACAACATCCTCAGGCTTGCCACCACTTAGAGGAGGACTGCTTTACAGTCTATACACAGCATGTGTATCTACAGCCACACATGCCTCGAATGGAAAATGTAAGCATCTGTTCATGGCATGTAGCTCTGTAGATTCACATGCTCCCACCCTCCTCCCTGGAAGCCTTTCGATGTTGCAGGTGCTTTTCCTTTACTTTTCTGCAGGGTCATCTCTCTTTCTGTATCACTACGCTTACTTTTTCCATCCTCATTCGCCTTGCGGAAAATAATCTAACAATGGAGCTGATGCCCATGTGCATTACCAGCAATAGGTGGAGTCACCTTACTTTGTTATTAAGAAGAATTCTTCGAAGAAAAGCAACTTGCACACATCTGGACCCAACACTAGATGGCAGGAGTATGCACAGCATGTGAACCTACAGCATTATATGCCACGAAGAGATGCTTACAGGGTAAGTAACATTTTCCTTTTTCATCTTAGGTGCAAAGTGCAACTGCATAAAAAGTGTATAGTATGCCTGATGCATTTTCTCCGGCTACCTGGCCTTTTTCAGAGTGATACGTAATATGATTTATGTTTTTGATATTTAGATGAAATAATTTCAGTTTGCAACATAAGGAGCAAAAGTGTAATAACCGTTTTTGGACAGAGCATACCTCAGAACCCTCTTCCCTCAATTGATGTCTACCAAATCTATCTTCGTACTTCATGAGACAACTTGCAATTGGAGTTAAAAAATGTAATCAGGCAGAATAATGTTACAGGAGTGCCTCTGAAGTAAAGTGGCCACCAATTATTTCTCTTTTACTCAAAAGAAATGGATATCAATGAGCCATGGATGGGGTCATTTACATGGGGCTGTTTGGACAGCTGTGTCTCTGGCACCTTGGGTTTGTCTGTTGCCTTCCCCGTCACTTGTACATGCCTGTAGCCTGTTATGTCGATGAGGGTACCAGAATAGGTTGGAAGAGTGATGTCTTAAAAAACAAGGGGGTGGAGAATAGGGGGCACAGAGGCTAGGCTAAAAAATTTAGAGATGGTAAGCATAGCGGCGAGCAGGGCAGATGATGCAATAATGGACATTGTAACTTATGCATGACTCATCTGTGCTGCCCTTTGACACTGTGCCGCATGAAGACCAATGCTATTGTGTATTGACTGAAATTGGTGTTCTAAATAAGTCCTTCACTATATTGGAATGAGAGTTAGAAAGAAGGAAGTAACGACATTAAGCCTGTCGTACTTCTGCAAGTATAAACATTGTTACTCAGTGATGGACTATTTAGGATGTATAGTCATATGTGGGAGGCATTTAGTGTGCAGTGTGGTTCTCTTATTCTTAAGCCTTTTGCTTTGGCCTTCGGCTTTACAGATTTTGGCATTAGGTGTATGCTGCATCTTTGGGCATGGTCTTTGTTTATGCTTTTTATGAATTTAAATTATGTATTTTGTATATGCAGTCTTCTAAATCGCTTTCCATCCATCAAAGGGTATTAGTGTGTTGAGATTAAAACTAGGAGAAGTCCAAAACATTTCACCTCACATAGAAGATAAGAAAAAAAGATAAGCATTGTAGCAAACGATTCAAACTTGTTACCGAAGGAGGTTAAGATTAAAGTGAAGTGGGGGTGAGGATAGCATTCAAGGACGAAAGGTTTGAAGTAATTGGGACAATTGTATACAGGAGAGTTGGTAAAGAAGGCAGGTGTGAAGAGGTCAGAATTAGGAACCAAGAGGCACTGTCAAAAATGTCCCCAGAATTCCAGCAAAGAGGCTATCTAGGAAAGGTATTTAAATGAACTTTTACTAATGGTGTGAAGGTGTAGAGAATTAAGTTAGAAGTAGGTTAAGCAGGAAAGCTCAGTAAGGATTAGGTAAGTCTGATCCCAACTGGCAGTGAGCTTCATATTGTGGTTGTTGCTCTGTAGCATTGTAAGGCTGCTTTTTCTTGGCTTTAATTGTGAAATTATGTAGACTCCTCTGGTTTTTGGTGCCTCCATTTTGTTTTATGCTAGTGAATGGATATGGAGGTTTGTTACTATGTAAGACCTTGTAAGTAATGCAAACCATGGTATATTTTATTTGCAAAGTATGATATGTTGTTCCTGCTTTTCTGTGTGACTGCCAGTTGGAGCCCTGTAGAATGTTGACACATATAGTGAGGAGTTTGCAGTTGAAGTGGTATCTGAGTTCTTGAGAAGAGAGACGGTCCCGTCTGAAACACTCAGGGTGCTGCAGAGAAGACTTTTCTCCAATGTATCTCATATTGTCATATTGTGAGTTTTCCCAGGAGCCCTCCTCTCAACTAGTGCAGAGAGGGGGTTTATTTGTCGGCTGCACTATCTTCACAAAGATTCCAACAGGCATGTGGGTAGCTCTACATATGGTAAGCGCTCCGTTGCCAGGGTAGTGGGATGCAGGGCTTTTGTTGACCTGGCTGTCTGCCCTCCAGGCTGTAAATGGTCCAAAGTCTGTGGCAAAGATGCTGCTCCCTTTGTTCTATCAGTAGATGGGTGGGAGCTGGGCACTTTTACACTCATGTGGCAGAGATGCTCTTAGGCTGTTTGACACTAGTGACACAACAAGCACTCATTTTGAGGGTCATAAATGCTAGTCAGTTTACAGTGAGTGTCATGGAAATTGGGCGATCTCACTGACTTGAACTACACTGACATCTCAACCTCAAATGAACTTAAGTGTGTTGAATGTTGAGTGTGTCTCCGAAAGCAAATTGAAGTTGAAGCAAATTGAGAAGCAGAGGGTATAACTTGGGTAATGCAGGACATGGATTTTTTTTAACTTTGAAGCTATATTGACTTTCAGTTACCTTGTTTCATTCAGTTTTCTGTGGTAGAGGCTAATCCATTTTAGTAAGTCTGTTTTCATGATCGGATTATCTATTTTCATGATTCTGGAACCAGGTGGTTCCTGTAAATTGCATGTATGTTCATTGAGGCATAGAAGCATGTATGTTCAGACTGGCGTAATGGTTGAAAGTTCTTTGACCATTAGACAAATTTGCGAATGCTTTGATGCAAGTTATATGGTTATGAATGCCGTTCAGTGAAGGACTGATCCCAAGCTGTATGGTCTGGCCTGTAGGCTGGTTAATGAAATGTAGGCACTTGTCTGTCATATGCCCACTAAAATGTTTTTTTTCCTTCACAGATCATCTTACCAGCTCTGCAGTGCACTTATTACTCTCTCCTCTGGCAGCTGACACCAGTCATTGAAGGACCTTTTTCTTCTAAGGTTTGATGAACTAAGTAGTTTAACATTATATGAGCTAGTTGCTCTGATCTTCTTAGTACTAATAACAAAGGGCAGCATTTTCTATCATGGTTAACAAATTTATAGAAAATAAACCTTACATCTGTGACTATGATGAAGTTGTAAATATTTATAAAATTGGGAGTTATTGAGATCAAAGTGTGTTTGAAGTTCCTGGAACGATTATATATCCGACCCCTTCCAGACATCTCTCAAGTTTGTAATGGCAATATTTCCCATCTCTTAAAGCCTTACAAATGGGCAATATGTCTCGACCATTTGGTTGTCCTGTTAGACATGAACTCTTACAGTTTATTGTCTCATTATCGCCTTTGAGTGGAACCAGCAAGGGCTTAGTCCAATTACCTTTGAGCCCCGAGGCCTCTTCATATCAGTTGACAGGTTGTATATGGTGAGGCCCTGACATTTGGGGATTGGTCAGGAAAAGCAACACATCATCTGCATATAGAGCTATCCTATCCTCTGACTCTTCCTCCCAGTGCCGGCCCCATATCTGAGCATCACAACGAACCAACTGAGCTAGGGGTTCTGTTGCGAGAGCAAAAAGAAGTAAGGACAATGGGCAACCTTGCCGGGTTCACTTACGAATCAGGAATGGGTTTGAGATAACCCTGTTGATTCACACATTTCCTAAATCGAGCCCCAATCCCCATATGCACAAGGGTCTTATACAAGAAGGACCAGTCAACAGAATCAAATGCCTTTTTAAAATCAATGAGTAGAAGGGCACAAGGATCTTGAATATATTGGAGGCTGGCCAGTGCCACATGCACATGGTGCATACAATGGCAGGCACTGTGGTTGGGCATAAAGCCACATTGGTCTTGGTAGATCAGTGATGTTAGAACGCACAAGAGCCTGTTTGCGAGAACTTTCACAAAGATTTTTTTCTCCATGTTCATCAGAGAGATGGATCTGTGTGAGAGACATTGATCGGGGCGAGGGGGGGTTGTCTAGCCTTGTGGCCACAACAGTGGCTGAATCTAGTTCGGAGGGAAGCACCGTTTGTCTTGGTCTCAAAGTATAAATCTAGCAGCCGGGGAGACAGGATCTCTCAGAATTTGTGATAATACTCAAGACCCTGGCTAGGTCATCCAGTTTCCCAGTAGTCTAGCCGTTCCCATCAGTGGAAACTCTAGTAGAATTCATGTTTGGTTTTGGTGAGGCATTAAAATTGCCTCTTATAATGGTGATGCCTTGTGGGAAGTTCAACATCACTGTTTCAACCGCTTCAAATTTGGTCTGGGGTGTTGAGGTAACACATAAATGCTCAAAAAGTAATACTGCTTCCCTTCAAGAGAACCCTCAATTCCTATATTCCTTGGGAATCAGAAGTAGTTGCCGAGACCACCAAGAGGAAACTTTTTTGAAGAAGTATTGCACCCCCTCTGGAACCTTTGGTAAACCAAGTATGAGGCACTCTGTCATAACTGAAGCGTGCCTGAAAGGGACACTTCAAACCTAACAAATGTTTCTCCTGTAGTATAAATACAGCAGGTGCTGCTCTTTTCGCATATCAGAGGACAGTAGCCCGTTATATACAGTTATTTAGGCCGTTGGTGTTCCAGGACATGACCAAGAACTGAGTCATGGGTGATTTAGGAGTTGGGAAGTCTTTTGCCTGGAAATAGCATGCATTCAGGCTATTAAGCCTAGTAACTCAGTGGGCCACCCTGACTGCAGTTGAATGTAGAAATTACATTTGTAGATGCTTAGGGTAACAAACACGACCACAATGTTGCGACATAAACAAACATGCATAACTTCTCCACCCCCAAACAATCCCCCATTCCATACTTCAACCCCAGAAATGTCTGTTGCCTAACAAAAGCCCCATAGATCAACCATTATACTAAACTATTCGGGGCATTAGTAATGAACCTGCTATATAGGATCCTTTAGCGGAGTAGTGCATTACTAATACATCTATGGTACCCACAGTGGGGTTTTTTCAGATGATAAACTTGAGCTGCCTGGTCTGTCAAGGCTCCAACTCCTCCTCCTTCCCTTTCCACCCCAAAAGCATCAAAGTATGAAAGTCACAGTGGACCTTCATCATCTGAACTTCTCATTCCGGATTTGGTTAAGTCTAGAAGAGCCTGCAAAGGCTGAGAGCCACCATCTTGCGTCAGTGTCGGGGCAGCTCCAACCGGTCCTCAAAGAGTCCGGTGAGACCCTGGGATGTCCACCGCCCCTGCGAGATCTTGTTCTACTTCTTGGTTTGGGCTGTCCGATGATCGGAGGCGGTTGGTCCCATTGGTCGGGAAACGACCTTAACAACGCGGTCAAAACACTGCAGTACATTTAGATCGCTGCTTTTACAACGCAAGTCGTTACCACGACTTGCACTGGAGGGCGCTCTAGAATAGGGAATAGTGTGATTTACTATTCCAACACCTTCCCTACTGTACGTAGGCTGGAGTTGGAATAGTAAATCATACTATTCCTAAATCCAGCGCCCTACAGCGCAAGTCGTGGTAACGACTTGCGTTGTAAAAACAGCGATGTAATGTACCGCGATCTAAATGATCGCGTTGTTACATCATACATCCCATTGGTCAGGTGGAACATGGTTCTGGGATCAAGCGTTCAAGTTCTTTCCTTTCCGTCGCCCAATCCCACGCCGCTTCTGGAGTCTCAAAGAAGTGGTAGCGGAAGTTATAGATCACTTTAAGTTTAGTGAGGAAGATCAGCATATATTGTAGGTTTGTGGCACTGAGTTTTTGTTTAATAGCAAGATAGAATTTCTTTGTTTCAGGACAAATTTGGTGCAATCCGGAAATATCATGATTAAGGCCAGGTTGTCAATTTTTCGTGCTTCTCAAAGGACTGTGTCTCTGAAATTTAGTGTCTGAGCAATTATAGGGCAGGGAGGAGCACCCGGTGATGGTTTCTGTGCCCAATGACTTATGGAGCTCTCAATCACGAACCATGATGAGAGCTTCCATTCTGGAATCTAGGAGCTGATCCAGTTTTCTAGAAACTTCTCTGGAGTGGGCTACTCAGGCTCTTCTGGGAATCCCATGAATCTAAGATTATTAAATCTCGATCTGTTCTCTACATCATCAGCTCTGTGCTCAAGGGTTTTGACCGTGGAGAGAAACCGATACAAATTAGTTTTAAGATCTGCTGCTTCATCATCCAAGGTCGAGATCGACTTCTCTGCCTCAGAAACTGTCTCTGTGACATTTCGAAGGTTCTGAAGGAGGAGAGTCACATCTGTGCCCACCTCTCTGATTTTAGTCTCCAGTGCACTTCGAGAGGCCTGGATTGCGTCGAGGATGGTACCAGTATCTGGGGACTCAGGCAGTCGTTGTTCTGCAAGGCCTTCGTGGATAGGGCCAGTAACAACCAGAGGAGGAGCTGTAAATTTGTTAATCCTTGTTTGAATGTGTAGAGCAATGAGCGTGAGCAATGTCTCTTTTTGCCAACAGGGTCGCCAATCCAATTAATATTCGGTCCCCACGGGATCCCCCAGCCCATCCAGTATCCCCAGTAATGCTACTTTCAGTGATGGATGTATAGGGAGACTCAAAAACATCGAGAGGGTGGAGCCCACACGGGACCAGTATGGGGTGATCCGGGGGCATTACCATGTCATGTGAAAGAAGTCGGCTTCCTGAGAATGACAGCGAGTGCAGTTGGTATCAGAGAGGACCATGCACGGCGCTGCCTTTGGGGGGGGGGGTCATATAGGTATGATGGAAACTTCGGTTTGGGACTTTGTCTTTCCTCATAGTTCTCCACTAGATTAGGCTGTTTTTGTTAAGCAATGGGCAGTATTCCAGCCAAGACCCAACTTTCTCTTAGCAAGTCTCTTCTCTGGTCTTCTGCTTTATGTTCGTAGAGGGAGGAGAGGGCTGGCAAGTGAGCACAGAGCCCGGAGGCCCAGTCGTAATATTAGGTGATATTTGCAAGTTCTGACATAGCCTTATTGTTCCTTTTGCACAAACCTTCAAACACAGCCAGGATTAATCAAGAAAAGGGGCAAAGAACTGTAGCAGGATAGATTCACTTAAGATTTAATACAGATAACTTATTATTAATTATCTATACATCGAATAAATCGAGCTATGGATTATGTAGATTAACTTAGAAAATTGTCTATCAAGAATATTTATTGTCAAGCCATCGTTGCGGTGCAGTCAAGAAAATAACTCACAAAGAGTTATACAAAAAATGTTTTTACTGTTTTAGGGTTGTAACACCAACATTTTGACAAACAATCCCATGCACACAAGTTGTGTTAAGTAATCAAAACAATATTTTAGAAACTGTATATTTATACAAATTCAAAAAGATCAATCGAGCTTTTGCTAGGTGAACATTATACATGCAATGACTGACAAATCCATTACTCAAGGGAAAGAAAGTACAGTCACCAGGTAAGAACACCTTAATACAACAGACCTGCAAATGTAATGTGCAAATTTAGATAATAGTTAGTTCAAGCAATGGTCTACAGTACAGTTAGAACTTTCTTTGTATGGCGAAAATCCTGGATATAGGTGGTCGACGCGTTTCGGCCTTAAACTTTCAGGCCTCTTCAGGACAATGCGTAAAAAGCACCATAGCATATCAAAATGGACTGAATCCCTTTAAAAAGAAATTGCTGCTCCTTCGTTGTGAAGCTGCAGAGAATGCCACTATTTAATAATGGAAAATTATGGGAGAATGTCTAGGGTCGTAGCTGCGAACTACAAAACAGCGTAGGTGAGCACTCCACGCAGGCCCGGGGGAATTAAAGACGTGTCTGATGTGTAGCATCAAAGGCTGCCGCTCACTATAAGCAGACAGTATGCTGATCAGGAGCTGCCGGGAAGAACAGTATGTAAATCTGTGACTTGGGTCACGTCGCGATCCCAGAAGTTGGCGAGTAGAGACCTTTGGAAATTCTGCCGTACTACCTCCCTGCAATGCAGATCATCATAATCACAATCACTTTCTTCATCCTCCAGATCCTTCACCTGCTTAGTTTTCTGTTGCATTTTGCAGTATTTAGCAAAGTGTGGCATTTTCCTGCAACTGCGACACTTAACAGAAACAGCAGGGCAAGACTTGTTGGCTAGATGAGAACTGCTTCCACATCTGAATCACTTCCCTTTGAAAGTTTTCATTGCATACATCGCAGAGGTACCCTTGGAGCGTTTGTTAACTGCTTTGTTCATGGACTGTACTTTCTCACCGACCACTGTGACATTATCCTTTATTATGACTTCCACACATGCTAGGGAGTGCTCAATGCGTTTCACCATCAGCAAGACCTCGTCAACTTTTGGGTCATCATTCTGCCAAAGCTCGTCTTTGACGTTCTCAATAGTGCACTCAAACATAAATTGATCATGTATTCTCTCTTCAAGGGCACCTGCAAACTTGCAAGACACCCCTAATTGACGCAGATCCGTGACATAGGATTCCACCGACTCCTGCGGTTTATGAACTCTCTTACCGAAATGGTAACGTTCCAATATCATGCTCACCTTTGGTAGGTAATGTTTGTCTAGCTTGCACAAATGCTCTTCAAAGTCATTCAAATCCTCTGGTTCACTTCCCACAACCTCAGGCAAATGTTCAAAGACCTCCTGGCTTTCGGGCCCTAAACAATGCAGCAGCAACAAGGCTTTTCTCTCTGCACTTAGCGACACAACACAAACACGGGTGTAATGTAAAAAAAACTTTTTCTACTTTGACCATTTGCTAGTTGGTTCACCAGGAGAAAACAAAAAGAAAGGTGGTGGTGTAATGTTTTGCATGATTCCAGGACCAGCAGCCAGGGACAAGCTGAAGTATGACAAGAGCGTGCCTGTTACTGAGGTAATATGCAAATGACAAGCAAGAGCTAGTGCGAAAGTGTGCCTATCACTGAGGTTTAACTGCACATGACAAGCAAGTGATCATGAGAAAAGTGTGCTTGTCACTGAAGTTTAAATAACAAGCAAGTGATCGCAACAGAAATACACGAAAGTGTGCCTGTCACTGAGGTTACCTGCAGATGACAAGCAAGGGATCGCATCAAAAGTACGAGAAAAGTGTGCCCATCACAGAGGTTATTTGGAAATGCCAAGCAAATGATAGTGAGGAAAGTGTACCTGTCATTGAGGTTTAAATGCACACTACAAGCGAGTGATCATGAGAAAAGTGTGCTTGTCACTGAAGTTTAAATAACAAGCAAGAGATCGCAGCAGAAGTACAACAAAAGTGTGCCTGTCACTGATGTTACATGCAGAATGACAAGCAAGAGATCATGAGGAAAGTGTACCTGTCACTGGGGTTTCACAATAACAGGCGCGGCCTCTTTACATTGTCCAAGCAATCAGTGAAGAAGCACGGTGCGTCTTAACCAATAGGAATCCAGAAAGAACAGACCTCTGTGACGTCTTCCAAGCAACATCCGACAAAGAGGAAAATCCCGAAAGCGCGTTGTGTTGAGATGTCTGTAGGAAAGTACCATATATAGTGCACCATATACTGAGCCAGCCTCCTGAATTAGTGTGCAGCGGTTGGGATTTAAACTGGTAAAACAAGCTGCTTAACACTCCTTCAAGATAAGCCTAAAGGCTGCTCTCCACAGCTACCACTTTGAGAGCTTTCTATGGTTATCAAAGACCACTAAAACCACCATAAGGGTTGCCTGGATTAGTGCAAGGTGCACCACTTGAATAAGTATGCACCATATACTAAGCCAGCCTCCTACATTGGTGGCAGCAGTGGGATCCAAGGGTGGATTCTGGAAGTGAAGAACTTGCAAGCAGAGGGGACAGAGCTTATGCCAGTCGGAGGTGACCAGAAAGGACAATGTCCACCGATGTCGGGAGGTTCTGTAGAGTCAACGGTGAGCTTGTTGCTGCAGCTATGAGGACCAGGAGCCGTGCACGAGCTGTACCACGTCGGATGTCTGTGACTAGGTGGTCGGTGTCCGGCGGGAGCACCATCAAGCCTTGATAGCCGCAACTGGTGTGGAAGACGAAAAAGGAGCAACATTGGGATCAACGGACTCACCAACAACAGGAGAGTCGGAGCAGGTCCGAGCAAGCAGGGGAGCTAACTGAGTCATATGTCAGAAGTTTGTGATTGAGGCACCAGTTATGAGATTGTAGTGTGGATTTTGGGATGAGCAGTGTGATAGAGATAGGCGAATGTTCGGAAAGAGCGGCCACGCCAATGTCCACCAATGTGGTAGCTGCTGTAAAGCGTGAAGCGGTAAGAAAGAAATCTATTCTGGCATTTGTTTGGTGGGCTGCCGAAAAATAGGTATAGTCTTTTACCGCTGGGTGACGCAATCGCCACATGTCTACCAGCCCCATGTCCCCCAGCACCATGTCCCCCAGCCATTGGAGGCCTGTCAGTGTGAACGCCCCTGTCTGCTCTGTCTTCTAAGCCGATAAGTCCAGGACTACATCTGAGACTTGGTTAAAGTTGCCCCCTATACGAATGTCTGTGTCAGGGGTGGCCATCACCCCACCCACAGCATCCAGGAGGAAAACCTCCTGATGGTGATTTGGGGCGTAGATGTAAGCAAGTGTGACTGTGTATGCCTTCATCGAGATGCGCAAGGAAAGTAGTCTGCCTGGCAGCTCGGCCTGTGTCTGGAAGACCCGTCCCGGGAAGTACGTGGCTAACAGGACCATCCCCACCAGAAGAAAGTATTGGCGGTCAAACCATCAGAACCGCAGGCGTTTCCAGTCCGCTTTGAGAAGATGTGTTTCTTGGATAAGGCAGATATCGCACTTGGAGTCTCTAAGCATGGAGAGAAGCGGCAATCGCTTTACTGGCGCCTTGAGGCCTCTGAGTATTTTAACCATTTGCTCGATTGTATAATAAAGCCAAGCAAACGAGGATAGGCCGAGCAGTAGTGCGTCCACCCCATCGGGAATGCCTCATCATCATCACCTGAAGCGGGAGTATGAGTGTGTGAATCGTCAAGCAAGGGAAAAGAGGGGATAACACAGAACAGTACAACTGAGGCGTTGCCATTCTGGGAACATGATGGACAGGGTGGAAGGGGTTCATGTCATTGGCAACTGGTTGTATCAGCGCTAGAGTTGGGATAAGGTCAGAGCTACGCCGCATTAAAGTGGACGCGTCAACGAAGAGGGGGTAAGGCAGCCAGGTCTTCTTGGGTCGGAGCCGGGGGGGGGGAGCAAGTAATTCAATAATTGAGCCGGATGTCCGGCAAGTAAGGAGTAGGCAGTCCATCCTTTTATTAGACTTTTCAGGGTCTGATATGCTGTCTTGGTGCTGGAGCCAGTGCAACAAGACTGTTTTCTCTTTACAGCTCTCTGTGGGTTTACCAAAGTACTTTTTCATGGACTGTGAGGGGCATCTTTATCTGGTGAACGAGTGGGGTGGTTTTCGTGGCTTCGAGTGTTTGCTCTCCTCCTCCCGCGGCACCTCTTTGCCCAGCACCGAGCGAGCCTCCGCCAAGGCGCAGACAGAGTGAATCTCGTTATTCCACACGAAGATGAGTCAAAAAGGGTGACCACACTCATACTGAATCCCCTTCTCCCGTAGGAATGCAGTGGCAGGTTGAAGTGTCCTACGGCGATGTAGCATTATAGATGATAAGTCCTGGAACAGCCATACCCTCGCTCCCTCAAACGTGATAGCATTCCAGTCTCGCACCGCTGACATGATGGCTTCTTTCTGACGGTAGTGGTGCAAGCAAGTCAGGATATCTTGTGGCATGTGAGGGGACTTAGCAAGCCGGCCTGCACTATGGGTGCGATCCAACACAATGTTCGTATCCGCAAGGTCTGGTGCCACATGGTGGAAAAAAACGGATGACATAGTCCTCTAGTTTCCCAGAGTCTGCCTGAAGAGGAACCCCTTTAATTCTGATATTAGAGTGCTGTGATCGATTTTCAAGGTCTTCCAGGTGGTATTGCAGCTCTTATTATTTTTTTTTGATAAACAGATTTTATTGATTTTCAGACTAAAAGTAACAATCATAAAAAGCAAAGGAGAACAAAACCAATAATAAAGATGCTTCGAGCCCACATTATCCATCTCCCCACCACCCCTCGCCCACCCCCCCCACGAGAATCAGTTGATAGGACTCGTTAGAATCCTAACTTTGAAGACAAGCTGTGATAGTCCCACCATTTACCTCAATTTTTTGAGGATGTGGCAGGGCAGCCTCTAGCACTGTAAATAGGTTCCTCTAGTTTAGCACACCAATCAATACCAGTGCACCATTGTATCAGAGTCGGTGGGGATGATTGCTTCCAAGCGTGAGCAATGTCTCTTTTTGCCAACAGGGTCGCCAATCCAATTAATATTCGGTCCCCACGGGATCCCCCAGCCCATCCAGTAGCCCCAGTAATGCTACTTTCAGTGATGGATGTATAGGGAGACTCAAAAACTTCGAGAGGGTGGAGCCCACACAGGACCAGTATGGGGTGATCCGGGGGCATTACCATGTCATGTGAAAGAAGTCGGCTTCCTGAGAATGACAGCGAGTGCAGTTGGTATCAGAGAGGACCATGCACGGCGCTGCCTTTGGGGGGGGAGGGGTCATATAGGTATGATGGAAATTATAGAATGGAATCAGTCTGAGCCGCGAATATTTTGCCAGCTCTCTAGAAGCCATACAAGCCTAACGCCACTCATCCTCGTCTAGCTCCCCAACCCTCATTGTCCCGCGACCCAGGTGCGTTACCCACGAGGGCACGATACAGTTGGGAGATCCCACCTTTACCCAACCTCCCCAGGAGCAGTCTGGCTTTAAGGGGATTAAAATCTGGGAGATCATGCAGATCTTCTCTGTAAGGGGCGCAAGCATGTCTTATTTCTAGGTAGCAGTCAAATTGGGTGGTGGAAAGGGAGAACTGTGTCTGAAGGTCAGCGAAAGAATAATTTTTTGACCCGTACCAAACATCAGCCAGTGTGGTAATACCGATTAAGTCCCAATGGGAAAATCCCACGAAGCGTGTTGGGTGAGTTAACCAGCGGCCTCTCCACAGGGGGGTCAGTCTCGTCAGGCGCCTGTCCCATCCTGTGAAGCGAAAGGCCGCCCTCCAAATCAAAAAGACCACCCTGGTGACCTCAGGAAGTGAAAGGGGAAGCGGGCGTCCGTACATATGATCCATTGCGCCATTGAAACCCATTTTATTGAGTTCCAACTGCTAGGTCGGGTCACTCCAACCGCTCGACAGCCAGTCATTTATGATTAGAAGTTGGGAAGCCCAGTAATATAAATGGATGTCCACAGCCCCGATCCAACCATCGCAGACTGATGAACGACATGTTTCTAGGGCTACTCGAGGGGGGTGCCCACGCCAGTGGAAGGAGCAAAATATGGATGACACGTCCATGAAACACGCATTCTGGATATAAAGCGGGAAGTTTTGCAATATGTAGAGAAAGTGGGGTAATATCACACCCCCATAATCAGTGAGCCACCTGGCAGGTCTGCTACAACCAGAGTCAACTTACGAAAGGTGTATGTGTGCAGATGTGGGGTAACGTACACACTGAAAATGTTATAATGTTTCCCCTCTAGCTCTCCTGACACTCTCACATATCTGCCTAAGGGGTCATGAAATATCTGGGTGACCACAAGGGAGAAGTGTTTGTGTATGAGGATCACCGTGCCCGTGGACCCCCTTGTAAAGTCTGCGTGGAAGACATGGTTGTAACCTAATCTGCCCAGAAAGGGGCATTTAGTGCCCAAAAGATGGGTCTCCTGTAATAAGACTAAATCTGGGATTCGGCAATGTATGAATTTAAGGACCATTGTCCACTTAATGCGGTCTAGAATACCATTAACCTTCCAGCAGAGGAGGCTATTTCCCGCCATTCAATTGATTGTGATGTGTACTGTGCATGTATTGGAGGAGAAGCAGGCAGGGTGCTTGCAAAGAGAGAATAATGGCCAGAAGCAGAAAACAAAAGAGAAAGGAGAAAAAGAATAAACAAATAATGAACAATTGGGGTTGTGCATTCACAATCCCCAACAGAACCCCCAACTCCCCCCCTCCCCACACCTCCACCTGGAAGCATCTGTCACCCAAAAGCATACTCAAAGAGTTACAAAACATATAACATGGCCTTTGAGGCGGGCCTCCTCCATTTGAAGGATGAACATGTAGGATACAACTATAAACAGACACCCCGGGTCAAGGGCAAGCATATGACATTGAAGAGTTACGGTGGGGCTGCCAGAGAGGATGGATCTTCAGACATCACTGCATCATGCAATGTGGGGGAGTCACAGGGGAGTCGACTGGTCACAGATGAAGTTGCAATGAAGTATGTTCAGAGTCCGAAGATGCAGGGGACCGAGCACAGCCTCCCGTCCGGCCCCTTGATTTGTGATGTGGACAAGAGCCGGAAGGAACTACAGCAGAATTCAAAGATTGCGAGGTGCTTAGTCTGGTGGTTCCCGATGGGTCATGGCTGCGAAGGGATCTTTGTTCCTCGACCGCGTTGGGTCAATGATAGCGCCCGGGGAATGGACTGCAGCTCACGGGAGAGGGGCAGCCGACATTTTAGTAAAGGGCTGGCGCGACCCGTTCGTGGCACTGTCCAGGTCTGATCGCCCCAGGGGAGGCAAAAGGTAGGGAACAGCCAGCATCGTCATGTAGGGGGCTTGGGAAGTCAAAATCAAGACGTTGGGGGACCCAGGGTGGCAGGATGTGTAGGGATGGAGGAAGAGGCCTCAGAAGCATTGTTAAAACTCCTCCATCTTGGCTGCGTTGTCCATTCCCCCTTAGCTCTTCATTTTTGCAACGTAGTTCTAGTATTTCACTTCAGTGGTCAGCGAGTTCCTCTTCACTTGTATCACTGGCCTGTTCCGAGGTGACCACTCTTTGGCCCACTTCTCCCAGGTCTTTCTTAATGTCCTTGACATCTCCTGCCATGTGTTGCTTGAGGGCAGCAATGTCGTCTCTCAAGGCACTAAATAGGTTCTCCAAAAAGGCACAGGTGACAGGTGCTTCCTCCTCCTGGTAGTCTATGGTAGTTGCAGTCGCGTGGGAGGATGCAGTCGTTGAGGCATCCCAATGCTGTTCAGCTTTTTTGGCTGAGCACTTACTGAGCATGTCCTTCAAGGTAGTGTCTTTTTTATTGCTGCGGTGAGTGGCCATTTTAACACCAGCTCAGCTCCACCAAGATGGACAGGATGATAGCCAAAAATCGAGAGTCATTGGTCAATGCCGCCTGGATTGTCTGGACGAGCTCCTCTGCAATTAGGGGTCCCTTTGGTTGGAAACTCTGCTACAGAGTCCTGCTAGAGGATCGAGGCTGGAGGAGGGGGGAGAAGGACCGATCTCCACACAGCCAAAACACGAGGGTCTCCTAGTTGTTGCCTCCAGTAGTTATGTCCCCAGGTCTCGGTCTGCGGGTGGGACCCTTGCCCTGCAAGTCCCACCAGATGCGCTGTTGAAGCAATGAGACCAAGACCCCAATACTGTTGAGTCTATAGGACCTAGGAAAGCCGAAGCTTGCTGAGGCCACTAAAGCAGTGGATACCCCCTCTACGGGCAAAGGTTGAGAGCGCTTTGTGTGGCCAGGACGTGTGATCGGGTCCCAGGGTCGCACCAGTCGTAGCGATATTATCCCCGCGGGGTCCCGGCTTAAATAGGGCTCACACTAACCTCCGATACTGTCACAAAGGATTGGGTTTTCCTCCTGGCAATGCCCCCATGTTCCTCTCTGCAGGGTGCCTGGGCCTGTCGTTGTGCCAGTAAATTAGAATTGCTGCCAATTATCCCTCAGGCCCTGATTAGCAGCGCCTCACCTCCACCATCAGCAGACGCCTCCCAGTGCCTTGCCACTGTCTTCAGGTCTCCCATTGTGTATTGTTGCTGCTTCCTGGCATCCCCAGGCGCAGTAGAGATGCCTTGGATCACAAGGGGGCCTGCGCCAACCCTCCGTCACCGCCTTCACCCTCCGGGCCCGGTGCTGGCCTCCCCGCTTCACTGTGCTCCACTCAGAGCGGTGGCCATGTATCACCACTCCGGGCCTCACCACTGTTGTGTCTGAAGCAATTGGAGGGATGCCAAAAGATCAGAGGCGATTCAGCGCGGCCCTCCGGGGCCATTGGGATCAAGGCTCCATGATGGCTGCCACTTTAATGGCGTCGATGTTCTTCCCCACGAACTGGAGGTCACACTTGCGGATGTCGCCGCAACCTCTAAAGCACAATGCTGCCGCTCTGTGTGTGCAAAGTTCTTCCCCCATGGAGCAGAGTTGTTGTGGTGTCCTGGAGCACGCTGCACCTGCTACTTTTGCAAAAATGGGCGGCGGAGCTCCGTGGAAGCGCAGCTACTCGGGCGCCATCTTGGACACGTCTCCCGTCTGATAATTTTTGATGTAGCCTAGCATAATGTGAAAAATAGCATATAATTGTTTTTAAAAGAAAGAAGAAATAGCCTTACTTACCAGTGAGCATTAAATTAATTTGATTCTAATTTACAAAACACCTATAAAAAAGCAGATGAATTATCTTCTGGGGAAACTTCGGCGTGCTGCTTCACTGATGAAATAACATTCTTTTAGATCTAGGGTGCAGTAAGGCTTTCTGAAGGTGAGAGCAGAGGCACGAATCCCCACCTCTTCCATTCAGCCTGTAGCTAATGGCACAACCTCTTTAGACTCTTCAGCTCCCTTCCCTTGGTATCCCTATTCTCACTATGCCTGCCAGATCCCTAAGACTGATGTCCATGCTGGTTAAGAAATAATGTGTAGCCATTTTAACTCATGACAGCCAATTGGAGCATTCCCGCTACCATGGAACACAATGAACTCCTCTCTTCTGAAGCAGCATTTAGCTTTACAGTAAGTGTAGATGCAATGTAATCTGCATGTTTGCGAAATTAGATATTGCTACTCGGTGCATGCCGCCCTACAACGGTGAACGAATACTGTTTGTACATTTGCAACCCTTCAGTGGTTGGACTTTTCCATTTTTCTGGAAGAATTAAACGTTTAAGCACCACTTCACAACACAGATATGGCAAATGTTTGTTGAAACTTTAATGGATGTATTCAGGCACATAGCATGTTAATGTTGACGAATGGGGTCAACAGCTGTTGAATGACAGCAAAGGTTATTGGGCATTGGTTACATCAGGAATCTTTGAGCCTTTGCTGACATTTTCACAGTGTACCTTGTTTTTGGTTTGGGCAAATCTCTTAGTAAGTGTAAGGTACAATATTCAGTATATAAATTAACTACTTCTGTTTCAACATTTACCAGCCTCTACTCCGCAAGCACAACTTGTGTGTGCAGTTTCAATAAATAATGACAGATGTTAATATTCCTCTTAAAAATAGCATGTGCGAACGTATTATTAACTGTGATTGTCTAATCAAGTTGCTATTTACTTAATTTTTTAGGCAGACCTTTTGACACTGAGATCACAAATCATGTGCTTTTGCTGCATTTGCCGACGATACCTCAGTCACCGGAATAAAGCTGTTGGAGAACAGGTGGGTATGAATGGATTTTCTTCGAAACATCATTTGGTCGTCATCATTGCAATTTTATTTCATTATTCTTCAGGGAAAAAAGAATAATCAGTATATTTTTCAGTTAGAGCTCCTAAGCGAGAGTAAGTAAGCAACGTATATGCGCACTGAAAATACACAACAATCATTGTCACTGTTTGTCACACTTAAAGTTATGTCGTGAATGTCTGCTCTTCCTTTCCAAATATTTAGGAACACAGCTGACTTGTTGATGGCTCTGGAAACTGTGCTAAAACTAACAATACTGAGAACAAAGGAGCTTAAGTGCTCCACAGGCCACAACCTCATGCATCAACTTTATTCATTATTCCTAAGTCATGAACAACCACACCCAGCAAAGTTGTATGTCAGCTGTAATGAAATAAAGGGGCTTGTAACAAAGAGTGTAGAAACTGCTATAATAGTTCAGTATCTTATTCTTACTCTTACAATAGCCACCCACCAGTAGCATTTGGCGAGAAAGTAAGCCAGTGTCAGGCGAAGTGTCCAGACCACTGACATGCCCCAGGCACATTCTTCAGTCCAGTTCCTCATGCTGGTCAGTTAAAGGGTCCAGCGGTCCCTCGCAGTCCTCTTCCTCAACTTCTGGCCCAAAAGGAATGCCAGGAATGAACACAGGGATGGAAATTCCTTCCGGTGTCGGAATCGACGTCGATCGACGACGGTCCGGCATGTGTCCACTTCGGGGATGAGGATGGGGTTGGCGCTGACCGGGGGCACAATCGACGCTGGGAGCGTCATTGGGGAAGGACAAGTGAGATCAACCGGCGTTGATCCGGATCTAGGCCTGGATCCACGGGGACCCTCTGGAGCCGGGACCAGAGCCGCCGGCAGAGCCGGACTGCCCAAATATGAGGTATAAGGCCTCATAGAACTTTTGGATTTGGGCAGGAGACACCCCGGCTCCTGGAAAGGAAGGGAGGCACGGAGCTATCTCAGAAGTAGGCTCCGGACATGGAGCCTTCTAGCGTCGACGCTCGGGATCCTGCATTGCGTCGGCCAACCGACGGGGAGAAGTCGAAGAAAGCCTGTGCTCCTTCAACTTCTTGTCTTTCCCTGACTTACCTGAAGATCTCCTTGATGACTTCGAGTGCGAGGAGTGTGGGCTCCGCGACCGTTCTTGAGACCTTCCCCTCGAACGAGAACGGGAGCGACGCGGAGCCGAGCGCCGGACCTCCAGCAGCTGTTGGGACCGCTCCCACAAAGCCTTCGGGTTCATGGTCCGGCATTCGGAACAAGACTTCATGTCGAGGTCGCGCTCCAAACACCAAAGGCACACGAGGTGCGGATCCGTCACGGATATCATCCAGTGGCAGGAATCGCAGGGCTTGAAGCCAGTCCTTCGCTGGGACATTCTCGACGCACCAGGAGTCTACGACTCGAAAAAGACTACGAAAAAATGTAAAAAGAAGTTAGCTAGAAAGTGGGTAGGGGTAGCTCTCTCCGGATCTGCGCTAGGCTGACATGGCATAAGAAAGAACTGACGTCAGCGCGCATGGGCGGCATCTATGTCGGTCCCGCAACGTCATCCCAGGGCCCACGATGCAGACGACTGATGCGGAGCCGACAGACTCCACCTAACGACGCGCAGGGGTACTGCTGATCACAAAATCTCCGATCCAGACTGAATCCTGGGGGAAATTCTAAGGTAAGGAATCTACAACTAACATTTGTCTCTACCAGATACATCGTTACCGAAGGTAAGTAACTTGTTCTATGTGAATGATCATTGATACAACACATTTTGACACTAAATCTGTAGCAGATGCATCAGGTAGGGACCTTCATCGGTTGTATCCAGTTCTGTAACATTTTAAAATCCATCACATTTTTATTTCTAATTCTAGGTTTTCTGTATTTGCTTCCTGTCATTTCTTTAGTGAATAAGCCTGCATGATATCACTTTATGTGAGGTCATCGGGATAGGAGATTAGTTGTCTCTTTGGCTCCGTCTCAGTCAGACATAAATCTTGAAAAAGGAAAAGGAAGATTTTAGACATAGAGGCAAGTCATCAAGGTCATTTTAATTGTGAGCAGTTATAAGCAGCACTTGACGTCTTGTTGGCAAAGGCATGGCAGTGGCATTCTCTCCCTTACTCTTTTGTCCTTTGGACAGAGGAGCGCATTAGATGGATAGTTAAATGATTGAGCAGGGAAAGAGGAGCAGAGCGCAGAGAGAGTGCAAAGGAGGTGTTTGAAAAGAAAAGAAAGAGAAGCACACAAGGCAAAGGGCCTCATTTTCAAATAGTCCCAAGTGTTAAGTCTATTTCTGTGTACACCTAGATGGATTTGCTGCAAGGGAAGCTATCTGCCAAGGCTCTGTTTGCTGTGCTTAAATTTCTATTGAAGATTCATGGGTTGCTTTCCGTGAGGAACCATGGTCTTCTGAGAAGCTGATAGCTCCTCAAATTCCATAGTTATCCCCTGCCTCTCAACTGTGATTCAGCTCACAACACTTTCGGCTCTCCTGGCTCTTTATCCCTTTCACTGTGGTGCTGGTCCTGATTCTCTTGTTTGGTTTCCTCTTTGTCGGTGCCCTCAAAGCTTGCATCCATAGCTCTTACCGAGCCCAGCCCTGTGACGCCTCTACTGTCGCGCTCCGCTGCAGAGAGAGGGCTTGGTCTTCTAGGTTTGTGAAGACTGGTCCTGTAGTGGACTGAAAGCCTAGCCCTCTGTTGCCCATATTGTTGAGCCCAGCAGCACAAACAAACCACATTCCTACAGGGCACAGTAAAAGATGGACTTAGTGCTCCCTCCTGTACACAGGCTTCTAGCTAATGTCAGCTCCTTACATTGGACACTTGGCCTGGAAGCCGAAAGCCCAGCACTCCATGGCCTCCACTGCCATTTCCTGTAGTCAGCTTTGCATCCTTCGCTTCAGGTTAGCCAGTATGCTCATCCATTCATGCATATTTTTCAGCTTGCAGCATCACTTCCAACAACTTCCTTTAACGCCCTAGCCGTTAGGAGCTGGCCTAACGGCTAGGGCGGTCGACCTCGAAGAAGGGGACCTGGGTTCGAGTCTCGGCAAGGACGCTCAACATCCTGTGATTCTGGGCAAATCACTTAATCTCCCCGTGCCTCATAAAAATGAATGCGTCCTCATGTAATGCAACTGGTGCTCGTGTAAAGCGCACTGATACCCAATACCCTCGGGTCAAGTTCGCGCTATATAAAACTCTGTAAAATAAAAAAATGTGAGTGCTACTTGTCAACAGACAGGAAAGATTTTTTTCTTTTAGTCCTCATAGAAACGTACGATGCTCTTGTTATTCTAGCTCTGTACCGTCCCAAGTTCAGAGTTTGTCTTGATTTTACAGAACGCTCTTTAGGGACATCCCGGGGAAGAGGAATTTTAATGGGCAGTAGCTTCATAAAAGAGGAATCATGTGCACTGCACCAAGTATCTACAGCAATATTAGCATAGGATAGGATAGGCGAAGCTTCTTCTAACGTCCTGTCTAGTGGGCCATTTTCTTCTAATACTGCTGCAATATTTATCTGACCAGGTGGTAAATCACCTTATTTATCTGTTTTTAAGTTGTACCTCCCTAGTGTCTTTAATGACATCCCACTGCTCATAAAATGCCATATTCTGGCTTTTGTATTTTTTAAATATGAAATAATGTTTAATAAATGTAAGGGCTTGGAATTATTTAGTATTACCTCTGAAACTTTTTCTTTAGAAGATCACAACTGTTATCATTTTGAAATCTGCTGATTGTAATTACAGCAGCCTTCATTAAAGCATACCTCTGTTTCTTTAGGCCTTCATGCTGCTTTGTGACCTGTTGGTGATTTTAAGTCCTCAGTGTTCCGGTGACGACGACGTTTTTGAAATCTTGGCATACTGCGCTGATTCAGCCCTCCAGTCTGAGTTACTTGGCTTTGTTCAGGAGCATGTATTTATGCACCAGGAAGAAGAAAGCAATGGTAAGTCTTAGACTCTGCTAAGAAGGAAGATTGTAATTGGTCATCAACCACTGTTCAGTTGGCATATCTCATAATCTAAACTGCACCTTTCACCTACACACACGCATCTATAGACCTCTATCCCTTTAATCTTATAACACATTTGCTCCTGATTTTAGGCTTTCGTTGGAATGTCCTGGCTTGGGCACGGAAATATTTATCCTATACTACCTCCCTTCTTAACACTTTTTTCCGGATAGCTATACCACACACATCCTCTTCGTAACCTAATTTAGTTTCAGGGCTGGACTGGCCATTCTGTCACTCTGGCATTTCCATGAAAAGCTGCAAGATAGGGGACCTTCTTTCAGAGCAGGATAGACTGCCATGACTCAACCATGCCCCCAGCGCCCCATTCAAGTCACTGACTCTTGCAGTGGGGGCTGGTTTAAACGTTTTTGCCAGGGCTGATTTTTGTTTCCAGTCTAGCCCTCTTTGGTTGTGTTAGGCCCAAATTCACTCCCAGCCAAAGGAACATTGCTGGACCTTTACAGTAATACAGCAGCACAACGAAAGCCACCATTTTAGACAAGGATGTCAATGATGTGCAATATCGCTCATTCAATAGATGTTAAGACAGCAGATTATTAAAATCTAAGAATGTAAGATAACAGATTAGTAAGAAGTCTGTGCTACTAAGATGACGGACTCTCTCTAGCAGAGCTCAGCACCGTAACTCCTTTGTCTTGCAATTATCCCCCAGCACACTTACCATCGATCCCCTTGCCTTGCGTGGCGCAATCTCCTGGACAATACAGGCACGAATGGGCCGTTCATTGGAGCAACTAGACCGCTGAAGACGTTAGAGGCGGGCCGAGGCGGCTTGTGGTTACCCGCGCTGCTGCCATGAGACAATACAGGTGATGCGTGCAGAGGCAGCATGGACACAGAGGGAGACACAGAGACCCAAATGAGCACTTTCTCCTTTCACCCCTCCCCTGCCAATGGTTGTACCGGGCGGTGAAGACATCAGGGGCTGCAGGGGACTCGTGCAGTGCACTGCCCCTACTGGCGGCGTCAGACATCGTGCTGCAGGCCTCACGCCATACTTCTGGGGTTCACACCGCCCGGAAATATTAGGCAACAACGGAGGCCTACTCTCAACAAATGTACTAGGGACCTGCAAGCGGCATATCAAGGTATAGGTTGTGCCTTGGGTGCCGCACTGGATGGGACTCATTGTGATTGGGGGCTACTGCTTGGACATGCTTGGGCCTCTCCTCCACCACATGTACAGGCCTAACTTTTGCTGCATCCTGTGGCCGGGTGGAGTGGATGCACCGCCGAAGGTCAGGGGGTTATGCTGACTCTCTCCAAGGATTTGTCTGCGCTGCCTGCTGCATGCGCTCGACCAGCTGGGCACCTTGTGGGGGGATACCTTACTCAGGTCTAGGCTCTACTGCACAGCATCGTAGCTCCGCAGGTGTTAGGTAAGGCCACCGTCCTGGGTGTCAAGCGTTATCATATACGATCTGTGGGGCTGCTTGTCCTGCACAACACTTGGGAGGATGGCTCAGTGTGCAAGTGGGCCCTACTGAACACTAGCTCCCCTTCGGCCACACTGTGTACCTGGCCTGAGACGGATGTAGCTGGGACCTTTGTAAGGATTACCGGAGCTCAGAGCACACTGATTGGCACATGACCGCATTCCAGGGTACCAAGCGTCCTGCCCCCCGATCCACGGCCTGGGCTGCTCGTACTGCAGTGTCACGCTCTATCTCCTGACACATGCAAGCTGGCCCATTTGTCCTGGGGACTTGACTCATCTCCCTAACCACTGGAACCATTGTTTGTCATAGGCTGTCTGCGTCTGGTAACCACAGTGTGCCTCCGCACTCATGTGCCGCACCCACGCTGCCATCTGAGAAGACCGATCCCCCTGGTCGCCCTGGACAGTCCCCGTCCAGAGAAGACAAGTTGGACATCGTCTTGGCGGCTATAGGGAAATGCCGGGTCTCTCTGGAGCATAAAATAGATACTGTGGCAGCGGACCTTTCTCTGTTAAATGCTGATCACCGCAAACTGGCGAATAAAGTCTGAATTGCAGAACAGATGCTTGCCACAATCCAGCCACAGGCTTGCGAGATGAACCTATGTGCGCTACAAGACCGAGTCCGTATTTTAGAGGAGAGGGCAGAAGACGTCGAAGGCCGCTCCCGCAAAAATAATATTTGCGTGGTGGGCCTCCCCGAAAATGTGGAGGGACAGGACGCAGTCCCCGATCTTGAACAATGGTTGTGTAGTATTATCCCCCAGACTGCTATTTCACCCTTCATTTGTCTTGAAAGGGCTCATTGGGTCCCAGTGAGGAGGCCCCCCAGAAGGTAATTCCAGACCGATGGTGATCCGTCTACTGCACTATAGGGACCGTGACCTAATCCTGAAGGAGGCCCGCAAACTCCCAGAGCTGGTGGTCGATAATGCCTGCAGCATGATATTCCCGGATTAGATGCTGGCCCTTCTGCGCCAGCAAAATTTGATCCTTGCGATTCAGTGCAGGCTGCATGATTTGGATGTGAGGTACTCCCTCCTGTTTCCTGCACAGCTTTGCGTTATTATGGAAGGCAAGGCACATCTTTTTGCTGACCCAAGGGAGACCTGGGACTGGATTGAAAGTTCTGGGATCGCACTCTCTGACCCGTCCGGGGTGGGATCCGGCGTCGCCGCAGGTGCCACCAAGAGGACCACCCCGTGGTTACGGACCTCGCCTGACCTGGAGCTGGTGATACAGGAGAGGCGACGAGCACTGCAGATGGCTGCAACGATACAGGATCCCATTCACCGTCTGACTTGGAGGAGGAAACGGCCAAATCCTCAACAACCTGGCCTTCCAGACTGGATCCTGCCATGCCACCCCGAGTGACTCCTCAAACTGCTGATGAGTTCGGCAGAGCCTCAAAATGAGTGTTCATGTTACACCACATGTTTATTCATCGTGCTTTTTAGCTATTGTTCTCCCTTGTGTTGCTACCTTTGCTGTTGTCCTACTGTCCTCACCCCTCATTGTTTGCTGATTGTTCCTTCCTTTTTACTTAGTGGTGGTGCGTACCTTTAGGACCCGTGTCACGTAAACTGCAGGCAATGGAACTGCGCTTCATGGTGGCACCATAACTGTTTCTTACAGGGGTTTACGTGTCCCTGTCTCTAGCATGCTGACCCAGTCCCCTTGGATAGTTTGCCTCCTTAGGCGCATATGGTTGCACAGTTTGGGCGGATACATGTTGTCCCTCTGCCCCAATGGTATTCTTAGTTTTTTTTCTTAGTTCCTACACTCAGGTTTGCTGCCCGAACCTATCTGAAACGCTACTGCTAGGCGGCTGGCCCGTTGCCTCATCTGTATGCCAGGACACTGTACACTTTACACAACATAAACATACTTTCCTGGAATGTTAGGGGAATGCACACTCCCTCCCGTAGATACGCTGTCTACTCCTATTTACGCCGCCGCTCCACACACATAGCGTTGTTACAAGAATCCCACTTAACGCGAACAGAGGCTGAGACATTGCATAGGCGCTGGCGTGGATCTATGCACTCCACAAATTATTCCACTTATGCAGGAGGTGTTCAGGTGTGGGTCAAAGCTGGCGTTCCCTTCATGGCAGACACAACAATTGTCGACCCGGGGGTTCACTATATCTTCATTGAGGGCCGATTGGAGGGGCCCCGCATTGTGTTTGGCACCATATACGCACCCAACTCCGACCAAACAGGGTTCCTAATCAAGCTATCTGGGGTGCTCTCGCGATGGAGTGAGGTCCCTTTGCTCTTTGGGGAGGATTTTAATAGTGTTCCGAGGTTTGACTTAGACTGCTCCTTCCCCCCTCTCATCCGAACAGTTGCCACATCCAATGCCCAAGTGCTGATTGACTAGCTTGGACATTGGCACCTGTCAGACTTATGACTCTTGCATAGTGCATTCACTAGGGTCTTCTCATCTATTCGCACCCACACGACCTTCATGTTCGTATAGATTGACTGGTTAGCACCCCGGACATCATCCCCCACGTAATTTGATATTGACTACTTGGGTTGCACCCATTCAGAATATAACCCCCAATAAATTCAGTTGAATTGGGAGCAGGGGC
Organism: Calotriton arnoldi; assembly: GCA_963921515.1. NCBI lineage: Eukaryota > Metazoa > Chordata > Amphibia > Caudata > Salamandridae > Calotriton > Calotriton arnoldi. The sequence continues at coordinate 347,570 of CAWUFW010007779.1, forward strand.
CTCCCTCTATCCCCACGTGGAGGCTGCAGCCGACATCACTAGATGATCCCCCATTTTGCACTTCTCTGGACACCACCATTGCAGAACACTTTGACATAAATGCTAATACAGCTACAACTCGGCTGATCGAGTGGGATGCTTTTAAGGTGGCCATTAGGGGTCAATGCCTTGGTTACACATGGAAAGTGCACCATCAGCTAAACAGAGACATTGCTCAGATTGAGCGTGAACTGTTGATTTGTGAAACGCAGGCTCTGTTAGCCTCCGAGCACGTGGACTGCCTTGTGCGGGCATAGCGGGAGCACGCTGCATTGTTGGAAAGACTACAATGTCTTAATTATGCAGCCCACTCAGCTAGAACGCACACCAAGGCTGATAAATCTGCATCGTTACTGGAGTGGCTTGTCTGCCAGGAAAGGCCGAGGCAACCCATAATGGCGCTTCAGGCGGCCTCTGGAGCTCTCCTGCACATGCCGACATCCACGTCGAGCTGATACACTATTACACTTCACTGTACACATCAGTGGCATCTGCATCTATGAATGGGGTTGACTCCTTCCTAACTAACATGCTCTTGCTTCGAGTATCCCCAAAGCAGAGATCTGAATTGGACAGCGACATTACGCCCTTCGAAATTTAGGAGGCCATTTGTGCGCTTGCCACTGGCAAATCCCCGGTTCCAGACGGTCTCCCGATTGAATTTTATAAAGCTTATGCTCCACTTTTAGCCCCTCGCCTGAAGATATTATATGATGAGGCTCTTGTGGCTGCCTGCCTACAGGCCTCCCTCCGTGAGGTGTTGCTCATCTCCCCCCTAAACTCAACAGAGTTCCCACTGCACTGGAGTCATACAGCTCATTGGCACTCCTTAACACAAATTACAAAATATTAGCTAAGATCTTTGCCGACCGCTTGGCACCCTTGCTTGCAGCGTTAGTACACCCAGATCTGAATGGGTTTGTTCTGGCCTGCAGCACCTCTCTTAATCTACGGAGAAGACTTTTGACTCGTTGGAGTGGGCCTTCCTATTCGAGGTGCTGCCACGCTATGGTCTGGGGAATCTCTTCAATCGGTTGGTCAAGCTACTTTATACCAAGCCACTAGCTTGAGTGAAAATGGTTGCTCTTCTAATTTCTGACCCCATCCTGATCCATAGGGGCACCGATCAGGGTTGCCCTCTATCCCCTCTGCTTTTTAGGTCTCGCCTGAGCCAGCGCATGCGCTGCTCTGGCAAGACATTTAGTGAGTGGGGCTTTAAAAAGCCGACCACAGCTTTTTGGGTGGCATAGAGCGTGCGGTTACGCGCACAGGCACGAGCAGATGCGCCATCTGGCTTTCCTCTCGCTCTCCCAAGTGCGCACGCCTCGCTCCGCCTCTCTGTGCATCTCCCGTCCCCCTCGTGTGCACTGAACTTAAACCCGCTCGCCCCCGTGCTGCAGAGACAGCCGCTGTTCTGAAGGGCCGACTCTTGCCAACACTGCTGCCCACTCCATAAAGTGACAAGTTACAAATGAGTGTGGGCGTCATATTGTTACATGCTCGTGTCTCCTGTGTTCCAACAAGTAAATAAATGTTACCTTCCCGGACTCGTCTTCGTCGGCGGCCACTGCTGTCTCCCTTTCGCCCTGCTAGAGTGCTCTCTTAAAAGGAGGCAAACAAGTCGCATCAGACGGCGCCTCTGGAGCCCACCAGTGCAGACCAAAAGCTATACCTCATGGCGCTATTGCAATTGTAGCAGCATTTTATTGAATCGAAATTAGTCTTAGATTTCTAGATGCTGGTTTCGTTACTGCAGCGGCTCAGTGCATGGATAGTCCGTTTTTTTAGAACCAAGAACGTTGTTCCAGTATAAGCAGTCTAAACATACATTTGATTTGAAAGCATCCCAGGTCTGCGTTTTACAAAATGATTTTATTATTCCCACGAAAGGGGCATTTGGGTATTTCTAACCTTGTTTCATCAACTCATCAGTGTATTGATTCAATTACATAGCTTGGCCAGCCTGGTCTCTGTAACAAAACCCCTTTTACTGCCAGACCTGCTTTCTCGCCAGCCCCCCAATCACAGAAAAGTTTGAATTATTCTGCGGAGTCAGCGCCACCACAGCATCGCTCTACGCCACCACAGCAACACTCGGCACCACCACAGCATCACTCAGCACCACCACAGCATCACTCAGCGACACCACATTATCACTCAGGGCCAACACTGCATCACTCAACAACACCACAGGATCACTCAGCACCACCACAGCATCACTCAGGGACCCAACCATATCACTCAGCGGCACCACAGCATCAGTCAGCACCACCACAGCATCACTCAGCACCACCACAGCATCACTCAGGGCCAGCACAGCATCGCTCAGCACCACCACAGCATCAGCCATCACCACCACATCATTACTCTGCACCACCACAACATCACTCAGCACCACCACAGCATCACTCAGGAACACCACAGCATCACTAAGCACCACCACAACATCACTCAGAGCAACCACAGCATCACTCAACAACACCACAGCATCACTCAGCACAACCACAGCATCACTCAGCACCACCACAGCATCACTCAGCAACACCACAACATCACTCAGGGGCACCACAACATCACCCAGCGCCACCACAACAACACTCAGCGCAACCACAGCATCACTCAGCACCACCACAACATCACTCCGGAACACCACAGCATCACTCAGTACCACCACAGCATCACTGTGCAGCGCCACAACATCAATCAGCATCACCACAGCATCAGTCATCACTACCACAGCTTCACTCAGCACCAACACAGCATCACTCAGGACCACCACAGCATCACTCATGAACACCACAGGGTCACTCAGCACCACCACAGCATCACTCAGCACCACCACAGCATCACTCAGGGACACAACAATATCACTCAACACCACCACAGCATCAATCATCACCACCACAGCGTCACTCAGCACCACCACAGCAACACTTACGTCCACCACAGCATCTCTCAGCACCACCACAGCAACACTATGCGCCACCACAGCATCGCTCTACGCCACCACAGCAACACTCAGCACCACCACAGCATCACTCAGCACCGCCACAGCATCACTCAGCGACACCACATTATCACTCAGGGCCAACACTGCATCACTCAACAACACCACAGCATCGCTCAGCACCACCACAGCATCACTCAGGGACCCAACCATATCACTCAGCGGCACCACAGCGTCACTCAGCACCACCACAGCATCACTCAGGGCCAGCACAGCATCGCTCAGCACCACCACAGCATCAGTCAGCACCACCACATCATTACTCTGCACCACCACAACATCACTCAGCACCACCACAGCATCACTCAGGAACACCACAGCATCACTCAACACCACCAAAACATCACTCAGCGCCACCACAGCATCACTCAGCAACACCACAGCGTCACTCAGCACCACCACAGCATCACTCAGCACCACCACAGCTTCACTCAGCACCACCACATCATCACTCAGCACTACCACAGCATCACTATGCGCTACCACTGCATCAATCTGCAGCGCCACAGCAACAATCAGCATCACCACAGCATCACTCTGCACCACCACATCATCACTCAGGGCCACCACAGCATCACTCAGGGGCAGCACAGCATCACTCAACGCCACCACTGCATAACTCAGGGCCAGCACAGCATCACTCAACAACACCACAGCATCACTCAGTGCTTCTTACACTTTTTAATTACAACTTCTCAGCATGCTGCACAGCAGCCACACTTCTCTACAGCACAGCTTAGAAACATTGGCAAAGTCAATAGCTCTACCTAAACACTTATAAGGCCCCCACAATGCATAGCCATTAGGTCTCGCCTTTGGGACATTATAAGTGTTTAGTTATCCACCACAATATCCTTCATTAAACAACATCACATGTTGCATGGCTAATCACTTATAAGGTCCCAAAAGCGAGACCTATTGGCTATGCAATGCTTGTTTATCTAGCCATGGAGCCGCTGATACTTGCCCTCCGAGTGCACGGACAGAACTTGGGGATTTCACTGGGCGACGATCTGCATTCGGTCTCTCTGTACGCAGATGACCTACTCCTGTACCTTAGAGATATGCATGCATTCCCTGCCAATATAGCACTACGTTTTGACAAGTTTGCAGAATTTTCGGCCTAAAGGTTAACTAGGCCAAACATGCCCGGTCCTAGGATGCTTGTTTCCAGTCCAGGGAGGACCTGGCCTGGCAGTTCCGGCTGGACTATTCCCATTGGGCACAGGGTCAAGACTGATTTCCATATGGCTGGGTTCAAACTGGAATGGCATGGTGAGCAAAAAAACGATGGATTTAGGCCCAGATCTCTGTACTGGGGTGAATGTATGACATTGTTCTGCATTCTGTCCATCAATTGTTGTTTTTGCATTTTTCCACTCAGTGGCACGACACCTGACTCTGCCTTCTGTCCTAATGGTGCGCGTTTGACGTGGCAATCTGTGGTGTTCTGCTATCTGGACATTCGTGTCTATCACAAACCTGCCGATTTGTTTGATGGTAATCTCACCCGGGCGGTGCCCTCACTGTGGGCGCAGATGGGGTTCTGGAGGTCACTGCCACTCTCTGTGAAGTGATGCATAGCGCTTACCAAAATGGTGATGCTGCCCCTCTCCTACTATTCTACTTTGCCAGCCTCCCCCTGTACGCTCCCAAGCCATCTTTTTGCTCGATTGAAAAGCTGACAAGGGAGTTTCTCTGGCACAACACACGCTGTAGGGTGGTGTTGCATAAGCTCTACCTGCCAGCGAACGGGTGCAGGGGGGCTTACAGTCCTGAATTCTGAGCAGTACTACATGGCTTCCCAACTTCAGTGGGTGGTCTGGTGGTTGGTGGACCTCCAGACTGCTAATACCACCACTGCCTCCCCGGCTTGGAGGGTGCCTCGCATACTGCACTTGTTTCATCCTTGCTTGAGGGCGATAATGCCCAGCTCCACTCTTCTACAGGTGGCATATCGCTGCTATAGACAGAGCCTTTTTCTTACTAGGGCAACTCAGCCATATGCCTCGGCACTACCACTCCTCGGCACACCGAGGGGAGGGCAGATCACCTCCTTGACAGAAATAGCCCCCTGGCACAGCATAGGCCTACATACACTGGGGGATTTATATCACAATGGCTCTCTCATCCCCCTTGAGTTTTTGATAGGGGAGGACAGTCTTCCTCATGGCCACTTCCTGCTTTACAACTCTCTCCTTGGGCCAATGGGTGGACACTGGGGGGATTAGCAGCAGGAACACCCGATGCACCTCACTGTCCAATACCTCCATGTTATTGGGTCGGTGCGACACCTGACGCGATGGTTTGCTGATTCTCTGTGCACATACGCCATGCCGCTTACCCCCTTACGCTGACATTGGGAGATGGACCTGCGCCACCTCTGTGCGGATATGGAATGAAGCGCCATACTGGAGTATCCTGCCCTTTTCCCACGCAATGCCCGCTTTCATCTCATTCAGCATTATGTCCTCCACAGGGCTTACCTCACCCCTAACAAGATAAACTGATACATTCATCGCACGGACACTGCCTGCCCCTGCAGTGTTTTGCCCGATGCAGATTTCCTACACTTACTTGTTCTGGCCTGCCCATCCCTACACCAGTATTGGGAGGGCATCACTACACACCTAACAGATTGCACGGTACACTCCTCACTGCACACGTGGGAGGTGTGCCTGCTGGTCATGCACTGCAGGGACAAAAAATACAGGACCACTACCCATTTCATTGACTTGGGGCTCCTGCTGCCCAAACGCCTAATCACACGGAAGTGGAAATCATCAACCCCCCCATGATCTCTGCATGGGAACAATCCATGAAAATGTGGGCCCAGGCTGAGAGCGTTTCACTGCTTCTATACACAACATGCTGTTTTGTATTTCTTTGTTGAATGTTGAGAATTGATTTGATTGCATTCCTTTAGTCATATTTTTTTGGCGCTGCTACAGCACAGTCTTTGTGTTACATTACATAATTTGTAATGGGATGCTCCGCAGCGGAAATATTGTTCTGTGTAATGTTTGATAATGCAACAAATAAAGTTTTTAAAAACTATAATTATGCCTTATGTTGATCTGCTGAGCTACGAGTGTGTACAATAGAAAGTGTTATTCCCATCATCCTAAATTATGACCTGTGTAGCCTGACAACCATTTTAAATCACTATAAACTTCATCTGTATTTCTCTATCAAATATTAGATTTGTGTTAATTATTTTCAATCCTGGCTGTAGAGAGAATTACTTTTACTGTGTGACTCGGAGATAATTGTTGTGAATAATAAGGTCTCCTGGACTGATGGACACCCTCCAATTAGCTTATTCTAATTGTCCTGCTTGAAACTGCCTGCAGCTGGCAGTTCAAATGTTAAGCCGGCTAACAACAGCATAAGGCATAGAATTTGTGTGGAATTAGTGAGTAAGAGCTCAATGTACAAAGCCATTTTAGATTTGCAAATCCTGAGATTTACAAAATTACAGTGTTTTTGAACCACAAAAGGAGTTTTCTTAATGTACAAATTCCCTTTTACAATTTGTAAATCGCAAATAGGATAGAGCGTGAAAGGGGCATTCCCCTCCCGTTTGAGATTTGGGAATGAATGTATCAATGGTTTGTGACTGTGACTGCAACTGCAGTCGCAAGTTATTGATGTTACCGACCCCCAAGTTGGGGTTATAACTGATTTGCAAATGGGACACCTTCCTGTTTATGGTTATGTCAACCCGCCTTTTTCCAACTGTGAAACATTTTTTTAAAAGAAGCACCTGTGTCATTAATTACTACGATCTGCTTTAAAAAAACAAAAAGAAGTTTCCCATTTGAGAAAGCGAGTGCAAGGATGCTTATGTGCTGTCCCTTAGAAGCCTCCATTCCTGCATTGACAGCCATTCAGAGGGGGACTGAATAATTAATATTAGGCAGGTTGTTTTGCTACCCTCTGCAAATAAACAGTTTTCATTGCCCCAAGTTTTTATGTAAGTCGCGTCGCCAATTGCATTCCCATTCGCACACCAGTTAGTTGGCAAATTGCACATCACTGATTTGCGAATGGAAATGATACGTTAAGCGGCAACATTCTTCTGCCTGGAAGGTTATTATGGCTCCCACCTTTGCAGTCCTATTCACTTAAGAAGAGACATAAATCTGTCTGACTACAGAAATCCACAAGTTTTGTTCACTCCTTCCACAAACATATGAGGAACGTCTTTTACATTTAATTAGAAACAGTGGTCCTATAGGACTTTTTTTTTACTTTCAGGAAGGCTCTTTGACATAGAGGAAGCTATCAATGAATGCTTCTGGCGTCGGGGGCCTGGGGGTCAGGGGCCGCAAGCGGAATCAGCCATGTCGGCCACGCACCGCCATCTTTCCTCCCTCTGTATCGATCTTAAATCGTTTGGTGTTCATGTTCCTAATTTTTTTTTAAAGCACAGGCGAACAATTTAGCACCCTCCCTCACAAGCCTCAGTTTTATAACTTCTGTGAGGTAAAAATCATTAACCAGCACGTCTTAGACCCAACAAATTGGTGAGAACTACAGTTAATGTAAAATAAACTGAATAAAAATCTGAACCATCCTTCACACTGCCCAATTTTTTCACTAATAAGAATTAAAAGATGAATCCTAACACAGCCTATAATCGCAAAATAAGAATGCAAACCCTTGAAAAAAACAAAAAATGTATAGATAAGTAGTTCGCTCACAAGCTCCAAAAAACCTAACCTCTCTTCAACACACCCAAATCCCTGTCTAAGAAAATCCTGTCAGAGAGAGGGATGATGTATCTTTTTGGCCGCTCTTGGCAGAAGTACGCTGAAAGAAAAGAAGGACAAGCAAACACATTACACCTTTCAGTACAGAAAGTTCTCCATTTTGTAATACTGCCTGAGGTAAATTAGAAAAGCATTGCAGTCATATATGCTTTTAAGTATTTTTCAGTAACTGAAAAACACAGCCTAAAACAAACTCCTTATTACCAACTTGACATATTTTTCTTGTGCTAATGTTTCTTATAGCGAAATTGGTATGTAGACCATTTACATATATATTTTCATTGTTAGTTTTGAATACTTGATAATACTTTTCATATGTGGAGACTGTTTTCAGAGAAGATAAATAAAATACAGCTAATCTTAAACATGACAAAAATAAATTTAAGACTTGGTACATGTGCTTATTTTTTTTGCAATAGTTGTTTGCTATTGTAATCCTTATATGTAATCTCATACATGCTGCATATCATTACAGTTCGTTGGTTACATACCTTCCATTGTCTCCAGCTTAATGTTTAGTGAGAACCAGTGGTGTATGATTGCTAATACTGGTGACTGAATTTGATAGTGATGTTAACATCTACTGTAACTCAGATCATGGCCTCATTTCCATTTCCTGACAGTTCATCGGCTCTAGTCTCTCTCTCCATTGTATCCAGCTTTTCCCTTGCTGACTACAAGTTGAACATGATTAAAAAGGGCTATAACTACATGTGGCACTGCGATTCTCCTGTAGCACACCTTATTTCATGCTAACTTGTTTCTTCCTTGTTTTCTACTTGGCCATAGACTAACCATGGTCTGCAGCTTTACACTTGCATTCAAGCAGCAGAGCATGATTGAAAAAGATTGTGTCTAAGTATAACACTACTCCACACACCCCATATACCTCAGGCCATGCTGAATATCTCTTCACTGAAGGGTCACTTTGGCATAACTTCCATTTTCTCAATCTTTACACTTATTGACAGGTTATAGGGCATAATTGAAAAGGGCCTGTATCTGAATTTCATAGCACAACTCTCCCCTGTATACACCTAAAATCATGGTGTCATGTTCCTTCCCTGATATGTTTTAGGCTTAAACACTTAGAAAAGTTGTATTTTCGTGTCAGAGTTTAAATTAAATTAACCCCTCCACCAATTTGAGCTAGTAAAATTCAAGTACTCATAGTGATAGAAGAACACATTTTGATTATGAAAATGACACTACATTTAACCCCTTCGCTGCTAGGCCTTTTCCCCCCCTGTGCTAAGCCTTTTTTTGGCTATTTGGGGTAGTTCGCGCTTAGGCCCCTGTAACTTTTTGACCACATAAGGTATCCACGCCAAATTTGCGTCCTTTTTTTCCAACATCATGGGGATTCTAAAGGTACCCAGTGGATTTCCCTGGAGGGAGGGGACCCAGAAATTAGCCAAAATACAGCTAAATTCTTTATTTTTTGGAAAAATGGGAAAAAAGGGCTCCAGATGAAAGCGTCTGGTTTTTCCCCTGCAAATGTTATCAAAAAAGGGGTTGTGGTGCTGAAATCACCATCTTCTCAGCTTTCAGGGACAAGCAGACTTTTGTCAGAAAACCTAAATATTTTACACAGTTTTGACATTTTTCTGGGATATAGCCTATTTTTCCTATTTATTGTGCTTTCAACCTCCTTCCAGTTAATGGTAGAAATGGGTATGAAAGCAATAATGGATCCTGAAAAGCTATACATTTTAGAAAAGTAGACAAAATTCTGAATTCAGCATGGGGTCATTTGTGTAGATCTGGCAAGGTTTTTTCATAGAAACGAACAGTTAAATATTGAAAAATTTAAAATTAGTTGAAAAAAACTGCCATTTGTGTCAACGTTTTCACCTGTAACTTCTTCTAATTATGACAGCTGTTTGAAAGCAATATACGGTTACATTTTCTGGACCTTTATGGTTGTGGGGATATATAGGACTTGTAGGTTCACCAAGAACCCGAGGAACCCAGAGCCAATAACTGAGCAGCGTCTTGCAATGGTTTTTTATTATGTACCGGGTATATAGCAATTCATTTGGGAAAATGTATACATGGAAAAATCGGTATGAAAGACACCTATGTATTTCTGAAATGGGAACAAAATATAGAGTTTAGAAACAGTAGATATTTGCACATTTCCGAAATTGGGAGTAGCATGAGAATTATAGGTCATTTTTCAAAATGACTTATTTTTTACACATTGTCTTTCATTTGGAAGGCAGAAATGCATCGAAAGTCAATAGGTAATAACAGTTGCTCTACAATTCTGTGTTACCCTAAGTCTCCCGATAAAAATGGTACCTCACTTGTGTGGTTTGTGCCCACGACAGGAAACGGCTCAAAACGCAACGTGGACACACCACATTTTCACAATGAAAAATGACCCTTTTTTTTGCAAAGTGCCTAGCTGTAGTTTTTGAACCCTAGCTCTGCCGGCACCTAGGAAAACCTAGCAAACCTATACATTTTTTAAAACTAGACACCCAGGGGAATCCAGGATGGGGTGACTTGACTGGCTCTCACCAGGTTCTGTTACCCAGAATCCCTTGCAAACCTAAAAAATTGTCAAGAAAACCACATTTTCCTCACATTTCTGTGGTGAAAAGTTCTGGAATCTGCGTGGATCCACAAAATTCCGCCCACCCCGCGTTCCCCAAAGTCTTCCGAGAAAAATGGTACCTCACTTGTGTGGGTAGGCCTAGTGCCCGCAACAGGAAACGGCCCAAAACGCAGCGCGGACACACCACATTTTCACAGTGAAAAATGACCCTTTTTTTGCAAAAGTGCCTAGCTGTAGTTTAAAAAAAAAAAAATGTAATGTATTTTCAAGAGCAAAAAAAGGCAGATACAAGTACAGGTAACGTATTATGTCGAGTGTACAGGCTTAGGCAAATACAAGTAAATAAGAAGGCAGGCATTGAGACTAGATTAACACAGTGAGCTACAGAGCAATGCAATACATCAGAGGCAATACAGTGATGATAACCTTAGATCACATACACTGAGAGTGTCCAGCCCTCCAAGTGGATGTCGCCTCAATACGTTTTGGGCCCTTGCCTGTCGCGGGTACTTGGGCCTCCCACACGAGTGAGGCACCATTTTTATCGGGAGACCTGGGGGAACGCTGGGTGGTAGGAAATTTGTGTCAGCCCGGTGATGCCACAACTTTGCCACACAAAAATGTGTGGAAAAAGTGATTTGTTTCACCTAAATTGAGGTTTGCAGGGGATTCTGGGTAAGAAAACGTTGGGGGATCCACGCAAGCCATACCTCCCTGGAATCCCCCGGGTGTCTAGTTTTCAGAAATGTGTGGGTTTGGTAGGTTTCCCTAGCTGGCCGCTGAGCACGGGGCCAAAAACCCAGGTGACCCCACTTGCAAAACCAGGTCGTTTAGTGATAGGCAATTTTGATGTCGCCTCAATACGTTTTGGGCCCTTGCCTGTCGCGGGTACTTGGGCCTCCCACACGAGTGAGGCACCATTTTTATCGGGAGACCTGGGGAACGCTGGGTGGTAGGAAATTTGTGTCAGCCCGGTGATGCCACAACTGTGCCACACAAAAATGTGTGGAAAAGTGATTTCTTTCAGCTACAATTGAGGTTTGCAGGGGATTCTGGGTAAGAAAACGTTGGGGGATCCACGCAAGCCATACCTCCTTGCAATCCCCCGGGTGTCTAGTTTTCAGAAATGTGTGGGTTTGGTAGGTTTCCCTAGCTGGCCGCCGAGCACGGGGCCAAAAACCCAGGTGACCCCCCTTGCAAAACCAGGTTGTTTAGTGATAGGCAATTTTGATGTCACCTCAATACTTTTTGGGCCCTTGCCTGTCGCGGGTACTTGGGCCTCCCACACGAGTGAGGCACCATTTTTATCGGGAGACCTGGGGGAACGCTGGGTGGTAGGAAATTTGTGTCAGCCCGTGATGCCACAACTTTGCCACACAAAAATGTGTGGAAAAAGTGATTTTTTCCGCTAAAATTGAGGTTTGCAGGGGATTCTGGGTAAGAAAACGTTGGGGGATCCACGCAAGCCATACCCCCCTGGAATCCCCGGGTGTCTAGTTTTCAGAAATGTGTGGGTTTGGTAGGTTTCCCTAGCTGGCCGCTGAGCACGGGCCAAAAACCCAGGTGACCCCCCTTGCAAAACTAGGTCGTTTAGTGATAGGCAATTTTGATGTCGCCTCAATACGTTTTGGGCCCTTGCCTGTCGCGGGTACTTGGGCCTCCCACACGAGTGAGGCACCATTTTTATCGGGAGACCTGGGGGAACGCTGGGTGGTAGGAAATTTGTGTCAGCCCGGTGATGCCACAACTTTCCCACACAAAAATGTATGGAAAAAGTGATTTTTTCCGCTAAAATTGAGGTTTGCAGGGGATTCTGGGTAAGAAAACGTTGGGGGATCCACGCAAGCCATACCTCCCTGGAATCCCCCGGGTGTCTAGTTTTCAGAAATGTGTGGGTTTGGTAGGTTTCCCTAGCTGGCCGCTGAGCACGGGGCCAAAAACCCAGGTGACCCCCCTTGCAAAACCAGGTCGTTTAGTGATAGGCAATTTTGATGTCGCCTCAATACGTTTTGGGCCCTTGCCTGTCACGGGTACTTGGGCCTCCCACACGAGTGAGGCACCATTTTTATCGGGAGACCTGGGGAACGCTGGGTGGTAGGAAATTTGTGTCAGCCCGGTGATGCCACAACTGTGCCACACAAAAATGTGTGGAAAAAGTGATTTTTTTCAGCTAAAATTGAGGTTTGCAGGGGATTCTGGGCAAGAAAACGTTGGGGGATCCACGCAAGCCATACCTCCCTGCAATCCCCCTGGTGTCTAGTTTTCAGAAATGTGTGGGTTTGGTAGGTTTCCCTAGCTGGCCGCTGAGCACGGGGCCAAAAACCCAGGTAACCCCCCTTGCAAAACTAGGTCGTTTAGTGATAGGCAATTTTGATGTCGCCTCAATACATTTTGGGCCCTTGCCTGTCGTGGGTACTTGGGCCTCCCACACGAGTGAGTCACCATTTTTATCGGGAGACCTGGGGGAACGCTGGGTGGTAGGAAATTTGTGTTAGCCCGGTGATGCCACAACTTTCCCACACAAAAATGTATGAAAAAGTGATTTTTTCCGCTAAAATTGAGGTTTGCAGGGGATTCTGGGTAAGAAAACGTTGGGGGATCCACGCAAGCCATACCTCCCTGGAATCCCCGGGTGTATAGTTTTCAGAAATGTGTGGGTTTGGTAGGTTTCCCTAGCTGGCCGCCGAGCACGGGGCCAAAAACCCAGGTGACCCCCCTTGCAAAACCAGGTCGTTTAGTGATAGGCAATTTTGATGTCGCCTCAATACGTTTTGGGCCCTTGCCTGTCGCGGGTACTTGGGCCTCCCACACGAGTGAGGCACCATTTTTATCGGGAGACCTGGGGGAACGCTGGGTGGTAGGAAATTTGTGTCAGGCCGGTGATCCCACAACTTTCCCACAAAAAAATGTGTGGAAAAAGTGATTTTTTTCAGCTACATTTGAGGTTTGCAGGGGATTCTGGGCAAGAAAACGTTGGGGGATCCACGCAAGCCATACCTCCCTGGAATCCCCCGAGTGTTTAGTTTTCAGAAATGTGTGGGTTTGGTAGGTTTCCCTAGATGGCCGCCAAGCCCGGGTCCAAAACCTCATGGGACCCCACTTGAAAACCAGGTTGGTTTGTGATAGGTAATTTTGATGTCGCCTCACTAGGTTTTGGGCCCTTGCCTGTCGCGGGTCCTTGACCCACCCACGCGAGTGAGGTACCAATTCTATTGGGATACTTGGAGAAAGGCGGGGGGGTAGGAAATTTGTTGTTTCTTTCTGCAGTGTAAAAATTTTGGCACAATAATGCAAGGAAAATGTGACAGACACAATTTGAGGTTTGCAGGACATTGTGGGTAAGATAACTTGTTGGGATCCACAAGAGAGACATCACCATGTACTCCCATGGGTGTTTAGTTTACGACAATATCTACAGTTGGTAGGTTATTCTTAGATGGAATGTACACCTTGGCAGAGAGACAAAAAAGACAAAGATTACTGCACAGCAATCTATTCCTCAAGCACACACACATACTGGTTGGATTTGGCACGAGGGCGAGTGATGGTTCAGTATATAAAATTTTATTAACAAGAGATTTCACAAAAATGAAATGCACTGTCAATAATTGGAAGGACAAAAAACCGAACCAGTGACTCGCAGCTCGTGAGCTGTAAAGACACGTCAAGGCCCCAACCGCTTTACAGGCCATTCACACACCTTTCATGCGTGATACCCACAAGACCATTCACACCACCAGGCACGAAACCAACACATTACAACATTCACAAAAAGGGACAAGGTACACCCGGCTTGAGAAAGACAGAAAAGACAAATATTTCTGCACAACCACCTATTCCTCAAGCACACAGACATACTGGTTGGATTTGGCACGAGGGTGAGTGATGGTTCAGTATATACAGGTGTATTAACCAGAGATTTCACAAAAATGAAATGCACTGTTAATAATTGAAAGGGCGAGAAACTGAACCATTGACTCACAGCTCGTGAGCTGTAAAGCCATGACAAGGCACCAACCTCTTTACAGGCCATTCATACACCTTTCATACGTGTGACACATACAAAACCATTCACACCGCCAGCGGCGGGCCCAGCACATTACAACACTCACACCAGCAGACAGCGCCATTCAAGGGCCCATCACTTTCACACGCCCACATTCCTGACACAGCAACCACACCAGCTCACGGATTGCGTGGAGTGGCGTTTGGCTAGCAGTGTGTGTAGTGACCAGCAGCAAGTCACTACTCACACACCGCCAGCCAAGCGCCAGTCCACGTACACCGCCAGCCGAGCGCCAGTCCACGCACACCGCCAGCCAAGCACCAGTTCACACACACCGCCAGCCAAGCGCCAGTCCACGCACACCGCCAGCCAAGCACCAGTCCACGCACACCGCCAGCCAAGCGCCAGTCCACGTACACCGCCAGCCGAGCGCCAGTCCACGCACACCGCCAGCCAAGCGCCAGTCCACACACACCGCCAGCCAAGCGCCAGTCCACCCACACCGCCAACCAAGCACCAGTCCACGCACACCGCCAGCCAAGCGCCAGTCCACGCACGCCGCCAGCCAAGCGCCAGTCCAAACACACCGCCAGCCAGGCGCCAGTCCACGCACACCACCAGCCAAGTGCCAGCCTACACACACCGCCATCACATTTAGGATTTTTTTATACAAAAAAGAAAACACAAACAAATTGCAAATAGATACAAATCTACTAACACAAAATCTGAAACTAAATACATTGCACAAATGCCAACCTTGAAACTGAACAAAAAATATAAAATAATAGAGACCAGGCAGTTCACTTTACCACTCATGGATGCTCCCAAAAATTCTTTTGCGTGTGGTACACTCTAAAACAAGCAGGCACACACAGCCCAGGGTTAGAAGGACACTCGGGGCAGTACATACGAGTCTCCTTCCGCGTACCTCTTCGCCAACAGACTCTACATCTCCTCCTGGGAAAGTCTTTTGAGGGTGTGGAGGAATGTGATCAGGAAAGTGGCGATCTTTCAATCTAGCCACATCCTCCACCACTCCAACTCTAGGAACACTTGCCTGTTCCACTACAACAAGGCTGCCTATTACAGACTCCTGAAACTTAGCAAACGTCATCTTTGACTCAGGACAAGAATCCTTGAATACAACAAAACCATTAAAGGTTGCCAAGTGGAAAAGATGGATAGCCAACTTCTTATACCAAATGTAAGCCTTATGAAGAGCAGTTTAAGGTTCCAACCTCTGATCTACTCTATCAACACCACCCATGTGCCTATTATAGTCTAAAATGCACACAGGTTTGCACGCTTCAGCAATCTGACCCCAAACAGTCACAGGTGAAGTGCTTTCATCATGGATGGTAGTCAGCATGTAGACATCTCTCCTGTCTGAAAACTTCACAGCTAGAAGTTCCTCGCAACGCAACGCACTGCACTGTCCCCGCACAAGCTTTTGACAAACTAGTTCTTTTGGGAAACCTTTACGGTTAGAGCGGATTGTGCCACAAGCAACAGTGTCCACTTTGGCCAATTCCCTGAACAACCGCACACCAGTGTAGAAGTTATCTACATATAAATGGTGACCTTTGTTAAAAAGTCCTCTACCAAGTTCCCACACAATTTTCTCAGTCACTCCAAAAGTGGACGGACAATTAGGGGGGTTAATCCTGGATTCCTTACCGGTGTACACCCTGAAATTAGAGACATATCCAGTCCTACAGCATATACAGCTTAATTCCATAGCGTGCCCTCTTACTAGGAATGTATTGCCTAAAAACCAAGCGGCCCTTGAACAAGACCAAAGACTCATCCACTGCTATTTCTTTCCCTGGGGCATAGATCTCAGAAAATCGATCTACAAAGTGATCAATGACAGGCTGAATCTTAAAAAGACGGTCACACTCAGGGTGATCTCGTGGCAATGCTAAACCATTATCGACAAAATGCAGCATCCGAAGCAGAAGCAAATACCTATCACGACTCATGACTGCCGGAAATATAGCCGTTGCCATCAAGGGACTAGTAGACCAATATGAAGACATTGATGGCTTCCTTAGCAAGCCCATCAAAAAAGTTAAACCCAAGAACTTCTTCATCTCTTCCAGATTTGTGGGAGTCCACCGGGTAGCTCTAGAGTGGGGCCTAAGGCTGGCACTGTTGTCCCTCAAAAACTGTTCGGCATACAAATTAGTTTGCTCAACAATCTCTGCCAAAAATACATCGTCCATAAACAACTGAAAAAAATTTATCGGCAACATTTTTTCTGTATTCACTCTACACCCTGGAACACCAGTAAAGTCTGGCAATGCCGGCTGCACCATGCCTGGGGCAACCCAGAGGTCATCACTTCCAACTGGAAGCCTTGCAGCCCCAGGCTGCAGCCCAGATGCCTCTTGCTGCACTATCGGCACATCAATGTCCTCCTCTAAAACAGGCACTTCATCCGCACTAAGAGTAGCTTCATCCGCACTGAGAGTAGCTTCATCATCCGATGATTCCATGTGGAGAGAAAACTCACTGCCTGAATCTTCCCCTCCCTCCTCTGCCTCAGATGCAGAGTCAGTCTCTGAACCATGGTCAGAGGAAGCCTCAAAAAGCATACCAACAACCTGCTGAGCAGTAATCCTGCGGCTAGCCATTATCCTTACTAAGAAAGGAGACTGCACAAACAAGTCAACAACAACCAACACTGCAAAATAAGCAAGTAAAAAAAATGTGTACCTTTCTCACAAAGATCTATATACTCAAAAACTATACGATTCACTTGCAAGAGACAGCTACACTCACCAGCACCTACTCTGCAGAAACAACGATATCCCACTAGAAAGAAAGAAACAAAACCAATTACTCACAAGACAACAAAATACACATTGAGCACAAATGCTAAATGTTTTTGACACTCAAACAACAGAAGCCAAACATACTGCTATTATTACACCATTTGCAAAAAACACATTCATGCAGAGAAATGAAACTCATTTACATTGTACAAAAAAAGTCTCTTACCAAACACATGCAACTACACAAACAGCAGAACCACCAGTAACAAAACCGCAACCTGGAACAGTCTAAAGAGCAAAAGCCTTGACCTAGAACAAAAAGGGAGAAATAAAGCATTACAATTGCAATTCACAAAAAAAAAACAATTAACATTATAACACGCTATGTCACTACCCAAATAGTCAATCTGCCAGATGGGCCTTCAAATAGGGCTGAGAAAAATGGGGGGTGATCTTGCCCAAGGGATCGGGTGAGGTTGTCGGCCAGGCCGATCTGTCCCCCAGGTGGGGCAGAAAACAGCAGACAGAAATGTGCCCCCCTTGCAAAATAAATAAATCCTTGGTGCCTAGTAGGGTTTTCTGCCTCCCCCCTCCCGCCTAGGGCAGAAAGGCAAAAAAAAAGGGGCAGATCTGTCCCCAGGAGGGGCAGAAAAAAAATTAAGCAAATTTTACCCCCTTGGAAGCAACCTCCATTACACACAAAACAAAATCCCTGGTGCCTAGTGGGGTTTTCTGCCCCCCCCCGGGGGTAGAAAGGCCAAACAAACGGGCAGATCTGCCCCCAGGGGAGGCAGAATACACATATAAAAAATATGCCCCTTGGAAGCGACCCTTGCCCAAGGGGTCGCTTCCATTTTAATTTTAAAATTAGTCCCTGGTGTCTAGTGGGGTTTTTTGCCCCCCATGGGGAAGAAAGGCCAAAAAACGGGCCGATCTGCCCCCAGGGGGGGCAGAATACACATATAAAAAACAAAATGCCGCCCGGAAGCGACCCTTGCCCAAGGGGTCGCTTCCATTTAAATTTTAAAGAACTCTCTGGTGTCTAGTGGGGTATTCTGCCCCCCCCCCTGGGAGCAGAAAGGCCAAATAAACGGCCCGATCTAGGGGGGTGGCAGAATACACATTAAAAAAAAATATGCCCCCTGGAAGCGACCCTTGCCCAAGGGGTCACTTCCATTTTATTTTTTAAAATATCCCTGGCTCTAGTGGGCTTTTCTGCCCCCCCCTGGAGCCAGAAACGCAAAAAACGCAGGCGATCTGTCCTCGGGGGGGGCAGAAAAGTCTTAAAAATGTGCCCCCTAAGGAAGCGACCCTTGCCCAAGGGGTCGCTTCCTTTAAATAAATAAAGAACTCCCTGGTGTCTAGTGGGGTATTCTGCCCCCCCCCTGGGGGCAGAAAGGCCAAATAAACCAGCTGATCTGCCCCCAGGGGGGGCAGAATACACATAAAAAAAAAATATGGCCCCTTGAAGCAACCCTTGCCCAAGGGATCGCTTCCATTTTATTTTTTTATAGATCCCTGGCTCTAGTGGGCTTTTCTGCCCCCCCTGGGGCCAGAAATGCCCAAAAATTCAGGCGATCTGTCCCCAGGGGGGCAGAAAAGTCTTAAAATAATATTGCCCCCTAAGGAAGCGACCCTTGCCCAAGGGGTCCCTTCATTTACACAAAAAAACATCCCTGGTGTCTAGTGGGGGCATTCCTGCTGCACGATCGCGACGCTGTGCGCGATCGTGCAGCAGGAATGCCCTGCATTGAGACATCAGGGGAGAGGAAACACTCTTTCCTCTTCCCCAATGCCTCAATGTGAACCGATGTCCCCCCCCCGCCCCACCGGAGCACAAAACTTACCTGCTCCTCGCCTGGACGCCTGGAAACAAATGGTTTACAGGCGTCCAGCGCTTCCTGATGACGTCGGCGCGCGCTGTGCGCGCTGACGTCACAGGATCGCCGAGGGGGGGTGTCGGGGGTGGCAGCGGAAACTCTTCCGCTGCCATCCCCCTCTGTGGGGGCTAGATCGGCTGCCCATGGGGGGAGCGCCAGCGCTTCCCCCATGGGTGGGTGCCATGACGGAGCGGTCCCGTCATGAGCACACGCCGACCGTGGCTCATGACGGAACCGCTCCGTCATGAGCACGCAAAGGGTTAAAAAAAACAGGGTACACAATAAAGTCTTTTCAAATCATAAATAATGTGTCTTTAGAGGATAAAGATCAAATGTCATGACACATCTACCAATTTAACCAAGGAAATTAAACTAATTTTCACCACAATTAAAATAATGATACACTTGTGAGAAATGATCCATCTGAAATTGCATAATGACATTGAAATACTGATAATGAAAATGTGTACTTATAGGTCAAAGGCTAAATGGCATGATCCTCTCCAACACTAGAACTAAGGAGAAAGTAAGTACTTATCATGACGATTCCAATGAAGCTTCAGTTGCTACAAATGATCTAAAGGATTAATGACCTTGAAAGACTTAGAAAAGTGTAATTAGAAGTCAAAAGTCAACAGGCATAATCCCCCCTCCACCAATGAAACCAAGGAAAATACAAGTATTTATCATGACAGTTCCAATAATGCAACACTTGTAACAAATGATCCAAGGATAGTACAAAAACGGCCTTGTAACACTTAAACAAGTTTAATTAGAGGTCAAAGGTCAAAAAGCATAACCCCTCCAACACAATAACCATGACGATTCCAAGGAATGGATTAATGACCATGAAACACTTACAACAGTGAAATTAGAGGTCAAAGTTCAAACCACATGAATCCCTCCACCAATGAAACCAAGAAAAATGCAAGTGTTTATCATGATTCAAATGACGCAACACTAGTAACAGATGGTCTAACCATAATGAAATAATCACCTTAAAACACCAACAAAAAGTGCAATTAGAGGTCAAATTTTATGACCTCTCCAGCAATTTGAACAAGAAAAAAATATTATTTTCATGTCAAGTTCAACAATACTACACTTTATTGATCCAAAGGTAACAGAATAAAAACAAAACAACTTTAAAAAATGCATGTTGGCCATTTTATAGTATGTAAAGTGGTTTCAAAAGCAGCAAAAATTTATATTTTCATATCTTTACTAACAGTATTCTCTAAAACATCCATTGTGAAACATTTCTACTAGACTTATTACTTTCGATTCTGTACAACAATTGAAACACATGAAAATTGTATGTGCCCTATATCTATGTCATGGTATGACAATTAGCCATAAAAAAACACAACAAAAAGAAAATCAAAATCTGCCTTTTTTTACCTGGAGAAGAAACAGAATAATAAATATTTCTGTGCATCTGCTTTTGGAAAACACAGTTTTTTATGACCCTACCAATGCTGTCATTTACACTTATCATTATCACAGTCACCTGTCGCCCATCTTGAATTGTGTCACGTGACTTCAGGGTGTTTTATAAATGTATGTTTTGTATATAAATTGATAGTACAGGAAGTACTGAAAACAAAAATATATGTAGTTTCCCAACATTATAATCACAATTAGACAAACTACAGCAAGTAATAGCAAAGCACATCAAAACGTCATTAAATGGCTTAGCACTGAATGATTTTTAATGGGCACTGATAGGGTTAATAGAAATACAGCATTCTAATCCCTGGCAGTGCATCCACATAACCAATACACATAGAATAGCATCACTAAACTAGAAACATGCATAACACAAATCTTTAAGTATTGAAACCAGATCACCGTTAACAACAACACTTACACATTTATGTGTATCTGAGAGGTAGAGATTTTTCACGAGAAC
Organism: Calotriton arnoldi; assembly: GCA_963921515.1. Classification (NCBI taxonomy): domain Eukaryota; kingdom Metazoa; phylum Chordata; class Amphibia; order Caudata; family Salamandridae; genus Calotriton; species Calotriton arnoldi. The sequence continues at coordinate 368,529 of CAWUFW010007779.1, forward strand.
ATCTGAGGACAACTACCTGCATTAAATTATAACAATCTGGCTTACCAGAGTTTTTATGAATTCGATCCAACCTAGTGAAGTAGTATTCTCTTGATCGTGTTTTTTCTGAAATCCTTTCCAGTCCACTTTGACCACGAAAAGAGGATGGGCAGTATTCTGTGAGTTCCCATTTCTCGTAACTCTGCTGGTGTCTGAATGCTGAGTAGAATGCTGAGAATGAATGATGCTATAGAATGTTGGTGCATGGTCTGCAGTGGAAGCTAGGAGATGGGCTCAGTTGGAGGGAGGATGGAGCCCTGACAGTACCTCTCTGTTGTTGATTTAACCTAAGGGCCTAAGGCTAGTTTGTGCCTTTGGAGGGTCATATTCCATTCAGCTTATTTTAAGGTGCCCAGTGTGGAGTGACCAATAGAGATGTTGCATCTCCTGCTAGTAGTGTGGTTAAGGCTTTGGACAGAGGTCTTGTGACAATGTGCAGCACTAGGCAAAGGAGGACTTTTCTTTTTGGTGCAAGTTAATTGGCGCTGGAAGAAGAGGGTGAGGTATATAGAGGATAACAGGGCAACTTACTAATGAGAGAGCCTCATCAATGTCTTTGATTCCAGACCTGGGTGTCTGAGTGGGGGTGCAGGCCATGTAGACTTGGACATCACGAAGGAGGGTAGTAAGCTGCTTATGATTTGGGACAGGTCTGGAGACATTGAAGAAAGACTACTTAAGGCCGCCCAGTCGCTTTAGAAAGAGAAGAAGCCCTATCTCCAAGCACATTGGAGATAGAAATGAGACTGTGTTGTCAGAGAGTGTACTGTGTTCTGAAGTCATGGGAAGTCGAAATAGCTCTTCCTGGCACTTGTCCAATTCTAATGTTCAAATATGACATTCAGTTAATTAATCACGGGATAATTTAGCATTCATGGAGTTTGTATTATTATATGTGCTTCTGTTAAGAAATGTGCCTTGTTTCCCACTAACTGTGAAGTTTATTAGGTTGGTGAAGAGATTAGTAGTGATTCTTGCCTATAGACATGTATCATATGCATCTTATTGATAATGCTTGTGTTGAGTTAGTAAGCTTCAGTGTAAGTTGACTTTTGTTGTTTGGAAATTGCAGTTTAAGTTAATGGCTGCAGTGTGCTGAATGCTTAGTACTGCAATACAGGTTGGAAAGTTTAAATTATCCACCTGTAGGATATTTTGGAGTACTGGTGAGCAATTTCACTTGACTCTGTATGGAGTCTAATTAGCAGTTATGCAGAAGAGGGTGTAGTTCCCATCTTTTGTTTGTTGTGTATATATGTGCTGATTGAGCGTGTCCAAGTGTGGTGGATGTAGGGAAGAGCAGTACCCTATAACGAGAGATACAAATGTAGTACACATGTCTGTTAGTGGAAACTGGAGAAGAAGCAGTACCATGTCACTAGAGGTTAAATCGAGGAGCACCCCCATGGTGTGCAAAGTTGGAGAAGAGTAGCACCTTGACGCTAGAGGTTGTATGCAGGGAGTACCCTATGATATGCAAAGTTAGGGAAGTGTATTACCTCGCTTCATCTTCCTCAGAAACCATCAAAGTCTACTAAACATAGGTCTCCACCTCCTGCAACAAAGGTCTGCAATTTCTGCACCAGTGCCTCCATTAGTTCCAGTCAATCTCCAGGCTCCTACTGCTCTATCTCTCCACAGAATAACACAAGCTGCTAGCCTCAGTGATTCACTCTTGGCTAAACTAACTACAAAGAATAGGAGGAGACAAGGAACACAACCCCCTTCTCCAGCAAGAAGAGAGTTAAAAATTCAGGTAAGTCCACGTCTAGTATTCATCTCATCCCAGTGGATGACATAACCATAGTTCACGATATATTGGTGATGGGTGTTATAAAGCGCTGCACAACAGTGTTGGTCATTATGGAAATGTTACAGCCAAAATCTCATCAAAGACCAATGCTGCTGCTGATACCTGGTTTCTTGGAGGTGGAGGAAGAAAAACTCCTGATCCCACCATGACAAAAATGGACCCTCCTGTGCTGCTTAAAAAGTACAAGCCACCTGAGCAAGATTCATCTTTCGTCATGTTTGATCCTATACTAGAGTCTCAGTGGATAGGCAGGGGTATGCCAAGGTCCTGACCTCTTGATTTCTTCTAAAAAATAAATCAATTGGCAATTTGCAGGAGGATGTGTAGTACAACAGGAACAGCCTTGAAAGTGGCTAGTTCCTCAGCATTACAGGGCATCTGTGACAGAGCTCTGAGTGAATCAATGCAATTATTTACAAAAGATATTCCGAATAAGCATGGGCAAGACTTTGCTGACATGCTGCAGAAGGTCCTGTTGGTATCTAAATAAATGACTAGTGATTCCATAGATTCTGTGGATCTAGCAATTTCTAAGTAACACCATGCATGCTTTATGCTCAAGTCTTCCTGGCTCAAATTGATGACTTGAAAAAACAATGCTCACATAAAGATTATGAATCTTACCTTTCCTCTAGCATTCTCCTTTGGACCTCATGCTGATGAGGAGATACAATTGAGGAAAGAAAAAAGGACTGAGTCATTGAACACAGTAGACCCTGAAAAGAAAAAGAAAGATTTCAAGTCACAGCACAAACATGGAGACATGCGAAGTACCACCAACAAAACCAACAGAGGATTCAAACCCATCACCGAGCATATTGAGAACAAAATTAACACCACCAATTGTACATCAGAGAATGTCATGTAGGGGAGTTAGTCACAACAACAAGATTCCGCTTTGTAGAAGCCCCCACCAAACTCACAGCAATTACTTCCCTTCCACAGGAAGCCATTCTAGTTGAGGCAAGTATCTCATAGCATTGAGAAGAATGGCGAAGCGGCGAAGCAAAGCCAGATGCAGATAGATACTGAATATTGAGCAAGATGGTTATGCTCTTTGGCTCAAGACTTCACCACCAACAAGTCCACTCAAATTCCAACATAAGCTGTTACACAAGGAAACTGGCTTTCTTCATAAACATGCCTTAGAAAAAGTCGCTCCCCAATCAGTCAGAGGTTGCTCAGCCTTTATGCTTGTTGACCACCTACTTGTCATCACTGTTGATGGTAGAAAAAACACCTCTTTGGCAGATGACTGAGGATATCATCTCCCTAAGTCCATCAGCCATCTCTCCACTAATGATCATAGTGCTGCTTCTGGTCCAAATCGTGAAGCCAAAAAAAGAGGTGCAGAACACTGCCTTTGAAATGGGCTTCAATTATTGTGCACCTGGCAGCTATTTTATAATAGTGATGATGATCTCATTCACCCTCATCCTCCTTAACCCTCCTGTCGTGTAGTTCCTAGGACCCCCCCAGGACCTGCGCGTTTTGGATGACCTAAACTGAGGGATTGGTGTGCAGACAGACTCTGGACACCCCCACAGGATGAGTCAGCCGTTAGACCAGCTAGCTCTTCGGTGCCACTACCACCCCCCTGTATTCTACAGTAGTGAAGGTAGTTTCTGGCAACCACTGAACATGACAGCCCTGATTCCTCGGGTATCGTAAAAAACAATACGGTATCTTTCGCTCAGTCACTCATGCTTACTTTTTCTCAGAATACACATAGAATGACGATTGAAAAGGTTTCAATAAGTATTTATTGATCAAGCGTCAGTCTAGTGTGTTATATATCAGCTGCGACAATCAAAAGACAGGAGCAGACAAATGTGATCGCTAGCACCAATATTGTAAATAGCAGATATATTTCTACCACAGTGCTAATAAGATTAATAAAAGCACTTTATATAAAACAATAGCATTGGCGTACTCCTACGATGCGTAGCGTACCTAAATGTACCTAGCCTAGATATGTAGGTGAAGCATGTGTATGTAAATGTCAGGATAGATCTAATGGAGCCAAGAAACCCCCGGGGAAGTGCTAACCCCTCACCTGATGGTTCTGAATGAAGGACACCGTCTCTGCGTCGAGGATAGCACCCCGCAAGGGATGTCAGATCTCTGCCTGTCGAATGATCAGCCTGCAGAGCCTCGGTCCAGCCTGGAAGGAATTCTCCTCTCTCTCTGTAAGGGGGAGTGAGGGTCTTTTATACTAAAGTGGTCACTCCAGGGTTTCTTCTAGAATCGATATGTTTTGAAAACATTCACTAATCCCTTGCTAATCCTTTTCTAAACAAAAATACTCCTGCATAGCTGGCAGTTGGCCATGGATGAAAAAAAGAGAGGTGACCCTTATACAGAATAAATCTGCTGTGCCTGAGGAAATGTTTATGTACGTCAGGTACAGGGATTAAGATAGGGTACCGAGAGCGTGTTGTCGAAAAGACAGAAGTAAGCTACTAGGTAAAAGGTCACCTGTGTAGAACCGTTATGTCGTGTGGATGGGACAAAATGTATGTAATTCGGTATGTACATGATGGGACTATCCTAAAGGACATGACACTCCTTGTTATTACAGCAGATCATAATAGTTCTTGAAAGATCTAAAATATCCCGCCAGAATTCCATCTGTCTTGACATTGGGAACTGAACACAGTTTTGAATCAATTCATGTCGGCCTAGTGTGAAGGAATACCTAAGTTGGAATTGAAGTCTGTGCCCTGGAAGGTGGTGCTTCTCTTGGCCTTTAAATCTTCAAGGCTAGTTAGTGAGATTCAGGTTTTCTAATCAAAAAGCCTTTCCTGTAATTCAAAAAGGCTTAAGTCATGTTACAAACAAATTCAACATTTATGCCCAAGTTGTCTTCCTAGTTCCATTTGAATGAATCAGTGGTGCTCTTGTTTTTTCCAAAAACTATGGCACCTAGAGAAGGGAACTTCTCCTGTACTGCAAGGGCAGAGAGGGAATCTCTGGTGGGAGTACGTCCTCCCGAACTAGACCTTAGACCACAAAAAGATTCTGCTAGAAAAATAATTCTGCTAGAATTATGATTCTGGAGAAACGTACCGAATAGGTATGATGTGTGATGGCTCTTACACACCCTCCCTGTCTGACAAGCATGGGTGTAGCAAGCACATCACTAATGGGAAGTTTTGAAACGCAAAAAGAATGTTTTCGCTATTGTTTTCTTCTCTCTTCTCATTTCCCTTCACAGATGGAGTAAAGAAACCTACAAGAGACCAAGATAAGTTATCTGGTGCTTTTTACAAAGGAGCAGCTATCTGCCCTTGTATATATATAAAAAAATGAACAGATAGGTAATATCCTGTTGTAACCAGGGAGGACATTTTTTGCCCTGATGAAGGTCCGGGACCTTTTGAGGCCACCTTTTTCGGACTGAAACATGTTGGCACTAGGGTCATAGGACCATAAAACTCCGTACGACCCCCCCCCTTTTTTTGTATTTTAATATCCTCGACAGTTCCACTAATAAAGGGATACTGGGATCTGGCGGAGAATTTTTAAATCTTTAAAACCCCCTGGCCATTTCTTTCTAAGTGCTCCCTGAAACATGGTAGAGCCCACCCTGACCTTTAGGAGTCAGGGTGACCCGATGATGAAGCATGACACTACTAGAGTGTGTGAGGGTAACACTAACAAAAGGAATTTCTTCCTTTCCCACAATCTAGTGGGTAACAACTGAAAAGCTTTCATCAAATCTTCCCATGTTTAACCTATATTAATTTCATGAGCTTATAGACGGTGTTTGTAAGCCTGTGGGGTACTTTTTGTGGTCTAAGCTCTTGGTTTTCACCAGTCCATCTTCAGACATGGAATGGACATTGAATTTTCTCAGTGTTTTTGGATGCTTGCAATTCTACATTGACTAATGATCTCAGATGTGATCAACTCTTTCATCACTTTTGAATGCCTGGAAAGAGTTTGCCCCATCATGAATTAGGATCACTGCTTGCTTCAGCTTTTGCCCTAGAAAGGTAAATCTCTCCTGTAGGGGATAAGCATCTGACCATTCTACGAGATGTGTGTACGGTACACATTTACCTGGCACTACTACCTACACCTTTTTGCAGTGGCAGCTGTTTCGGCATGCTCAAATAGTTATGCACACCCTATTCCACTAAAGAAGAGCCTGCTTCCAGCTTTTTGTGTGATGATGTAATTACTGTCAGTATGATTTAAGCATGTGAATTTATGAAATGTCAAATGCTGGAAAAGAAATTTAACCTGTAACTACAGTTCTCCATTATTGGTATTTTTCATAATTTCACAGGTGACCGTACCACCTTCCTGGTTAGGGGTCATCTTATTAAGCTCACCTTGTAGTCGTGTGTTATGAAATTTGAACTAAAAGGAAAGTGGAGTGATTAGAATACATTGCCTCATTGGCTGGAGTTTCCAAAGAGGTGAAGGTGCTACTAAGTAAACATTGCTGTTTTCCCATGGCCATATTCAGGCTGTTTACTGTAATATTGGAATACCATGACTGACTAAGTTTGGTTTTCAATTAGTTTTAAAGGTAAGATTTTCCTCCATTGATTTTATGGTAATATTTTTCACTATCCGATAACTCTTGAACCTGTTCTCTACATGTGTGAATTGCTGCTTACTTTTTATTTGTTACATTTTTATCTTCTTTTCTGAACCTGGTGTGGACATTGAAGTTCTCTAGTTCTTGCTACCTTAGGACAACCAATATTTTACTCTTTGAAGCCTTGGCATACCCAGATAGGCCAATTTATTATATCTACCACATATCACTAAATATCAGTTGACATCAACCAGATGCCAACACCTTAATTCACCTATTATTTACCAGTCCTGGTCAATTGAATATCACATTAATTGTGTATGCAAGAATCTAATAAACTAATCACACATGTTGCAAACATAGGTACACTAAAATGACAACTGCTATTCCCAAACTAATTACTTTCCATAAAAGGTCAAGTGGCAAAATTGAATTGTATTGCTCTTTGTGTTTTTGTACAAGGTGCAACTGATGCAGAGGAGGATCATAAGCTGAACGATTTGCACAAAAGACGAAGTCTCCTAGCTATCTATTGCAAACTAATTGTTTTCAACGTGGTGGAAATGACTTCAGCCTCGGAGATCTACAAGCAGTATATGAAAGTATGCAATTACTTCTACCTTATTTGTATCTGTAGGCTGTTAAATATGACTCAATTTGATGTTGGACATTTATTGGATTCCTAATATGGAAATGCAGTTTGAATACCCCTGCTTCCGTTGTAAGAGATCGTGTGAAGTGAGAAACTCTGTTTTGCCTGACTAAAAGCATTCTCAAAAATCCTTAATGTGTTAGAGTATACTTTTCTTTGCCGGAGAAAGAGTGCATTTAAGGCTATTGAACATATGTTTATTTATATCAGAACTGTGCTGACACCGTAGCTTGTGGTATATCTAGAAAAAGATGGGTAAAGTGATAATTATCAAAAATTAAATGAAGCCCTTGAGGCTAAGGCCAACAAATAATTATCAAAGATAACTCACTTGTTAGACTTTAGACTCAATGAAACTGAATACCCACATTATGACCAACTCTGATATTTTATTATGCACCGAGCATTGAGAGAGTTGGCTGTTTCAGCAAGAACCCTCTTAGAGAGGCTTTTTTCTTCTATCATGTGCACTAAAGAGGTTGTCACCAAACTGTATATCATTTTTTTAGAGTCTAGAGCGTCTTCCCATTTGGCTCCTTGGAGTAAGGCTGAATGTAGTTTACAGTGGGAGATTACTCCCGAGGATTGGCAGACACTTTGATATGACATATGGAAAAGGTCTTTTAGGTGTGAAATAAAGGTTTACTATACTTTTCTATGTGATTGCTATTACACCCCAGCTAGATTAACCTACATATTTCCCAATACTAATCCCAACTGTTGTAGGGATTGTAGCACAAGGAGTAATATATTACTCGTCCAATGGAGCTATCCCAGAATTTACCCCCTTTCAGAAATCAGTATTAGGGAAATGTTTGGATACTCATACATGAATATCAGGATGTAGTGCTATTGGGATTGAGACTGGCTGGTTACATGGGCATCACAAGAACAGAGCGAGCATTGAACTGGCAAAGTCTGGTAACGCAAAACTAGCTATTACTTATCAATGGAAGAGAAGAGATCCACTCTCTTTTACTCAGTGGCATATGAGACTGTAGAATGTTTTGGCTATGCAATGGTTGATTACAAATATTAAGGGAGGACATTTGAAATTTGATACGGCCTGGAAAGGTGGGTCCCCTTTCGTCATCACATCTCCCCTCATTTGAAGCAGCTTCATTGGCTTCCAGTTGCCAAGAGGGTCAAAGCCCTGCCATTGGCATTCAGAGCCATTAGGGGCAAAGGTCCATAATAACTTAGGAATAGGCTTAGCCAGTACCATAAGGAGAGAGCCTTGTGATCTAACCACCTGCGACTCCTGTGCATCCCAAGGTTTGCCAAGGTTCGTCGAGGTGACAGGTCTTTCTCGGTACTGACGACCAAGCTCTGAAACACCCTGCCCATCCATCTTCGCATGGCTGAGTCCTAACACTGTTTAAGGAAATATTTAAAAACCTAGTCCGTCAATCAAACTTAGATAGCAATGGCCGAACCTGTTCTACAGTCTTGCTTCGAGAGCAGGGATGCCTCTGTTGAGGTAGCTGCGCGCTGTACAAATGACTTTGATTGATTGATTGAAAGATCTATTAGACTAATTTTCAACTGGACAGCCAACGGTGGCGTTGCCACTCTATTTGCCTATGCTCGGACTGCTTCTTTTTAGAAAAAGTGAATACAAATAATGTTAAAAAAGTTAACTCTTTATTTAGAATTTTAGAGTGCAGGAAAAAAGAGATACAGGAAAATATCTAGATTGAATGGTATTATGTCAATATAAGTTCAAAAGAAGGACCATAGAAAATGTAGCACAAATAATGCACATTTTGTTTTTCCAAGTGATTTGCACAAATAATGCATTTTAGTCTAATTATTTTGCTTGCGGAAAGAATGCACCGTACTGCCCATCAGTACAATCTTTGAGGCCATTTTGAATCGGACTAGGCCTGGCAGCGTACCAGAAACAGTGCTTTTGATATTGAGCTTAGCAAAAAGCAAACTGGGCCTCTTTCCCTTTTTGGCAAGATGCTTATGATTAGAGTACCCACCTAAGGCCATATTTCCAGTAATGTTCTGAAAGTGTGACCTTGGGCTCTCCCTGGCATCCTGGTCAGCCATTGTCAAGTGCTTTATTCATTTTAAATACCAGCATGTAGGTTTTTACATTGTAGCCTCTGTGATCATGCAGATTTCAGAATGTTTATATTTTCCTGCTCTTTTTCATTATTTCAAACACCTTCCTTACTTCAGCTATATTTCTGCCACAGTCCACACATGCTAGAAGGGGTGGTTTTTTACTGAGATCACTTACCATACAACCAGCTTTTCCTTCTTCTGTCAGGGTTATATTTCACTGTTCCACTGATCTCGTTTGCACATGGTAAAAACATATGGACATACCTGTACCTCTGTAAAGAACCTACCCTTCGTCTGTACACAGTCACAATCCTCAATAACCTAAAAAAGGTTTATGCACAAAAGGCAATCGCATGCTTAACATACCATTTAGTTATGTATACTGTCATAACAAATGTGTGCCTGCTGCATAATTGAGGTCTCACAATTAAGATTTCATATATGAGCATCCCTTTAATTGTATCTTGTTTATCATACACTCAGGATAAGAGGGTGTGGAGACTTCCTCAATTTTGTAATTTGCAGCAAGCTTCAGCAGTTGGTTTTGATATAGTCCTTCTCATGCTAGGTCAACATTTCCTAACAGCAGGCTACTCTAATTTTCTCAAATGCCTTCTAATACAAATGATGATAGAAAAGGGGTAATTGCACTTCTGTTGTGATATTTAATTATAGAAGCCATAATTCCATTTTAAGTATTTGTAAAAGAGTGCACTGAGAGAAGACCCTGGATCGTTTCTAATAGTGTAGCCTCCAGGTGGTCGGAATTTGGAGGGGACCCAAATAGAGTGTCTAGAAAACCACATAAGATCGAATGAACTAATTTAAGTTCTCAGCCTTTGAGATATGGACAGACCTCCATACATAATTGTAAACCTCATCATATATCCAAAATATACATCACATGCTGTTGATCCCTTATAAGAATTCCATGAAAGTGAGCCATTAAAGGCGACCCGCCAAGAATTTATACTAAAGGATCGCTTTCAATATTTCACCACCCAAGAACCAGGATTAAGTTCATCTAGATTTGCCACAAACAAGGGTTTGGGCTTTTAAGACATTGTGTATATATTTTCTCTATATATTTGCCCATCAGATCTGATTGCCTGTGCAACCAAACCCTGATCTATCAAATCGCCAGCATATGGAAAATGATCCAGCTTTAGGGGGACAGCTAAGCAGAGTTTTAAGAGCATTTAAGGAGGTCATAAAGGGTCAGGGAAAAAAGGGGGCAGCAAGCAAACACCCCTGCTTAAGGTGATTTTCTGTCATTGTTAGTGATGAATGAGTGCCATGTTGATCCTGTTGCCTTTGGGCTCAGTGTAAGAGGTCACGGAATGCCCAGCTTCAGCAATTTGTCACATAATAAGTTCATGTCAAGTGTCAAATGCCACTTGGACGTCAACAAAATAAAAAGACTTCCACTAGCAGTTATTGTCAACTTCTGAGTAAGAGTCCACAGTTTGACACAGTGCTTACCTCGATACTAAAACCCACCTGCTCCCAAGTGACCATGTAATTTGAAGTAACTCACTCGTTCTTTTGTAGAACAAGAAACCTACAAAGACTTTTCTTCTAATATTAAGGGCGATCAAGCATGTTCCTTGATATAACCTGTCTTTCTTCTTGAATATTGGTTGAATAACAGACCAGGGTAACGGAATACAGCCATTGCATACTATAAATTCAAAAAGAGTGCAGTGAAGCGTGTTCCACTACAGAGGAACTCTGTTTATTCCTGTGCAAGGTAGCTATCTAAGCCAGGGGCTCTGCTGTTCTTGAATTACCTTATTAGCAAGTTGGGACTTCCTTATTCTACTCTCATGGGCAGATTCCATCTCAACTTTTACAGTAACTAAATCAGTTTCATTAAATTTACCTAACAACTTTTCCAAATACTGAGCCTGCACTCTTTATTGTATATTATGATCTGGAGAAAACTGCAAAGAAGCATATTTTTTGCTACTAAGTGCCAAAGGCATTGAGAATCACACACCTTAGCACCTTCTCCATTTCCTCCCAACTCACAATAAATCCAATCTGATTTTTAAGTCTAAGGAGCCTTTTATATTTGTGACTCTAGTTTTGAACTGTTGTAAATTCTCCAGATTTCTAGTGCTGAGACTTAAATTGAAAGGCTTTTTAGAGGGATTACTGACCCCTTCTATATCCCCCATCAAACCAACACGGGTCAAGCTTTTTTAAATTGATTTTCACCATGCTCGAGATCGAACTTAAGACTGTTTTACATTTGAATGATACCACCAATAGAATCTCAATCATCAATACCATATTATGTTGAGAAATTAACTAAAATATCGTCATTCATACTCCTGATTCTGTTCACTTTGATTTCATTTTGAGGAGTCGCTGTTTTGTCAAACTCTCTTGTGCTCCGTAATAAAAATGAAAGCAATAGGAAAAGCACTCTTTATTTTCATTGGCCAACATCTTAACCCATTACAAAGGGGTCCTTTGTAAAGGTCTAGTGTACTCAGCTTATTTGCAAATTAATCAATAGGGGCAGCATTTGGACATGAATATAAGTTTGATTAGCTAGAGAATCTCCAGCTCAACGACAGCTTAAAAACCTGAAGGAATCTATTGCTGGCATCTAGAAAGTGAAGTTGAATGCTGAGCTTCTGCTCTTGGAAAATCAAGCCTATCACAGCTGTTCCCATTAGGAATCATATTCCTCAGTGAAGTATGTCTCCCTTCACCTTCTAAGTTAACATACTTCTGTAAATATGGCCTATTCATAAGTAAGTAAAGAGTGGCTGATTTGTCTACATATAATTTTTGACCTGTTTGAAAGAGGCAGATTATTTCTGCTTCCAGTGATTTCAGTTCTCTGCCTGAGCAAATACCATTATTGACAAATCTGTTTTGACATCCATAATGACATTTAAAACATGTTTTTGTTATTTTATCTCCAGTAGGCAATGATAATATTGAAGTACTTTAGTGACACCAATGCGATTCAAGTGATTAATTGCTAAAATTCATTTTAGCTTTCTTCAAGGCAATCATCCACAGCAGTGCTCTCTGTTATCTTCAGCTACAGGTCGAACTGCTGTGACATTCACTCGGTGGGCAATTTAATAGCACTAAACACAGGTAAAGGATCATTCAGTAATGTCTGATAATCATCCCCAGGGTATATAAGAGCACAAGAGGATATCAACTGTTGTGCTACAAATGTTGCTTTCTGGTGGTATTTATTAATTCAGATTTTTTAAGACCCTGTAGGACAATTCTCAATTTGAGTGACTACCTTTTGGGTAGCAAGTTAATTTCCAACAAGCTGTGACACTTTAAATGTACCAACCCTTTGTTTCCTACTTCCATTCTTTTTATGATTTGTTAGGATTTTTTTGCATGAAAACCACCAACTTTCACTTCACACCGCTGCACTGCATGGTAGTTACTAAAGAAATGGTGTTCAGTGACTGAGAAATAATTGGAACATGAGTTTGGTTGTTCTTAATAATTTTCATTGCTTGTCATTAAAGAGAGCTTTGCTTAGATTGCTCTCAAGAAGCAACAACTGAGCTCTCTAAACTGCCCTAAAAACCTTTCTATAGTAACAGCATAACTGTTGGAGGATTGTTAGGAGTAAGTTTGCACCTACAACTAGCAATAAGGCCACCCAGCAATATAAGGTCCAGGCAAGGTCTCAATATATTTGTCCCTGGCTCAACCCTTGGTAGGTGGCTGTAAGCAGGCAGGCTTAACTCAGGAGACAAGTATGTAAAGCATTTGAATACACCAATACCTTAAATAAGTAAGACACAACACACAATAAAAATCCCATACCAGTTTATACAAATAGGAAATATTTGTATCTTTAAAATGACACCAAAACGACAAAAATCCAATGCGTCTTGGTTCAGGACGTGGCTACAAACAATGATTGTGCCCCGGTCACTGGACCTGGGCCCGAGTTGGGCTTGAATGTAGGGGAGCTAAGTAGTAATGAGGATAGGTTAGCAGTGATACTGCAGCCCTCTCCTCTCAAGGTCCTGGTTTGGAATGTGGCAGGGATCAATAAGTTATTGGTAGACTTAGAGTGGTGTACATTCATAGATTCCTTTGATATCATTTTATTTCAAGAAACGTGGAGTCTCTCTTGCCCGTATCGATCAGGTTATGCAACGTATGCAAAAGAAGCTACCAGGAGAGTGAGAGGGAGACCGTCAGGAGGCCTAGCAGTCTGGGTGAACATAGAGCTTGGGTGGAAAGTTAGACAGTTGCAGGTGGAGTCAGAAGACATTGTAGCTATTGAAGTTAATAACAACAGTGGTATAAGAACGAGAATTTTCAATGTATATAACAGGGTAAAGAAAGGCATGGCTGAAACAGATACACTGCGCATCCTTGACAATGCATTAACCCAGTATTCTCAGAACTCCCAGCTATTGGTCTGTGGGGACTTTAACTGTACATTTGAGCCTCTGGCTTCAGTCCCCGACGACCTAACCAATGAATGGGACTGCGAATGGCAGGTTCCCCAGCTTGATTTGCCTTTGGTTAGGTGGAGTGCAAGAGGAGCGCAGTTGCTGGCACTTACTCTGCAGCATCATCTTAGAGCTACAAATGGCAGGATGCCCTCAGATTTAAAAGGGGACCCCACCTTTAACAGGTTCGCCCAGGAAAGCAGAATTGACTATTGCCTTGTTTCCCTTAACCACTGGCATCTTGTCTTGGACATGGCTGTGGTCAAAAGGGTTGATAGTGACCACAATGCTCTTGCTCTGACCCTCGCAAACCAAGCACCTGGGTGCACTGTAGATCGGGGTTGCCCGGATATTGGTCTCCTCTCAGTTGCCAACAATCAGAGGAGAATCAAGTGGAGCTGGTTTGAGACTCACCCGGAGGCTCTGGGTTCAGTTAAGGGGAAGGTCTCTGCTCTTCTTGAAAAAGCCGCTAGTTCAACCATGGAGCAGGTTGATGATGAGATAGGCACGAGCCATGACCTCCTCTATAGAGAAATCAGGGATTTACTGGGCAGCCAGGGGAAGCCGCAGACAGTGAAAACCAACATACAAAATAAGCAGGGAGCTTGGTACACAAAAGAATGCAGGCTGTCAAAACAGGAACTTCTAAAGGCAGTCAAGCTTAAATCTCGCCCTGATATAATACTTTGCCGTACTAAGTACAAACGAACCATTGAAAAAGCCAAAAAGGAATGGGAGGCTAGCGTCTGGTCATCGCTAAGGAGTGCTCTGTTAGCAGGGGACTCGAAAAAGTTTTGGAGTGTGGCTGCATACTGGCTAAAGGACAATAAGTGCCAGTTGGAACTTACGGTCCAACCGGAAGCCTGGGAAACCCACTTTGGTACCCTATATGCATCAAGAGACGAGATACTTGTGGGACAAGACGTAAGCCTGGTCCTTGAGGCCCTGGACGTAAATGCCCTTCACATCTCGCTTGAGGAGACTCTAGCAGCAATTGCCTCTTGCACTTTAGCACGTGCGCCTGGGCCTGATCGTATCCCCAATGATCTCTATAAGGAGGATGTGGTTTTATGGGGCAGGTATATTAATGTCCTAACAAACTCCATTTTAAGGGGTAGCCCCATACCCACCTCCTGGAAAAATGCTGAGATCGTTCCAATATACAAAAAGGGGACAGAACTAAGCCTTCTAGTTTTAGGCCGTTAAGCCTCATCGATTCTTTGCAAAAGATTTTCTGTAAACAGATATCATCCCGACTCCAGGATTGGATTGTAGAGGCTGAAATCTTAAGCGATCTCCAGGCAGGTTTTCGTGTTAAAATTAGTACCCTTGATCAAACGTTCCGCTTGTCATGCCTATATTGGAAAGAAGTGCACATTAAAGGGGGGGAACTCTATGTGGCCTTCGTAGACTTGCGGTCCGCTTTTGACCTAGTTCCCCGGGCTAAACTATGGAGGGTCCTCAAAGATTTAGGTATGCCACACAACCTTTTAGATATTTTAATCAGACTGCATGCATCTAACACAGCACAGGTTTGGTGGTGGGGGGGAACAACCAAGTCACGAACACTTTCCCTGTGGACTGTGGTGTGAGACAGGGATGTGTCCTTGCCCCCACACTTTTTATTCTTTTTATAAACGATGTAATAAAATGGCTGGACACCGATGGGTGCGATGCACCGAAGGTGGGTAGTCGAAGAGTTCCGGCCCTCCTCTTCTCTGATGATACTCTCCTGATTGCAAAATCTCCCCAAGGTCTCCAGCAGCTTTTAAATGATTTTATTTTGTTTTGTGAGGAACAAGGTCTGGTGCTAAATGAAACTAAAACAAAATACATGATTTTTAGGAAGGGTAGGGCCAATCGAAACAAAAGACAGGTTCTTGCAGGCAGCAGCAAGTTAGAGCGTGTGGAATTCTTTGATTATTTGGGCATTCGCTTAACTCCAACTTTGAGGTGGGACCAACATATTGACAAGGTAAAGCTGCAACTTATTTTCCAAACTGCAAACCTGGCGAACATACACAGAAATACCTTCACTAGGCAGTTGGCGCCAGCATTGGAAATTTACAACATGAAAATTTTAGGGGGTGCACTATATGGAGGAGTACTCTGGGGCTCTGGTAAAATAGCACCGTTGTCATTGGTCGATAATCGATTCCTTAGATCTCTGACTAATCTCCCAGCAAGTACCCCGTTAGTTCCACTCTGTTTTGATTTGGCACACAGACAGTTGGTCCATAAAATCCATTACAAAGTTTTGATGTTTTGGTATAGATTGTGGACCGTGCAGGAATTGTCCCCATACCGGGAGCTTCTTCGCGAGCTCATGAAATCATCTACCATCAAATCAGTTCCTTGGTTTAGAGCTCTGAGGGCAATTCTAGAGAAGCTAGGGATGTTGAGGTTCTGGTCTGACCCAGGAAGCATGATCACTGTCTCAAGAACAGCACTGAAGGAACAGTACTGGGAAGCCACATCCTTACAAATTGCACTTGACGCTCAGGGCAGTTTGACTATCAATTTCCTAGACTTCAAGTGTGTACCCTGCTTTGAAGACACAGTTGATGAAATTGCTCCTCCCTTGGCCCGGAAGCTGTTTTTTCAGTTTCGCTATAAAACGCTTCCGCTTAAAACTTTTTGCAAAAACTGGAGGTCAGGCTTTGAAAATAGCGTTCTTTGCCCCGCTTGCAATAGGAGTCCATTACCCACCTCCTATTTTTCTGCCCATTCTTTAAATCACTGAGGGCCAAGTGGATTATTCCGCTCTGTAAAATCATTGGTCCCGGTCACTATCTGGAGGTGCTAAGACTGTTAAGCACGGACACTAGTAGACTCGTGGTCTTTGGTCTATCTAGATTCTGGCACGCGGTATGGTTGAAAAGGTTCAAGTACTTGAAATGATGACCATTGCCTAGCACTGGATCAATCTCAATGCACTTTAGTCTGGACATCATCTATGATTCTAAAACTGATTTACTTGATGCTTTGTTTTGATTTCCTCGCTCCCTCAATTACATTGATTGCCGCTTTTATTTTTGTAATTTTATTCCCTTTTAATTGTATTATATTTAATCATGTATTTTATATGTGCATTCCATATATGTTTTCTTTACTGTGCTGTGTATACTTTTATGACCCTGTGGTCGAAATAAAGTAAAGAAAATGAAAAAAATGAATTTCCAACAAGCTGTGACACTTTAAATGTACCAACCCTTTGTTTCCTACTTCCATTCTTTTCATGATTTGTTAGGATTTTTGCATGAAAACCACCAACTTTCACTTCACACCGCTGTACTGCATGGTAGTTACTAAAGAAATGGTGTTCAGTGACTGAGAAATAATTGGAACATGAGTTTGGTTGTTCTTCCCCAGCTCCCGAGGCCCCCCCCCTGGTTTCCCTGAAATGACGATCGGCGCGCACGTCGCGCTGACGTCATTTCAGTGAAACTGAAACTGAAATGAGCCAAGAGGCTCATTTCAGTTTCCCTTTCTACGTGCTCAGGGGGCTATCTCAGCCCCCTGAGCACGTAGAAAGACAGGAGATGTATCGTTGGAAAGGGGAGAATCTCCCCTTTCCAATGGTACCCCTCCCCAGTGGATCCCTGCTTGGGGATCGCCACAGGAGGGCGCTCCCCAAGCAGGGATCCACCTACTAGACACCAGGGAGGGGGGAGCGGCCCCTTGGGCAAGGGCCTTTGCTCCCCCCAATTTAATTTGGCAAAATGTAGTCTTTTTGCCCCCCTGGGGGACAGATGG
Source organism: Calotriton arnoldi (assembly GCA_963921515.1). NCBI lineage: Eukaryota > Metazoa > Chordata > Amphibia > Caudata > Salamandridae > Calotriton > Calotriton arnoldi. The sequence goes on from CAWUFW010007779.1 coordinate 385,877, forward strand.
GGGCAGTAGCCCCTAATCTGCCCCCCCGGGGGGGCAAAAAGCCCACTAGACACCAGGGATTTTTTTTAGGAAGTAAAAATAAGGGTGGGGGCTGCCCAAAACGGTCATGCCCATGCCCCCACCCCCGCAATCATTACAGTCTTTCTGCCCCCCTGGGGGCAGATGGGGCATTGGCCCCTAATCTGCCCCTTCGGGAGGGCAGAAAGCCCACTAAACACCAGGGATTTGTTTTTTGAAGTTTTTTTAGGGTGGGGGCTTGCCTGAAACGGGCACGCCAATGCCCCCACCCACCCGCCACCAATACAGCCTTTCTGCCCCCCCTGGGGGGCAGATGGGGGCAGCAGCCCCCAATGTGCCCCCCCGGGGGGGCAGAAAGCCCACTAAACGCCAGGGATTTTTTATTGCACCATTTGTTTTAGGGTGGGGGCTGCCCGAAACGGGCACGCCAATGCCCCCACCCCCGCCACCATTACAGCCTTTCTGCCCCCCCTGGGGGGCAGATGGGGGCAGTAGCCCCCAATCTGCCCCTCGGGGGGGCAGAAAGCCCACTAAACGCCAGGGATTTTTTATTGCACCATTTCTTTAGGGTGGGGGCTGCCCGAAACGGGCACGCCAAATGCCCCCGCCACCATTACAGCCTTTCTGCCCCCCCCTGGGGGGCAGAAAGCCCACTTGACGCCAGGGATTTTTTTCCGCACCATTTTCTTAGGGTGGGGGCTTGCCCGAAATGGGCACGCCAATGCCCCCACCCCCCGCCACCATTACAGCCTTTCTGCCCCCCCTGGGGGGCAGATGGGGCAGTAGCCCCCAATCTGCCCCCCCGGGGGGGCAGAAAGCCCACTAAATGCCAGGGATTTTATTTTGCACAATTTGTTTTAGGGTGGGGGCTGCCCAAAATGGGCAGGCCAATGCCCCCCACCCCCCGCCACCATTACAGCCTTTCTGCCCCCCCTGGGGGGCAGATGGGGACAGTAGCCCCCAATCTGCTCCCGGGGGAGGGCAGAAAGCCCACTTGACGCCAGGGATTTTTTTTGCGCATTTGTTTTTAGGGTGGGGGCTGCCCGAAATGGGCACCCCAATGCCCCCACCCCCCGCCACCATTAAAGCCTTTCTGCCCCCCCCTGAGGGCAGATGGGGGCAGTAGCCCCCAATCTGCCCCCCCCAGAGGGGCAGAAAGCCCACTATCCACCAGGGATTTTTTTTGCGCAATTGTTTTTAGGGTGTGAGCTGCCCGAAACGGGCACGCCAATGCCCCCACCCCCCCCCACAAAAATGACAGTCTTTCTGCCCCCCGGGAGGCAGATGGAGCTATAGCCCCCAATCTGGCCCCCCCCAGGGGGCGCAGAAAGCACTCTAGAAACCATGGATTTTTTTCTTTTATTAGTGTAGGGGCTGCCCAAAATGGGCATGACAATACCCCCACCCCACCCCCAGAGAAATTCCAGTCTTTCTGCCCCCGGGAGGGAAGATGGTGGCAGTGGCCCCTGATCTGCCCCCTGGGGGCAGAAAGCCCACTAGGCGCCAGCGAGTACGCATGCTTTTTTATGCGTGGGGGTGGGGGCTGCCCAAAATGGTCATACCAATGCCCCCACCCCCACAAAAAATAGCCACAGTCTTTCTGCCCCCTTTGGGGGCATATCGGAACAAACCCCCTCCCCCGATTCCCCCCCAGGGTGGCAAAAAGCCCACTAGGCTCCGACTTTTTTTTTAGCAATGTGCCTACCTGTGGATTTTGGGCCCTAGCGCAGCTGGCACATAGGGAAACCTAGCAAACCTGTACATTTTTGAAAACTAGATACCCAGGGGAATCCAGAATGGGTTGACTTGACTGGCTCTCACCAGGTTCTGTTACCCAGAATCCCTTGCAAACCTAAAAATTCGTCCAAAAAAACACATTTTCCTCACATTTCTGTGGTGGAAAGTTCTGGAATCTGCGTGGGTCCACAAAATTCCACCCACCCCGCGTTCCCCAAAGTCTTCCGAGAAAAATTGTACCTCACTTGCATGGGTAGGCCTAGTGCCCGCGACAGGCAAGGGCCCAAAACCTATTTAGGAGACATCAAAATTACCTATCACAAAACAACCTGGTTTTGCAAGAGGGGTCCCATGACTTTTTGGCCCCGGGCTTGGCGGCCATCTAGGGAAACCTACCAAACCCACACATTTTTGAAAACTAGACACCCGGGGGAGTCCAGGGAGGTATGGCTTGCGTGTATCCCCCAACGTTTCCTTACCCAGAATCCCCTGCAAACCTCAAATTTAGCTGAAAAAAATCACTTTTTTCACACATTTTTGTGTGGGAAAGTTGTGGCATCACCTGGCTGACACAAATTTCCTACCACCCAGCATTCCCCGGGTCTCCCGATAAAAATGAGTGCCTCACTCGTGTGGGAGGTCCAAGTACCCGCGACAGGCAAGGGCCCAAAACGTATTGAGGCGACATCAAAATTGCCTATCTCAAAACGACCTGGCTTTGCAAGGGGGATCACCTGGGTTTTGGCCCGGTGCTCGGCAGCCACCTAGGGAAACCTACCAAACCCACACATTTCTGAAAACTAGACACCCGGGGATTCCAGGGAGGTATGGCTTGCGTGAATCCCCCAACGTTTCCTTACCCAGAATCCCCTGCAAACCTCAAATTTAGCTGAAAAAATCACTGTTTCACACATTTTTGTGTGGTAAAGTTGTGGCATCACGGGGCTGACACAAATTTCCTACCACCCAGCATTCCCCCAGTTCTCCCGATAAAAATGGTGCCTCACTCGGGTGGGAGGCCCAAGTACCCGCGACAGGCAAGGGCCCACAACGTATTGAGGCGACCTCAAAATTTCCTATCACAAAACGACCTGGTTTTGCAAGGGAGTCCCATGACGTTTTGGCCTGGGGCTCGGCGGCCACCTAGGGAAACCTACCAAACCCACACATTTCTGAAAAGTAGACACCCGGGATTCCAGGAGGTATGGCTTGCGTGGATCCCCCAATGTTTTCTTACCCAGAATCCCCTGCAAACCTGATATTTTGCTGAAAAAAATCACTTTTTTCACACATTTTTGTGTGGTAAAGTTGTGGCATCACAGGGCTGACACAAATTTCCTACCACCCAGCGTTCCCCAGGTCTCCCGATAAAAATGGTGCCTCACTCGGGTGGGAGGCCCAGTACCCGCGACAGGCAAGGGCCCACAACTTATTGAGGCGACCTCAAAATTGCCTATCACAAAACAACCTGGTTTTGCAAGGGAGTCCCATGACGTTTTGGCCTGGGGCTCGGCGGCCACCTAGGAAACCTACCAAACCCACACATTTCTGAAAAGTAGACACCCGGGGATTCCAGGGAGGTATGGCTTGCGTGGATCTCCCAACGTTTTCTTACCCAGAATCCCCTGCAAACCTGATATTTTGCTGAAAAAAATCACTTTTTCACACATTTTTGTGTGGTAAAGTTGTGGCATCACCGGGCTGACACAAATTTCCTACCACCCAGCGTTCCCCAGGTCTCCCGATAAAAATGGTGCCTCACTCGGGTGGGAGGTCCAAGTACCCGCAACAGGCAAGGGCCCACAACGTATTGAGGCGACATCAAAATTGCCTGTCACAAAATGTTGTGGGCCCTTGCCTGTCGCGGGTACTTGGGCCTCCCACCCGAGTGAGGCACCATTTTTATCGGGAGACCTGGGGGAATGCTGGGTGGTAGGAAATTTGTGTCAGCCCGGTGATGCCACAACTTTACCACACAAAATGTGTGAAAAGTGATTTTTTCACCAAAATATCAGGTTTGCAGGGGATTCTGGAAGAAAACGTTGGGAGATCCACGCAAGCCATACCTCCCTGGAATCCCCGGGTGTCTACTTTTCAGAAATGTGTGGGTTTGGTAGGTTTCCCTAGGTGGCCGCTGAGCCCGGGCCAAAACGTCATGGGACCTCTGCAAAACCAGGTCGTTTTGTGATTGGCCATTTTGAGGTCTCCTCAATACGTTGTGGGCCCTTGCCTGTCGCAGGTACTTGGGCCTCCCACCCGAGTGAGGCACCATTTTTGTCGGGAGACCTGGGGGAACGCTGGGTGGTAGGAAATTTGTGTCAGCCCAGTGATGCCACGACTTTACCACACAAAATGTGTGAAAAAGTGATTTTTTCAGCAAAATATCAGGTTTGCAGGGATTCTGGGTAAGAAAACGTTGGGGATCCACGCAAGCCATACCTCCCTGGAATCCCCGGGTGTCTACTTTTCAGAAATGTGTCGGTTTGGTAGGTTTCCCTAGGTGGCCGTCGAGCCCCGGGCCAAAACGTCATGGGACTCCCTAGCAAACCAGGTCGTTTTGTGATAGGCCATTTTGAGGTCGCCTCAATACGTTGTGGGCCCTTGCCTGTCGCGGGTACTTGGGCCTCCCACCTGAGTGAGGCACCATTTTTATCGGGAGACCTGGGGGAACGCTGGGTGGTAGGAAATTTGTGTCAGCCCCGTGAAGCCACAACTTTATCACACAAAAATGTGTGAAAAAAGTGATTTTTTCAGCAAAAGTTCAGGTTTGCAGGGGATTCTGGGTAACAAAACGTTGGGGGATCCACGCAAGCCATCCCTCCCTGGAATACCCGGGTGTCTACTTTTCAGAAATGTGTGGGTTTGGTAGGTTTCCTAGGTGGCCGCCGAGCCCCGAGCCAAAACGTCATGGGACCCCTTGCAAAACCAGGTCGTTTTGTGATAGGCCATTTTGAGGTCGCCTCAATACGTTGTGGGCCCTTGCCTGTCGCGGTACTGGGCCTCCCACCCGAGTGAGGCACCATTTTTATCGGGAGACCTGGGGGAACGCTGGGTGGTAGGGAAATTTGTGTCAGCCCCGTGATGCCGCAACTTACCACACAAAAATGTGTGAAAAAGGGATTTTTTCAGCAAAATATCAGGTTTGCAGGGGATTCTGGGTAAGAAAACGTTGGGGGATCCACGCAAGCCATACCTCCCTGGAATCCCCGGGTGTCTACTTTTCAGAAATGTGTGGGTTTGGTAGGTTTCCCTAGGTGGCCGCCGAGCCCGGGCCAAAACGTCATGGGACCCCTTTGCAAAACCAGGTCGTTTTGTGATAGGCCATTTTGAGGTCGCCTCAATACGTTGTGGGCCCTTGCCAGTCGCGGGTACTTGGGCCTCCCACCCGAGTGAGGCACCATTTTTATCGGGAGACCTGGGGGAACGCTGGGTGGTAGGAAATTTGTGTCAGCCCTGTGAAGCCACAACTTTACCACACAAAAATGTGTGAAAAAAGTGATTTTTCAAGCAAAATTACAGGTTTGCAGGGGATTCTGGGTAGCAAAACGTTGGGGGATCCACGCAAGCCATACCTCCCTGGAATCCCCCGGGTGTCTACTTTTCAGAAAAGTGTGGGTTTGGTAGGTTTCCCTAGTTGCCGGCAGAGCTAGGGTTCAAAAACTACAGCTAGGCACTCTGCAAAAAAAGGGTCATTTTTTACTGTGAAAATGTGGTGCGTCCACGTTGTGGTTTGCGCTGCTTCCTGTCGCGGGCACTAGGCCTACCCACACAAGTGAGGTACCATTGTTTTCGGAAGACCTTGGGGAACGCGGGGTGGGTGTAATTTTGTGGATCCACGCAGATTCCAGAACTTTCCACCACAGAAAAGTGAGAAAAATTTGTTTTTTTTGCCACTTTTTTAGGTTTGCAAGGGATTCTGGGTAACAGAACCTGGTGAGAACCAGTCAAGTCACCCCATCCTGGATTCCCCTGGGTGTCTACTTTTAAAAAATGTACAGGTTTGCTAGGTTTCTCTAAGTGCCGGCAGAGTTAGGGTTCAAAAACTACAGCTAGGCACTTTGCAAAAAAAGGGTCATTTTTCACTGTGAAAATGTGGTGCGTCCACGTTGCGTTTTGCGCTGCTTCCTGTCGCGGGCACTAGGCCTACCCACACAAGTGAGGTACCATTTTTTTCAGAAGACCTTGGAGAACGCGGGGTGGGTGGAATTTTGTGGATCCACGCAGATTCCAGAACTTTCCACCACAGAAAAGTGAGGAAAATGTGTTTTTTTTGCCAATTGTTTAGGTTTGCAAGGGATTCTGGGTAACAGAACCTGGTGAGAGCCAGTGAAGTCACCCCATCCTGGATTCCCCTGGGTGTCTACTTTTCAAAAATGTATAGGTTTGCTAGGTTTCCCTGAGTGCCGGCAGAGCTAGGGTTCAAAAACTACAGCTAGGCACTTTGCAAAAAAAGGGTCATTTTTCACTGTGAAAATGTGGTGCGTCCACGTTGCGTTTTGCGCTGCTTCCTGTCGCGGGCACTAGGCCTACCCACACAAGTGAGGTACCATTTTTTCGGAAGACCTTGGGGAACGCGGGGTGGGTGGAATTTTGTGGATCCACGCAGATTCCAGAACTTTCCACCACAGAAAAGTGAGGAAAATGTGTTTTTTTTGCCAATTGTTTAGGTTTGCAAGGGATTCTGGGTAACAGAACCTGGTGAGAGCCAGTCAAGTCACCCCATCCTGGATTCCCCTGGGTATCTACTTTTCAAAAATGTATAGGTGTGCTAGGTTTCCCTAAGTGCCGGCAGAGCTAGGGTTCAAAAACTACAGCTAGGCACTTTGCAAAAAAAGGGTCATTTTTCACTGTGAAAATGTGGTGCATCCACGTTGCGTTTTGCGCTGCTTCCTGTCGCGGGCACTTGGCCTACCCACACAAGTGAGGTACCATTTTTTTCGGAAGACCTTGGGGAACGCGGGGCGGGTGGAATTTTGTGCATCCACGCAGATTCCAGAACTTTTCACCACAGAAAAGTGAGGAAAATGTGTTTTTTTTGCCAATTTTTTAGGTTTGCAAGGGATTCTTGGTAACAGAACCTGGTGAGAGCCAGTCAAGTCACCCCATCCTGAATTCCCCTGGGTGTCTAGTTTTCAAAAATGTATAGGTTTGCTAGGTTTCCCTAAGTGCCCGCAGAGCTAGGGTTCAAAAACTACCGCTAGGCACTTTGCAAAAAAAGGGTAATTTTTCATTGTGAAAATGTGGTACGTCCACGTTGTATTTTGAGCCATTTCCTGTTGTGGGCACAAGGCCTACCCACACAAGTGAGGTACCATTTTTATCGGGAGACTTAGGGTAACACAGAATTGTAGAGCAACTGTTATTACCTATTGACTTTCGATGCATTTCTGCCTTCCAAATAAAAGACAATGTGTAAAAAATAAGTCATTTTGAAAAATGACCTATAATTCTCATGCTAATATGGGTACTCCCAATTTCGGAAATGTGCAAATATCTACTGTTTCTAAAATCTACATTTTGTTCCCATTTCAGAAATACATAGGTGTCTTTCATAACAATTTTTCCATGTATACATTTTCCCAAAATAATTGCTATATACCCGGTACATAATAAAAAACCATTGCAAGTCGCTGCTCAGTTATTGGCTCTGGGTTCGTCGGGTTCTTGGTGAAACTACAAGTCCTATATATCCCCACAACCAGTAAGGTCCCGCGGATGTAACGGTTTATTGCTTTCAAAGAGCTGTCATAATTAGAAGAAGTTACAGGTGAAAACGTTGACACAAAAGGCTGTTTTTTCCAACTAATTTTTAATTTTTCCTATATCTAACTGTTAGTTTCTATAAAGAAACCTTGAAGAATCTACACAAATGACCCCTTGCTGAATTCAGAATTTTATCTACTTTACTAAAATGTATAACTTTCCAGGATCCATTATTGCTTTTATACCCATTTCTACCATTAACTGGAAGGAGGTTGAAAGCACAAAAAATAGCAAAAATAGGCTATGTCCCAGAAAAATGCCAAAACTGTGTAAAATTTTGGGGTTTTCTGACAAAAGTCTGTCATTCCCTAAAAGCTGGGAAAATGGTGATTTCAGCCCCACAAACCCTTTTTTGATACCATTTGCAGGGAAAAACCCAGACGCTTTCATTTGCAGCACTTTTTTCCCATTTTTCCCCAAAAACCCCAAATTTAGCTGTATTTTGGCTAATTTCTGGGTCCCCTCCTGGGGAATCCACAAACCCTGGGTACCTTTAGAATCCCCAGGATGTTGGAAGAAAAGGACGCAAATTGGGCGCGGATACCTTATGTGGTCAAAAAGTTACAGGGGCCTAAGCGCGAACTACCCCAAATAGCCAAAAAAAGGCTTAGCACAGGGGGGGAAAAGGCCTAGTAGCGAAGGGGTTAAATAAGTAAGACACAACACACAATAAAAATCCCATACCAGTTTATACAAATAGGAAATATTTGTATCTTTAAAATGACACCAAAACGACAAAAATCCAATGTAGGGAACCGGAGATATGACTTTTTAAAGATTAACCACTTTATAGTGCTTAAAAACATATAGCACCATCCTGGGACATCTGGTCACGCTTGACCAGGACAAAGTAAAAGTTTGAGCATTTCTGGAGAATTTTCTCTCGACATTGCGCGGTCCCCTCCAGCAGGCCGTTTTCGATGCGACATCATCGGATTGCTTTTCCACAAGGCCCCGGTCAAATCCTGGAAATTTTGAGCTCCAGAGCTTTCAGCGGGACAAACCTGAAATCCGGGTCGCGGTTGAAAGTGGTGGGCTTGACTCTCGACATCAGACTGGTCCACTTATGGAGCTTTTTCCTAAAGTTCCTCCAAACTTCTGGAAGGAACTTCTTCCTGAAGTTTCTCTTGATTGTTCAAAGTGTCCAAAGGGTCTAGAAGCTCTGAGATGGTCCGTGGAAGTTTGGACTACAGTTCCCATAATGCACCTGGTCAAATCCTTAAAGTCCACTGGAAGCACTCCAGGCTGGGAACTTCTTTTTATTATATTTTTTATTATTTTTTATTTTTACGTAAATCAAAAACATAACGCAGAAATGAGATGCAAATGCAGCAAAGAACAAAAAACAAAAATGCAAATAAATACAATTCAGAGATACCATATTTCCCTTACGTCAATCATAACTATGAAATTAATAACAATTCATTCAAAAAAGAAGAGTAGACAAACACTTCTTATATAGACATGAAGTTAAACAATCCTACAAATAAGCTACTAAGGTCTCTCCGTTTTTGGTAATTATAGAACACAGAGTGCCATGAAAATAACAAGGATATCATAAATGATGATGCAGTACATACACCTGTGTCATCAAAATTCATACAAACTCGTCACAAATGTTTTAAAATACAGACAAAAAGGAAAACAGGACCCTATTTAAACATTGCCTCGGTGTTCATTCTACAGGGGCAAGTTCAGCCATCCATGTGGTTGATGGCCCCCAGATCCTCTTACCTTTAATCCTACTTTTTCTCCCTCTCTGATCATAGAGTGCTTTTTCCAGATTAAATATGTGTAGGAAGCGACCTTTCCACTGCTGAAAGGTCGGAGGAGAGGAATCTAGCCAGGCTGACGCGACACAGAGTCTGAGCACTGCCATTGCTATAAAAGTGAGCTCTTCCCCGATTTTCCCATTTCGTTCATTTACCCCTAATAGCATCAACTGCGGTGAGAGCAGGACATCTTCTTTCAATATATGCTGCAGGAAGCCCGCTATTTCTCGACCAATAGGTTCTATTAATGTGCATGTAGCAAAAATATGAACCAGATCCCAGGCTGGGAACTTCTTGAGGGAGATGGTGCAGGAAACTCTGTTAACCTGTTGTTTTTCAGGTAGTCCACTCCTTAATCCTTTTTGAAGCAAGGCAAAGTCCTCAGGGCTGTAGTTCAAAGTGTGCGACAGGAGCAGTCCTTCAGGGAGCAATCCTGTTGTAGTGCAGACCAAGGTTCCAGCAGGGCACTCCTTCTTGTAGTTTCAGGCAGCATATTTGAGTTGTTATGTAGCTTCCACAATTTTATTCAATGATCGGGGGCAACAAGCGGGGGCACGCCTGTCCAACGAGATGTTGGGTGCCACCCAAAAGCATGACAGCTTTCTCCAAATTGTGGCATATTCTTGTCTCACAAAGCACTGCACTTTAAAAGTCAAGGTGGAGATTTTCTCCTCTTTGGAGTAAGAGCTGGCCAAACTAACCCACTGGGGTAGCTCATTTCCATTAACACTCCCCCTTCACCTCCTGCAAATTCCATTATCGGGCTTGCCATCTGGTTTGGGTTACAGGAAGAGGGGGTGGTAGGCCTGGCATTCCTTACTATCCTGCTCTTTCTTTAAAGCCCAGTTTGATTTTCCCAGCCCCCTTTCTGACCCATCCTCTGCAGCTGCAAAGCTCTCCCCATCAGATAACCTCTGTTCTATGCGGCCACTTATCACCTCATCAAAGCAGCCTCGCTAAGACTGTTAAGGCTGACCAATCAGGAAAGACTACTTGAAGGCTGGTCGTTCTCTCACAGAAAAGAAAGTTCTATCATTTATTTTCTGTACTGGTTATGATAAATTCAACAGTAGCAGGTTGTTGGATTTATCATTTTCGATCTTTTAAGTCTTTGAATGGCATTATTTAGCCCCTTCCCAGCAATAGTTATTTGTAAATAACATATTCCAATGTTAGCCTATGGAGCTAATAATCTACTATGGGGGACAACGAAATTGGTGGTTTTTCCCTCACCAGGGCAAATAAAACATCTTTTATAATGTCCCTGCTAATAGTTACATTGCACCCCATCCCTGGGGCACCGAGGGGAGACTTTAGTAGTGACTTATATGTAAAAATAAGTTACATTACCACTTTGGTAGTACCTGTACCACTAAAGTCGAATTTGCATGTCATTTATTATTAAACACATTCTGCATAGCAGGGCTGCCTTTAAAAATGACAGTAGGCACACAGCAGTGCACACTCCAGTGCAGGAAATCTACTGGGCCTCTAAACCCTCCTGCCCTATTAAATACTTTGGACTTACAGGGTCTGTCATTGCCAATTGTAATTATACCTAATTACCATATACCTTTTTCATCAGAGCACTGGCAATGGGCCTGGTTAGCAGAGCCCAGGGCACAGTCAGAGTCAATTTCCACCACTATCAGTCAAAAAATGGGGGTGAACAGGGCCAAAAAGGATGACTTTCTCACAATAACTTAAACTGTAACTAAAATCTCATTTCAGTTAACATTCCTGTCTCTTGAAGGTACCTGGCAATGTATAGGCATTGACAAAGTCCAGGGCTGCCATCCGCTTCTGGGACTCCTCCACTGACAATTCAGTCAGCCTCCTCTTGCTCCTTAAAGTGCAAAGTTGAAAGGGTCATTGAAGCATAATGAACCAGGATCATTAAAAGAATATCCGAAGTAGCTAGAGAGACAATTCACCCCAATTCTACCATCATGATGTTTCAGGTGGGACCCAGATTATTAAGGTGAGTCACATTTAATCTAACAAACATTGGCAAATAATAGATAGACAAACACTGGAAGGCTGTAAATTCATAGCAAGTAAGTAATACCAAGAAGAGGAAATGAGAAATGCTGTAAAGTGAAGGTGTTAAGGAGAAGGAGGAACTAACTGAAGAAGTATAACAATTAAGGGGGATGCTTTGGGGAATTTTTTAAAGAGGCAAGAAGAAATAATTAACAGTTACAAACAGAACGGAAAGGGCATTATTTGTCCTTCTTACATCTAACATTTTCACTGTGAAGCATGTGCATCCTTGTAACATATGAAAACAAAATTCTGAACTACTGTAACTGAAATGGAAACAAGACCAGGATGTGTTTGTAACAAGAAGGCCCAACCATAAGATAAATGTGGGTTGTCTCTTGCAGTTCTCAATATCATTACATGACACATCTTTCAACGCTTTATTTTGTATTGTAAGCAGATATATGGTGGACCGTAGGCAAAGTGGATATGTGTATTGCAGGCGATGTCATACACTACCACACCAACCTAATTATTTTCATAAAACTTCATATATTTTCCCCTTTCTGTTTATTAAATCATACTACTGCAGGCTTTGTAGCTTGGATTTCAGCAGTATTTTGAGGAAATTCTTTCCATGACTCTTGTTGAAATTATGGAGTAATAGTTTATGCATTTGCAACATTATAATGCCTGTCACAAATGTACCAAACAAGAAAAAATTGGCAGTCGGAACCGCCAAACAGGGATTTATGCTGCTCAGCCTGCCCAAACTAGCTCTCTTTCCTTGCCAATGGAAAGGATCTTCCAATAGTAGGTTCTAAACACCTAGGGTTCAGCAGGTGCACTGACTCCCCAGCCACGAACACCCTTGTCAGCCCAGGTCCTCATCTCGGACTGCAATATAAGGATGATAAACTACTCTTCATCCACAGAACTGAGGGGTGTGCAGCACAGAGATGATGGACACTGGAGGTATGAGAAGGTTACCCTGGAACCTGCATAGAAGCTTGCTAATTTGCAAGGAGAAACCTGCCTCTAGTGCCTCAAATAATTGCCATTGCAAGAGCCTATTTCATAGATCACTGTCAGACTTCAAATGTTGAGCTGCATAGGAATCGCCATATTCTTGGAGCTGTACGGCTCAAAGAGAGTGTGGCCAGCCCATGCTACCTCAGGATGGTTAGCAGGTTGGAACACATCTCTCATTATTCTTGTGCATTATACATTTGCATAATATTAAAACATTGCTCTATCATGGAAGGAAGAAAATCAGGTAGCATGTCAAATGCCTTTTTGGGTTTTATGCTACAGATGAAAAACAATTCAAAGCTTTTTTATTGGAGTTGCATAAACGTGATTACAATTCAACTGTTGTTCTAACTTAATGAACATTAGTCTGCTTTGTTACTATTAATTATATTCTTGTAATTGTTTTCAGCCCTTGAGGCTTTTTTGAAGCTTTATGATGTTGAATTATATACATAAAAACTCTTTATGCTAAATTTCTTTAAAATGTTCATGTCATCATTGAGGAGAGATAGGTCCATAATGATGAGTTAATTGTGCAGTTGCCAGGTTTAGATATGCTCGTGCTCAAAGTGTTTCTAGCGAAAAGTCACAATTTGGTTAGATTAGAGTGACGGTTCCCTAAAAACATTTGTAGAATTTGCTGAGTAGGCATCTACTCTATGTTATTTTACTCCTTTGAAGGTTTGACTGGACCGGTATGTTTCTTCAAGCACTGCAAATTAATGATAATCATGGTAAGATAATATATTTTTTTTTAAAACAGAAACATAAATTATAATTCCCAAATTAACATGCACCGGTATAAATGATCTGCAAATCTTCACTGTGCTATTTTAAATTAATATTAATTACAGTGCTGAGCTTACTTCTGTCATTGGGAGCCCCAAGTCAAACTATATATGAGGTCTTTGGTGGGGGCTCATCCTAAGTGTCCACCCCTGCAAGCTGCTCATATTTACTAATACCACAATAAGAATTTGACTTTCCTGTATCATACAAAACACTGTCTCTTTTGTAGCTTATGTTGAAGCTGTGTATCCCTTTATCTGAAAGAAACAGTTAGTTATAGATTCCTTACCTTAGAATTACCCCCAGGCGTCAGACTGGTCGTCGGCGTCGTGGTCGCCGGGATGACGTCACGGTAGCTACATAGACTTTTTCCGCGCCAGCAAGCGAACAACCGGAGAGAGCGGTACCCCCAGTCATTTTTTGACTGAGTTTATTTCCCGACTTTTGTTGACTTCATTGTTTTCTGAGTCCATCGACTCCTGGTGCACGTGGATGCCCGGCTTTAAGGCTTGCGGTTCCTGTAACCGACTGATGTCGGTGACGGATCCGCACCACGTGTGCCTCTACTGCCTGGAGCGCGACCACGACCCCAAGTCGTGCTCCGACTGCCGGATCATGGCCCGAAGTCTTTGCGGGAGCGGTCCCGAAAGCTATTGGAGGCCCGGCAGTCGGCTCCGGTCGCGGAGGAGGTCGAGGGACCGATCGCGGAGCCAACACCATTCTTCGTCAAAGTCTTCGCACTCGGGGTCAGGTAAGTCGAAGCACAAAAAGAAGTCGAAGCATCGTCGCTCTTCGACTTCTCCCCGTCCGTCAGCCGACGCGACGAGGGATGCGGGTGGTGCCCCTCCCGCGGCTCCGCGTGCGGAGCCCGTAGGGTCGACTCCGGGGTTCCCCCCCCTTCCCGGGACCGGGAGCGACCCCTGCCCAGCTTCGTCAGTTCTACGAAGCGATGCACGCCATCTTTGGGCAGCCCGACTCCGCCGGCGCGCCTTCGGGCCCCGCAGACTCGGCTGGGGGCCCTGGGCCTTCGGCATCGGCGGCTTCGGCCACGGCGCCGCAGGGTCCCCTTGGATCCAGGCCTGGATCCGGACCGGCGCCAGTCGACCTCGTTACGCCTGCCCCGGTGCCGATTCCACCGGCACCACATCCGCCACTGGCGTCGGCTGTGTCCCCAGCCGATGTCGACCCCGGCCTCCACCTAGAGGTAGACACGGAGTCGGACCGGCGTCGACCGACGCCGGATCCAACGCCGGCGGGTACTTTTGTTCCCCTTGTTCTACCCTGGCTCTTTGAGACCAGATTGGCAGCCAGAGGAGGGTGAGGAGGACTGGGAGGGGTCTGGGGACCCTTTGACCGACCACTTGGTGTACGAACAGGACTGGCGAGAGGAACTGGGGGAAGCCAGTGGTCTGGATACCTCACCAGACCTTGGCATGTTGTCTCCTCCTACCGTGGTTACGGAGGAGGGAGCGTCATACGCAGTGGTGTTGCGTAGGGCGGCCGAGGCTCTCCACCTCGAGCTACCTACGGTGGCAGTCAGGACTAACCTCCTGACAGAGGTCCTTCAATGGGCAGCGAGCTCTTCGGGAGCCCCTGCTGTCGTTTAATGAAGCCCTCACGGACATCCTTTTGGGCACGTGGTCCAGGCCCAACACAGGGGCTCCTGTGGAAAGGATAATTGCCCGACGCCACCGCCCGGCCCCAGACGACTCCACTTTCCTCTCCCAACACCCCACCCCTGAGAGCTTGGTGGTCCAAGCCTCCACTTCTAAAGGCGCCTTCCCTACCGCACCACCGGATAGGGAATCCAAAAAGCTGGACCACCTTGGGAAGAAAATGTTTTCTTCCGCCAGCTTGGGACTGGGGTCGGTAAACACCGCATGTCTGTTGGGCCGTTACACCCACTCTGTGTGGGATACGGTGGCGCAGGTGCTGGCCCAGTGCCCGGAGGAGGCCCAGGCCGTACTCTCCCGTGCAGTTGCCATGGGGAGAGGCGCAGCGAAGTTTACCATCCGCTGTGGGCTGGATACCGCCGACGCACTTGGCAGGACGATTTCCACATCAGTAGCCCTTCGACGCTACGCCTGGTTGCGTTCGACTGGTTTTTCCGGGGATGTCCAATCCACCCTTATGGACATGCCCTTTGATGGCCGTTGCCTTTTCGGCGACAAGGCAGACAACGCGCTAGAGCGCTTTAAGGACTCTCGGGCTACGGCCAGGTCCTTGGGCCTCTCCACCACCCGCCCTGCGCAGTCAGCCTTTCGCCCCTTTCGTGGCTATGGAAGGGGTGCCCCGCTACGTCCCGCCCAGAGCCACAGGCCGGCGCAAGCTGTTCAGCCCCAGCGCGGCCGGGGACGTGGGAACCACCGCCGTGGTTCTGGGGGCCAGCGGGCGGGCCAGTCCACCACAGCCCCCTCTGCAGCAGCCTCCAAACCCTCCTAGTCCGACCTTTCAGGGCCACCAAACGCCAGTGGGTGGCAGGATCCGCCATCACCTCCCCCACCGGCGCAACATCACGTCGGACAGGTGGGTTTTGCGAATAGTCCGAAAGGGCTACTCCCTCCCCTTCGAGACTACCCCTCCCTCCATGCCACCTCAGTACCATTGCATGTCGGAGGATCACCTGGCCCTTCTCCAACAGGAAGTTTCGGCACTCTTGGCCAAGGGTGCCATCGAGCGCGTTCCTGCCCCAGAAGTAGGTCGTGGTTGCTATTCCCACTACTTTCTGGTGCCCAAGAAGGACAAAGGCCTGCGTCCTATCTTGGATCTCAGGAACGTCAACCGCTTCCTCCGGAAGGAGAAGTTCAAAATGTTGACGCTCGCTCAGGTCTTGTCTGCCCTCGACCCTGGAGACTGGATGGTAGCGTTGGACTTGCAGGATGCTTACTTTCACATCCCCGTCCTGCCGGCCCACCGGCGCTACCTGCGGTTCACGGTAGGCCACGAGCACTTTTAGTTTACCGTGCTCCCCTTTGGCCTTACCAGCGCCCCTCGGGTGTTCACAGCTCATCTGCGCAGATCAGGGGTTCCAGTCTTCCCCTATCTCGACGACTGGCTGTTGAAGGCGGGCTCGCCCCAGGCTGTTGTCTTCCACCTCCAGACTACAGCCGACCTCCTGCATTCGCTTGGGTTCTCCATCAACGTGCCGAAGTCACACCTGACCCCCTCTCAGAAGCTGCTCTTCATTGGAGCGGTTCTGGACATGACGCAGTTTTGGGTTTATCCTCCCGAACAGCGAGTCTGGGATATTCGGGCTATGATTCCGATCTTTCAGCCTCTATCCCGGGTTTCGGTCAGGATGACCCTGAGGCTGCTGGGCCTCATGGCCTCCTGCATCCTGCTGGTAGATCATGCCAGGTGGCATATGCGGGCTCTGCAGTGGGACCTGAAGTTCCAGTGGGCGCAGCATCAGGGGAATCTGTCCGATTGCGTCCAGATCTCGGAAGGCACTGCACACCAATTGCAGTGGTGGCTAACGAACCAGGATTGGGTCGATGGCAGATCCCTCTCCCTTCCTCAACCAGAGTTCACAGTGGTGACCGACGCATCGCTTCTGGGATGGGGCGGCCACATGGGGGAGGCGGAGATCAGAGGCCTCTGGTCTCCGGCGGAGTCCGGGCTCCACATCAACCTTCTGGAGCTTCGGGCGATTCGTCTTACACTCAAGGCATTTCTTCCCTCTGTCCGGGGAAGAGTAGTGCAGGTGTTCATGGACAACACCACCGCCATGTGGTACTGCAACAAACAAGGCGGGGTGGGGTCGTGGACCCTATGTCAGGAGGCCCTCCGCCTCTGGACATGGCTGGAACATCAGGGCATTTCCCTGGTGGTTCTACACCTGGCAGGTTCTTTGAACGCCAGGGCGGACGAACTCAGCCACAGGTGCATGATGGATCACGAATGGCGTCTTCACTCGGAGGTGGTGCAAGGTCTCTTTCAGCAGTGGGGAGAGCCTTGGTTAGATCTATTTGCCACCGAAGATAACGCGCAATGTCAGCAGCTCTGCACATTGGAATTTTCAAGGCGGCACTCGCTAGGCGATGCTTTTTGTCGCGAGTGGAGTTGCGGTCTTCTATTCGCCTTTCCGCCTATACCACTTCTGCCCAGAGTGCTGAAGAAGATCAAGCGCGACCGGGCCCAAGTCATTCTTGTGGCTCCGGATTGGGCACGAAGAGTCTGGTATCCCGAGCTGCTCAACATGGCCATCGATCCTCCTACCCGACTGCCTCTTCAGGAGGATCTTCTGTCGCAGCAGCAGGGGACGGTCCTCCACCCGAACCTGTCCAGCCTCCACCTCCTTGCCTGGAGATTGAGCGACGGTAGTTGACGTCATTTGACCTGCCTCCCGAAGTCTGCGATGTTATCTTGGCAGCCAGGCATCCCTCCACTAAGACGGTATACGCCTGCAGATGGAACAAATTTGTGGCATGGTGCACAGCAAAGGCTGTGGATCCCCTTTCCGCCCCTCTTTCTGAGGTCCTATTGTTCCTCCTTTCTTTGGCCCAGCAGGGCTCTGCTGTGGGCACTATCAAGGGCTACCTCTCGGCCATTTCAGCCTTTCTTAGGCTTCATGATCAGCCTTCTCTTTTCAAGTCCCCTGTTGTAAATAGATTCCTTAAGGGCATTACTCATCTTTTTCCTACTGTTCCCTTCGTAATGCCCCAGTGGGACTTGAACTTGGTTCTTACCTATCTCATGTGTGCTCCCTTTGAGCCACTGCATAACTGTCCTCTCAGGCTTCTCACTTTGAAAACAGCCTTTCTGGTGGCCATCACCTCTGCTCGCAGGGTGAGTGAGCTCCAAGCACTTTCTTCCAAGCCTCCTTTTCTGGCTGTTCATCCGGACAAGGTCGTCCTAAGAACTAGACCTTCCTTTCTTCCCAAGGTGGTTACTTCCTTCCACATTGGCCAAACCATCACTTTGCCCACCTTCTTTCCGCCTCCGCATCCTTCAAAAGAGGAAGAGAGGCTCCACCGTCTGGATCCAAAACGTGCGCTTTCCTTCTACTTGGATCGCACAAAACAATTCCGGGTGGACGACTAGCTCGTTGTTGGTTACGTGGGCGCTAAGAAAGGTTGGGCCGTGCACAAACGGACCATCTCCAGGTGGGTCGTTCTGTGCATCAAAGCCTGCTATTCTTTGGCAAAGAAGGAGCCTCCAGTGGGACTGCGCACCCATTCTACCAGGGCGACGGCAGCTACCACGGCTTTGGGACGAGGAGTCCCCCTAAATGACATCTGTCAGGCAGCTACGTGGGCATCGTTGCACACGTTCACCAAACACTACTGCCTGGGCAGCCAAGTCCGGAGAAACGGCTTCTTTGGCCGTTCTGTTCTCCAGGACTTCCTGGTGTGAACTTAGTTCGCCGACCCACCTCCGGGGTTGGTATTGCTGGGGTATCTATTCTAAGGTAAGGAATCTGTAACTAACTGTTTCTTTCAGAAGAACAAGTTACTTACCTTCGGTAACGATATATCTGTAAGAAACATAGGTTAGTTATAGAGTTCTTACCGCCCCACCCATCCTCCCCGTTCTGCGAACTGACTTCTAGGGTTAAGGACATCCTTTCAGGGCCCTAGTTTTGTGCACCAGTGGTCAGTGTCTTGCATGGCTCTGCGCTTCTGGCGTGGAAAGTCGTGTACAGAACTGACGTCAGCGCGCAAGGGCGGCGTCTATGTAGCTACCGCGACGTCATCCCGGCGACCACGACGACGAACGAGGAGTCGACCGACGCCACCTTCCGACGCGCAGGGGTACTGCTGACGAAAAACTTTCCGGATCCAGTCTGACGCCGGGGGTAATTCTAAGGTAAGGAATCTATAACTAACCTATGTTTCTTACAGATATATCGTTACCGAAGGTAAGTAACTTGTTCGACTGCCTCTTAGAAAAAAAAAGTAAATAACACTGTCTGGTTCAAGAAAAAGCAGTAAGAACAACCTCATGCATTAGAAAAGAAGCATTGACAAAGCCAATAAATTTTGCCTTTTTATGTGCGCATGTGTTACCATGTGCACGTACGTGTCTTGACAATGTGGTGTCCCCAGCATGATGAAGATTGTGCATGCATGTGTCACCACGCATGTGCAGTCATACAGCATGACACAGCAGCAGTTTGGGATTATTTTCCCAACTGTGGATGCCCGCTTTGGAGTGGCACATTATTTGCAGCTGACAGACACTCTTGAAAAGTAAAAGAAAAATAAATATTTAATTAACAAAGAGGGCACATGGACGCACGAGGAACAATGGAGGAGCTTGGGGTAGCAGGGGAGTTGGAAGGAAGTGAACGGCACTGATGTTGGTGAACAGGGAGGAAAAGGGGTGCAATAGCCTAACCCTGAGGGACCAGGTAATAAAAACAAGCATTGGCATAGCCGATAGGTCTCGCCTTTGGGACCTTATAAGTGTTTAGCCATGCAACAGTTGATGTTGTTGCACCAAGGATATTGTGCTGCATAACTAAATACTTATAAGGTCCCAAAAGCGAGACCTATTGGCTTTGCAGCTGATTGTAGCAGGTCTGTTCGTTTAAATTGATCAATGAAAAATGTCCACATTTTCTCTTTATACTCACATTCAGGTACAATTTTTCAACTTTAGAGAACTGACAGTTTGTTTGCATCACTTGTCATGTTGTGTCGGGGCTTGGAATTTTATGTAAAGAAAAACAGTCCTTGACTGATTGTTTTCCCATATAATCGCTCAGACTGGTACACCAGCATGATAAAGTTGTGCAATATTAGGAGAGTCACTTGTAAATAGTTTAGTGCGAACTGACACGACCACGGGGCACAGACACGGCATTCTTCAGCGGAGGGGAGCATTGGTCATATGTGGCCCTGTTGATGGATCGCCTGCGCGCGCTTTACCGCCTCACTTAAGTACTTTGTCAGAGAGCGGGCATTCCTCTTGCGCCCTTGGAATGTGGGTTCCCCCGGGGATTGCCTGCAATGAAAGGGGAGTCTGTGCATTGACTGGAAACAGACGGGATAGGAAAGGTATCACGGGCTTGCCAGATAGACTCAGCACTCCCAGCTCCCCTCCGACTTAACCCGTTGTCTTCTCTTCCTAGATGCGACGCCGCTTTTAAGTGAAAAACAATACAGCAATAAAAAAAAAAGAAGCCCGCGAGCGGTGCGCGCGCGAGAGCGTGCACCATGGCCTATTGCTTGCGGTTACCCGCACGGCCGCCAGGCGCGATGATTGAAAACACATGGCGGCCGTGCGGGTAACCGCACGGAAAAGGCCTTTGTGCACGAGCGTGTGGTCAGCTTTTGGAAGCCCCTTACATAAAGTCTCGCAGAGCAGCGCATGCGCGGTACTCTAGGCTCGACCTAAAAAGCTGAGAAGGACGGCGTAGTGAGGAAACAACGGACAAGCTGGAGAGGGAGAGAACAACATGGAGAGCTGGGGAAAGAAGCACACATGGGAGAAGAGGACAGAGCAAGAAAGCGCATGCACTCCCATGCAGCGCTGAAATCAAAAGAAAAATATAGAAAAGCCGAGCTCATACTACACTTATAACAATGGCCACGGACAGAAAGGATAAAGAAAAGGACTTGCCAGTCGTAAGCCTTATTTGTCAATTGGCCCCATAAGTCACCATTAGAGAAACAGCCTAAACTGCCCAAGGATTTATAACAGTTGATTCTCATTTCTAGTAAAGTTGGTAGTGTTATTAAACAAAGCCAGAGAAATCTTTTGGGCAACTGTAGAAGCCTAAACATTCCAGACTCTAACCTTCTATCTGCCAGTATTTCTAAAACTGCACGGAATCTCACCGAAATCCCGGGATGATTCATTCCATCCAATGGCATGTATCAGACAAGGCTACAAACAAAAAACTCATTAAGGTTGTCCTCATTTATCTCTGAATTACGTGCTGATGTGCAAATTGGTGGAAAAAAGAGGCAGGCATACAATTCTTGGCAGAAGTGCTCCAGTTTTCCAGTTAAGCTTGGAAAAGGCCACTTTGCATTCTGGAAGTTCAGTGCATTCAGGAGTATAACACCTTCTATTTCAAGAGATTGTAGTGCACCAATGCAGACAGCTGTATCGGGGAGCATACGAGGAAATGAAGGCTCAGTTGTATCGCCTCTCAATTTATATGTGTGCCTTCAGTTTGGCAGGTTCACTTCCAGTAGTTTCTGGGCAACCTTCACTTTCATTGCACTTTTTTCCCCATGTGTGCCATTTAAGGGGGCAAGAACAAAGAAGACACTTCACTCCAAGCTATACTATGCCACATCCTTCTGGAAATTCAATAAATTAAAATATCTCAACATGCAATGATCACTTTCTTCAGTCAGCGAATTGAGAAAAATTGATGCAAAGCTTGTGAATTTTTCATCCATGGAACAGAAGCGTTGGAACAAAGCATGTCAAACATGGAAGACTGTAGCCTTGAAATGCAGATGAAAGCCATATCTCTCTCCAAACACCTGGCTGAGGTAAAATCTAAACAGAGGGATTTGGAGAAGAGATCCAAGTGAAGCAACATGCGCATGATTTGCACGCCAGAGCATTGGGAGGATAGTAGTGTAGACATTATGATGGTAGAGAAACGAGAATTTTTTGGCAAATATTAGAGGTAACTTGACCATCAGCAGAGTGAGCCCATGCCATTCCAACTGTTAATGCTGAATGCAAAACCTGTTAAACTTCCTTGAAGCCAGAATCAAAGAGACTGTTCTGCGAAAGGCTATCCAAACTAAAAGATTCTGTGTGAATATTGAATGTAAATGAAGCGTTTTCTCCCATATGTCATAGGAAGCATCCAAAAGGCGCTAGGAATTCAATCACTCAATTTCCAACAGTCAGTGACCAAGCCTTGATTATCCAATGGTCCAAACTTAAAATCTGGACAGTAAGGAAGATCTACATTTTACAGAACTTAATGTTCAGCTTAAGGTGTTTTAGAAACTGCTAGGTGGCACGGGTAATCTCATGCTCTGCTTATATGTCATTATACAGAGCATCATCATATGACTGTCTTGTTGAATAGATCATTAGGCCTTCTTTACCTTTTAGCTGACATCTTTCCTAGATTTAGAAAGGGATTGTTAGTGTCAACTACCACACAGGTCATTCTATTCTATTCTAGTCCCCTAGATTTTTCTTAATTTGTTTTGATTGAATGCTGGGAGGGGGCTGGCGTGGGCAATGATGTGTGGTGGTCTGTGGCACCACAAGGATAAGGGCAGTCCTGGGATGTGGGTTTAGGGCGAGCAGGGCTCCACAGCTAGTCAGAGGGTGGGTTTAGCAGGTAGGGACATGGTAAAGGGAATTGGGAGAGGGTAATAAAGAGGCTGGTAAGAAGGGATGGGGTTTGAGAGGTCATCTGGGCGGTATGGTCACAAAAGTGGGAGAAGGTTACAATTAGGGTTTCAGGTTGTACTAATGCCAGTTTAGTTGATGGTCATCAGTTTCAGATTGCAGTTCTAGAGCGCTCAACGAAGCACTGGGAAATTGATAGAGTAATGGGAAAAGAAAGATATGCAGCCAATAGCCCAATTGTTTGACCAAAGAATACAGTTCAGTAGAATAGTTAGCTACAATATGAATGGCTTGTAACTCACGAAAACAGAAAGCAAATACGTCTTGCATTACAAATCAGAGTTCTTTTACAGAAAAATCATTTAACGTTACAGGCACAAAAAAACTTTTCATTCAAATGTTCTGATCATAATAATTAGGCTTCTGTCTGTAGGTCATAGAGGAATAGTAAGTGTTTTTAGAAAAGGCCTCAAAGTGTATATAATTGCCTCAGTGGTAGATCAGCTAGACAGATATGCATAAACCCAATATAATTAGTATTGGGGATACTGTGTCTCTAATAAAGACAATCCAGCTTAATGTGATTTATTGTTAGAATTGACAGCTCTCTGGGCTGCTCCTGATAGTGAGTAGACTCCTCTAATTCCAGCAAAGGCCAAACTACAACTAAAATCTCTTTGGCTATTGCACAGTTTAAACATGAACTTGGGCTGATGCATGGTATCAACACAATCTTAATGTTTAAGGTTACGTTTTTATTTCTGTAAAATATAAATTATAAGAATAGTTTACTTTTTGATTTCTCATTCAATAAGTCATCTGATATTCAGATAGAATCTGCTTATATCTTAAGAAATGGTACCTTGCTAAAATTCTATTACCGAATCCAGCTTTTCCAACTTCTATCAATCCCACTGGTATTTCTAGACTACGTTTGGTCAGCCAACACATCAACAGCAAAGAATATTAATTTTTGCAGCCTCTGTTCATAGGACACTGGAAAAACATTTCCTTAACGTAGCAGCCTCGTTGATAAACTCCTTGCACACTTATTCCCCAATATAGTTGTCAGAATATAGATTTGAATGGGTAAAAGCAAAACAAGATTTACCAGTCCATTACATACAACAAAATATTGTTGGTTCAGGAACAAAAGGTCAGGTCAGAGTTTTCTGACAGTCCAAAAATGTGGTGCAGGCCAGCTCTGATCCACATACAGGTTTAGAGACCAGAGATGGTAAATAAATCAAACATATTATATTTAAATCTTTATAAGAAGGTATAGTAATCTGACCAGATGGTATCACAGAGTTTCGATCTCATCTCCCTATATTTGTTCTCTCCAAAACGTGATTGCTCTTTCTCAACCCGTTTCATAGCATCAGTTGTGGCAAACTTTCAAAATGGAAAAGAATGCAGTGAGGGCAGATTTCCAGCAGAATTGTTTTCAAACACATCTTTTTTATATTGAACATTTCACTTACCGTGAGATTCTTTACATCTGCAATGACGTGCATACTCTTTCAAATATTAAAGACGGAATACTATCTGAAAACATCTATTGCAGTATCAACACTTGTATATTTCTACTCCCTACCCCAACACTGCCCCCCTCCCCCCAAATACCCTGAGAAATGGGGTGAAACTGCACAGATCATCTCAAAATTCTCAGGCCCTTTGACCTTATTGGGTCAGTCAAGACATTGATGCAACATAAGGGTGTATGCCACATTGCCTATGTCCCCTTAACTTTGTTACCACCATACCTCATTAATCACCAAGTGCTCGTCATTAGTAGTGTCATTGGTTCAGAGATCGTGGACATATAGGGCAGGAGATCATAGGAATATCCTTTGACAGGTCCGCAAGTAGCGGATCCCACGTCAGTTCAAAACCTTTATATTGATCGGAGAGTATTCTTGAAAGGCTCTCGAGATATTGCCAGCATGTTTTAAATGTTAAGATGCCAGAGTGTAATGGGTGGGAATCCATCAGAAGTTTTTAAAACCTATTGAGAACATTTAATCAGTCATTTTACAATGAGTCTATATCTGCTCAGTTCCCCAGATGTGAAAACCAAAATAGGGAGATTTGTTTAAATATTGGCTAGACATTTATCAGCATGTTGAAAAATTGTTGGGAGTTCGGATTTAGCTGATCCCACTGATAATCCTGATGAGCAGTACTTTTGAGCTAGAGAGGTTACTAAGATCTAATCACATGTGTCTTTATACCAATTGCTAATATCTAGAGCATTAGACGATGCTGTAAGGAAGCTAACGCACCAGAGTGTTTTCAGTGGTTTATAAAATTGGCTAGGTTTTGTCAATATGCACACTTATATGTCCTGCAAAATTGCACAACCAAAAATATCCACAAAATTAGGGATTTGCTTAATGTGGTATACCTTTGGGTATTGTAGACCAAAGGCCAGAGTTGTCCAAAATAGTGTAGATCTGGATCACATTTGTATGCTTATAATACACTTATAACCTGCATGACAGTAAAATGCAGTGTTGCAATTTACTCTTTTGTACTTCATATTTTGATATTTTTGTACATGTTTACACATGTAATCCAATAAAAAACGAAGAGGATATTGAACAGACCCAACTGCCTAATCAGATTAATTTTAATATCACACTAGAGTCTCTGGTTTCTCTGGTTATTTAATTGAGGGAAGAAAAACAATGATCATGGTATTTGATGAAAGAATGTAGAGTACTGGGTAAAATTATATGTGTGCAATATACACTTTTTTTCTGCAACCCACCACACACACCCAATGATTTTGGACTTTTCGAAGAAATAATGTCCTGAGTTTACATATTTCTCAAGACGACGGTACAGTCTCAAATTCTACTTCCCCATGTCTATTTTAAGCAACACATTGGACATTAGTCTTTCAAGCAAGCATATGAGGCCATAACGTAGATGTTCATTCGAATCATTAAAACAGTTTCCTCTGTAATTGAAGCACTCTATGATGCTGTCATATAAATCATAAAGTTAGGCATTCATGAATGAATTCATCCTAGTTTGTGATTCTGTCCAAGTACAAGGTCATAAAATGCCAGTCCTCCCAATATATATTAAGCAGTTTAATAATATCCCAGTTATTTTCCATCTTTTGGCAAGCAAAGGAAACTGTTTCTTACCTAAGAGTCAGATCACCACAAGGGGCTTTTGCCATCTGACCATTGAGTAAATAGTATTACAGTTTTATTTTAAAGCATATGGGAGGTGCCTAACTGCATCACTGACGATCAAGACACAGTCAGTGGACAAAATTGAATGTGGTTAATAAAGCACATTTGGAATTAATCATTTTATTCAAAGCTGTCTAACATCATTATTAGTTAGCCTACAATAAATTATTTACCTCCTTAAAATTATTATTGTGTGCTCAAAAATAGAGTACTTAGATGTTGCATCACCCTCTTGTTTGAAGATGCAATTTCTTTAATTACATATGGCTAAAATATAATAAACATTATTAATTGTTCTGTAAAAGTAGTACAAGCCCATATGAATGGTAAAGGTGTGATATACAAATCCTCGTAGCACAATAGAACATAACCTCTTTTCCACCAATGTTTGTTTTCTTTCCTCTTTTATTTATCCCTTTTATATTCTT
The DNA here is from genome assembly GCA_963921515.1 of Calotriton arnoldi. Taxonomy (NCBI): domain Eukaryota; kingdom Metazoa; phylum Chordata; class Amphibia; order Caudata; family Salamandridae; genus Calotriton; species Calotriton arnoldi. The sequence goes on from CAWUFW010007779.1 coordinate 411,887, forward strand.
CAATTTCAAGTGCAATTTATTGATTTTTATGATTCTTGTAGTATAACCATATATGCTCGAGCTTAGCAACATATGGCAGAATGATTCATAAATGTTGGTGTCTTTTTAAAAGTATTATATATATTGGGTGCATTCTTGTGACAAGAGTCCAGTGTCATACAATTATGTATAAACTATACTAACAATCATATTCTTAATTATTGTGTTAGTCAAAATTCAATTTTCAGTTGCAACTATTGCTTCTTGTTGGAAACTTAATTGACTTTTCTCTTCAACCCTCTTTGATTGTGATGAGTTGGTGGCGCCTGGTTATGGGGTCTTCAAAGGGGAGTAGTTGGATTAATCGTGTTGATTATTTTGTATATTCATAATTCTTGTTTCCTTTTAATTATGATGGAAGAAGATATGACTTTCAGTCATGTCTTACTTAGAATGGACGTAAGTAATATTAGTAAGGCATTTTTTCTCTATATGATCATAAATTGATTTCTGCAAATCCAATTTCTTTAATCAAAGAATGTATGTTACGACAGATGATAATTTTATAGTGATAATAATTCCCAAAAAAGATGGCTACGACTATGCACATATTTTTAAAAGCATTTTATTATTGGGGTTCGGTTTGTGTAAAATAGCAGTATTTTTTATTTAAAGCTGAATAACGCAAATGACTGTGGCAATTTGACTGAGGGTAACCAGAGGGTAACATTCAACTTTTTGTAATAACAGAGCTACAATGATTTTGGGGATATCATTAAAGAAACTCTGAGCCGGACAAGACAGAATAACAGAATACAAAGTGCAAAGACTCTGATTCTCTGTTTGCAGCAGGTATGTATTATACTTGGAAAATAATTTTTAAATAAACATATTATATCTGTTAAATGCATTCTGTTGCCGCGATGAAGCAGAACATTGAAATGTAGAATTTTCTACTAAATTGGGCAACTTATCACGAATGAAGATGAATTATAGAAATATATTTTGATTAAAGAGAACACAAAATTTGATTAAAACAGATTTATATTCTGTTATTATCCAGAAGTGTCAGAATGGTCAGGCAGAATGAACATTCAACTTCATTAAATGCATCATACATGCATAGGCGGCTTCTTGTTGTTTTCTGTTAAAGAAGGGCAATCCTCTAGTTTTAGATGTCACAACCTGCATAGTCTGTTTTCGTTGGTCATTGACCATCTCTGAGTTTACATCACTAACTCTGTTCTTCATAAATTCCATCCCAGTTACACACAGTATTGTTTTGCTTGTTAAATGTGCCCCATTTGAATGTTATCAGTTTACTTTATTCAAATTATTTCCTGTATTTTAATAGCATTGTTGTTACACCAACATTTTCAACATTTCTTCTTCTGTCGTTTTTAATTGTATCTCTTCCTTAATTGTAACTGTATCCAAGTTTAGCTCATGAACTTCCTTTATTAACTCTTTGTTGTTAATATGTTAAGATCCCAGCTAGTATAGTTAGGTATTATGTAACATTTCTTGCCAAAAGCCATTTAATATTTTCATAAAGGTGGTTTCACTGAGATTCTGAGACCCCTTGGTGTCGTTTGTGGTATTCACTCAAGGTTACCACATTTAGTGTCAGTTTTGTTGCATATCTTTCACTTACATTTTAACAGATTCTAATTGGATTATTCCGATGTTTTTAGTGTTGACCCTGATAATTTGTATTTTATGGATCCCAATAGTCAATGCATTTTGTCTTGGTTAAATGATAATCTTTCAAATAATTTTGCAGTAATATTTGATAATTCATCAAAAGCCAATTGACAATTTGCAGAATCGATTTGTCAATGCTCCTTAGGTGCTTAGCAGTGATATGTATTGAACAATTACGAGTTTTCCAATGCAGTTTTACCTTTAACCACAGTCATAAATTAAAACGAATTTCAGAAGTGCCATTATGAGTGAAAAAGCTATCTTTCCAGAATTATTCTAAGTTTTAGTCCAATTAATACATATGCTCTTATTTCCTAAAATGTATTTAATTTTTTTAATTAATATCTAACTCAGTAATTTACACTTTATGCATTTGATTAATCACAATTAAATACAGACACTAAAGCATACTGTCATATTTAACCAAAGTCTTCTTATTCACCTCCTCTTATCATAATGGCCAAAACAAGTCCACACCCAACTGCAGCAATCACCTACCTTAAGTGCAATGGCAGCTCTTCTTTATTCTCTAGTAAAGAAGGGGAATCCTGTGGCTGAAAACGTCACATTTGAAGTAGTCAAATTTCCCTGTTCATTGATCACCTCTGAACTTCAGAAAGCATGAATAATATTTCTTTATTTGATCCCTTCAAATATAGTTCACTAATTTGATATTAATGTTAGCCAGGCAGTACTCAGTGAATTCTAGACAGCTAGTCCTTAGCTCATATGTCCCTGACTTTGGACTAGATTACAAATGGGACAGAGCAGTATACCTCCCATAAAGGGATACTGCTCCATCCAATTATAACTGTCCTCCTGACCCAATTTTATCACCAGGAAAATTTGCACAGTAAAATTGTTTTAGCTTAGGGTTGCAAGCCTAATGCTCCCCCCTCGGGCCCACAACCACCCATGTCAGATATCACCATTCTCCTACTACTTCCTGCCCCACTCCAGTCCCCCTGTCCAATTATCACCTACTCTGAGCAGGAGGTAAAAGGGACCGGAAATTCACATGGAATTGAAACTTCCATATACAATTTAACCCAGAAAAACCTGGTCTACATGGTTATTCCCCGTTTCATTGTAATAGCTCGATTTGCATGCTGGAATACCGAGTGGACACATTTTTTTCTGGCTACATGGTATCCCCGCACATAAATCGGCACTGCTTGTAAGTGAGCACTTGTTGGGTACAGAGTTCCCCACTCACCTGATATTCAAACTTCAAATTTTGCGACTTACTGTTAATCTGTTTTTTATCTAGTTATTTTAGATTTGAAAAGATAAAACACTGACAGAACAGCTAATCCAGGCCAGCTAGTAAATATTAACTAGTGGAGCCTGTTAAGGTGGAGAATTGTGGATTAGTCTAAAATAGTTTTTTCGGGAGTGGCTACATTTAGAAAAAGTCAGGATGTGCTGATCCTGACTTTCAGGGACGATGTTCACAACTCATATTTTAGGATACATTTGGTTTTAGAGTGTGGGAGTTGGGACAAATGTATTCTTAATAGTTTTATCTGATAGAGACATCTAGCCGCAGATTCCTTAACTTAGAATATCCCCAGGCGTCAGACTGGATCCAGAGAATTTTTTGCAGCAGCACCTCTGCGCGCCGGGGGGCGGCGCCGCATGGCTCCGCCCTGACGTCGTCTACGGACATGACGTCAGTGGAGCCAAATAAGTCCCTCCCAGCGCGCTGACGTCAGTTTCCTTCTTTTCCGCGTCCCAACGCGGATCCAGGAGTAAGTGGTTCCTCTGGCCTGTTGTTTCAGGCCTTCTCGATGCCTTCGGCGTCCGGGAACGGTGTGCGATGCCTTCGGGTTTCAAGGTGTGTGAGACCTGTACGCGGCAGATGTCAGCGACGGATCCGCACGCGATCTGTATGTGGTGCCTAGGAGAGCACCACGACTCCAAGGAGTGCGACGCCTGCCGGCAGATGAAGCCGAAGTCCCTGCGGGAGCGCCGGATGAAGTTTTTGACCGCCCGGATGTCTCGCTCAGAGCCTTCGCGCCGCCGATCTCCATCTCGAGCTGGGGCTCCTGTTCGGGTCCGGTCACGGATTTGTTCCCGCTGACGTCGTTCGCCTGCCGCAGGTAAGCACAAGCACAAGTCACGGAGGTTGTCGACCTCACATAAACGTGACGACGGGGCCCGCTGCTCCCGGTCCTTACCGGGCGCCCAGGAGTCGGTCCCCTTATACCCACCCTTTCCGGGTGTTGGGGCGACTTGGGCCCAGATGGAAGCCTATTCCAAGGCCCTTCACTCCATCTTTGGGTCACCCCCTCTGCCAGGCGTCGATACGACGCCGTCTCAACGTCGGTCGACGCCGGTGCCGGTCCCTGTTGTTCCTCTGTTCGAAGAGGATGAGGACCTGGAGCACCCAGGGTTGTTTCGACGCTCTCCGGCTCCGCTCCCCCCTGGCCAGTGGCCCTTTGCTCGGCCTCCGGCTGCGGCGCCTCTCCTTTCTGGGTGACGCGTTAGCCTTCAACCGTCCCCTACAGATGGTTTGTTATCGCCACCTACAATGGCTACAGAGGCTAGCGCGGCATTTGCAAGGGCTGTTCGCAGGGCAGCAGCAATTTTACACCTGCAACCCCCCTCAGTCTCCTTGCCTTCTGATCCATTATTGGATCTCCTCCACCAGGATGCTGTGGAGGTGGAGCCCTTGCTGCCTTTTGGCGGGTCGTTATTTGACACCCTTCTTGGCACGTGGGCACGGCCCTCCTCAGGAGACCCTGTGGATCGAGCCATCGCACGTCGGCATCGCCCGGCTCCAGATGACCCTGTCTGTTTGTCCCTTCATCCTAGGGCTCATGGCCGGGTGGTCCAGGCGGCTTTCGCCTCGCAGCCTTCCTCTCCTCTCCCGTTGCTACCTCCCACTAGGGAGTCTCATTGGTTGGAGACATGTGGCCGCCATATTTTTGCGTCCACTAGTTCGGGCATCCGTGCTCTGAACACGTCTTGCGTGTTTGCACGGGCTACTTTTGCCCTTTGGGACTCGGTTGAGCGTCTTCTTCCCTCTCTTCCAGAGGGTCCCCGTGCTGACCTTGATCGTCTCCTTCATGATGGCCGAGAAATGGCACAATTTACCATTCGGTCGGCTCTGGACACCACTGACTCTGTGGGTCGGGCGATGGCCTGGTCCGTTGCTCTGCGTGCCATGCCTGGCTGCGCGATGGCGGTTTCCCTGACAATGTTCGGGAGAGTCTTCGGGATTTGCCATTTGATGGCGTGACCCTTTTTGACAGTCATGCGGACTCAGCAGTCAACCGCCTTATGTCTGGGCTCCCATGACTTTGTGTTTTCTAGTCCTTTTGTGGACTTTTATTTTCGGGTGCAGTGTTGTCTCTGCTTGTTCTGGGCCCTGGGTTCATGACGTAATACCCAGACGGCCTGTACGGCTTCCCGCCGGTTTTGCTTCTATTTAGTGCAGCTGGTCAGCTGATTCTGCTTTCGTTTGACTCCTCTGTCTATGAGTTCGTGCTCAAGAGGTGCCCCGATCTGGGGTTGAGGCTTACCCTATGTGGGGTATTCGTTGGCTATTGTCTAGCTGCCCTATTCGTTGGCTATTGTCTAGCTGCCTTCCTTACACCGAAGGCTTGGTAGGCTCCTGTGGAGTCTTCTGCAAAGGGGTTGTCCTGCGGATGAGACTGTGGTCTTTTTCTACTGTTGTGGACCCTTCCCTTTTCCTTCTTGCGGTCCACCGGTTGGTCTCGCTCTATTGCCTATCCGTTGGGGTCTGCGGTTGGTCCGTAGCACTCCCCTGTATCTGTAGATGCTCACTTTCTTGAGGTTTCTGCCTCGCCTGCCTCTTCCAGAAGTGTCATTTCAGCTTCGCCCTCCTTGTCTATGTTGGCTGCCCTTATCGTCAGCCACTGTCCCTTGGACCACCTTGTCCTGTTCCGTTCCGGCACAGTTCGTCCTGGCCATGGACGACCTCAAGGCAGAGCCTTGTGGCGCGGCTTCCAGGCACGCAGGGCTGACGCGGCACGGTTCTTCTGTGTTCTATGCGCGTCAGGTGGATGCTCTCTAGTATGTTCGCTGCCACGGGGGGCTTACGCTTTTCTTACGCTCCTGCGATGACTGGTTTCTACTTTCCTCTCTCCGGGATAGGTAGTACTTTTTCATAGTTCAGTCCTGTCTGGACTTTGTCTGTAGGCGGTGGCATCCTCGCCACCTACGCCAATACTGTACATTGCCTTGTGCCCTACTCCATGGGCACTTCCCACGCAGGAGTTTCCTCTTCTCCTGCTGCTTCCGCGCAGGAGTTTGTCACACTTCTACTTCGGGCTGCTACTGCTGCTCTCTGTGGAAGTGTTCTCTTCAGGACACTCACTGTCTTGTGTGGTCTTGTATGTACATCTCTTTACAATTTCCTGTTACTCTATGTCCGTTTAGTACTGACTCTTTCGAGTACTACTCAGTCTCCCAGTCTGTCTCGCGGGGGACTGTGGCTCCTCCCTGCTGGGTGGCCGTTGTCGCTTACGGGTCTCGACATTGCTCTGTCCGGTTCTGCTGCAACATAGCTGTTGGTACCTCTGGTGCGCTCTTGCGTTGTTTTTTGAAAAGCATCCTTCACGGCTGTGTCCTTTCTTGATGTATATTCTGTCCTGCGCTCTACACACAACCAGGGGTCACGCATACTAGGGTTTCCTTGCTGCGGTGTCCGTGGTCTTGCTCTCGGCCTTCTCATGGGAGCAAGCCTTCTGTGTGTGTCCAGCTTGCCGGCTCCCTTTCGTCAGTTGCCTACCTGGTGATGCATATTTCGCATCTGGGCTGTTCTCACTGCGTTCCATTGTGCATTTCCTTTTACGTGGCGTGGTTCTAGCGGTACACGCGGTCTGCCCATGTGTACTTCTGTCCCCCGCATGCATGTCTCTTTTTGTAGTCATGGTTATATGTCATTCTGCTTGTTGACGTCCGCCCTCTCACATGTCATTTTGTGAAGGGGCGATTGCGCAATGGCAGGTCTTGTGTCTTTGGTAGCACAGGCTCTTCCTGGACATGGTCAGCATCCTACCACTGCTGTCCAAAGTTTCCTGGCTGGTACACTTTCCACTGTGCATGCTCGACCTGTATGCTCTGACTCGGTCATACCGTCTTGTCCTCTCTCTGGGTCTTTGTCTCTTGCAGATCCATCGGATCCTGTGGATCCATTGGCTCCTATGATCAGTTCACCTTCTTTTGCGGAAGTTATGGACTCTCACATTCCGCACTGACATTCTGGTTCTGTGCTCCCTTTCAAACCCTGTACAAACGAGAGGGTTTTCATGCCGTCCCTGGGCGGCTTGTGATGCCTTTGCCTCCCATTGTTTTCCGCTCCTTACAGAGCTTACTGGTCTGGTGTTGGCCACGCTGGCATTGCTGCCCCCACTGTGTTTAGTCAACTTGTTGACGACTGGGTTCTCTTGGGACCTTGGTGGGGTTCAGTCGCAGACCAGCCTCCTATGGGGTATGGCTTTGGTATCTATTCTAAGTTAAGGAATCTGCGGCTAGATGTCTCTATCAGATGAACGAGTTACTTACCTTCGGTAACGATGTATCTGGTAGAGACACGGTCTAGCCGCAGATTCCTTAACGCCCGCCCATCCTCCCCGCTCTGCGAGGACCTTTTCAGGTTGGGTTTTATGCACTCGCCTCCTTCCAGGTGGCTTTTATCTTCCTACGGGGTGGCATCTTTCACCTCCCTCCTCGGTAGGATGATTAATTCTGTTTTACTTGTTCTTCTCCACCCATTCTCGTGATTGGGCGGCGGGTTCATGTATCCTTCTACATCCCTACACCCTGGTTCTTCCAGTGTGGGGCCTACTAATGTTCTTCTTCCCTCCCTCCCACCTTCTCCATTGCTCTGGGGTCTCTTGACTCTACTACAGTCAATTGGTTTGGGGTCTATTTGACTGTGCCTCAGTCCATAGATCTCTTACAGGGGATACGGCATTCCTGGTGTTGCCGACCTTGGTAGATCGTCATTACTTATGTGGTTCCGGTCTTGTTGCCCTTCACGGGTAGATCTTGCTATTGCAGGCTTCCTGTCGTCTGCCTTGACATTCTTTTCATATGTCATTTTGCCTCGGGGGAGGGCATAGAGCGGTGCTCTGCTCTTTCAGAGCGGAGCTCTGCTTTTTCCCTTCAATTGCTTTCAGTATACAGTGCTTGTCACTGTCAATTATGGTGATGTTTCTCACCATTCGATTCTTTTTGTTTTTTGTTTCACTGATTTTTCATCTTTTTTCGCACACTGTTCCCATACTCTCACAGTTTTTGGTGGTGGCTCCGCGTTGTTACACGGAAAGGTTTCTCCGAAGAAAACTGACATCAGCGCGCCGGGAGGGACTTATATGGCACCACTGACCTCATGTCCGTGGACGACGTCAGGGCGGAGCCATGCGGCGCCGCCCCCCGGCGCGCAGAGGTGCTGCTGCAAAAAATTCTCCGGATCCAGTCTGACGCCTGGGGATATTCTAAGTTAAGGAATCTGCGGCTAACCTGTGTCTCTACCAGATACATCGTTACCGAAGGTAAGTAACTCGTTCTTTAATGCTACTATTATTGTAGGAGCAGAGTCTTTAATCTAGGAATTTGGGGTCACGGAATAGAACACCACCCTAAGTAGGATCCTGTATTTTACACCTCAGAAAGCAGGGATTGAGGATTCTCCTATAATAATATTTTACCTTTACCTGCAGCAGGCTCTGAATCTTTCTGCAGGATATCTCCACCACATTGAATTACCCAGTGCAGAGTGGCGAACCAATATTCCCATCAGGATTTATACTTCTTGTTTGCTTATAGTTTATAATAAAGATATTTTTAAAGTGTTGTTAGTTATACGAAACTGATAGGTGGAGAAAGCATGGGATACACATAGAGTTCTTCTACATAGGATGGACATGCCTGTAACTTTGGCATTCCTACAATGCATCTTCTTATTTTCTGGTATCGCCCTCTGTACGCATTCTCCAATTTACTGTACTTCTACATGATGTTTTGTTTTTGCTGGGATGGACGTGGTATCTTGTGCTTTGACAGGCCATGTCTGTCTGTGTACCTCTAGTCTCTCAAGAATATGAGGATGCATGAGAGTTATATTTGCTGAGAGAGCTGGAGTGCAAGTTGAAGGCAGAGACTCTTCTACTGGTCCTGATGGGTAGTCTTTAGCTCAGTATATGTTTGAATAAAAATTCTACTAGCAAATATACTTTGCAGTGCTTCTTCTTCTTTTAGGTAGGTACCTATGAAAGGTCTCTTGATAACTCCACAGTATGATACTTATATAAGAGTACTTCAACCCTTTGATAAAGGGACCAGGTACCCAGCTGGATTGCTGAGAGGTGGTCAGAGGCCACGCCAGGAGGCGCGTTTGCAGAGTGAAGAAACGGGGCGGGGCCTCGGCGAGTTGCCAGCTTCTATTTTTTTTTCATTTTCATTTTGGGAAGGGGGGCTGTGTGGCCCCCCTTTCCTTTATCCTTTTGGGCCCCGGGGACCCCATCCCCTGGGGCCTGGCCCTTTGCTTTTTTTTTTAAATGGGGAGTGGGGCTGCCCGGCCCTCTCCCCAGGCTGATTTCGGCCCTGGGGACCCCATCCCCTGGGGCCTGGCCTTTTAAAAAAAATTATTTACATTTAAGGAAGGGTGGCTGCGTGGCCCTCCTTCCCTGGGCCAGTTCTGGCCCCGGGGACCCCATCCCCCGGGCTTGCCCTCTATTTTTTTTTTTTTTTGGAGGGGGGCCATTTTTCATGCTCTTGCTTCCATGAAGCGAAACAGAGTTTGCTATGGCATGGCTGGAGCCGGCCCTGGGGGTTGGCGGTCCCCAGAGCCATTTACGGCTCTACAAGGGGGGCCGCGCGGCCCCCCTCCAACAATTCTAAAGCCCCCAGGAGGTGGTGGCTGCGGGGGGAGGCAGTAGCCCTCCCACACCTTTAGTTAAAAAATAAAGCTCCGGGGAGGTGACGATCCCAGGGTCTGCAGGGGCGGCCGTGTGACACCCTGCATTTAACAAAATTAGCCCCAGGGAGGTGGCGGTCCCCCGCATGTATTTTGATGATTGCCCCAGGGACCTGGCTCACCCGGGGGCCTAATTAAACGAATCGCGCTTTGTTTTTTTTCACATTTTCGTCCGAATTTGCGGATCCAACGCAAATTTCGCTGGAAATTTAAATAAATAATGCTTTTTCTGGCCCTGAGGGTTCCTGTGGGACACCCTGAGCAGGCCTAGGGGGTCAGGGTGTTGACACCCTGCACCCTTTTCTTGATTTTTAACCTTTTTTGACCTTTTTTCTTGTGACTCGGTTCAACTGAGTAACAAGATGGCTGCCAACACTTCCTGGTTTGAAGTGTTGGCAGCCAATCAGATCGCAGGCTTGAGATCTGGAGGGTTCGTGGATCCTCCGCGGCCACAGTTATATATCTGAGAAAACTTTAAATTTCTCAGGAACTACTGAACGGATTTACACCATTTAACAAAAAGAGTGCACTCTGGGCCAAGAGCTACGTTTCTGCCAAATTTGGAGTAATTCCGTTCAGCAGTTCGGGCTGTAGCTGCATCAACAGTTTCCTATGGAACTTAACATAGAGGAAAAGCGTTTTGGGACCCCCCTTTTTCTCGGCCCCCGCTTGAGGGATCACCCCGAAATTTTCAAGACAGCAGCTAAAGTGAGTGGGCCATTAGTTTTGAAAATTTCGCGAAGATTCGTCAAACGGCGCCAAAGATATTGGCAAAAGAAAAAACGCTTCCTGAATAGAAACAAGGTCCTAACTATAACTACCTACTGGTTACCCCCAGTAGGATATATATATATATATATATATATATATCTGAAAATGTGATTGCCACTTGCTTGGAGACGCACTCAAAGATTAAAGCAGGACCCCATTATTTGCAATAAGATCCTTTATTTTACTTGCAAACCGGCATTCATTTCAAAAGTTCAAGGTAAAAGGTCCTACGCGTTTCAAAGCTCCTGCTTCTTGTTCACGGACCAGCATTATGATTGATGGCAGAGATTACATCATCTTTGCAAGTCCCTCATTTAAATGGCAAAAATAAAGGATCTTATTGCAAATAATGGGGTCCTGCTTTAATCTTTGAGTGCGTCTCCAAGCAAGTGGCAATCACATTTTCAGATATATATATATATATATATATATATATATATATATATATATATATATATATATATATATATATATATATAAATAAATAAATAAATAAATAAATATATATATATATATAATACAACGCCAGTGATGCAGTGGATGTTTTTAACGATTGTGTCATTGAGGAATTGAAAAAACTAAATTTGAGAATCAAAAAAGATAATAGAAAATTTAAACATCGAGAAAGGCAATATCACAATTTGATGAAAAAGCTGAGCAACAACAATGAGATCATCATCAGTAAAGCAGATAAAGGTGGCAATCTGGTGCTTTAGTCTAAGGCGGAATACCTCAAAGAAGCATACAGGCACTTGGATGACAGCAGTTGCTATAAGAGATCAACCATGCAGCAAGTCAAGGCTGTCAAAACCATAATTAAAGATGGGTTGACTCAGTGGAAACGCGATGGATTAATAACAAAGGATGAATTCTCATTTCTACATAATGAATTTCCAATCGTACCAAACATATACTTCATCCCCAAGGTACATAAAGGAACAACACCGATACCGGGGCGGCCCATTATACCGGCAAGAAAAGGTCTCTTTGAGAAGATCTCCCAATATGTGGATTTATTCCTGTAGGAATTTGTTAGTAAACTTCCAGGACACGGGGGCTTTTCTCAAAAAACTACATCAAATAACCTGGCAAGCAGACTACATTCTAGTAACAATGGACATCACATCTTTGTATACGAGTATATCTCATGAGGATGGCCTCAGGGCAATTGAATATTTTTTAAATAAGGGGCCAATTCATTTATATAACCATAATCAAATGTTGCTTAAAATGATTAGACTATGTCTTACTAATAATTATTTTTTATTCGGTAAGGAGGTTTTCCAACAGTTGAGAGGGGTGGCCATGGGAGCCTGCTTCTCCCCCAGATATGCGTGTTTGCACGTTGGCTGGTGGGAAGAGCGGGTCCTGAGGACAAACCATGGTCAGGCCTATAAAGAACATCTGGTGAATTGGTGGCGTTTCATTGATGACGTCTTTATAGTCTGGAAGGGCATAAAGGAAAGTGCTACTGTATTTATAAATGCCATCAATAATAACACACTTAGTTTGGAATTTACGGCCAAGATCGATAGCCAAACTATAGATTTCCCGGATGTCCAATTATATTTAAAAGAAGAGAAATTGGAATCCAAAATACACAGAAAGGAAACAGCAGGGAATTCAATCCTACATGCGTCCAGTTTTCACCCCAGGCATTCGATAAGGAGTTTACCCTTTGGGGGATTTTTAAGAGCACGCAGGATTCGTAGCTCAGAACAGGATTTGGTTGCATGTCAGGATGAAATGACTGGCAAACTCCTAGAGCGAGGTTATAATAAGAAATGCATTGATCAAGCAAGAACAAGGGAAAATTCCAAGACCAGGGAATCTATTTTATTATCAGGCAGTACCCAACAAGCCAGTATGAGTGATTCGATGGCACCAGAGGAGACTAACAATATCAGGCTTATCACCACATACAACAAACAGAAAAAACAAATAAGATCAATAATTAATAAGCAGTGGCCCATTGTCCTTACAGACATCACATTGGGTCAAGTTCTTCCTGAAAAACCAACTCTGACCTTTAGACGAGCCCCTTCTATTAGGGACTATCTGGTCAGCAGCAGCCCTGAATTGGAATTGAAATCTAATTGGTTATTTCCGAAAGATGGCTTTTATACGTGTAAATCATGCAGAGCATGTAAATTTGGAGTCAACAAAACTAATTTTAAGTCAGATTTTAGTGAAAAACAGCTCAACATCAAGGGTCACTACATGTGTAGAACAGAATTTGCTGTCTATGTTTTAGAATGCTCATGTGGTTTAAATTATGTGGGCAGTACCAAACTGCAGGTACACATGAGAATACTGCAACACCTTAGGACAATTGTAAACTCTGACCCTACGTACCCTGTTGCACGGCACTTCAAACTGGTTCATGATAACAATCTGAGTGACCTTAAGTATTATGTGATAGGAGCAGTGCCGGTTTTAAGAAGAGGAGGCAACAGGGAGAAATTATTAAGGCAGCTAGAATCTAAATTCATTTTAGAGATGGACTCCAAGATACCGAATTGGCTCAATATGAGTGAGGATTTACACAATTTTTTTTACAACAGCAAAAACTTTTATAACAGCAGAATTTTAATCAACATATATGATTATGGGGCAGTTTATTTATATATTTAGTTGATTGCAACATGAAGAAACAAACTGGGACTTAAGGAGTTTGCATTAATGATGATGAAATGTAAATAAGTATCCTTGTATATATTTCTTTCATTGCACAAGTCACTTTAAAAATTACAACATTATTATCAGCATAATATTAGACCAATCATAATCAGGATGGGGAATCTAAGCCCAGTCTATAGGCATTAGCACAATTATTATATTTGGAGTGTATTATGTGACCAATTTTGAACCTTGCATGGGCCACTTTATAAACAGCATTAGCAATTTATTTAACAATGGCAAACCCTAAGGGGGGACAATTGAACCATAAGAATGCATTAGCGCAGCAATGTGGAATCAGCCGGCCTGGAAAGATGGCCATGTAGAATGTAGAATTTGACATGGGAAATGATACGATGCATATAAATGCACACTAGTCATGAACTTGCACAGGCCACTTTATAAACAGCATTAGCACTTTATTCAAAAATGGCAAACCCCAAGGGGGGATAATCCAACCATGTAATATGCATTGGCGTAGTAATGAGGAACATCACTGTTTTTTAATAATATTGTTGACAAACGTTGTTCTCACCACTTGCTCGTGCACTTCCCTGGTCCACCGCTGAGTAGTCAGTTTGAGTGGAGGGAAGTCAGAAAGCACGCACTCACCGGAGTTGATTACTACTTCCGGTTTGGAAGCGGCGCAAAGGTCAGCAGACCAGTTGTTCCTCGCCCCCTCACCTTATAAGACGGCTGCCAGTCGCTACGCGCAGCGGACGCGCGCAGCGGGTGCGCCGCTGGCACGCCGAAGGCGCGCCAAAGGCAAGCCCGTCTGCGCCTGGACCGGGCCCAGGGCCACCCCCCCTGGCCTTTCCATTATGGCTCGCCACAATAAGACACTAACCTACACTTCTGAACAGCTCAAAATGATACTCAGCGCTAGCGAACACACACAGAGCTGCCCTCTTATCAACCTTGAGCCCACAGCTTATCATCACTCCATCTGCTGCCCCAAATGCCCTTTCTCTTTAGACAACCCCCACCCTCCGCCTCTATCACTCACCAAGGCACATCCCTCAACCCAGGGAAAAATTTGTTCAGCTCTCATAAACGCTCGCTCCCTTCCCAGACACAAATACGAAATCCTGAATCTCCTGGAAGACCATAATTTGGACCTCCTTTTCATAACAGAAACCTGGGGTGACCCTTCCTGTGGGCCAGACTTCTGCACAGCAACGCCAGAGGGCTACTCCGCTTGTAGATTTGACAGAACTCACAAAAAGGAGGAGGACTTCCACTCATCCATCGAGAAAATTACTCTGTCAGGACTGCAATAATTCCCACCAAGATCAGTGAAGCTTTTAGCTTCTCGATCATGGTCCCCCACTTTCTACCTTTCAAAGGTATCCTCCTATACCGTCCCCCCGGCTCCCGAACTGAATTTCTTTCCTCCATGGGCTGCCTACTAGAGCTAGTAGCAGGAGAAAGCAACTTCTCCATCCTTGGAGACTTCAACTTCCATCTTGAAGCCCAGGACGACCAAGACACCTTAGCCCTTTTAGCCGAATTGGAGGCGGTAGGCCTCTCACAATTAGTCTCGTCCCCCACACACACCGCCGGCCACACACTAGATGGACTATTCTCTAACCATTAGCAAATCGTCCTAGAGAACATCCTCCTGTTGCCTTGGACTGATCATTGTGCAGTCCTTTTCGAAATCCAAAATAAATCAACTCCCCCCCCTCACACCAACCTCACATCCCCCAGACAGTTTAAAGCGTGGAGCAACATTGCACCACTAGAGTTTAAATCTAACTTACTCACAACTCAGCAAGACCTCCCTCCTGACCCCGAACTCGCAGCCAACCACTACACACAATGGATTCAGGACGCTGTTAATACGGCGGTTCCCACCAAATAAATGTCCAATAATAGGAAGACTATATCAGCTCCCTGGTTCAGCGAGTCACTTAGGCTCGAGAAACAAAAATGCAGACACCAAGAACGACGCTGGCGCCTAAACTACGATCCGGCTCAAAAAATCCTCTATAAACAGGCTTTAGCTAAATACAAACACCTCCTGATCACTGAGAAAAGCAATTTTTACCTCAAAGAAATTGAATCAGCGCAAGACTCTATCAAACACATGTTCCAGGTAGTTACCAAGCTATCTGGACAAGGTTCCACCCCTCACACAATCGCCTCCCAAACACACTGTAATTCGCTGGCTAGCTACTTCCAAGAAAAAGTCAGTAACATCTACGCTAACTTCACAGCCCATATTTCAACTGACACACGTACAGTAGCACCCAGTGAATCCATAAACTCCGCTTACCCTCGTAATTCTATCTCAATCGACAAACAACACTCTCCCTCACTAGAGGAATTTAGTCAAGTTTCCCCAGATCAGATCTCTCATCTACTCACCACAATTAAATCCGGATCTCCTGACGATCCTTGTCCCCCTGCCACCCTCAAATTGATCCCCGACATCATAAGCTCCAACTTAGCAATCGTCTTCAATTCAATGTTCAGAACAGGCATATACCCCTCCATCTGGAAAAAAGCTGTCATCAAGCCCCTTATAAAGAAGAACAACCTAGATCCTACTGACACCACAAGCTACAGACCAATCTCCTGCCTTCCTCTCCCAGCACAAGTCGCAGAGAGAGTCATGAAAACCCAGTTAGCACACTTTATTGATGAAAACCACCTACTAGACGACACCCAGTTTGGCTTCAGAAAGGGACACGGCACTGAAACTGCTCTTATCAAAGCATCGGACGAAATCAGAAAGATACTTGATGGAGGAGGGGCCGCGGTCCTCGTGCTGTTGGACCTCTCAGCTGCATTCGACACGGTCGACCATGCAACCTTGATTGACCGTGTCGCAGCCATTGGTATTTCTCATAACGCCAAGGCCCTCCTAGCCTCCTTCCTCTCCAACCGATCTCAATCAGTCACGTTTGGCAACTTCAACTCCCCCTCTTTTGCCCTTCCTTGTGGTGTGCCTCAGGGATCCTCGCTAAGTCCGACCTTGTTTAACATCTATGTGTCGGACCTGGCGAGGGTCATCAAATCCTACAACCTGGGCCTACCTTCATACGCCGACGACACGCAACTGGTGCTAGCGGTCCACAATGACGGTGTTAAGGTGGCAGCTAACTTCCAACAGGGAATGCTCGCCATCAGTACCTGGATGGCAAACAGCTGCCTCAAATTAAATTCCGACAAAACGGAGGTGATGATCTTTGGCAATCTCTCCCCTGCCTGGTCCCCTTCCTGGTGGCCAGCTAAGTTAGGATCACCTCCGTCACCTGTTTCAAAGGTGAGAAATCTAGGGGTCATCTTTGATAACAAGCTGTCATTTATGCACCATGCGAATGCAGTTGTCTCCGCATCCTTCTATATCATCAAAATGATAAAGAAACTTCTACCCTTCCTCCCAACTACTGCCGCTAAGACCCTCATCAGTACACTAGTCATGTCCAAGGTAGACTATTGTAATGGTCTATTCATCAATGCTCAAGAAAGAGTTCTAAATAAACTACAACTAGTGCAAAACGCAGCAGCCAGACTTCTGACAGGCACCCCCAAATTTAAACCAATTTCAAACGTAGTTCGACAGCTTCACTGGCTGCCCGTTAGAAGCAGATCCAAGTTTAAGGCCCTTTGCATCGCCTACAAGGCAGTCCACGCCAGCGGACCCGAGTACCTAAAAAAATCCCTCTGCCCCTACAATCCCTCCAGACGTGTACGCTCCTCCACAGCAAACCTTCTGATTGTACCTCGCACAAAAAAAGCTTCATGGGGTGACAGAACTTTCCTGTTCGCCACCACCAAACTTTGGAACAGTCTCCCCCTCCACATCAAGACAAGTCCATCCTTACTTACCTTTAGGAAACAACTAAAGACCTGGCTCTTTAATCAATAGTCAGCTGTGTCACCCTCTTCGGTCCAGTCCACAGCGCCGAGACACCAAAGGGTATTTGCGCGCTTTATAAGTTGCATAAATAAATTATAGTTAAGGCTCCCTGTTTTCCTTTTTTACTGATTTTTACAGATAAATACAGACAGAAAGCATTTATTTTCTTGTCTGTATTTATTTTTAAATGTGGATAAAAACGGAAATTGGGTTGCTTTTGAGTAATTCTAAATACTGTCAGCCATGACTGCCAGGCAAATAGTTGTGTGAATTGATAGGTGAGGGGGTTAAAAAAGAAAGGAATTTTAGTATAGAGGCTTTAACACCAGTAGATATGCACAAGGTTGATACTGAAATGTTCATATTTTCATATAAGTGCATTGATTTATCTTCTGCGGGTGTTCATATCACTGTAATCTGGCAGGCATTCAAGCATGAGTGCATATTTATTGGTTAAATAAACGTGGAAATATACTAATTTCAGCTTCTTTTTTCCACAAAACCCAAAATAAATATGGATAAATTCAGATAAAATTAGCAAAAAATAGATATGGATAAATACAGACGGAAATGTCAAAAAAATAAATACCATAAAACCAGAAGCCCTAATTATAGTTCAAGTACTTCAGGAAAGTATGGTTTGAATTGGCTGGGTATGTAAATATTAACATACATATCGCAATATATTATGCTGCTAAACTTCCTGAGATAAGCATCTTTTTGTGTATTTTTGCACTTTAAAAGCACTTAGCACTTTATTGTGGGGTAAATGGATTGAATATTGCAACAGAAATGAAATTGTGTAGATAGCAATATATTTAAATGGATGGTTGGATAACCGTTTGTTAAAGAATATAACATGCATATGCATATGGTATTCAAAGAGTCTTTCAAATTATGAAGTGGGTTGATTTAAATGTAGTGCAAACGAATTTTGAATTGCATATTGATCTACACAGTAGAAACATAATGTGGACGAAATATTGCGTAATGAAAATCATAGTCTGTTGCTTATGTTCATGCATCACGGGGTGTAAGGGGTTAAATAGGACGCTACCATTCGCAGCGGGTCATGTGATCAAGGCCATGTAAATGCGGTCGAAACGCGTCATAGGCAATGCATTATGCACGATATAACGAAAACAACAATTAAAGATAATCGCAACGCATCTTGAAGGAGTCCGTGCCTACTTCGGTTTTAAAGTGTCTTCAGATTGGGATTGTTACTACATATATATATATATATATATATATATATATATATATATATATATATATATATATATTACCTACTGGCGGTCGCCAGTGGGTAGTTATAGTTAGGACCTTGTTTCTATTCAAAAAGCATTTTTTCTTTTGCCAATATCTTTGGCGCCGGTTGACGAATCTTTGTGAAATTTTTAAAACTAATGGGGCGCTCCGGTCAGCTCCTGTCTTGAAAGTTTCGGGGTGATTCGTCAAGCAGGGGCCGAGGAAAAAGGGGGGTCCCAAAATGCATTTTCTCCATGTTAATTTCCAAAGGAAACTTTAGACAAGGCTACAGCCCGAACTGCTGAACGGAATTACACCAAATTTGGCAAAAAGGTAGGTCTTGGTTCAGAAAGCAACCTTTTTTAAATGGTGTAAATCTGTTCAGTAGTTCCTGAGAAATTCATACATAAAAAAATATTAGTATCTGGTGACCACGTTGGAGCCGCGAACCCGCCCGAGCTTGATTCTGATTGGCCACCAACACTTCAAACCAAGAATTGTTGGCAGCCATCTTGTGACTCGGTTGAACGGAGTCACAAGAAAAAAGGTGAAAAAAAAATAAAAAATAAGAAAAGGGGGCAGGGCCAAAAAAAGCATTTTTTCAAAAAAATTAATTCGGTGGGATTCGCTTAGGGACCCTAATTTTCTGCGAATCCGTCAGAAATTTTTTAAAAAACGAAGCGCGGGCTCTCGCGCTTAGTTTGTTTTAAGCCCCCGGATGGACCAGGTCCCAGGGGCAATACATAGTTATGTAGCAGGGGCCCGCGGGGGCCCCCGCAGCCCCGGGGACCGCCACCTTCCCGGGGCTGTAGTTTATTTTGGGCGGGGGGCCTTGCGGGCACCTCAAGCCCCGGAGACCACCACCTCCCTGGGGCTTCTTAATAGTAATTGTGTGGGGGGGCTCCTGCCCCCCCACACTGCCCCTAGGACCACCACCTCCCCGGGGCTATATGCTTTAAATGCGGGGGCCACGTGGCCCCCTGCAGCCCCGGGGACCGCCTCCTCCCCGGGGCACACTTTATTCAAATATGGGGGTCCGTTGTGGACCCACAGCCCTGGGACCACCACCTCCCCGGGGCTTTAAACCTGTTGGGAGGGGGGGCCACGTGGCCCCCCTCCAGGAGCCCTCCTTGGCCCTGGGGACCGCCACCCACCAGGGCTGGCTCCAGCAATGTCCTGGGGTGCCCACTCCTGGGACATTGCAGTTTGCTATTGCAGGGCGGGAGCACTGCTCCCGTCCTGCCATGAAGCAAAGCAGATTTGCATTTGGGCAAAGGGAGCTGCATGTTTGGAGCTCCCTTTGTCCAAAAGCAATGCCGGCTCCCGCAGGAGGCGGGGAACCAGCAGGGACCGCTGGGGCATTGGTGCTCCCCCGCGGTCCCCAACGTGAGGCCAGGCCCCGGGGGATGGGGCCCCCGGGGCCAAAAGTGGCCCAGGGAAGGGGGGCCACCCCCTCCCATGAAATAAAAAAAATATAGGCAAAGCCCCGGGGATGGGGTCCCTGCGGCCGAAAATGGCCTCAGGAGGGTGGCTGCGCGGCCCCCCTCCTTTAAATCTAGGTATTTTAAAAAAAAATAGAAGTGGCCATGCACCGGGGGATGGGGTCCCTGGGGCCGAAATCGGCCTCGGCAGGGGGGGGGGGCGCGTAGCCCCTTCCCGTTTTTTTTTTTTAAATGGCTCAGGCCGTGGGGGATGGGGTCCCCAGGGCCCAAAAAGTATTAAGGGAAGGGGGGCCACTCAGACCCCCTTCCAAAAAAAAGACAGAAAAGAGAAGCGGCATCTCGCCGGAGGCCCCGCTCCCTCCCTGCACCACTCTGCAAACGCGCCTCCTGGTGTGTTCTGGGTTGGGGAATTAAGTCCCTTTAAATCCTGAGGGTCCTTAGGGGCCAACTTGCCCACCAGGTACCTCCAGTAAGCCCCACACAGTTGGATTGCTGAGAGGTGGTCTGAGGCCACGCCCCTTTTTACACCACTCTGCAAACGCGCCTCTTGGCGCACTGCTGGTGGGGCGATGAGGTCCTCTTGTGTCCTGAGGACCTCAGGACTAAAGTGGACTTCATCCCCCAAGCAGCAGTGCGCCAGGAGGTGCGTTTGCAGAGTGGTCTAAAAAGGGGGCATGGCCTCTGACCACTCAGCAATCCAGCTGTGTGGGGCTTACTAGAGATAACAGGAGGGCTAGTTGGCCCCCAGGGACCCTCAGGAGGCAAGGGGACCTCATCCCCCAACCAAGAGCACGCCAGGAGGCGCGTTTGCAGAGTGGTGGAGAAAGGGGGCGTGGCCTGTGTCCACCTCTCAGCAATCCCACTGTGTGGGGCTTACTGGAGGTAACAGGTAGGCTATTTGGCCCCTAAGGACCCCCAGCAGCGAAGGGGACTTCAATCCCCACACAAGAGCGCGCCAGGGAGCACGTTTGCAGAGTGGTGAGAAAAGGGGGCTTGGCCTCCTATGAGAACTTAGCAAGCCTCCTGTGTGGGACTTACTGGAGGTAATAGGAGGGGTAGTTGGCCCCCAAGGATGTCATTGGGGGCCAACTACCCCTCCTGTTACCGCCAGTAAGTCCAATGCAGTGGGATTGCTAAGAGGTCTTCGGAGGCCACGCCCCCCTTTCTCCACCACTCTGCAAATGTGCCTCCTGGCACACTACTGGTTGGGGGATGAAGTCCACTTTACTGCTGAGGGACTTTGGGGGCCAAGAAGCCCTCCTGTTACCTCCTGTAAGTACTATGCAGCGGAATTCCTGAGCGCTGGCCGGAGGCCCAGCCTTCTTTCTCCACCACTCTGTAAACGCGACTACTAGTTAAAGAAGCATTCGCAATGTAATAGGTCTTGCATTTGCGAAAGTTAGGGCTATTGACGTAAATGTAAAAGTTTTTTACTAATGTTTTTTGGAGTGGAGTGGATGTACGTTGTGAGTAGTGGAATTTTGTGGTATGTTGTGCAGTGAAATTATGTGGATAGAAAGTATGTGGTATTTAGTGTATTGGAATTATGTAGAGTGGGATTATGTGTTATGGAGAGTAATTATGTGGTATGGTAGTCTGTGTTGTGGAGTGGTAACCTCAGGTTTAGTCTTCCTCATTTCCATAGAAGCTAAACTATAAACTCAATGAAACAAAAAAAGAAGGAACCACTGAGGAGCACTTCTGGACCTAGTCGGAGGTATGAGCAGGGCCACTGGAATTATGCGACTGTTCGGCTGCACCGATTTTCGCATAATTGAACATTTTCCGCATTTGCCACATAAGCCATCATCTGCTGCATAATCTGCAAATTTGAACAAAAAAAGCCTTGTTTCTAGCTCAAACGTTACCAAAAATGCAGCAGCAAGTGTTACAGCGTGGTGCAAGGCCCTTTGCAAACCTGGAATGGTCACCTGTTACTTATTGCTAAATGTGGGTGTTAAATTAGTACCAATGGTGCACAAACCACTCTTGCTTCTTTCTGTGTCTCTCTTGCCTCTTTCTGCATTGCTCTTGTTTCTTTGTGCACCTTTCTTTCTTTTTCTGTACTTCTCTGGCCTCTTTCTGCACATCTCTTCCGCTTTCTGCACCTCTCTTGCTTCTTTCTGCACCTCTCTTGCTTCTTTCTTCTGCACCTCTCACCTCTTTCTGCACCCTCTTCCTGCACCTCTCTTGCCTCTTTCTGCACTTCTCTTGCCTCTTTCTGCACTTCTTGCCTCTTTCTGAACCTCACTTGCTTCTTTCTGCACTTACCTTGCTTCTTTCTGCACCTCTCTTGCTTCTTTCTGCACCCCTTTTGCCTCTTTCTGCACCTCCCTTGCTTCTTTCTGCACTTCTCTTGCTTCTTTCTCCACCTCTCTTGCTTCTTTCTCCACCTCTCTTGCTTCTTTCTGCACCTCTCTTGCTTCTTCTGCACCCCGCTTCCCTCTTTATGCACCTTTCTTCCCTCTTTGTGCA
The DNA here is from genome assembly GCA_963921515.1 of Calotriton arnoldi. Classification (NCBI taxonomy): domain Eukaryota; kingdom Metazoa; phylum Chordata; class Amphibia; order Caudata; family Salamandridae; genus Calotriton; species Calotriton arnoldi. The sequence continues at coordinate 434,007 of CAWUFW010007779.1, forward strand.
CCTCTCTTGCCTCTTTGTGCACCTCTCTTTCCTCTTTCTGCAGTTCGCTTGCCTCTTTCTGCACCTCTTTTGCTTCTTTCTGCACTCTTTCTGCACCCCTCTTGCCTCTTTCTGCACCTCTGTTGGTTCTTTCTGCACTGCTCTTGCTTCTTTCTGCACCTCTCTTGCAAATTTCTGTACCCCTCTTGCCTCTTTCTGCACCCCTCTTTCTGCACCTCTCTTGCCTCTGTCTGCACCCCTGTTCTCTCTTTCTGCACCTGTTTTGCCTGTTTCTGCAACTCTCTTGCCTCTTTCTGCACCCCTCTTGCCTCTTTCTGTACCTCCGTTGGTTCTTTCTGCACTTCTCTTGCTTTTTTCCACATCTCTCTTGCTTCTTTCTGCACCCCTCTTGCCTCTTTCTGCACTTCCCTTGCTTCTTTCTGCACCTTTCTTGCTTCTTTCTGCACCCCTCTTGCCTCTTTCTGCACCCTTCTTCCCTCTTTCTGCACCTCTCTTGCCTCTCTCTGCACCTCCCTTTCCTCTTTCTGCAGTTCTCTTGCCTCTTTCTGCACCTCTTTTGCTTCTTTCTGCACCTCTGTTGGCTCTTTCTGCACCCCTTTTTCCTCTTTCTGCACTTCTGTTGGTTCTTTCTGCACCTCTGTTCATTCTTTCTGGACTGCTCTTGCTTCGTTCTGCACATCTCTTGCCTCTGTCTGCACCCCTCTTGCCTCTTTCTGCACCTCTCTTGCCTCTGTCTGCACCCCTGTTCTCTCTTTCTGCAGTTGTCTTGCCTCTTTCTGCACCTCTGTTGCTTCTTTCTGCACTTCTCTTGCCTCTTTCTGTACCCCTCTTGCCCCTTTCTGCATCTCAGTTGGTTCTTTCTGCACTTCTCTTGCTTTTTTCCGCATCTCTCTTGCTTCTTTCTGCACCCCTCATTCTTCCTTCTGCACCTCTTTGCCTGTTTCTGCAACTCTCTGGCCTCTTTCTGCAGTTCTCTTGCCTCCTTCTGCACCTCTGTTGCTTCTTTCTGCACTTGTTTTGCCTCTTTCTGCACTTCTCTTGCCTGTTTCTGCACCTGTCTTGCCTCTTTCTGCACCACTGTTGCCTTTTTCTGCACCTCACTTGATACTTTCTGCACCCCTTTTGCCTCTTTCTGCACCCCTCTTCCCTTTTTCAGCACCTCTCTTGTTTCTTTCTGCAACTCTCTTGTCTCTTTAATCACTTCTCTTGCTTTTTTCTACCCCTCTGTTGCTTCTTTCAGCACATCTCTTGCCTCTTTCTGCACTTCTCTTGCCTGTTTCTGCACCTGTCTTGCCTCTTTCTGCACCACTGCTACCTTTTTCTGCACCTCACTTGCTTCTTTCTGCACCCTCTTTCTGCACCCCTCTTCCCTTTTTCTGTACCTCTCTTGCCTCTTTCTGCACCCCTGTTCCTTCTTTCTGCACCTCTCCTGCCTGTTTCTGCACTTCTCTTGCCTCTTTCTGCACCTCTGTTGCTTCTTTCTGCACTTCTCTTGCCTCTTTCTGCACCCCTCTTCCCTCTTTCTGCACCTCTGTTGCTTCTTTCTGCACTTCTCTTGCTTCTTTCTGCACCTCTCTTGCTTCTTTCTACACTTTTCTTCCCTCTTTGTGCACCTCTCTTGCCTCTTTCTGCACCTCTCTTTCCTCTTTCTACAGTTCTCCTGCCTCTTTCTGCACCTCTTTTGCTTCTTTCTGCATTTCTGTTGCCTCTTTCTGCACCCCTCTTGCCTCTTTCTGCACCTCTGTTGGTTCTTTCTGCACTGCTCTTGCTTCTTTCTGCACCTCTCTTGCACATTTCTGTACCCCTCTTGCCTCTTTCTGCACCCCTCGTCCCTCTTTCTGCACCTCTGTTGCCTCTGTCTGCACCCCTGTTCTCTCTTTCGGCACCTCTTTTGCCTGTTTCTGCAACACTCTTTCCTCCTTCTGCAGTTCTCTTGCCTCTTTCTGCACCTCTGTTGCTTCTTTCTGTACTTCTCTTTCCTCTTTCTGCACACCTCTTGCCTCTTTCTGTACCTTTGTTGGTTCTTACTGCACTTCTCTTGCTTTTTTCCGCATCTCTTGCTTCTGTCTGCATCCCTCTTGCCTATTTTTGCACCCCTCTTTCCTCGTTCTGCACCTCTCTTATCTCTTTCTGCACCTCTCTTACATCTTTCTGTACTTCTCTTGCCTCTTTCTGCACGTCTGTTGCTTCTTTCTGCACTTCTCTTGCCTCTTTCTGCATCCCTCTTTCTGCACCTCTGTTGCTTCTTTCTGCACTTCTCTTGCTTCTACCTTTTGGTACACAAATTTACAGAGTATGCTGTTTGAAACAGAGGTATTCAAGTATTTGTGTGTTTATTTTTATGTAACATGTCACTAGGTGAAAGCAGAGACTCACGCATGCATACCTTCACAAACTTGGTCAGACTTACAACAGTGATATGGTTAGGATTGCTGTTTTACATTTGGTAGGCCTAACATTCTGAGCAGTCGATGAATAGTGAACCTTCAAGAGAAAAGTGAGGTTTAAGACATCTTGGGATAAGGATTAGTGATTAGGCTACTTTGTATGAGTCTGTGGAAAGGTACAGTCAAAGTAGGCCTCTATCTGCACCTCTGTTGCTTCTTTCTGCACTTCTCTTGCTTCATTTTGCACCTTTCTTCCTCTTTCTGGACTTCTGTTGCCTCTTTCTGCATTTCTCTTTCTTCTTTCTGCACCTTTCTTCCTCTTTCTGCACCTCTCTTGCTTCTTTCTGCACTTCTCTTGCTTCTTTCTGCACTTCTCTTGCTTCTTTCTGCACCTTTCTTCCTCTTTCTGTACATGTCCTACCTATGTAGGCATAGTTAGAAATTAGCATTTAAAAAACCTTAGAAATTCACTGAAAAAACTATAGGTTTCAGGGACGTTATAGTTAGTATTAGCATTTTAAAAAACCTTAGAAATTCACTGAAAAAAACACAGGTTGCAGGGACGTTATAGTTAGGAATCAGCACTTAAAAAACCTTAAATATTCACTGAAAAAAACACAAGTTTCAGGGACGTTATAGTTAGGCTGATATTTCACTCGTACAAAAGCAGAGAAATTCAGCCATTATACTTAGCTGAGCTAACTATAACTCGCGTCCCCGCAATGCACTGCTGATGACGTCACATATTACATCACTCATGACATGGTCAGTGACATCACTCATGACATCACTCATGACATCTCAAATGACATCACTGATGACATCATCCACTTAATATCTGATGCACCTCCTCACACCCTAATATAACCTTTCATACACCCACTCTAAAATACAGACTACCATTCTCGACACCATAGACACACCAATACCAGTTAGTACATACGAACTCACTGATTCATAGGTCTACACACTCATCCACTCACTCACTGATACAGTCTCACTCATACACACAGTCACTCATCAATACGGCCACTGATATGTGCACTCATATACCCATACAGACACTCGCACACCGCCACTCACCTTTAGAGTTACTCCCGCACCTAGTCAGTCACCCAAAGAATCAATCACACTGCCATTTACTCACCTATACAGTTATACACACATCACCTAACTTATTCAAACAGATACTAACACATACTTACTCTCTTATACAATCACTGACACAAGCACACACTCATCCATACAGCCACTCTCTAAATCACTCACTCTCACAAATAGTCACTTATATACTCCAGCACTCACATATACTGCCTTTCACATATGTAGTTACTCAAACATATACCACTGAGACATCCATTCACTCATCAACACAACCATACGCACACTCACTCACCCATACAGCCCCTCACAGATGCACTCATGAACCCATACACCCAGTGAATCACCCACTCACACATCCATGCAGGGAGTCACACCCCCCCACCCACCCACACAGACACTTAGGCACCCATACAGATACTCAGACAACCAATCATTAACCCATTTATTTATTTAATGAGTTTTATATAGCGCTGGCTAGACCCGGAGGTATCAGAGCGCTTCACATGAGGTTCCACAAAGTTACAAAATTACATCAGTTAACAGGTTACATCAGTTACTAGTAAAACATTTAAAGAGCATAGAAGATGAGATAAATGGAGCGTAGAAGGGTAAGGGGGTAGGGTGAAGGGGTAGGAGGGAGATACGACAGAGAGACGAAGGAAAGTCTGCCCCAAGTACGGCTGGGTAGGTGACGGCCTAGGGGGAAGTCCACGTCCCATCTCCTCTATAGCTATCAGGTAGCTCCACCGGGCATCGGCCAAATAGCAAGGTCTCGGCTGAAAAACATTTAAAGAGCATAGGAAGACGAGATAAATGGAGCGTAGAAGGGTAGGGGGGAAGGGTAAAGGGGTAGGGGCGAGATACGACGGAGAGACGAAGGAAAGTCTGCCCAAAGTCCGGCTGGGTAGGTGACGGCCGAGGGGGAAGTCCACAACCCATCTCCTCTTTAGCTAACAGGTAGCTCCACCGGGCATTGGTCAGCTAGCTAGGTCTCAACGGTCGGAGGCAAGATCACATATTATTTCATGATGGGTGAGCCGGGTGGGGGAGGATGGTGGGGGAGCACCCCTAGCCTCGCTGGTGTAAGCTCGATGAGCCAGTCCATGGAGTCCGGTGTGGTTGGAGGGGCTTCTCTATTTGCTGCAGTCCGGTGGAGCGAGAAGGGGGTGGGTGGACACTCATGTAGCTACTCACCAACCCATGCAGCCACTTACATACTAACTGACGGACTGATACAGACATTCACACAGATTAGTCATTCACCCATGCATTCACTAGTACACATTTAATCACTCACTTATACAGTCACTCACACACCGACTAAATCATCCATACAGACACTCATACACCCACTCATTCTTCGAATACACCTTGGCATATATAACATTCTTAAACTTTTTAGAAACACTCACACTCACAGGATGATGTCATCAGTGATGTCATTTGGGATGTCATCAGTGATATCATCAGTGATGTCACTGACCATGTCATGAGTGATGTAATATGTGACGTCATCAGCAGTGCATTGCGGGGGCGTGAGTTATAGTTAGCTCAGCTAACTATAACGGCTGAATTTCTCTGCTTTTGTACGAGTGAAATATCAGCCTAACTATAACGTCCCTGAAACTTGTGTTTTTTTCAGTGAATATCTAAGGTTTTTGAAATGCTAATTCCTAACTATAACGTCCCTGAAACCTGTGGTTTTTTCAGTGAATTTCTAAGGTTTTTCAAATGCCAATACTAACTATAACGTCCCTGAAACCTATGGTTTTTTCAATGAATATATATATATAGATATATAGATAGATAGATAGATAGATAGATAGATATATACATATACACATATATATATATATTTATTTCCAAGACTAAAGGCCTGATTACAATCTTGGCAGAGAGGTTTACTCCATCACAAACATGACGGATAGCCCATCCCCCAAATTGTAATTCCATTATATCGTATGGAACTTGTAATACGGCGGACGGAATATCCGTCATGCTTGTGACGGAGTATCCCATCTGCCAAGATAGTAATGAGGCCCTAAGACTCAGAAACCTAAACAAAAAGAAATGTATTGTATTGTATTATAAAAATACATTATGAAAACACCATTTGACAATAGCGCCTTGTCCTTCCAATTAATGACAATTAAAAATTGATCGTCATAAAACGCAATCGTCATAAAATTATGCTCAAGGCGGCATAAGTGACTGTTTTTTTCATTTGTTTTATCCTACCTTTTACACCCCTTTCTTTTGGGAACATGTCTCATCTTTTGGCTCTGGGTTGGAAATAGACCCAAAAACCTTCACTATGTGATCATTCAAGCCTGCACCCTGAGTTATTTTATATTTGGTGTTAGCATTGGATTTCCTGACTTTGAAAATATTTCAGCCTTAAAATGGCATATGAGAAATCCTTGAAGGTATGAAAGGGCTTCAAGTATGTGGGTTAGTGCAGTAATGGCAGGCCTTGAATTGAACTTGCACTTGAAGTCCACAGGTCCCAGAGGTGCCTCCCCCAAGGCTGAACCAGGAGAAGAACTGTGTGAGAGATATCATTAGAAAGCAAAAGAAGGAGTGTAGGGTGAAAGGCCTCATAAGGAAAGCCATGAGAGATGGATTACCTAGAACTAAATTAATGTTTGAGGGTTAATCAGCCCATGCCCAGAAAGAAACACCTTATATTTTTTGAGAGAGCATCCGTTTGGTCAATAGTGGCTACCCAATTGCTTGACTGATTGAGGACAGAGAAGGTTGAGAGACGTGTTCATTTCTAAAAATAACTCAATGTTAAAGGAGGCCACTAACAAAAGGAAAAAAAGACCTTTCACACTGAGATCTTCAATCTGTATCATGGAAAATAAATAGCAGGAAAATGCAGCTATTCCACAGATAGTGTATATTTTCTACACATTAAACTGATCCACAGAAATCCAAGAGTAGCTTTAATGATGCCAAAATGCTGAATGTGTCTCTTTCCCTTCACATTGCGTTGCTGCAGGAACCCAGAATTAAATGCCAATCATCCTGTTACCAATGTATTCAGTAACCACCTGGCTGCATTGAAGACTGCCCTACACCTTTGCCCAACATACCAAAAGCCTAAACTAATATGACCACATCACATTTATCCTGAAGGAACTCCGCAAAATGTTCCTAACGACTTGCATCATTTTTAAAACCTATTTGATCACATATAGGACAGTAATTACTAATAATACAGCCTACCTGGCTGAAAGAATCGTTATCACAGGATGCCAATACAATACATTGAGTCATGGCATCATTAAACGAGACCAAAAACTGCAAAAAATAAAAAGATCAGGAAAAACCCTTTTCATGTTATGCACCAAGAATAAATAAAATCCCATCACAGATCAGGCTAGGACCTTCACCTTTCCATTTCGGAATGAGCAGCAAACCCATATCTTCAAAGTGCATGTCATCAAGTACTTAATTTGAACAGGCGATTTCAGATGGGGCCCAATGGCAGTCATTTTTGGTGGCCAGCACTTTTTTTTTCCTCAACAGACTTTGACAAAATGCATGACAGAGAAAAAAACAAAAGGGAAAAACGATGGAAAACAGTGACAAAGAAAGAAACCAGGGGTGAAAAAGAACCTGAAAACTGAGATAAAGGGACAGGGAGTGTCTGGTGGTGTATGCAAGAGGCATGAGGTGGAATCCAGACTACACAGCTTGGTTTTTAGCATTCCTGAAATTCGGTAGCTGTGGCCCCGGGCTTCTGAGCAAATCTTTGGGCCCCTGTATTAATTCTTTTACAAATTAAGCACTGATGCCATCCACCATTGAGGAAGAGCATCAAGCTGCTCCAGACCCCTGGAAGAGAACTTGCTTTTATGGTATACAAATCTTTCTGCTCAGTTGCTTGCTAGCTAGTTTCACACTATAGAAGTCTCCATTTATTCTTAACATCCATCAAAGGAAAAGGAACATGCAAAGTAAAATGCATCATTATAGAATTTGTAGATCACGCATACAATATATTTTTATGTAGCTTTTGATTCATGAAAGAGACAGCAAACTCTGCTGGATGAAAGCAGGACAGAAGTCCAGAAGAAGAGTGTCTCATGTCGGGGAGGATCCTCAGTAGATATGTTCACAACACAAACTCCCAAATGAAGTAGAGAATATAAGATGACAGACCAAAAGCAGAGAAAAGAGGAGGGCAGGCCTATACAAGAGAAAGTAAAGCCAAGTATGAAACTGAGGCACAGTGAAGGGGCGCAAGACAGGAATTCTTTTGACAGTACTTATGAGGTTTAAAGGGTCAACCTTTGAGAACGCGCAGGAGCGTGATTTACAATCTCTCATCTGAGGGATCTTTTTAAGTTGACTTTTGTAAAGCCATTTGGCCCCACAATGAGGACTAGGACTCCATGATTGAAGTTAAGAGGTTTATTTCAAATTTATAATCAACCCCATGCATAGGAATATCAAAAGAATATTAAAAAGATACAGGATTACAGTTGATAAACTGAAATCTCTCAACTGGTTCAGGCTCAGAAAAATGAGGTACGAATTAATCACAGCCACAACAATACAGAGAACAAGAAACAGAAATAGATGTTCCATAAGGAAACTCTGATATTCCTTCCTAAACATGAATAAGTTGTAGAAACATCTAATCGAGGTTCTAAGTTTAGAATAAGGATGGTTTCTAAAGTGAGGTTTCAAGGGAATTCAGAAATGCCAAAAGGTGTCAGTCTAGTGAAGACTTCAGTAAAAGTATTCAAGAATGGGAATAAGTGTTTAGCATAAAGCTTCACACTTGCAGGAATAAAGAAAGCAAAGAGGTCTGTACCCCTAAAAAGCCAGGGAAAATCTGCTCAAACTGCTAACAGTGTGTGCATTAATTAAATCATACAAAGACTTCAACAACAGTTGTATTTCTTTCCACCCCTCCAGGAACCAATCGTCTCCAAACTCAAGTTGTACATTTGAAACATTACCAGACTTTTCCATCCCAGAGATCATGGACAGTTGCTGCATCGTTTAATATCCCTTCGTTCCTGATACACGTTGGATAGGAGTCTTCATCTGCTAATTAGGTTTTCACATTCTTGCTAATATTTTTATTCTCAGGCCTTACTACCAAGCAACTAGTACAGACAACAATACTCCTTTTCTCAATCTAACAAAGCCTTTAGAACGCACCTGCAAAGAAAAGTCACACTGACCAAGCAAAGTACATTTCAGATTAAGGCCTATAGTCAGGTTAACTTTAACTAAGCATTTAAAGTGCACTTTAATTTCATGGTTATACGTGCACACAAGTAACTTCAAATAAACTGCAAAACGTGAACAAAGGAATGTAGGTTCTTAAGCGAATATAACTTAAAGTATAATAGCAAAGCATGGGTAAAGAATACATGATTCATGTTATGTTGAACATTTGTGTACATGTTTATAAATCTCTAATTTCTACAATAAATACAATTCAATAATGTATTTAAATGTGTCACACGCGTTAATATTGTTAAGGCACACCGCGAATATAATGTCAGGTGCATGTATATAATTGCACTTCTGTGATGTATAAGGGTGGAGCTTCAATTACACTGCTCCACCTTCCACTTTAAATTCAGCCAGGAGACTAAACGGAGAAAACAAAGTATCATAGAGAATAACAGAGGAAGTGTTTAGACTCTTACATGAAGTCTTGAAGTCATAGACCAAATTGTAAATGGTGGATATAAAGACACTCAGGATATCAGCCAAAGCAAATAAACCTTGAAATGCAAAACCATCCTAAAAAATAAGCCAGGAGCAAGTCTCATAATTCCTCCCCAAATGTTCAGCAGGATATAATGATATTGTTGTAACACTCACTACCCCTACATAAAAACTGTGCAGCAACTTAAGTGGGCCCACACCCTATACTAGAAGAAAGATCACTTTTTTGTTGTTGTAAATTATCTTTATTTAAGTTTGATACATCATTAAACAACGGGAAACATTTGGAACTACGAGGCCAGAGCCACGAGTTCCGGAAGCCCGCAAGCGTAACCACGCTTGCCCAAACAACGCATTTGCCTAAACCACGCATATGCGTGGTTCAGGTAAATGCACTCTAGTGTTCGGGATGGGCAGGGACTGCTAACAGGAGCGTCGGGACGGGAAGCGGACTCGGACAGGTAAGAGGGGCTGGGGCCGTGTCTGGGGGTCGCTTTCGTAGGAGGGGGTTGGGGTAGCTTTGAGGGCTGAGTTTGGGGGAGTAGTTACGTTTTTAGGACTGGGGGCAGGGCAAGGGGCATGTAGGGGGTTTGTAATTTAGGGACTGGGTGAATGGATAGATGGGGTAGTTTTTAGGGCTGGTGGGCGGTTTTAGGGCAGTGGAAGGGGTTGGGGTAGTTAAAGAGACAGCGTGGGGGGTGGGGGGTTAGTGTACGAAAAGGGGCAGGGTTTTAGGCCTTAGGGCAGGGGGAGGGGAATGGGTAGATGCGGTCGTTTTTAGGTCTGGGGCTTGGGGTAGGTTTTAGGAGAGTGGAAGGGGTTGGGGTAGTTTAAGGAACATCGCAGGGGGAGGGTGTGAGGGGATAGTGGTTTTAGGCCTTAGGGCAGTGGGAGGGGAATGGGTAGATGGAATCGTTTTTAGGGCTGGGGGTCGGGGTAAGTGTGAGGGGATAGTGGTTTTAGGCCTTAGGGCAGTGGGAGGGGAATGGGTAGATGGAATCGTTTTTAGGGCTGGGGGTCGGGGTAAGTTTTAGGGCAGTGTAAGGGGTGGGGGTAGTTTAAGGGACAGCGCGGGAGGTAGTGTACGTAAAGGGGCAGGGTTTTAGGCCTTACGGCAGGGGGAGGGGAATGGGTAGATGGGGTAGTATAAAGGTCTGGGGGGGTCGGGTAGGTTTTAGGACAGTGGAAGGGGTTGGGGTAATTTAAGGAACATTGCAGGGGGAGGGTGTGGGGGGATAGTCGTTTTAGGCCTTAAGGCAGTGGGAAGAGAATGGGTAGATGGGGTTGTTTTTAGGGCTGGGGGGTCAGGGTAAGTTTTAGGGCAGTGTAAGAGGTGGAAGTAGTTTAAGACACAGCATGGGGGTGTGGGGGTAGTGTACGTAAAGGGGCAGGGTTTTAGGCCTTAGAGCAGGGTGAGGGGAATGGGTAGATTGAGTCGTTTTTAGGTCTGGGGGTCGGGGTAGGTTTTAGGACAGTGGAAGGGGATGTGGTAATTTAAGGAACATCGCAGGGGGAGGGGGTGGGCTGATAATAGTGAGCTTAGCCACACATACCCCTTTACCATTAATGCCTATACCACAAACTTTCGTGGTAAAGGCATGCGTGGTAAAGGAATACGTGGTTAAGACGCATTCGTGGTTTAGGCTGCATAGTAGAGGCACGCGTGGTTTAACCATGCGTGCTTCTATCATACAACCTTAAACAACAGTTCAGGGCGCAAACCCGCACCCAAAATAAATTAAATCAACAGAGGAAATGAAAATACACATGCAACTATTTCTCACAGGACAAGCACATGGCAACAAGAGGGAGTGTCAAGATGAATGGATAACAGTATGAATTGGTATCACATCACTGTGTACGTTAAGAGTCAAAATCATAGTAAGGGACGTGGTGCGTCCCCTAAGGGGTACAGTTTGTAGTGCTTAAGCTTTTCTCCCCAGACCATGAACAACTTGCGAGGGCACCCCTTCCTCTTGTATGTGACCTTCTCAGCAGCCATGTATAGGTACATCCACGTCTTCCGTTCAGTCATGGTAGGGACCTCCGGTGCACCACAGTGGCGCTCTACATCTTGTTTAGGCACCACCAGTCCCAGATTGCAGGAGAAAAGTTGCGGTCTAGGCACATCTACATCACCCGGGACACCCTATAAAATGTATTTAGGATCAAGAGGGAACACTCGTCTGAGCTCCGGCACCACCCGTGACAAGTATGTCTGAATAGCTGGGCAACCCCATATCGTGTGTATGAATGTACCTCTAGTGTCCACACAGCGCAGGCAGTCTGGGGAGGCTGCCCTCCCCATGTGATGCAGGCGGTCCCTGTCATAGTTGACCCAATGCAGTACCTTGAGTTGGATCAGACACAGTCGTGACTTTGTGGCTACTTCCCTCAGATGCATCAGGGCCACCTCCCAGTCAACGTTCATCTCCCACAAGCAAGATCACTTCTGATCCATGAACCTTAAGAAACTTCCTCACTTGGTAATAGTAAATATAAGAGCAAGTGGATCCCCAGTAATCTTGCACCTAGACAAAGGTCCATGTTGTAGCCTAAAGCCACAATGCCCCATCAAATAAAGGTAAACCCAGTCCTTGATGGAAAACTGTATACTTTCAAAGTCGCCAGCATTTCTAGATCCACCACGAAGTGCTTCTTGGAGGCTCTGTCTGTTTGGCCTGGCTAAAAGTAGCAAACAAACCTAATTTCTATGGTCATTGGTATCTCCAAACTCAACAGGAATACAGGCTGAAGTGATGAAATAAGTCAGGGGGTACACGTTCCTTTTCACTCTCATATGTATTGTGAATTTTTGATCCCACCCCAAACCAGGCCAGTTCCTACAGATACTTTTGTTTCCAAGTGTGCCTCACATATGTTTCTGTCTGTGGACACATCTTAAACTATGCTTGTCTTAAAGGTTAATTGCTACACATGCGATTCGTTGCTGAAGGCTGTCTAATGCTACCCTCCCCCCACCGCCTCACTGACTTCCCTTATTCTAACTTGCAAATTGTTCTCCGACTTTCCTTCATTCTCTTTTCTGATTTTGTTTGGACTTTACCATCTTTTCTAACATAAATGTGTGTCTTGCAGACAACTTTTCTATGTTGATAACTTTTAATCCCGTACTTCTATTGATAAGTCCCTTGACAAATGTATCTTTAGTATGTGGTGATTATATTGAATTGTTCTATATTTGAGCGTTTTTATATTTGTAAAATTTTCCCAATAAAAACAATTAGCAGGAGAGTGAGTTATGCATGTCCCTCAGGAAGCAGAGGATCATGAATAAGTATTAATCTTTAACATAACAGAGTAATGCACTAAGGCGTGGTGCTTTACTGGTGGGTCTCTGCTTTTTATAACTATTCTACCAAGCTTTACTGGCAGGGGCACTCACTGTGCTTTGGAAGATGCCTCTGTGAGTCACTGACTGCTGTGGACATCTGCTTTGACCCACAGGTAATGTGTTCAACCCTGACAGCGCCAGCTCAACTTTCCATCCTTCCAAACGCGTGAAACTGAGCGCCATTAAATTCATTAATAATAACACCCTATAATTACAACACTTAAAGATGGATAAACGATGGACGGCTGAAATGCTTCATAAAAAAATAATGTATTAATTGTACACACACAAAGACAAACACCCTGTTTTCAGGGTCATAAATGCTATTCGATTTTCAGAATGACCTAGCCGGATTACAGATAGGAGTCAAACTTGTTCTTCATGCATGAGTAAACATATTAATACTGACTCCTAGTGTTGCCGCTTATTGAAGGCTGAGCCCCAGCATGTATCCACACGGCTGATCACTTTGTTTTTAAGGTGAATACTAACATTTTAATATTAGATTTAATTTGGCATCTACTGTAGAACATCAGTGGGCAATACCTTTTATTTTATCTATGATCTAGAACTATGTGGCCAATACTTGCTTGGATTAGATGCCTCTTGTGAACTCCAAAGACATGTAAACCATTAGGATATGGAAAGGAGATGGGAGAATAGAGGGTGAGAGAAAAATAGAGAGAGGGGGAAGGATAAAGAGAGACAAGGAAAGAGAGAGATTCCGATCTATTCTCAAAATGTAAATGGTGAACATCCTAAGACTGGGGCACATTTACAAGCCCCTATCGCCACCACAACGTCACTTTTAGTGACGTTGTGGTGGCGATAGGGGCCTCGCCTTATTTACAAGGCAACGTTAAGCCACTTAACGCGGCCTTGTAAATAAGGCCCCCTTTCACGCTATGCTTAGCGTGAAAGGGGTGGGCAGTGGGTGTTGCATTGGGCGTCCCACCTCAACACCCATTCATTTTGACGCTGACCCCTATTTACAAGGGTAGCGTAAATAGGTGGCAGCGCCAAAATTAAGACCAGGAAAAACCTGGTCATAAGTTGGCGAAACAAGGAGAAATGCTTTATTTCTCCTCGTTTTTGCTTTTTCCATATGTGCTGCCTTGTGAAGCACACATGGAAAAAGCAAAATGCCTTGGATTGTTTGTGTAGGAAGGTATCCCTTCCTGCACTTAAACAATCCTCTAAAAAAAAATGCCATTTTGTAACTTCCATGTGTGCTGCATTAAGCAGCGCACATAGAAGTGACAAAATGGCATTTCAGGATTGTTTATGTGCAGGAAGGGACACCTTCCTACACATATGTGTAGGAAGGTATCCCGTCCTGCACTTAAACAATCCTCTAAAAAATGCCATTTTGTAACTTCCATGTGTGCTGCATTAAGCAGCGCACATAGAAGTGACAAAATGGCATTTCAGGATTGTTTATGTGCAGGAAGGGACACCTTCCTACACATAAACAATCCTCCCCTGCACGCAGACACCCTTGCACTATGGTGCAAGTTTGCCTGCGTTGGTGCTACACTGCTAAGTGTAGCGCCAGCGCAGGGGGAAATGCAAGGCTGCACCATATCCTTGTAAATATGGTGCAGCCTTGCGTTTCTGAAGTGGCGGAGTCAGGCGATAAGCCATGACGGCTAACGCCTCACTCGCCACTTCATTGTAAATATGCCCCTATATGTGCAGGGGCCTCAACCCACTCTAACTAAGGTAGTCAATTTGGCGATGTCTATTGGGAACTCACCTTAAGCTCAGTCTTGAGAATCAGTGGTATCCCTGTCCAGTGTATCACACCTGAAAAGCTGTCCTATTAAGCCAAACTGTGTTCATTGTGGGATGTAGAATAAAGATCAGATGCCACAGAATAAAGAAAACCAAACGTTTCATTTATGCACATCAAACATTATTTAGTCAAGCATCATGATGAATGGATGGTTATGAGCAATTAGTGTGGTTTCCAATATAACATCCCTTGCTAAAAGTTGATGGTCAATGTTATCCTTTTCTGTATTAAATACACTGTAGCACTTTCTGCAGTATCGTCGAGTATTTCTACGCTTTGTGTGAGTGTTACATTCAATTACTTTTCTTCTACCTGAGGAACTATGGAGTCTCTCCTTCCGCCAGCACTTTTTGATTCACTGAACAGTTTGAATAGCTTGATATTCATAGATATTACCACAAATAACTAAGCATGTATGTTTCCAGCTTTTTCAGGAGCACATTGAAGCCTCTGGCAGTAGCAGCGAGTCGTCTAGCTCCTCTTCTAATTCTTCCTTCAGTAACATAAAAGAACTGGCTCGGCGTTTCTCACTCACATTTGGTTTGGACCAAGTGAAATCCAGAGAGTCTGTTGCTATGATGCACAAGTAGGTGTTGCATTCATTATTGTTAAACCACCTTTATTTTATTTGAATTAATTTAAATAAGCCTCTTTTTGTTAAAGTGGGAGACCGTGTTTGGATGGAAGTGTCCCCTGTGTGTTAAACCGTGTGTACCTGCCCTGAGTTCCCGATTGCACGTGACACTGGTATGAATTGTTTTTGTTTGGTCCTGTTACTATTTTAATGTAGCATGTCTGCAGAATCCTAGGCCTGCTCTTATAGTGGTGCAGAAGCCAGAATCTGTTCTGTGAACTGGATGGGTGCACCAAGCTGAGGTGAGAGGGCACCACCTAAGGTATACCCTTCTTGCTGGAGGAGCTGAGGGTTTGCCTAGTACCTAGAAGCCTGCCTGCTGGGTGAGGGAAGCAGAGTGCCAGGCCCTGTAAGGGGAAAGACTGTCCAGGAGGTAAATCCCAGTGAATTCCAGGCATGAAAAACACCCAGAAGAAGCTGACTGCCAGTGGGAGCGATACCAGGAGTGGGATCTTGGTGTGAAATGCATCAACCTTCTCAAGTAAGAGACTGCATCATGTCATCCTGCACCATGCTTTGTGCCTGAAAGGCTAGTGTTTCCAATACCTGGCATCAGAGCTGACGCAAGAGCAACTACCATCATTGCTGAGACAAAAGCAATGATTCATTCGGAGTCTGAAACTGCCAAACACAACCATTACTTGAGGACCCAGCCCGGAGACTTCAGCTGCTGTGTCTGAGTCCTCACGTGCAGTTGGCCAGGGTGGCCACAACTGCCAAAGATGCCCACCTGCTGAAGACCCGGCCTTGAGGCTGCAGCTGAAGTGACCGAGCACCTGACTGCAATCAGCCTGGAAAGCCACAAGTGCCAAACACGAGTGCTGCTGTGTCCAGTTTGTGTTTCTAAAATTGCATGGTTACTTTTACATTGAAGGCATGTAAGGAACTCCATGTGTTGGACACCTCTGACATCTAGCGGAGCGGGTCATCCTGTAGACCAGTAAGGCATTTTTCCGCTAAATAGGCCACCCTTCCCCTGTGAGATACAATATCTAGCCTACAATGGTGACAGGCTAGCTGGGATGCTGATTCAAGTATTCCCTCCTTTGAGGAAACATTCTCCCTAGACAGATGTCCCTAATGTACTTGTAACACCGCAGCGCAGGGTCATTCTTGAAAGTTTGTTTCCGCAGCACACTCGTGCTCAGTTCTGTTGAATAGTGCCAGAACTGTGTGACGGTATGCTGTTATGTAGTGTGTTATTATGCAACTTACTTATTATGACCTAATGCTTCATTTCTACTGTTTCACATTAATGTGGTACCTGCCGCTTCTTTCAGCCTTTTTGATTTCCAGACCAGCCCTCATTATTCATATCACCAGTTATGATGCATTTTCTCAAGGGGTTACAATATATGTTCTCCCCTTCTTTCTTTGTTATGCCCCAATGGATTTAAAGTTGGTCACATTCTTCATATGTGCACTCTTTGAGCCTCTTCATGGTTGTTCTTGCTGCCTCCCCTTACCCTCAAGACATGCTTTCTTGTCACAATATTATAGGCACAGTGGATGAGCGAGCTACGGGCCTTCTCTGTGAACCTGTCCTACACCACGTTTTACACAGACAAGCTAGTTCTACTGGAGGCGAGCCTCCTTCATTCTGAAGGCAGTGACTCCCTTTCATGTTGGTCAGAGCATCACTCTTCCCGTTCTGTGAACCAGAGTCTTTCATGTAAATAGAATCCATCTTAGAGATCTGCACAATGGTCACAATTGATTTGATTGGCTCCACGTCTGCGGGCAGAGACCATTCAGAAAGCAACTGATGTCAGAGCACATTGGTGGCTCTTATGTAGGCCTGAGCACCTCACGTCCGACGTGGAACGATGTCAACTCGAAACTGCTAGCATTCAGGGGTGCTGCAGAAAAATTTACGGATCCAGTCTGACACCTGGGAAATATTCAAAAGGTGAGGAATCTGTTGTTAGATAGAGTCTCTGCCAGAGAAAGCGTTACAGAAGGTAAGTAACTTGTTCAACAAGGTTGTGTTGTAGCACATTTGGTAAAGGTGGGATTGGTGTACCCTCCCGCCCTATACTGTAAATGCCCAATACTGAAAATTTCAGTTGAATGTTGGCACAAAGCACAATACACCTATGGATTGTATCAATAGATCTATGTATTGTACCAATTATGGCTTGGTTTTTTGGTGAGGTTTTTGTGAGTTATGATGTTTGGCTTCCCTAATTATTATTGTCTTTTATTTTATGTTCTGCTCACTAGAGATGGCATTGAATTTGCATTTAGAAGAGTGGCTGCAGTGGAAGGAAATGCCCCTCCTAATTTGGCCTTTCTGCTGCTCATCAGTGAATTCTCCAACAAGCTACTGAAACCTGACAAGAGACTAGTGTAAGTACATTTTATTGTATGTGCTGCTGCTGTACAGTACAAACATCACCCACACTCTACAGTGTCTAAAGAAGAAACTTGTGGCTCTGTGTTCTGTGGTTAATGACTGGAGAGGTGTTTGTGTTTTGTAGTTGATTATAAGGTGGTAGTAGAAGGAAAAGAACAGTCTTACACAGTAGGTCAGAGCAGCAGATCTCTGGTAAGGTTGCTTCAGGGCCAGAAGGTTCTAAAGACAAACAACTTGATGGTCTCTGGTTTCTCAGAATTGATGGACATAGTATAGGGAAATGCGCCTTGCTGTGATACTGGCCCTTTCGAAGTTCCCCTAAAGTGATCTAGTCTGTGGTGGGGCCAGGCCAGGACTTCAAAACTCTTCTGGTCTTCACTGTAGGATTGCGAGCAGGAAGGGCTGTCTCAGAAATTACCAGTCGAGTGAAAAGTGACTCTACAATCTAATTTATAAAACAAAGGCCCCTCCGTCTTTCTTGAAGATAACGATGAAGTAAGCAGATCAACTATGTACTGCAGTTTGTAGTTGTCAAGCTCTGTCTGAATACACTCAGTGAGGTTACGAGATCACCTGATGCCAGAGCCCGATTCAGACCAAGCAGGCAGTCCATCTTCTCTGTCCATGAACTGCTCTTTGTGGGGCATAGCAGTTTCTTTGTGCTTCATGAAACCAGGGACTTTCCTAGAGCTGGAGCCCATTCATTGTGCTCTTCTACAGACTTGGTGTTGTGTAGTGTGTGTAGATTTGGGGCAGCACAGGACTGTAGTTCATGTCTCCTTCTCCATTACATTCAGAATGGTCATAGCCCCTCACAGCCCTATCTTTGCTGATGAAAAGTAATCTAGAATACATTAGGTGGGTAGCAGCCTGATCCCCCACTGACCTTCCCGAAGCCAGGGGTCTAGACAATCAGTTTATGGTCCTCCAATGTTCTCTCATAAGGGCCACTCTTGCAACTGCATGTAAATGTGCTTTTGTGACTCATGCGTTAGCTATACATGCATACATGACTTCATTTTCCTATACTAAGTCTGCATATCACCTGAAATAATGCTTTGCGAAATGCCCCAAAAATTTGACCTGGAAGGTACCCAAAGAGCTTTTTAGATTTCATCTCAAAATGTTATTTCTACTAAGTTTATGACCTTTGTAATTTTGCACAGCATTGGATACTTGCACAGATTTGTAACAGACCAGATGCTACTTCACAAAGGGCCAGAGTGGAGTCCACTGTTGCAATACAGAAATTCTCTGCTTGCCAGTGAGGAGGAGGAGAGCTCGTCGACAAGCAGTGTATTCTCCAAAGAGTGCCTCTCGAGCAGATCAAAGATATCTTCTCTGAAAAGAAGACCTTCTAACGGTATGTACGTCTTAGATTTGGAATTCGCCTTCTGGTCCTTATTACAAGAAGACCAGTATTCCCGGTGGACAGGGCCGGACTAGCCGTAGTGGGAACGGGGCTTTTCCCCGGTGGGCCGCCAGGGTGGGGCCGGTTTTGTTACTGGGGGGCCAATTTTGCAGCATAGCAATATTGGCCCCCTATAACAAAAGCGGCAGCGGTGAGATGGGAGTGGTGCCCCCCCTACTCCGGGGGGGCACCCGAGCTGTTTGCTAGGGCCGGTTTCGGTTCCCAGTGCGGCCGTGCCAGTGTAACTCTGACACCAGAATGAAGTCTGCAGTACCTAGCAGACCACCATCCCTGCAGTGGTAGCTATTCGTAGGGGGTCATAAATAGCGATCTGCTAACTAATATTCATTAAACAGATCATTCTGCGACCTCCTGCGAGTATGCCTTTTGCAGTGCGACTTGTTAGTTCATAAGGCAAATTAGACAATTTACCAAAAATCAGTGCGCAGATTTTGCCCACTATGTGTGACTTCTCTATACATACATCAGGTGGCCGCTGGTGTCATTTGAAAGTGGTGAGGAGTAAGAGTTCCTGATGAGTGCCCTGTGGCGAGCGAGCAAGTCCGACCGTCATAAGGGGGGTTTTGTGGGCGTTCTCCCCTCGTGAAAATTTTGTAAAAAGAGTGGGCCAATGGTGCATTTTCAAGCAAATTTGAGAAAGCAAGAAGGTTAATAAAGCAATTGTGAAATTGTAGTTATGGCATCAATAAAGAGATTTCATATGATAATGACGTAGGTAACTGCTTATTCGGTATAACCAGAGAACTTCATAACAGACTTTGAGATAACAATGCAGTGAGTGCCGCACAGATATCTTTACTTATTGCAAATTCATTCATTACAAATGAAATCTACTGAGGAAATACAAGTTATTGTGATTTGTCGGGCTGGATACAATGAGACAGTAAGGAATAAATATTAAAAGGCAGTAGGGCACCCTACAAGGCACTTTATGTCTCATTCAGGGGATGAAGAGATATGATCACATCACCCCCATCCTGCTGTAACTCCCTTAGCTCCCCTTGCTGGTCCACTGCATTATCAAAACCAGCTGCATCATTTACAAACATTGCAAATGATGCAGATGGTGTACATGATTTAGTGGGCCAGCTAAGCCATCATGACCTGCAGCACCAGAGGCGTAACGAAACTTGAGGGGGCCCCCCTGCAAAGTACATGGAGAGGCCCCACTCCAGACTCACTCAGGAGCTCAAAGGCCAGGGTACTTTGCTGAGGGGGCCCCCTAGACTGCGGGGGCCCCCCTGCACTGTGGTGGCTGTGGGGGCCTTTGTTGCGCCACATTAGCAGCACCCTTCTTACCTTAGGGAAAAGCTTGGGAGCACCACATATTATAAATACGAGTGTAATAGACAAGACACACAGAGTAAGGAGAAAGAAGGTGTATGCATGGAATATCCTCCAAGATTCCAGATGCCATTGACAGGTTCCAGAAAATTTGAGGCCTGTGCTTGAGCTAGGCAATCAATTTCATTCTTATTTGCTTTGATATTTTTGCACCATTGTCGATATTTGTGTATGTTATGTTGTATTTTATTTGCTAACTGTATGAAAATATAATGCAGTTTTTGCAGTTAACTGCATTTCGCCAATAAAATCTGATTTACAAAAAATACAGTTTGATAAGTGATGTGTGAGGAGACAAAGACAGCACATCAAGGTGCACAAAGGGGCTGAAGAGCAATCTGTATGAATGGGGCAGTGGCCCTGTATATTTTCCTTAGTTTACTTTATAAACATTAGGAAACATATATGTGTAGTTTGATTATTTGTTACTAAATTGCACTTTTGCTACAGCAGATTTATTACTTTCTCACCCTTTATTTAACTGTCCCCCACTCCCCAAGTCTTCAGAAATTTGAATGCATTTCTACATATTTTCCCGTTATTTAGGTATTTAGAGTGCCTCTGCACTTGATCACTACTCTTGGAAAACACTGGACTAGTAAATAAACTGGGTTCTGCTAAACCCAGTAACTAACTGCGAATAAACTGATGTGGAGAAAAAGCCTATTGGTGTCAGTTGTATCATGCATCTCGTTATTGGTGCATTATATGATGTAGGGGTTCCTGTGGGTTTCTATTTAAAATGTAGAATGTTGAATGTTGCTGTCCTGAACAACAAACAAAACCTGTAGTGCAACTGGATCCAGTAGTCAACAATGTGTAACTGGTCAAATGTAAACCGGAACTTCATTAATTTGTTTCCAGAAACGAGGGTACAAGCTTGACTTTTTGGATAATCAGACTAAACCTGAGCAAGTTTAAATGCTGATTAAATATGCCCATGTAGAGGAAACCTTGACATAAAACCACCCATTTCAGGTTTGCCTATTAACTGAGCAGGATTCTGAATTTGCGGTGATATCGCATATGTAAATATTGTAGCGTGTGCATTGGGGGAACGGAAATAAACATTGCTTCAAGCGGTCCTCATGTGGCCGTCGTTGTGTTTGCAAACCCTGCTCTAAGGCATAAAACAAACCTGTTTTAATGCACGCACTGTGTGAACCTGTGCAGCTCCTGCTCTGGCTGTATCCATACCATACACAGTCCTCGCGCACTCCGCCTGGAGCTCCTGGACTCGCCTTTCTGCCTAATAAGGGTGTCAGTGTAATGGTCCCAGCTGGCAGCCTTCAGCGAGAAATGCCCCCTCCTATGGAAGCAGGTCCCTCAGAAACTGAGAGCCTGCGTCGAGACTCGGGCTCATGGCGGTGAAGGAATCTGGGGGGAATCCAAGTCCTCTCTTTTGCACCAAAGGCTCCATGTCAACCAACCTAGGCTTGATCTTCATGCCCAACACTGCCTGCCCGCCTTAATGCACGATGCGGTTCCGCAGAGGTGTGTATTAATGTCGCCCACTGGAGCCAACTACACCAATAATAATGCTGCTTTCATGTTGTTTATATTAGTGAGCAGCATGACAGCAGCACACGGATTGGATGGGGCAGGCAGACACGGCGCTCATATAGAGACCAAGAGGCTGTGTCTGTTTTCTCCCGGCTCATAGCACACCGCAGATTGTGTGGAGACGAAGTACGCATGTCGAATTGGCCGTGAGAAACACAATGGCCAGACTGACATGCTCACTTCATTTCACTTCGATGTGTAGGGTGGCTGCCAATCATTAAGCTTGGACCAGCCCACGGTACGTCATTGGGCGCGGTGATAGAAGTCACGGCCGAGCCATAATTAAATTACTTAAAACTGCAAAAGAATATATATATATTTTGTATGCGACGGCTGGCATGCAGGGGGGCAGCGACTTGGCGCTCTTGTAGACGGTCCGCCCCTGCATATATCTAGCCCAATATGTATTGTTTAACACGTCAATCTGATAAAGATTGTATAGTTTGTGTTTTTGTATTGTTCCAAAAGGGCATTCAAATAACCAGCAGAGCACATTAGCCAGAACAACATACAGAAACACATCACCAATAAATCAAATTGTCAGTTATTGTGGTGCTCCCAACAACGTTTGTCACCAAACACAGAATTCCAACAGAACTCTTACGACACAGTTCTTATGAATACAAAATAACAAAGCAGAGGTTAGCTATATGGTTGGCTATCACAGTGTTTTGAAAAGCACATTCAACAAGATAATCCGTACATAAACATCCAGCATACCACATTTGGTACAACATAATACACCCAGCACAGAATGGATATACAAAGCCAAAACCAAATAGTTTCATTTTGTTTTCCAATTGCATAAGCCAACAAATGATGCCACACTTAAACACAACATCACCTATTAAATGTTTGTTTATCCTGAGCTAGAAAACACATTAGAATGTTTCTCATTTCTCTAACTCCACATAAATAGTGATAGAGCTTTCTTATAGCTACTTACTGCACATGCCACTGAAACATGATACAGAAACAGCAAAACACATAGAACAAAACACCCATCACACATCCCTCTGCTAAACAACTTGAGCACACAAACAGCACTAGCCACTGTGGAGACGGCTGCATCACAAACAAATCATCCCACTTAAGACAGAAACTCATACACACATTACATTCAAAAGAACACACAAAACATAAAGCTACACACACGTCTGACATATCTCTACTCGCCACACACATGCAGTTCACTTAACCACCCAGCTCCAGGCCCCTTACCAAACATTAAGCAATCAGTAAAGCCATCTGCCACACCTCTCTGACACCCAAAATCATGTGCTCACAGTTTATTAGCTAAAACACAGCCGATCTAAAGCTGGGGTTCGTGAAACCTGCTCATGGGGTCCGAGATTGTTTAGAAAATTAAATAATATTAGAATATTAGCAAAATATATAACAGTAAGAAAGCAGAATGAAAAATAGAAAAATAAAAATGTTCTGTAAATGTGAAGTAATTTCAAATCGAAAAATTAAGTTGATATCCTCAGATTCATTTATGGGAGCAGGGCAGGTACAGCAAACAGAATCCAGTATGGACGATTAGTGGCCTCAAAAGAAACACTGGTATGCTCTAACTAAAAGAGAGCATGCATTACGAGCAATAAAGACAAGGGATATGCTGAAGTCTGGTATATCGCATTGTCTTTCAGAGGAAAACCAAAATTTTAAAAGGTCCAACATGCCTATTATAAATAAAAATTCGATTTTTATTTATTTTTTGTTTGTGAATTCAAAACAGTATTTTATCATTTTTGTATTTGTTTCATGTATACGTGTTTCTGTAATTTTGTGTATTGTTTTGAGGTTCGACCTGTATAAATGTATTAGATCCGGTCCCCCCTTCCAGTAGTGCTTTCATCGGGGTCCACAGAAGTCAAAAGGTTAAGAACTGCTGGACTAAAACATTGTCACCCAAACTTGACATGGACCAAAACACAATACCCAAAACATACCTTCATATGAAAGCTCAGTACCTGGTCTGGGATGGAAATTTCAGAATCATAGGCTCGGTGCCTCCACAGAGCTGGCATTGCTGCAAGGTCTAAGTTCTCCAGACCGCGCTATATGAATGCAAGTAACATTAAATACCACTACTGTTTGTTTTACTCATTTGACGATTTATTTGTTTCATTATTGGACGTTATGGTGTTAGAACAAGATTGTTTTACCGTCTTTGACCTTAGCATAAAATATTAATATCTGCCAACATATAACAACAGTATGTTTCTTTAATTACACAAAAACGTTGTTGAGTATGAATGAAGACTATAGTTCTGGTTGTCAAAAGATGTGTCAGCCTGCATTGTAGAGACCCGATTGGCAAAAACAGGAAATAATGCTTTGCCGATTTCCGACTATAATGTGTACAGCCTGTCTCCTTTTCCAGGATATACATAATCTTAAAGAAAGCTACAAACATCATAATTTTTATACTTACTCTCACACCCTTTCGATGATTCCTGCAGATTTTCCATACTGCTCCTTTCTACAGCAACTGTGACAAAAATGTTCATTTGCGCATTTTACTCCCCCTTTTTTTCATCCAGATGGGAAAAAAACCATTGCGCATTCACAGTGTCGCCTCTACTGAGGCCAGCCGTTTTCCCATCGTTTTATTAGGTCGAGCACGGGTAGCGCATGCGCTGCTCTGCAAGGCATGCTGTATTCGAGTATGGACTTGAAACTCCGCCCACTCTTTGTACATATTTTCCATTGGCTTGTGTCATTTTCCTTTGTAAATGCTGGCTTCTGATTCTTTAATAGGCTTGTTCATCCATCCTTAGTACCGCTTTGTCTGCATTTGTAACCTCCCATGAAGACTGGCCCTTTTACTTCTGTTGTTACACAGTATGTCTTATTTAGTCTGTAAGCACTATTTTCTTTAATGAGATTCTCCTGAAAACTTGCCTATTCAAGGACTTGCTTTAACTCTCTGTCTTGTGTTCCATCTGCGTCTGTCCTCAGCGCTGGGAGGCCTCAGGGTAGCCATGCGCTATACAAATTTAAATTCATTCATTCATTCCTACTGCAGGCACGAAATGCTTTCCTGCAACTTTCAGCGCGCCATGCGCGCTTTCACTTTCCGAACAGCCAGGGACAATGGCGGCCACTTCTTTGAAGTGAAATAGGTCTCGCATTTACAAGAGTTTGAGCTATTGGCATTGTAACTGACAATGCCTTTTATTTATGTGTTAATTATCAAAACAGATAAATAAAAGGCATTGTGATTTACAATCGGGCCCGGTTCTAGAGGGTGGGCCAGCTGGGCCAGGCCCACCCAAGGAAGATCCTGGTAATCTAAGGACATTCAGAAGTAGAAAAGCAGGATCCACATACCTGGGCTGACTTTCCTGCTGGCGCACAACCTGAAAGGCTGCTACAGCTTGAGTGTGACTCTCAGCAAGCCACAGAGTCAGGCCGGTGATTGTCATGGGCAGAATCACAATGGGCCGGCAGAGGAGGCACAGCATGGTGAATCTCCTCCCATCTCAGGCCTCGCAGGTAACTGAGCGCTCACAATTAACAACTGTTATGATGGGGGACGTTGGCTTTAGTCCCTTGCAGCAGGCCACAATGATCAGATAGTAAAGCTACATGTTGGGTGGGGGGCGGGCTAGTGCCAGCTTTTTTGGTTTAAAAACTGTGCAGTGACATGCCAGATGTAGATTGGAAGTTTCATTCTAATGAAATTCCATCCGTTTATGGAATGGGGAGGGTGCTGTGCAGAGCAAAGAGCAATGGAACTTGAGAAATACAACACTAAGGACTGAAATAACTTTACATTTAAAGAAAAGTATGACTAGAAATGGGTAAAAGGAAAATAGGATTTTGACAAAGTTGCAGTGAAACAATTCATTCACCCTCTATGTTGGGGCAAAAGGAGAGGTCAGAGCAGACGAGACAAAAAGAGAGAGACAGAGACAAAAGGAAATAAGAGACAGAGTGGGGAGTAGAGACAAACGGAGAGGGGAAGAGGAAAGAGGGAGAAATGATTGAGGAGAGAAGAGGGGAAAAGAGGCTAGAGGGGAGGGAAATAATTATAGATAAGCACATTGAGGGAGTGGGAGAGGGAGAAAGGAGAGAGTGAAGTGGAAAGAAAGAAAGAAAGAAGGGTAGAACAAGAGATTGGTAAAGGTAGGGCCGGAAACAAAAGTGGAGAGAAGGGCGATAGCAAAGGGTGAAAAAGAACAGTGAATGACAAAATGAAGGATGGATTAAGAAGAGGCTGTTAGAAGTTTCCTGGCAAAAAATAATAAGGAAAGGATGGATCAAGGCCTCACGCGGACTCCTTATTCTGACGGTCCAGCAGTCTACAGCTTCATTTAGAGGTTGGCGATACTAAGAGGAAGTGCCAAATCTAGAGTAAAACCCAAGAAAGGGATCATATGGTACTACCCTTTCAAGAAAGGGATTAGTGTGGTTAAACAAAATGCCACCTATGGATTCTCCACTGTTTCTAACAATTGCTCCAGAAATAGGTGGATTTTCCTTTACCATTCAATAATAAAACATGCTTCTGGTCTGATCTATACTAAAGGTAGAACAAGGCCCCTCCACTTTCCTGAAAAACCTTTGGAAACTGCAGACCTGAAAGCACTCATAAGGACAGGAATCTGTTTAATGTTTACAGAGAATGGTCTTCTGCAAATGTCAACGTTTGATAAAGCAGGTAGTTACTGACAGCAGCAAGTCAGTAAATGGGACACAATGAAATATAACATCTAAAAGAAACAGTAAGTAATAGATTCCTTAGCTTAGAATCTCCCCCCAGGTGTCAGACTGGATCCAGAAAGTTTTTTCGTCGGCAGTACCCCTGCACGTCTGAAGGTGGCGTCGGTTGACTCCACGTCCGTCGTCGTGGTCGCCGGGATGATGTCGCGGAGGTTACTTAGACGCCGCCCTCGCGCGCTGACGTCAGTTCTTTCTTTTTCCGCGCCAGCAAGCGCAGATCCGGGAAGATCGGTACCCCCAGTCATTTTTTGACTGAGTTTTTGTGACTTTTGTCGACTTCGTTTCGAGTCATTATCCGACTCCTGGTGCACGAGGGATGCCCGGTTTCAAGGCCTGCGGTTCCTGTTCCCGAATGATGTCGGTGACGGATCCGCACCGCGTGTGCCTCTTCTGCCTGGAGCGCGACCATGACCCCAAGTTGTGCTCCGGCTGTCGTACCATGGCCCCGAAGTCTTTGCGGGAGCGGTCCCGAAAGCTCCTCGAGGCCCGGCAGTCGGTTACGCGTCGTGCAAGGTCCCGGTCACGTGGGAGGTCAAGGGACCCATCGCGGAGTCATCATCACTCCTCTTCTAAGTCTTCACACTCGGGGTCAGGTAAGTCGAAGCACAAGAAGAAGTCGATGAAGCACCGTCGCTCTTCGACTTCCCCTCGTCCGTCGGCCGACGCGACGCAGGGTGTGGGTGGTGCCACTCCCGCGGCTCCGCGTGCGGAGCCTTCAGGGTCGACTCCGGCCTTCCCTCCCTTCCCGGGACCGGGAGCGACCCCTGCCCAGCTTCGTCAATTTTACGAAGCGATGCACGCCATCTTTGGGCAGCCCGACTCCGCCGGCGCTCGGTACCGCAGGGCCCCCTTGGATCCAGGCCTGGATCCGGACCGGCGCCGGTCGACCTCGTTACACCTCCACCGGCGCCAATTCCATCGGCACCACGTCCGCAGCCTACGCCGACTGGACCCCCAGCCGGCGTCGACCCCAGCTCCCACCTCGACGTGGACACGGAGCCGGACCGGCATCGGCCGACGCCGGACCCAACGCCGACGGGTACTTTTGTCCCTGTGTTCCACCCTGGCTATTTTCAACCAGATTGGCAGCCAGAAGAGGGTGAGGAAGACTGGGAGGGGTCTGGTGACCCTTTGACTGACCAGTTGGACTACAATCCGGACTGGAGAGAGGAACTGGGGGAGGCCAGTGGTCTGGATACCTCCCCAGACCTAGGCATGTTGTCTCCTCCTACCGTGGCTACGGAGGAGGGAGCGTCATACGCAGTGGTGTTGCGTAGGGCGGCCGAGGCTCTCAACCTCGAGCTTCCTACAGTGGCAGTCAGGACTAACCTCCTGACAGAGGTGCTTCAGCCGGCAGCGAGCTCTTCGGAGCCCCTGCTCCCGTTTAATGAAGCCCTTACGGACATCCTTTTGGGCACTTGGTCCAGGCCCAACACAGGGGCTCCTGTGGACAGGATGATTGCCCGACGCCACCGCCTGGCTCCGGGCTACCCCACTTTCCTCTCCCAACACCCCACCCCTGAGAGCTTGGTAGTCCAAGCCTCCACGTCCAAGGGCGCCTTTCCTACCGCACCTCCGGAAAGGGAATCCAAAAAGCTGGACCACCTTGGAAAGAAAATGTTTTCTTCCGCCAGCTTGGGACTGCGGTCGGTAAACACCGCATGTCTGTTGGGCCGTTATACCCACTCTGTGTGGGATATGGTGGCACAGGTGCTGCCTCAGTGCCCGGAGGAGGCCCGGGCCGTGCTCTCCCATGCCGTTGTTGAGGGGAGAGACGCAGCGAAGTTTACCATTCGCTGTGGGCTGGATACCGCCGACGCACTTGGCAGGACGATTTCAACGTCAGTAGCCCTTCGACGCTACGCCTGGTTGCGTTCGACTGGTTTTTCAGGGGATGTCCAATCCACCCTTATGGACATGCCCTTTGATGGCCGTCGCCTTTTCGGCGACTAGGCAGACAACGCGCTGGGGCGCTTTAAGGACTCACGGGCTACGGCCAGGTCCTTGGGCCTCTCCACTACCCGCCCTGCACAGTCTGCTTTTCGCCCCTTTCGGGGCTACGGAAGAGGTGCCCACTACGTCCCGCCCAGGGCCACAGGCCGGCGCAAGCTGTACAGTCTCAGCGCGCCTGGGGACGTGGGAACCACCGGCGTGGTTCTGAGGGCCAGCTAACGGGCCAGTCCACCACCGCCCCCTCTGCAGCAGCCTCCAAACCTTCCTAGTCTGACATTTCAGGGCCACCAAACGCCAGTGGGCGGCAGGATCCGCCATCACCTCCCCCACTGGCGCACCATCACGTTGGACAGGTGGGTTTTGCAAATAGTCCGAAGGGGCTACTCCCTCCCCTTCGAGACTACCCCTCCCTCTATGCCACCTCAGTACCATCGCATGTCGGAGGATCACCTGGCCCTTCTCCAACAGGAAGTTTCGGCACTCTTGGCCAAGGGTGCCATTGAGCGTGTTCCTGTCCCAGAAGTAGGTCGTGGTTGCTATTCCCACTACTTTCTGGTGCCCAAGAAGAACAAAGGCCTGCGTCCTATCTTGGATCTCAGGAACGTCAACCGCTTCCTCCGGAAGGAGAAGTTCAAAATGTTGAAGCTCGCTCAGGTCTTGTCTGCCCTCGACCCTGGAGACTGGATGGTAGCGTTGGACTTGCAGGACGCTTATTTTCACATCCCCGTCCTGCTGGCCCACCGGCGTTACCTGCAGTTCACGGTAGGCCACGAGCACTTTCAGTTTACTGTGCTCCCCTTTGGCCTTACCAGCGCCCCTCGGGTGTTCACGAAAGTGATGGCGGTGGTCGCAGCTCATCTGCGCAGATCAGGGGTTCCAGCCTTCCCCTATCTCGACGACTGGCTGTTGAAGGCGGGCTCGCCCCAGGCTGTCGTCTCCCACCTCCAGACTACGGCCGACCTCCTGCACTCGCTGGGGTTCTCCATCAACGTGCCGAAGTCACACCTGATTCCCTCTCAGAAGCTCCTCTTCATCGGAGCGGTTCTGGACACGACACGGTTTCGGGTTTATCCTTCCGAACAGCGAGTCTGAGATATTTGGGCTATGATTCCGATCTTTCAGCCCCTATCCCGGGTTTCATCCGTATGACCCTGAGGCTGCTGAGCCTCATGGCCTCCTGCATCCTGCTGGTCGATCATGCCAGGTGGCAGAAGCGGGCTCTGCAGTGGGACCTGAAGTTCCAATGGGCGCAGCATCAGGGGAATCTGTCCGATTACGTCCAGATCTCGGAGGGCACTGCACGACAATTGCAGTGGTGGCTCACAAACCAGGATTGGGTCAACGGCAGATCCCTCTCCCTTCCCCAACCAGATCATACCGTGGTGCGTGGGATGGGGCGTCCACATGGGAGAGGTGGAGATCAGAGGCCTCTGGTCTCCGGCGGAGTCCGGGCTCCACATCAACCTTCTGGCGCTTTGGGCGATCCGTCTTGCACTCAAGGCATTCCTTCCCTGTGTACGGGGAAGAGTAGTGCAGGTGTTCACGGACAACACCACCGCCATGTGGTACTGCAACAAAGAAGGCGGGGTGGGGTCATGGACCCTATGTCAGGAGGCCCTCCGCCTCTGGACATGGCTGGAACATCAGGGCATATCTCTGGTGGTTCAACACCTGGCAGGTTCACTGAACGCCAGGGCAGATGAACTTAGCCGCAGGTGCATGATGGATCACGAATGGCGTCTTCACTCGGAGGCGGTCCAAGGTCTCTTTCAGCAGTGGGGAGAGCCTTGGTTAGATCTATTAGCCACCGAAGAGAACGCGTAATGTCAGCAGTTCTGCGTGTTGGAATTTCCAAGGCGGCACTCGCTAGGCGACTCTTTTCGTCGCGAGTGGAGTTGCGGTCTTCTATAAGCCTTTCCGCCTATACCACTTCTGCCCAGAGTGCTGAAGAAGATCAAGCGTGACCGGGCCCAAGTCATTCTGTGGCTCCGGATTGGGCACGAAGAGTCTGGTATCCCGAGCTGCTCAACATGGCCATCGATCCTCTGATGAGACTGCCTCTTCGGGAGGATCTTCTGTCGCAGCAGCAGGGGACGGATCTCCACCTGAACCTGTCCAGCCTCCACCTCCTTGCGTGGAGATTGAGCGGCGGCAGTTGACGTCGTTTGACCTGCCTCCTGAAGTCTGTGATGTAATCTTGGCAGCCAGGCGTCCCTCCACTAAGACGGTATACGCCTGCAGATGGAATACATTTGTGGCATGGTGCACAGCAAAGGCTGTGGATCCCCTTTCTGCCCCTCTTTCTGGGGTTCTCTTGTTCCTCCTCTCTTTAGCCCAGCAGGGCTCTGCTCTGGGCACTATTAAGGGCTACCTCTCGGCCATTTCAGCCTTCCTTAGGCTTCCTGATCAGCCTTCTCTTTTCAAGTCCCCTGTTGTAAATAGATTTCTTAAGGGCATTGCTCATCTCTTTCCTCCTGTTTCCTTCGTAATGCCCCAGTGGGACTTGAACTTGGTTCTTACTTTTCTTATGTGCGCTCCCTTTGAGCAGCTTCATAATTGTCCTCTTAGGCTTTTAACTCTGAAAACTGCCTTTCTGGTGGCCATCACCTCTGCTCTTAGGGTGAGTGAGCTACAAGCTCTTTCTTCTAAGCCTCCCTTTCTGGCCATCCATCCGGACAAGGTCGTCCTGAGAACTAGACCTTCCTTCCTTCCCAAAGTGGTTACTTTTTTCCACATTGGCCAAACCATCACTTTGCCCACCTTCTTTCCGCCTCCGCATCCTTCAAAAGAGGTAGAGAGGCTCCACCGTCTGGATCCAAAACGTGTGCTTTCTTTCTACTTGGATCGCACAAAACAATTCCGGGTGGATGACCAGCTCTTTGTTGGGTACGTGGGCGCTAGAAGGAAATGAGGGTAACTGGCATGAGAAAATTCAATTAAAGAAAGGAAGAATTTTTAAGACAGGAAAAAGAACTGAAGTAAAACTCAAAGAGGCAATATAAATTGAGAGAGTGGGGAATAAGGCCATGGGAGGTAGAAAAAGAATGAGGGATAGAGTGTACGTGCGAGACCGAGGAATGAAAAAGAGGGGAGTTTATAGAATAAAAGAGAGGGAGGGAAATAGTCAAGGGCGATGGAAATGGGGAAAATCAGTGCAACTACGGAGGGAGAGAAAGACAGAAAAAAAGAGATGGAAAACAGGAGAAGTGGAATAATGGGAGGGAGAATGATATAGGACGGGGAGTAAAATAGATAGAGAGGTTTGTAGAATGAGAGAAAGACAGAGGGAGGGAGACAGAATGAAAAGTTGGTCTGATATATGGACGGACATACAGAAACATAGAAAATCTAATAGATGTGGTGGGTGAGAATGTGGGAGTGTAGGTGAAATGAGAGAGTAAAGAAAGGTGAGAGAGGGATAAACACTAGCAAGAGGAGTGAAGGGCTGTTCATACATGTAGGGGAGTGGAAGAGAGAGCAAGGGCACAGGTAATATATAGAAAATGAAAAGAATGGCTGAAGATAAAGTGAATTCCTCCAGCATTTCAAGCAGAGTATGATCATGTCTCTTACCACAGAATAAAAGTCCCCAAGTACCACGCTGTGTTACCCCCTAAGACATCACACTCAGAGAGACATCTGTGTGGCAATCAAAACGGCCCATGAAAGACATGGATGTGTACAGCCACTGAAGCCTGAAGTACAGCAGTGAGTTTTCTGACTTATTATATCAGGAGACCTCAGGGTGACCAGAAACGTCAGTGATCTGAAGGTAAACAAGATCTTCTGGTATGTGAAATTGAGAAGACGATTCATCAACATGAGGATGCTATGTGCCCCAAGGGCCTAAGGTGGACCTGAGCTCAAATGATTAATGTCCCCGAGAAGGAACGTCTGGGCACTTGAGCGTTGCCAGGAGCCACAATTAAATGACACTTAGCAGGAGCCTTAGCACCCCCTGGTGAGCAAGAGTCATTGGGACAAGCAGGAGCCTTGAAGACCTTGGAGTGAGCATAAACCTCAGGATGCTCATGGTGAGCTTGAGGCTCAGGGACCTGAACTGAGCAATGCCCTGGAGTATATGTTCACCCCCAATGCCCACTGCAAGGATTGAGAGTGCGCAGGAGCTTCAGCCATCTGATGGTGACAGTTCACCTCATGCCCTTAGGGTGAGCAAAACATCAAGGAAGCTCATGGTAAACATGATCCTCAGGGAAATGAGGATGTCCCAGAGCTTCCAGGTAAGAGTGAATAAGAGCTTCAGGGTCTGATGGTGAACAGGGAAATCAGGTGATGAGATGACGAGCAGGAATCCAAAGGCACCTGAGAGTGAGCTGGAACCTTAAGGATCTGAGCCTAAGCAGGAGACTCAGAGGACCGGAGAGTGGAAGTGAGCTACAGGGTCCTTTTAATAAGTGGGTAGTTAAGAGACCAACTGATGGTGAGCAAGAGTCTGAAGGCCTTAGGATGAGCAGCACCTGTGGATTTTTAAGTGTGAACAGAATCCTACAGACAAGAGGATCCGTATGAGCTTCTGGGGTCACGTTGTTCAGGGCCAAGCAAGGATCCAGAAGAATGACCAGGGGTTTTTAGGACCTGATTGCCGAGAGAGGGTTCAG
Source organism: Calotriton arnoldi (assembly GCA_963921515.1). Lineage (NCBI taxonomy): Eukaryota > Metazoa > Chordata > Amphibia > Caudata > Salamandridae > Calotriton > Calotriton arnoldi. Next base: position 466,983 of record CAWUFW010007779.1, read on the forward strand.
AGATTGGAGGGTTAGTAAGGGCTTAGAGGACCAAAGAGTGAGCAACTGATTCAGGGACATAATTGTTGGAAGATGTGTGAGTGTGCTGCAGAGAAAATGGTGTTTCCAGCATTGGATAATGCTAACGGTCCTAGAGCATTTGAAAAGTTTAAATTATCACAAATGTCTCCCCAAATTAGCTCCATGATACTAACCAAGCAATGTTTCATGAAAGGTTGTGATATACAAAGTGGGCCACTTGTTTTTTGGTGACTGGGCCAATTTTTGGTCCTGATGCACCCCAGGACATACGCTACTTTCAGACATGGAGACAAGTGTGATGTCAGCAGGGATGGTAGCTGCTACATGCACAAATGAACAGCACAGATATCCTGAACTCTCACAGATGAGGCAAAGGCTCCAATGTCATCCATTTTGCATCGTAGCACTATGATGTTATTCAAAAGCACCTTACCTGATGTATTTCAGTGCCTTAAAGCTAGGCGTTTTAAGGTTCATAGAGCACACCCTTTGTACCCTTAACTCATGTGGAAGTCTTTTTTATTACAGGTGAGGCCAAGCAGAGCTCTGTAGTGCACAGTGTAGTGTTGTCTATTCTGAGCATGTTTGTTTAGTACAGGGCACTGCAGCATTGTTTTCCTGAATAAAGCTTCTTTTATTACACATTAACTACCATTTACACATTGCAAACCAAATACACGCTACAAAACAACCAGACAACTCAATACTAGCAGTTCAAGCATGTTGTTACTTCTCCCATTAACGGGGAAGATGTAAATGCTGGAAGTATTACCACTACAGGGAAGATTGCTAGATGATACAATGGCCAAATAAGCAATACTGAAGAAAAAACTTGGATGGCCTCAAAACAGATGGAAGAAAGACCCAGGCCCAGTTGAGTTGGTTTTGCACGTTTGCCAAAACCATAATTCAGTTTTAACTGTGTTTTTTGGTTTTTATGAACGTGTGCACACAAAGGGAGGATAAATAATGGTAAAATCAACATTACTTTATTAGGTAGGGGTGTGCCAAGTTGCCAGGGGCTTACTGCACCGCATTTTTAAACTTCAATGCTTTGCAAACTGCAAAGCTGACAATTTAAAAAAAAAAAGTGTATATATATATATATTTATTTTTTTTGGCGATGCAAAGAGATATGTGGCAGCAGGAATGTTTCTGCACATGACCAGACGGAAGCACAGCAGGGAAAGTGAAGTAGATACCTGTGTGGTTATGGTGTTAAAATGTCAAAGGTCGACAATGTCTGTACCTAAAATATCAGATCTCTGCAATACGTTATACCCTTGCCCATTCATCTTCGTGGCTCACCCATCATTGTTCATGGCCCTTCCTGAGCAAGAATCCTAGAGCCGGGCCTGTTTACAATGCCAATAGCTTAAACTCTCGCAAATGCGAGACCTATTGCATTGCAAATGCTTGTTATGCTTGCTACAGACAATGCCGCTCGTTTGACACATTAGCAAAAGGACATTTTGCTATCAGAAAATTCCTCGAGTCCTTCTGTGAATTATGAATCGGGAAATATTCGATGTTAACGTAAGTTACACGCCCCAGCGCAGAATGTTTAATGACTCGGGCCCCGGGGCATTCATTCACTGGTTCTGTGCCCCTTTCATTGGTTATAGAAACCAACTGGAATGCTGACGGATAATGTTCGGATATGTCCTTTTAAGGGAATATAGACAAGAGGTATCTAGTATTTACTTTCCAAGACCGCAGTAGTCTCAAAATGCAGTTTAAAATAACCAAAGTGATATATATACACGTAGACAAATTGTATTTGAAATTGCTCTACAAATCAGACGGACAGTAATACAATACGGTGTAGAACGGAGACCACAGACAGCATTTTTGTGAGGCTTTTGGGATCTATTTATAGTTACCTGCCCTGTTTTATGTAACGAGTGAATTGAGTCCACGGCTGCCAGCGAGAGTTCATTGTGTGCATTTAGCCCTAATATAGACATTTTTTCCCCACAAGTCTCCAGTTGTTGCCTTTTTGCCTCCGGAGTACTCCACTCACAGTTACTTACAAGTGGATTTCATTTTTTCAGCAGGTACAAGATGTATTTTATTTTTGTGGAGTGCTTGCAGCATGTATTGTTATTTCTAAATTTATGACGATGACAAATCCTGAGCTTTTAAGACTTGCTAAGACTTTACAAGTTTTGTTTCTTTTCTTTTTTTTTTTCTTTTAGCCTTATTGGTAGGATTATAACAGCAGAGCCTTTTCGGAATTTAGTTCATAATTCCCAGCTGATTGGTCCTGAAAGTTAAGAACCATTGACAAAGCCAATAGTTTTGTCATGTTTTTTTATTATTTTATGGCTAATGGTTTATAACAAATCTTTGAAATGTTATTTTCACTGTTAAGGTAGATCGGGCTCAGGTTAACCCCCCCACTCGCAGTTATCATATATAGTTCATCCAGTACTGGCATTTTCAATAAATTTACTAAAATCAACCCCAGCTGTCTGGCAACCTCCCACAATCTTCTATACACATGGCGTGGGATCCGACCGGGTGCTTACATCTCTCTTGGTAGTGTTCAATTTAATCTTCACGGTTTAAGTTCTTCACTCCAGGGAACCTTTAAGTGGCTTCAGTCGAATCAGTGTGACACAGTCTTTGTGGACTTATGACTTCTCCGCAGTCTCTACCTATGTGTTATAGAATTGTCAACGACTCTGACAACAAGTTGTCCCTATTCCTCAACAAGTACTGGAATCGTTTTTGCCATGGCTATGGTATCCCAGACTTTGAGGTGTGATAAGATCAGATTAGGCAGTGTATTTTGTGTAAAGTTTCAGACTATTAAGATCTTTGCCGCAACTAACAGGTGAAAAATTAGGGCCTTATTTATGAGGCCTTGTGACACTTTTGCACCACCGTTGCGTCACTTTTTGTGACGCTGCGGCGGCGTAAAAAATGCACCATGTTGTGCCCTATTTACAAAGTGGCGCATCTAAGGAGATGCAGTACATTGTAAAGCCCAGCGCTACATTATACCTGCATCCGATATAATGTATGCAGGGTGGGCGTTCCCCCGTAAAAAGCCTTGTAGAAGTGACGCAGTGGGATCTATCAGATTTCATTGCACCACTTCTAGGACGCCACTGTGTCAAAAATCTTACGCCTGCCTCACAGCAGGCGTAAGACTGACGCAGGCACATTTAACATGGGACTTTCCCATGTGTAATGACGCAATGCTGGAGTTGCGTTACTTTTGTGACACACTCCAGCAATGCATCATTACTGCGCCTATAGATAGTCAGAAATACTGACGTATCTGTAACTCCTTGCGACATGGAGCGCTGTACATTTAATACAGCGCTTCCATCGTATCGCAAGGAGGGCGCAGTGAAAATTGTCGCATCACTGTTTTCACACAGGGATGCAGCAGTTTTCATAAATAAGTCCCAGAGGGCCAGATGTAGGTGGCCAAATACCGAGCGCTAACGCTGAAATTCGCAGAATTTCAGCGTTTGCGATCGCTATTTGGCTGCAAGCAATGTAGGTGAGTTTAAACCTACTAGCAAAATAAGGAATCGCAAAATTGCGATTCCTTATTTTGCTCTTGCATTTAAGGAATCGCAAATTGCGATTCCTTAAATGCAATGTAAGTAGCACAAAAGAAAGTGCACTTTAGCCTTAGGAATCGCTAATTACCACCAACTTCAAGTTGGTGGTAATTAGCGATTTCCTTTAGAAAAGCACTTTTTTGCTTTTTGTAAAGTGCCATGTGGCACACATTCATGCCCTTAGGGCATGTATGTGCGCCACATGTGCACACATGCACATTTCAGGGGTGCAACAGGGTGTCCTTTTGACACCCTGGCACCTTTGAAATAGCTCCCGCTATTTGCGATTCTTTAATAGCGAATCGCAAATAGTGAATATCTTCCCATTCATTCCTATGGGCCTCCTAGCCCATAGGAATGAATGGGTAGGTATTCCTTATTAACGAATCTCAATTTGCGATTCGTTATTAAGGAATATTAAGGAATCGCTAATATTTAAGCGATTCCTACCTACATTCAATTTTGCGAGTCCTTAATAGCGAATCGGTAAAATTCGCTATTAAGGACTCGCAAATTTGAGTTTACCTACATCTGTCCCTTAGTTTCCATTCAGTGTTACATGGATTTTCGCATGAGTCAGGTTATAGATCCAATACTGCATTCCCGGGGGTCCTCTGGAATTGGGAAACCCACTGTATCTATAAAATCTTATCTCATTCTAAAACAAAAAGTTTCTCTGATGTCCACAGACCCCTCGTTCAGTCCAGATAGAAGTGCAAGGCTCGCTTGACTTCAACATCATGCACGGTTTTCTCAGCTTGTCAGCCTAGAAGGTATATGGATGTGAAAAAAGGATAAGGAGAACAGTCAATGCGTTAAGATGAAACTTCAAAAGCACATTTTATATGAAGGAATGCTGAGTACCAGATACACACCTAATGGAGTATCGTGAAAGGATCCAAAACACAAATGGCTTACAGTTCGCTCATGAGCCTGACTGATGTTATCGCCACCAAAAAAGTTGTCCTCCATGAAAGAAGCCTCATGTTGCAGGGGGTTATTGGTTCAAAAGGTTTGTTCATCAGTCTTGTTCTTGTTCCAATAGGATTTGGGACGCCTTACCACAAGAATCAAGTGCTGTTTGTCTATCTGATGCCTCATTGGCTGTGGAGAAAGGCTCCCCAGGCCTGTTTCGCTAGGCTCCCCTCTACAGGTAGGTCTTGTCCACTTGTACCTCTGACTCAATCAGTTAATTAGACATTTTTGCCAAAAGTGCTTTAGCCTAATTGGTGGGAGCACTTTGGGTGAAAATTGCCACCAAGATTAGCGGGAAACTTTTAAGTTTGCCAGGTGACCCATTGCGTGCCTGGCAGAGATGAGGCATTTGTGCCATGGCAGTTTTGTGGAACATCACACACAACTTTAAACAACCCTCATAGCCTCGTGCTGTGGGATTAAGAGCACAAAATGTGTCTCTCAAGACTTCTTTTTTGCCTTATCTTCAAGAAAGCCTTTCTGTTAGGGGAAGTTCTCAGGTTGTTTACTTTGGATCTATGCAGTCTTAGAACTGGGACTTCTTTCCAGTCTCTTCCATCTAAAATCTCTAAAGCAGGCGGAATCATCCTAGTTGGACCCTATGCTTTGGTTGGAATAATTCAAGTCTTTTTATTACAAACCAACCCCCTAGTTTTGGCTCCAGTTGTGCCATAGATTTTCTTTTCTAGTTTCTCATGATCCCTTTGTGTGAGATTATCTCTGGGTAGAGGGCCACATCTATTTTGTTCTTGATGTATGAGAAAGCTTTAGCTCATTGAAACGTGCGCTGTGGTGCAAACAGGGAAAGTGCAACGTATATATAATACGGCCCCAGGTGTTGCTATTACGCAGTTTACTAGTACTCATTTATTCATTCTAAGAGGGATGAAATGCTGATTTGGCCTTGATTATGATTCAAATTAGGACCTGCCTTACACACTAGATCTCAGTACAGAGAGCTTAATACAGGGAGCCTTTAAGCTACTGATCCAGCGCGGCTAATATAGATTTCTCCTTATGACATAAATCCAGAGGAAACACTTACGCAACCTTTATCACTTAAAACTTATGTCGGTGGGGCCCATGACACCGCATACATACATTCATTCAATCTCTGGATTATACGCTAAGGAAAAATGAGTTGCTGGACAAGCGGAATACCTTATTAAAAACGACAGAAATATAACCTATACATTATATACATAAACTTTGGATCCTGTCGGTTCTAAACATCAAGGCACTCCGCTATTCGGTCGATGGACCAACTAGTAGAATTAGTTGATGGTGATTAAGACCAGCTCAATCACAATTAAAACCTTTAACTTTTTATAATTCACAATTTTATTTAAAGAACCACAGACTCATTTAATGTTAGCATATAATTTTATCGAAATTCTTTAGGCAAAAGTAAAACTCGTTATTAGGCAAAACATTTATTAAATCAGTAAGCATTTAAGTAAAGATTAAAATAAGGATGAGAAATATTCATTACCCTCGGCCTTAGGGCGATGACCAGAATGGTTCATTAGGAAAGAAAGTTGAACCGCAGATCACAGGATAGGACTCCCAAACTGACTGACTGTCCCGCTAACCTCCTCGGACGCAATCACCTCCCGGGAAAATTCCTGCAACGGTCTCGTTCCTTCCCTAGTCAAAGTTCAAAGTAAAAAATGACAGAGTCTCTCGCAGCATCAAGGTGGAAAATGAAAAGCAAGCAGATAATAATAACGTAAGAGCAGACTCTCTTATACCCTATTTTCTGGCTCTCTACACTTAAAAGTTGCAATCTTTAGGGGCAAGAATCACGCTAATTGGTCCATTGGAGGGGTGGTGATGGTCACCTCATCGCCCTCCTTGTTCGAACTGGTTTGGGAACAATAAAGCATACAATAAGTCTCATGACCACAGTATCCAAAAGTAGTCCAATTTGTTAATCCATTTTGTAACGATCTTTGATGGTCACACATTAGTTCATCCACTGTCACTCGGCTTTTTCCCATCCGTTCCCAGGCATATATGCTGAACACTTGGCACGCTCCTCGTTGCAGGTCAGATTGGCCTTGACATCTCTCACTCCGAGCACAGGCCGCATACACGTGACTGGAGCATTCATTCTGCGTCTGCGCATAGGCCATCTTATTCAGCGCACGCGATCTCGTCCTTACCAGCGGCCATTTTAGAAGCATGGCCTAGCAGGCCTGAACGAAACTAATATAAAACAAACACAACGAAAATTAAAACATAGAAAATAAGCCTTTCTGTTTACCACTCGCCATTCTAAAGACCCGTGTTAGATATTACCTAGCAGAAGCGACATTTAAAGCCATTTTACTTACCATCTGCATTCTTTGCCACAGTGCAATTTTACTACGCAACATAAATCATGCAATTCACTCTATTTATTACGTAAATCACAATACTCACGTTAATTAGCTTCACATTTGTAAATAAACTAGATTTTGCACAAATCAGCATGTTGCCCACGTGTACTGTTTAATAAAGGGTGTATTTGTTGGTTAGTTGATGCGTCTCAAACGGTTAGTATCATTAATGGTTATGAGGACATTAACTTCCAAGGGGTACAAAATTATTTCGTTTCCCCTGCTCCATCACTACCATTCAAAAACTACTATGAACAATTTGTGCTAGCTTGAACAGGGAATAATCAGTGTTTCTTTATATTTTCTTATATGGAATTGTTAATGGTGAAAAGCAATGTTTATGTTTAGCCCAGGATTATTTGCCTACTTTCCTGTTTTGCACAAGTCTGTTCCTGGTACCCTGATTCCGCAGTGACAGCCTCTAATCACACACTGATTCCTCATAGAGGGCCTCTCGCCACACCTTGATCCCTCAGTGAAAGCCGTTCACTGCTTTCATGATTGTTTAATTTAAAATCTCTCCCACTTGCAGGTTTTACTGCATTCTGGGGCAAAAAAGGTTCCTCCTCCATCATGTTATGTTATGTTAATTAATTTTATAAGGCGCGCAGCTACCCAAGAGGATTTCCCGGCGCCAGCCTGAGAGGAACAAACGAGAGAGCAGAGGATTATTGATTGAACAGACAAGTTTTCAAACATTTGCGAAAGTTTCCGTAGACAGTTTCATTATGGAGAGACATGGGGAGAGAGTTCCACAGGGAGGGACCTAGATAAGCAAAGGATCGACTGCCCATCCGCGACAGTCTGATTCTAGGGACCAAATATTTCGCAAGAGTAGTGGAACGGAGAGGGCGTGAGGGCAAGTAAGGGTGAACTAAGGCTAGCAAGTACTGAGGGGCCAGGCCAGTTTTGATCTTAAACATATAGCTCAAGGCTTTGAAATTAATACGATTCTCTACCTTGAGCCAGTGCAGATCACGAAGAAAACCAGAAATAGAAGCAGCTCTGGGAGCCTGGCAGAGCAGTCTGGCGCTGCATTCTGCACCACCTGCAGTTTACGTGTCACATCCTTATTTGCCCCCAGATACAGTATGTTACCATAGTCCAGTCTAGAAGTGACGAGCCTGGACTACGGTTCTCTGGGTGGAACGGGGCAGTATCCAAAGGATTTTCTTTAGCCATTTAAGGATGGTGAAGCAAGTCGAGGCCACCTTCACGGCTTGTTGTTTCATAGATAATAGATCATCAATGATGAAGCCTAGATTGCGGACTTGGTGGGTGGGCTGGGGTAGAGCGCCCATTTCAGAAGGCCAGTCTGGCTTTGTGATGACTAGTTTATGGTGCATTTCTTTCTCTCTTGCCCCTTATATGCTATGCTAAGGCGGTATTAGGTCAAACCTGTATTATTAAAATCTAATATTAGAAAGTCTTAGATAGCCCCTTTTTTTATTAAGGTACATATACACCAGATCATGCTTTCGCAGTATTGAGATTTTTCTGTTCAGGTAATAAAATAAAGAATAATAGGTCTTGGAAATCAGTTTTTGATCTGGGACTCCTTGGCTTACATTCTTCCATAGAAGATTCCCAGCTGTAAGAGATTACATATGGGTTATGTTTTGTAAGTACTTCTCTTCTTATACTGGAACAGAATTAAAGGAGGGAGGGAGCCCCTACAACCTTCGAGAGCCTAGGCTACACCATATACAAAAACACAAAAACCAGCTCTAGCAGGAACAATTCAAGAGTTTTTTAGAGGAACGACTTACTATTTGTCGCCTCTGGCGGTAGAGAATTCGAACTTGCTTAGTGTACACAATTAATTAATAATACACCTAAGGAGGATTTGAATCTCTTAGCTGGTAGAGGGCATTACAGTGCAGCAAGGCATAGCGCAGCTATTTCTTTGTTCTCTTTTTTAGTATTGTTTTTAATGATCAAAATCTTTTTATAATTTGTAACTTAAAAAACACCATTACATATATACACAACAATAATATGGTACAAAGAAAACATCACATTAGCATAAAAAATAGGGAACACAAGTAGCAGCATTGGCGTATTATCTGCCCTTATTATGGCAATGACAATATGAGAATACCGCCTTCAGATAACAACGTCTAATCGATTTAAGACCATCTAATTAATATATGGCTAGTAAAATTGCCTCAAAGAACATGTTTATGGTCACCAACCCAATGGGTTACATAAATGTTTTTCATTTCTTGAAAGATTGACGTTGATCATGGAAAATAGGGGTCGACGCGTTTCGGCCTGCCATTTAAGGCCTCGTCAGGACAAAGCGGGACCGAGGTCACCCCAACTCAAACTGATTTATGTTGTACAGGGACACAAAATTTGCACGTGTATTTTTTTAACTCGAGAACTAATAGAATCGATGAAATCTCGAGGCCACACTGGAAATGCAGGTGCTGTTTTTTTGAAAAAACGTGCTCTGATTAACGGAGTAAACGGGACATAACAGTCTTTAGTTTTCCAAAGTCGGTCGCATCGGCGATCCGAGAATTCAGCTGGGTGCTGTAAAACCAAAATCTCTGGCTGCGCGTGCAGCCAGAGTTGGATTAGTCTCTTCTTATAGTGGGCTTTTAACTATTTATGTCTGATGTTGTATATTTGTTTTATGTCATTTTTTTTGATGATGTAATTTTGTATATTTCATTGACCTTTTTGCTGAACAGTGCATTTTGCTGACGATGAGCTTTACTCTGCTCCACCAAATTACCACTAGGCTTTCCTTAAATTGGAAAAAAATACCCTTACATGAGATCAAATGCTTTTCTGCATCAGTTGATTTGTTAATGCCAGTGCTGCACCAACTTTACCTCTTTTAATTATTATTGGCTTGATTCAAATGCTATTTTGACGCGTAAATACAGTTTAGTGCTAAAATAAATGCATTTGGAGGGCATCCCCCTAACAAACCGATTTCGGAAACAAGATGGACCGGTTTGCTATGTTTCTGGCTCCATGAATCCTTACATCTGGAGTAGCAAGTGCAGTGTCCGCGCACCAAAGGGCTAGTCTGGAGTAGTTGCTGCTAACCCCAGCTATCCCTAAGTGACGGCTACATTATTTTAGCTCTAGTGGTGAGGTCAAAAGTGCATAGAATTAACGATGGGTGAACAATCACAGGAAAACCTGCTGATCAGATGTCAGTAACTTGTCCCTTAGAAACATTTTGCAGATCAAGGTATTGGAATGTTCTTATCGAGCGCAGTGTGTGTGCGGGCCACGTAGTTTGACAAAAATCCAGATTTTGTGCATGCACAAAATAACAAAGACTGTTTGCTTGTGGTCAAAATGAGATGCTTTTGTGCAGACTGGCTAATTTTTTGCCCTTGGCAAATAGTGCATTGGGGTCGTGCGAAGAAGTGTGGCAGGTGCACATCCCAGCGCACCTGTCATTCAAAGAGAAATGCACTGGACTGTATGCTGTTGCTCATCCCCTTCCCCTTTGGCAGACCTGGTGTAGCACTGTGCTGCCCAGGGGACAGCACAATACAGGTAGGGGGCAGATAGAGATGGTGCAGTATCATAGATATTACGGGTATCAGTTATCCCGGAATGCAAAATTATCATAAGATTACAAGTAATCCTGTATAGATCTCCTAAGGAATGGGTTGAATTCCGTCAATTTCCATTTTATTGCTCAAATCCATACCTCTTTGAGGGACAGCCTCTCCAGGTCAAAGCTGGTGGAAGCTGTCCCTACTTAGAGGTTACAGTTTTGCATGGTAGTTGCCTCTACAAAATTATTGCTTGACTTGTTATCCCTAGTTGAGCAATCTGCCCAAATCAGTTTAATTGCTGACTTTCAATGTGTCTCTCTGTCAAATGTGTCCCCTTCTTTCCACTCAAACATTGGGGAGACTAAAGTACATTTCAGCACATGGTTGTGTAAAGTGTTCTGTGGACCTGTACACATGGTAGCCTCATTAGGAAACCATAGTGTGGTATTTTCTCCCCTTTAGTACTGATTTCGAACCCACAGGCAATGTATTGAAATGAAGGTCAGCCCTTAAATTTTGCATTTATTTTTTGTACTTTATGTGGCAGGGTGGTTTTCAGAAGTGGATCTTATGGAGAGGAATTCATTGTTGCATCTCACTTCTACACCAGTCAAAAACAGAAAGCGAGTAAAATCTCAAGAAAGGACATCAGAAGAAGGGCCGTCACTCTGTCCAATAGAGCCAATAAAAAGGCCCAGGTGAGGCATAGTTTGTATGTGCATAAGCCAAGGCTGCACCCAACAAGATGAAATGTGTGCTGCTTTATAGTGAGGTGTGTTTGTACATTTTATTGAGACATGTTCATAATTGCCCTGAGCAAGTAGAATGTATAATCAGAATGGTTGATTAACCTTATTGGAAATAGATTGGTATGGTAAACACCTAATCTTCCGTTTCTTAGCCGTGATTCTGCAATATTTCTGGACGACGACATGTCAGAAGATGAAGATGCAGATGTCGATGTGACTGATGCAGACCAGGTAACTGTTTTGAAGCATACCTAGGCTGCCCTGTTTTCAGCGTGTAAGTTTTGTGGATTTCAGTGACGTTGTCTCAGTGTTTTCCAAACCTTTTGATATCAGTGCTTCTCAGTGTTTATTCAGCTGCCTAATACTCAAAATAGACAAAAACTATGTGTTCGAGGCATAATCCTGCCATCTAGTCTTGGACTCGGATGTGTGGAAGTTGTTCTTCTTTTAAGAAAGTCTTTTGAGTCACGAGGTAGAGTGACTCCTCCTTTTGCTGGTAATGCGCATGGTCATCGACTCCGCCGTTGGAATCGGACGTGTGCTCCTCTGCTCTGGTTCGACACAGTCGTCGTTTAGTCTTTACAAACTCTACCATTGGTATTGTTTGTGATCATGGCTGTTCTCGGTCTACCTAGTCCTTTCATCGATGTTGACTTCGCCAGGGCGACTCAAGTTGTTTGCGGCCCCCGTGAGCCTTCGACTTTCCGGGTGCACTTCATTACTTTGACGTTCCCTCCACACCATGTCCACCCGGTGATGGACCGGATGCTTTTCCTATTCTGTCCTTGCAGCCACGTCAAGTTCCCATGCACCGATTTCCACCAGGTGTGTAACTTATGCCCCTCCCCTCAACACGAGAAGGCTACCTGCGAGGCCTGCAAATCATTTCGGTCGAAGAAGACGCTGTGTGACCATTGAACTCGACACCTAGAGATGTCCTGCCAAAGTGTCGAGAATACACCAGACCTCTTCATACCCGAGGACCTTCAAGAGGAGGCATAGGCCCAAGTTTCGGCTGCTGTTGAAAGCACCTTCTCCGACGAGGACATTTCCGGCTCTGACTTGGAGTTGCAGGATCTCATATCAGGTCAATCTGTAAGAACTTTGCCCCCTCCACCTCTACCTCTGACTGCAGCATGCCACTACAAAGGGTCGCCTACTTGTCCCAGCTGAGCCAAAGACTATTGGTGGACCACCACTGCCTTCGGGCCATAGTCGGCACCCACTGGCTGCATTGGACATGTCCAGTCTTGGATCGGCGCTGAAAAAGCAGCACAGGCCACATGCTCTCCAACTGACTCCTCCTCCATCTGAGTCGATCTGACCTTCGGAGCTGAAATCTTCGGCGCTGAAACACTGTTCCACCTCAGTGGCCAAAATTCCAGCTTCGGACCCGAAACCCTTTGCACCGAAAAGACTTCAATGTCGGAGCTGAAATCATTCACCTTCGGCAAACATGCACATGGTTCTGAACCTGTGGAACCAGTGCATCAACTGCTGCAAAAGGAGATAGACTCATGGCAAAAATATATCATGATACACTCGGACACTGGTGGTATCACTACAAGACCTCTTCATTCCGGTATACAGCAAGCCAAAAGACAATTGTCATTTGAGGAAGCTTTGGAATTACCAGCACCACCACAGCACAGAAAGAAGGGGGACAAGGCCACAAGCCTGGCGCACCTCATCCCACCACCAACGCCTGCTCCGCTCCACACCCAGTCTCCACCGCCTTCACCTAAAGAACCCACACAACACACTTGGGAGGGTTCCATTCACTCCTTCACAGGGGGAGAGGAGTATGACAAGTTTTCCAACCCACAGCATGATGACCCATGGGACTCCTACGATGCAGAGCCACCTGCCGGTAAAGTTCCAGATCTGTATCCGGCTAAACTCTTCCCCAGACCAGACCACCACCTACCACGACCTGATAGGCATAGCTGCTGCATCCCACACGGTCCAAAGGCATACCAAGCTTTTAGAGGACGACTTCTTGTTTGAGACCCTCTCCTCCAGCCAATGCTCAACACAATACCTGTCAATGCTTAAAGGCATGCTACACCACACGCCTGGCATATTTAACAACCCTGTTAGGTCTCGAGTCATCACACCCATGGTTGACAAAAGATATAAACTCCGAGCCGACTCATTAGTAGTTGCCACAGCATGCAGGAGGGCTAACTCTCAAACATCTGGTGAGGCATCCCCACCAGATAAAGAGAGCAAAAAGACAGATGCCAGTTTGCCAACCACTGGAGGATTGCTAACTCCATTGGCCTCCTATCCTCCTATGACAGGGCCCACTGGGACGAGATGGAGGAGATCCTCCAACATCACCCAGAGGAGCACAAGAAGCGGGCATACCAAATTGCCTCCAAGGGAAAGCTAATTTACAACACTACAATTCTCTGCGCCTTCGATGCGGCGACACCGCAGCTAGAGGCATAAACTCTATTGTCCTCCTTCGGAGACATGCCTGACTTCTAGTGTCAGGTTTTGAACCTGAGGTTCAGCAGAACCTCTTGACTCTTACCTTCGACGGGGAACAACTTTTTGGTCCCCAGGTGTACACACTCTTGGAAGAAATTTTATAATGAGACAGCCAAGGCCATGGGGGTGTTACAAACAGCATCACCGCGCGGCTCCTTTCGCTGCTACTCTTATCGTGGAGGATCCAATACCACCCCCCGCCTGAAACCTCCACCTCAAACCAGCACCCCCAGGTCCAGACCACCTCATTTGGGGATACTACAGGGGCTCCTAGGGGGCAATACTTCCAAAGGTAGAGGCAAGGGCAGTTTCACCAAGCCTTCCGCCACCACCAAACCCTGACTTGCCAACCAATCACCCCCAACCACACAACACCTGTCGAAGGTCGACTGCAAGGGATCTTTCCCGCCTGGCAGAACATCATCACGACTTCATGGCTGCACTCAACCTGAAGGATGCCTATTTCCACATTCCTAGTCCCTGACACATCGCCGATACCTCAGGTTCGTTATGAACGGGAAGCCCTTCCAATTCAAAGTGTTTCTCTTCGGGGTCCCAACTGCCCCCAGGGTTTTAACCAAATGCCTTGCAGTAGTAGCTGCTCACCTGCACAGGCAAAAATAAATGTTTTTCCATATTTAGGCGATTGGCTCGTCAAAAGCGCAACTCTTCAAAAGTGCTTCCAACACTGTCAGGTCACCTTAGACCTACTTAATCAACTAGGCTTTTCCATCAGTGCAGTGAAATTAACCTCCAACTCCTTCAAATACAACCCTACCTGGGAGCCATCCTTGACTCACAACGTGGGATAGCTTAACCAAATACCCCCCGGATTCAGTCCTTCTAGGAACTAATTTCCCAGTTCCAGCCTCATCAGCAGGTAACAGTGAGGAGAATCAAACTTCTACTCAGTATGATGGCTTCATGCATAGCCATAGTACCTCATGCCAGACTCAACATGCATCCGCTGCAAGAGTGCTTAGTGCACCAATGGACTCAAGCGGACGGTCAATGGGAAGATCTAGTGTTGGTCGGCCGTCAAGCTTGCCACTCTCTGCAGTGGTGGAACACCAACAATCTCCTAAAAGGGCGGCCTTTCCTAGACCCAGTTCCGCAAAGAACCATAAAAATGAACGCCTCTGTCATGGGTTGGGGAGCACATTCACAAGATCTGACTGTCCAAGGACGCTGGACACTGAGCCAAACACATCTCTATATCAATCACCTGGAGTTGCTAGCTGTTCAACTAGCGCTCAAAGCCTTCCTTACCCACCTGATTGGCAAGGTAGTCCTCATCAAAACAGACAACATGACTGCCATTTATTATCTGCAAAAGTAGGGGGGCACCAGGTCCCCTCAGTTCTCTTATCTAGCCCAGACCATCTGAAGGTGGGCTGTCTGATACAACATTCACATGTTAGTGGAGTAGCTCCTGGGAGTGGACAATGACATTGCAGATCTCCTCTACAGGAGGCGCCAACAAGTCCACGAGTGGGAGCTCCACCTAGAAGTCCTTCCCCCATACATCTGACATTGGGGTCACCCAGACATTGACCTTTTTGCCACAGCAGAAAACGCCAAATGTCTAAACTTCGCCTCCAAGTTCCCACACCCACAGTCCAGGGGCAATGCACTATCGATGAGTTGGTCCAGTATATTTGCTTACTCTTTTCCATCTCTTCCACTGCTTCCGTTTGTGGTTCCCAAACTTCGGCAGACATCTGTCACGCTCACCCAAGTGGCTCCCACATGAGCAACAAAACCATGGTTCAACACGCTTCTAGAACTCTCACTAGTTCCCACGAGTTACTGCCGAATAGGCAGGACCTTCTCATGCAGATTAAGGTAAGTAGAGAGGGGCCCCACAATACGAGGGGACAGTGCACCGTACTAGACTATTAAGTCAAAAAAGCTCCCCCTGGGATTCATTACAATAGATACAACAAATACTCCAAACTTTCACACCTCACCTTTCAACCTCATCCAGCACTTTGTTTCGACCCCCACTTCCACTGAAGTTCGATATCCCACCTGTGTACAATTAAAAAGATCCTCAATGCTTTAGTCAATAAAAATCATATCCAACAAGAGATACAGTTGTAGGAGTTCATCTTGGTATCACAAAGTGGAACCTTTAGGGTTTTGTTTTACAAAATATCACAGCAGTTTAAAAACAATTCAAAGTATATCTAATAAAAAAACAAAATCTTCTCTCGTTTAAAAATACAATGATAAACAAAAAATCACAAAAATTAACAAACAGCATTATATGCCCCCACAACATGTTAGTTGGAGTGGGGGTGATGCTGTTCTGGACAACTTCAAATGGTCATGAGTTTCTGGAACCAAAAATTCCGGTACCGGAAGTAGCAGAAACTGGTCTAGTTAAAACCATTGGTGAAGAGGCACTGCAACCCGAGGTACATGCCCGCCCTGACCACCCACTTCAGTACTACAGGGGGAGCATATAGGACACCCCACAATATGGTCATAGCCTCTCCACTTCCCAGATTCCCTTGAACCACAGCCAGCACCCACATATATTTTTTTTACTGTGCAGAGCAGGTGGTAAATTTTCGATGGATATATATGACCGTATGTTCCTCACCTTACGATAGCCCCCATGCACCAGACTGGATCTGGAGATTTTTCATAGCATTGCACCTGCGCGTCAATTGGTGGAGTCGTCCTATTCAGCACCAGCTCTGCCCCGTCCCAGAAGTGACGTTGGAGCCACATACAAGCTTAACTCAAAAAATATGTATCCTCTCATCAGAAAGTAAATGATCAAGGAAGCAGAGGAAAGAACATGTACTTCCACCGCACTCAGAGGTGGGAAGAGGGAAGACCTCTTTTTATATGTATAACCCTCCCCCACTCTAGTAGTGGCATGCTTCATCATTGGGTTCACCCTGACTCAACCGTATTCCAGGGAGCACTTTGGAAACAATTTGTTTTGATTGTTTATTTTTTTTACATTTAGATAAAAAGCCCTAACTCACCCCAGGCGTCCTTTTAATAGCGGGGTGAGCAGGGAGGTATAAAACTATAGGAATGGGCAATAAGGATGTTGTGCTCCTATGACCCTAATATAAAAGCGCCAACATGTTTCTGCCCTACTCTTTAGGCCCGTTTGGGTCCAGGGCATTCGTCAGGGCGGTACTAGAGAAAAGATGCCCCAGTAACATCACCTTGTAATTGTTACAAATGTGAACGTGTGGTGCCAAAGAATTGCTTCAGCATGCAGACAGACTAGAAACAAACAAATAAAGTACTTGCTGTGTTTGAAGAATTACCCTGTGAACAGAAAGTACAAATGAAACAGTAGCATGATTAAATTCGCATTTCACTCATCAACTCTTAATCAAAATCAAATCACTGATGACAGGCAACTGAAATTGATCATGTCCTGTATCAGTTTCACCTTTTAGCCCGCGTACTTCGCAATTCATAATTGCTTGAAACGTATTTTTCCATCCGAAATTCGGGTTTTGTCTTGCGATCAATGTTTTTTTCAATTTCAAGATTTTTTATTTTTTTTGTCTCTTTTCATAGGCAATAAAAATGTGGTACCAAGGGGTTATACATCAGAGATATATGTGATGCAGTAACATAGCAGAACTGTGCTCGTTAAATATAAAAGTGCTATGACATGCATATTCAAGTGTTACAGTATCAATCTATACATAGACGACATCTTGTATATTCGGGTAAGTGCACCCGTTTAACTTACCCCAGCTGTAAACAAGAAATACTTATCGGGGGCGGTGGAGGAAGGACCTGTAGTCACACTCTGATTTGGAAAAGAAGGTAAAAGAAAGGGAAAAGTGAGCCTTAAAAGGTGAATGCCACCATAGTTGTAATCATTTAAAATGGTGGCATTGAGTTTGGCGGTCAGTTCCTCTAGTATTAAAAGGGAAAGTAATATTCACTGCTCCAAGGATCCCAACCCGCAGGCAAACCTGTAAATCCAGACCGCTCCCTAGGCTGGTAGTGTGCAGCCGAAGCGGAGCTCATGTAAACAAACCGGCATCGGTGTTCTTGCGCTGGGTTTCCGGTCACGTGACATATGTGAACTCATCCCGTGTGCGTGACCCGGACTCCATGTCATCCCAACACTGGTCAGCAGATTCGCAACAATAATATCGGGATGTTCGACTAATACGGCAGTTATGTACATATTTATGGCAATGCACATAATGTCTGGTGCCGCAGCCGGATGGTGGGCTCTATGGTATCATTTTAAGGTTAAGGCCCTCCCCCAAAAAAATTGATAATGTGTTTTTACGTGAAGGTAGAATTGCCCTATGGGATCTGTAGTGTTATGTGGTGTATAACACTACAAAAGGCTGTCTCCATCTGCTAATGTGATTTGATTTTTTACCGGGCAAAGATACTTCTCTATTATTAAATACTGGAAATGCGATAAGTGATGAGAAATTGTGATTAAGAATATTTTAAGGATGGAAACGACACACTATATTTTGCATGGTATCCAGTAGGTATTATGTTGTGTTTAAGGTATATTTATATATATTTTTTTGTGGTCTAATGATAAACCTTACTCCCTAGTTTTTGCATTTTTGTTTTTGGCTTAATACTGTTTACCTTTACGGGGGTATCAATGGTTTTATTGGCAGGTGGACCTCGCTTATGAGTTTTTATGTATAGTATCTATAGGGCTTGTTGGTGCCATGGGATTTCATCGTTCAATCCCAGTGTATTCATCTGCAGTTTGTAAACCCATCTTTTTTCCTTTTCCAAGAGTCTTCTACTAGTGTTGTTGCCTGGTGTCAACTTTTCAATAATGGACCACTGTAGGTCTTTGTCTGAATGGTTGTTCTCAATAAAGTGTGCAGTGAGTTTAGTCGACTGTTTTTTACAACGTATTGTACTTCTGTGTTCGCATATTCGTGTTTTAATTTTTTTCGGGTTGTCATGCCGATGTAGTGAAGGCCGCATGGGCATGTGATTGTATACACAACATTACTGCTGTTGCAGTTAGTTTGTGTTCGTTGTTACCAAGCTTTTTTCAAGCCTAGGTCAAGAGTGAGTGTAAGCAGGGTGAAGGCGCAGGATGTACAGTTGCCACAAGGGTAGTGGGCTCTTACTTGGGGCAGACTCCACAGAGTATTTTGTGGTTGGTTTTCTTCATGCTGGAATTTGCTGTGGACTAGTCTGTCACGTATGCTCCTATTTCTTTTAAAGGAAAACATTGGCTTTGATAGTTTCAGTTTGCCAGAGGAGAGGATGCGCCAATGTCTATTTACGTTTGCTTTATTTTGTCTGACGTAGAGTTGTAAGTACTATCGAAAATCAACGAGTCTATCTCGCTTTTCGGGTTGTTTTCGAGGAGTGATTTTCTCTGGATGTTTCGGGCTCTCTTTTGGGCCTTCTTGATCACTCCCTCTGGGTAGGCCTACGCTACATCAGCATGACAACCCGAAAAATTAAAACACGAATATGTGAACACAGAAGTACAATACATTGTAAAAACTCACTGCACACTTTATCGAGAACGAGCATTCAGACAAAGACCTACAGTGGTCCATTATTGAAAAGTTGACACCAGGCAACACCACCAGTAGAAGACTCTTGGAAATGGAACAAAGATGGGTTTACAAACTGCAGACGAATACACTGGGATTGAACGATTAAATCCCATGGCACCAACTAGCCCTATAGATACTGTACATGCAAACTGATAAGCGAGGTCCACCTGCCAATAAAACCATTGACACCCCCGTAAAGGTAAAGAGTATTAAGCCAAAAGCAAAAACGCAAAAACTACGGAGTAGGGTTTATCATTAGACCACAAAAAAATATATATAAATATACCTTAAACACAACATAATACCTACTGGATACCATGCAAAATATAGTTGGAAGAGACGTGTGTCGTTTCCATCCTTAAAATATTCTTTAATACAATTTCTAATCATGTATTGCATTTCCAGTATTTAATAATAGAGAAGTATCTTCGCCTGGTAAAAAATGATATTAGCAGGGGTAGACCGCCTTTTGTAGTGTTATACACCACATAACACTACAGATCCCATAAGGAAATTCTACCTACATGTAAAAACACATTATCATGTTTTTTTGGGATGGCCTTAACCTTAAAATGATACCATAGAGCCCACCATCCGGCTGCAGCACCAGACATTATGTACATTGCCATAAATATGTACATAACCGTCGTATTAGCCGAACATTCCAATAATATTGTTTCAAATCTGCTGACCAGTGTTGGGGTGACATGGAGACCAGGTCACGCACACAGGATGACGTCACATACATCACGTGACCGGAAACCCGGCACAAAAACACAGGTGACGGTTTGTTTAAATGAGCTCCGCTTCGGCTGCACACTGCCAGCCTAGGGAGCGGTCTGGATTTACAGGTTTGCCTGCAGGTTGGGACCCTTGGAACAGTGAGTATTACCTTCCCTTTTAATACTCGAGGAACTGACCACCAAACTCAACGCCACCATTTTAAATGATTACAACTATGGTGGCATTCACCTTTTAAGGCTCACTTTTCCCTTTCTTGTACCACCTTTAACCTCATTTTCCAAATCAGAGTGTGACTACAGGGCCTTCCTCCACTGCCCCCTGATGAGTATATCTTTTTTATAGCTGGGGTAAGGTAAACGGGTGCACTTACCTGAATATACTCAATGTCGCCTGTGTATAGATTGATACTACAACACTTGAACATGCATGTCACAGCACTTTTATATTTAACGAGCACAGTTCTGCTATGTTACTGCATCACATATATCTCTGATGTATAACCCCTTGGTCCCACGTTTTTATTGTCTATGAAAGTGATTAAAAAAATTAAAATCTTGAAATTGAAAAAAGCATTGATCTCAAGACAAAACCCGAATTTCGGACAAAAAAATAATTTTCAAGCAATTATGAATTGCTAAGTACGTGAGCTAAAAGGTGAAACTGATACAGGACTATCAATTTCAGTTGCCTGTCATCAGTGATTTGATTTTGATTAAGAGTTGATGAGTGTAATGCGAATTTAATCATTCTACCATTTCATTTGTACTTTCTGTTCACATGGTAATTCTTCAAACACAGCAAGTACTTTATTTCTTCGTTTCTTGTCTGTCTGCATGCTGAAGCAATTCTTTTGCACCACACGTTCACATTTGTAATAATTACAAGGTGACGTTACTGGGGCATCTTTTCTCTAGTACCGCCCTGACGAATGCCCTGGACCCAAACAGGCCTATAGAGTAGGGCAGAAATATGTTGGCGCTTTTATATTAGGGTCATAGGACCACAACATCATTATTGTCCCTTCCTATAGTTTTAAACCTCCCTGCTCACCCCGCTAATAAAGGGACACCTGGGGTGAGTTAGGGCTTTTTATCTAAATGTAAAATAAACCCCAAACAATCAAAACAAATTGTTTCCAAAGTGCTCCCTGGAATACGGTTGAGCCCACCCTGACCTCTAGGAGTCAGGGTGAACCCAATGATGAAGCATGCCACTACTAGAGTGGGTGAGGGTTATACATAAAAAAGAGGTCTTCTTTATTCCCACCTCTGAGTGCGGTGGAAGTACATGTTCTTTCCTCTTCTTCCTTGATCATTAACTTTCTGATGAGAGGATACATTTTTTGAGTTAGGATTGTTATAGTGGGAGTAGGTATCACCTCACCTTTCAAGGATCTCTCCGCCCTTATCAGATCTCTGAGGCATCCCCTCAGACCCTATTTGTTATAAGCCACATACTAGCCCCACCTCTGCATGCTGATGTCAGTTCCTTTTTTCAGCACCTTCGGATGCGCATCTGGAGCACACTCCCCAACCTTTTTCTTCTCTTTGACAAGTTTTCAAACAAAAAAAATGTCTCCACAAATTTGTACCCACAGAAAACCACAGGGTTCAAGCAATGTAGAGACTGTTTTAGGCAAATGTCAGTGACAACCCCCCATCAGTTATTTCTCTGGTGCCAAGGGTCCTCTGAGCACAACTCAAAGTCTTCCAGGGACTGCGCCCAGGTGAACCCCAAGGTGTTCGCTAACCACCAGAGAGTAGGGAGCCTAACAATTAGACGTGCGAAAGACCCAGCGCTGGATCGCGCACTGCCTACTTCTAGTCACAATAGTTTGTTCAAAACAGGGAGGCCGGGGGGCGTGGCCAAGACGCGGATGGAGTAGGATGCACGACTCCGGGTCTCCGCTCCACCGCGTCCTGATATTGCAGCTGTTCCCTGCCACGGGTCTGCTAACCGGGGCGGGGAGCTTGGACTATACGCTGGGGCACTGTGTAGAGCTTTCTACCCGTTCGAGGGAGATCTGGACCTGTCAGAAAGCCGGAGAGCCTCTGAGGCTTCTCCGGAGATCGCACCGGCCGCCATCTTGAAGACCCGGACCCTGCGGCGTGAACGGCTGATGTCTCGTGGTTCCGGACCCGGCCCCTGCATGTGAGGGGGAGTCGCGGCGGTGCGGTTCCCGGAATTGGCGCCTGCCCATTGGGGCCTCCTGGACGCTGGGGGCCGGGTGGAAGAGCCCCTCACCCCCGCCGCTTCCTGGTGCTGTCGCCATTTTGCAGAGCCGCGCCCTGCACAGTGAAGGCCTCTTGACCGCGAGCCTGGACCTGGGGCTTTAAGGTGAGCGGTTGCAGCAGCGGAACGACCCCCAGAACCTGCGCTCATTCTTCGGGGCCTTCTAGATGTTGGGAGCCGGGTGGGGGAGCCTCTCACCCCTGCTGCACTCTGGTGCTACTGTCTTTAGCGACGAGTGGGCCGCTGCCCTAGGGACAGGTCCTGCACGATTGGGAGTTGCCAGACCAGGGATACACATTTGCGGCCAAATTGCACTGGGATCGCCCCAGACTCGGCATTTGCTTCCCGGAGGCGTCTTGGGCACTAGAGGCTGGCGTGGTGACGCTCTCCACAACTACCACGTTTCAGCGCTGCTGCCGCCCCCTGTCCCTGAGACAGCTGGTCGGGGCAGGGCGCCTTGCCCATGAGGTGGTGACATTGCGAGGAGCCTCTGGCGGATTGAGGGAGATCCTGCCGTGCCTGAGAACCTACTTCCCTTGAAGGCTTCCCTCTGAGTCTTCTTCGCTGCCATCCAGGGGGTCAGGCCCTATAGCGCGAACGCGCTCTGAGCTGTAAGTCCGGATCTGGGTCATCTACTCTGGGGGTTTGCACGCCTGAGAGGCTCCGACATTTGCGCTTGCCACCTGCGGCCTTCTGGACGAGGGGAGCGGTATGGTGGCACTCTGAACCCCTGCGAAACCCTTGCTGACGACGTGGTTGGGCGTAGCCTACAGGATCTAGAGGGTGTGGTGACGGCCTACGGACCAGAGAAACACAGGACGGAACTACTGCACCTGTGTACCTCCACCCTTTCCCTTTGCCTTGGGAGCTGATTCTGCTCTACGGCTGGACCTGTTGTATTTGCCTGTCATCCCGCCATGCCTCCTAAAAACAAAGCACACAAGGATGTCGATGCCAGCGCATCGCGGGACAACCCAGTGACGTCCCTTTGGTCTAAAACGAGCGCGCAACTTCAGGAAGACTCCAACTCCTCCATTCCGGCCTCGGGGAGACCCTCCTCGGACGTGCCGATCACTCAGGCATTTATGGTGTCCTTTTTGCAGGAAATAAAGGACGAAATCGGATCTCTTAAGCAGGACTTCAAGGCTGGGCTGCAAGATATTCGCCGGGAGGTCACAGAAATCGGAGGTAGAGTGGACGACCTCAAACACACCATGGACACTAGAGGAGAGGATCACGAAAATCTATGGAGGAAGCTGACAGAAATTGAGGACCAAAATATCACTTTACAGCTCAAACAAGAAGATCTTGAAAATCGCAGTAGGCGACATAACCTGCGCATTAGAGGAGTTCCATTGGGGATGGAGGGAGGAGACGTTATGGCGTACACGGCGGAGCTCCTACAGGCCATCAGGGAGAACGAAGACTCAGCGCCACCCCTGCTCGACAGAGCTCATCGAGTCTTTGGTACTCGCAATCGACCGGACTTGAAAAAAGTTCAAGGGATCAGCTCTGTCTCATACAATGGACTCTCTATTCAAATATTTCAGGACCTGGATCCGGCCACGCTCCGGCGGAGGAAGGACTTCAAACCTGTTACCAACAAGCTCAGGGACCTCAACATTAAGTACCAGTGGGGCCACCCCTTTGCTCTGATGTTTGTCTGGGAGGGCAAATGACGTGTCTTACGCTCTCTGAGAGAAGCTCAACAACTCTTGCAACTCCCCTTGGAGCCTGAGGGAGAGGACCTGCCCGCACCACGGGAGCGCCGAGATGGGCCTCTCCGCCCGATCTGGTCCACAGTTATGCCGCCCAAGTCCAGGCGCCGCATGCAAGAACTCGAGTCCTCTCAGGCCAAACAGGACATTATAAACCGCATTCATTCTCTGAGTGGTTCCCCCCCTCCGTCTCGATCGCCAGACCACAAAGAGTGATCCTCTTTTGATACGTTTGCTTTCGGAACTTCCCTGGCGTGGCTTACAACTAGTTCTCATGGACGCTTCTACTTTATTTTGTGACATAAAGCTTCGACCCCGCCTAGAAGCTTCCTGGTCACACTAGCTCTTCGACCTGCCATGGGATCCTTTATGCCTTGAGTTTGATTAGGTGCGGCGCCAGCCCGGGGGTGGACGCCCTGGACCCTGTCAGGGGTTGGTGGAGGGCTGAGGTGCCGCATATACCCGGGTGGGACATTTGGCTCTCTTGCACAGGATGACTCTGCCCCCGGAGGTCACCACCATCAAACCTCCAATTGCTCTTCTTGAACATGTCCCGGTGGAGGGAGCACGTATTGCTTTCCTCTAACACTATCACGGGATGGTGGTGGCGGAGGCCCACAAATTCCTGTATGACTGCCCCCCCCACCCCCATTCAGAGTCCTGCAGGAAAGTGACTTTTCCGGAATGGCCCGCCTGAGTGACTTTGGGCTGTTCTTGATAGACTCCGATATTGCCTGGCCCAGTTGGCCAATTGTTGTTGAACTTTTTATTTTTTTCTCCCCTTCCCCTTTCTTGGACTGTTTTTTTTCCTTTTATGCGCTCTTTTTGGGGGCTGGGGGGATGAGAGTACTCAGGGGTGCTTTGTTTGGGTCAATTTGTACATGGGTGGTCATGTCGATGATTCATGATGATCTTTTCAGCTCGCTAGTAAGGCATGGGGTGGGGGGAGGGGGGACGTGGGTCCATACTGGAACTGAGTGGTCTGCAGGGGTTGTAGGTTCCCTTTGCGCTCACTATGACTAACCCCATTAGATTTCTCTCTTTGAATGTAAGGGGATTGAACTCGCCCAATAAGAGGCGTCAGGTGTGACGCTATTTCCTGCATCAGGACCCCAACGTTATTTTTATACAGGAGACTCACTTGCTTTCGAAGGATATTCACCTTATGTCTCATCCCAGGTATCCCACCCAATTTTGGGCCTGCTCCTCTTCTAAGACTGAGGGGGTTGCAATTTTCTTTAAATCAGGCTGGCGTGAGCTGAAACCCACAGTTACGACAGATGGGGGTGGGCGGTTTATTAAGGCGCATATGACTTGGGGCGGGTGGCCTTTAACTTTTGTTAACATTTTTGCCCCTAACCAAAACGAAGATGCCTTCCTACGCCTACACCTTAGGGAGCTTCTGCAGTCGGCCCCCGCACCGATTATCCTCGGGGGAGATTTTAATCTAGTATGGGACCCTGAGTGGGACCGCACTGCGCAGGCGCAGCAATGCTCTGCGGCAATGTCGGCGGCATTGAGAAATACCATCACAGATTTAGGTTTAGTCGATGCTTGGAGACATCTCCACCCGGACTCTAGGGACTTTTCATTGTTTTCCCATGCCCACCGATCATACTCTCGTATAGATCATTTCTTCCTCTCCCTCCCCTTCATACAGGCTTTGAGCAGTGCTGAGATATCTGACATATCCTTATCGAATCATGCCCATGTCCTGGTCTCCCTCCAACCCCCCAATCCACGTGGGGAGTCTTTGCCCCGTTGGAGACTGCCCCCTCAAGTCCTTCAAGATCCTGTGGATGTCGCAGATATCCAAAAGGAAATCGAGGCCTTCTTTGTTGCGAACTCCCTCACTGACACTCCTGAGGATATTAGATGGGATGGTTTTAAAGCTACTATCTGGGGAGTCATCACATCTATATCGATTGCCAGGACTCGGGAGGCTCGGCTGGTTGAAACTACTCTCTCGAGAGAGAGATATCAAAACCCTAGAACGCAGGGATCATCTCCATCCGTCTCTGCTCAATAAGCGCCGTCTTGCTGAACTACGCGGTCAACTGCGTTTACACCATACCAACAAGGCGGAGAGACTCCTACTCAACTTCAAGCAGAAGGTTTACACGGGGGGGACAAGGTCGGGGCGTGCTTAGCACGGCGCCTTCGAGCGCAGACTGCGAGGGCGCGTATCGCCAAACTCAGGCGCCCGGATGGCTCATGGGCCATCTCAGAAGCGGATAAAGGCCTGGAACTGGAGAAGTTCTTCGGGGACCTTTATGTCAATGCTCCTTGTTCTCCTGAAGCTGTTACTGCCTTTCTCAATTCATGCCCCTGGGCCCCTATTGACCCCCACTTTATGGAACTACTAGAAGCTCCCATTACCCGTGACGAGGTTGCCAAGGCTTTGAAGCAACTCCCACTTGGTAAAACCCCGGGACCTGATGGACTGCCAGTCACTTTCTACCGGGTCTTCTACCCACAGCTCCGAGATCATTTGCTTCACCTTTTTAATAGTTTTACGGACATCTCAGGTCTCACCCCAACCATGAACGAAGCGAGGTAGTTCTAATCCCCAAACCAGGCAAAGACCATTCCTTACCCGCGTCATATCGCCCTATTGCGCTGTTAAACACCGATGCGAAGATCTACATGAAAATTCTAGCCAACCGACTGGAACCCCATCTTCCAGGTCTCATTGACCCCGATCAAGTGGGGTTTATTCGCCATCGCCAGGGGGCGGACAATATTCGTCGGATAGCCCATCTTGTGGAAAAGGCGCGTTTTAGAGATATCCCTGCCTGTCTGGTCTCCCTTGACGCGGAGAAAGCCTTCGATCGGTTAGATTGGGGCTTCCTGAGAGCAGTGCTGCGGAAAGTGGGGCTTGGCCCGGAAATGGTCTCCAGATTGATGGTGCCTTGTGCGAAACCCACTACCCGTATACGTTTTAATGGTCGTCTCACTGCCCCTATCTACCGATGCACCAGACAAGGGTGCCCGCTGTCCCCCCCTGCTGTTCGCCCTGGTGGTGGAACCTCTGGCTATCGCCATACGGAATGATCCGAACATTAGGGGTATCCCCATGGGTGGGTATGAACACAAGGCTTCCCTCTTCGCTGACGATCTCCTTCTCTCCTTATCCTCCCCATCTGCATCCCTCCCGGCAGTGGCAACTCTCCTGGGGGCCTTTGAACATGCGTCAGGATACCGGATTAATCTTGACAAGTCTCATGCCCTTAATCTTACTCACTCTGCCTTGGAGATCCAGGGCTTGCAAGACCTGATCCCGGTACAATGGACAGATGTATTGATTCGATACCTGGGCCTTGACCTGACCCCTACACTCTCGACCTGGACTTCCTCCAACTGACCTAGATATAGGAACGTGTGTTGCGCCAAAAATCTATAACAGTGTAACAATTTACATATATACACATTAAATCAATCGAGAATAAACACAGATAAAATTATTAAAATTCAAAGTGTCAAATTTATTCAAAATTGTTATTTAAAAAGTTTTTGTTAAAAAAACTGGGCATGAATTGAATATACAAAGAATAAAAACAGTACATTAGATACATTAATCAGTGTTAAAGTACAAAATCATGAAGAAAACTACAAAGAAAAGTCGACGCGGCGTTTCGGTGTAACTTGATACAAACACCTTCTTCAGGACAGAGTTTTCTGAAACAATTTTAACAATATATTAATATTTTACATATAACATCGTGTATACAGTTTTGTTGGCATTTGTTCAAAAAAAGTATACGATATTGTACTAACAAACAATCAAAGTAAAGTTACACTGTATTATAGCAATTATAAAAATCTAAAAACACGTTTGTTCTTTCCAAGAATTTTTACTCTAATGTGTATCTAAAAATATTTATGACAACTTAATCTCCTAACCGTTTTTGTTACAACACATAATCCGAATACTAATTAAAACATACCTAACAACTGTTAGGCGATTCCTTGGTGAATTACTAGGCATGGAACCTTCTTCGTAATATGAATAAAAAGGAAGGATACCTATAATTAAAACACAGTGTCATTCAAAACGGTACTTATTCAAAGACACACAGAGTGGCAAAATTAGATCAATATCCCTGGTTTTTGAACATACGCGTACCTTTTTATATGGTATTCATAAATGATAATTGCGTTGTGTGGAGCCACCGATGAAAGAAAGGAATTATGTTTTCTTCCACCTTTATTAAAACAAATAAAAACCATATGACATATGTCTTTCTATTAGGGGTTTAAATTATACTGCATAATACATAATTATTCTGGGCTTACCATCAAAAGTTGTTTAACAGCGGCCTAAAATATAAGTGCCACTGATTATCTTTCTACCGAATTTTTTCAGAATTAGACGGTGAAAAAACTGAAAGAGAAATGGTTTCAAAGAAAGAAATGTTAGAGTCAACATGGAGCTCCTATGACATCTCTATTTAACCAAAGTCCTCTATAAGAACCATAGTATACCTGATATTGTTGCATTAGCAGTTTTTGCAACTTGGAGGGTGAAATCTGTAAACAACGACAAACAATAATATATTTTACTGTTTGGGTTATGTTATATATGCAGAGTTTTGTCTGTTTCGATTTTGTATTGAAAATTCTTGGGACTATTACTAGTTTACCACGTTATGTGTAGGAACCAGCGAGCTACGCTCATAAATAACTTAATATAGTGACTGGTTATTACTTGTTAAAAACAAGCAGGCTGCACTCATAAATAAACTGTTATAGTTACTGGTTATTTATTTGGTGTGAGACTACTAGCTCATATAATTCCCCACAACGGAATTCAACAAGGGACTGAGTTTATCAGTAGTTACGTATTTCTAAACGGAACCGGACGACGAACAAAGTATATAGATTATTTACGCGTTCATCAGTCAAAACGAAGTTGCTCCTTTCTATATAAATTGCTCCATTTTCAACTAATTTGTAACTCGCGGCAGAACCTGAAAGAACCCCGCATTATATGTCGGAGCAAGAAAGTACATCAATATAAAAGTATATTCGTAACGCGCATAAACGAATTATTGCGGTTACTGGTTGTTGCTAATTGCGCGCCACGATGAAATTCAGCGACGGACTAAGCTTATGAAAAGTTAAATATTCTTCAGCGGGGCCGGACAACGGACTAAACATCTGAATTATTAAACGATCCTAAGTTACTACTTTCTATTAAGCATGATCCATTTTAAACTTATTCGTAACTCACGACAAATCATTAGATCTCAAGACCCCCAGTCCGTTGTGCTCCACTTACCTCATGTAGTTCCTACGGCCTCCCTGCTCCGACACCAACGACTTCTGGGTTAACGTACTCAGAAGCAGAACCCGAAGTGTGCTATTTATTTACCATATTCCGGTCACGTGATATACCGAACCTGAAACAAGCTCGCTTATTTATGAAAATGTTTTGAAGCGCGCAATGCAGATTCTATAATGAAGACTTAACCGATATAGAAGAATAAAATAAAATAAACATAATAGGCTCTATTAGGAGCTCATTTCATATTAGTTCTCATGATAGTCAGAAGCAAAAATGCAGCGGCCATCTTGGAACAGTGTTTGAGAGAAAGATCGTCCATATCTCAAACGGAAATACGGGCAGCAGCCCTTTCAATAAAACGTTAATCATGCACAAAAAATGATCCGTGGTTCCTTGCAGTTGTCTCTAAAAAGAAAAATCTATTAAATGCTAAAGAGCCTCCAGCGATATTAGTACTGTTAGCATGGAAGCATTCATTAATATGGATAGTATTTATGGGTTATATTTTGCTTCAGTTAAACAGAACTATGCCATGTCTATCTCACCAATCTTCATGATGATCCCACGGAAGTAACAGATGCCGAATATTCTATCTATGGGTTGTGATGTCCTAACCACAAAACCAATAAAGTTAAATGACTTTCTCCCAATCTTCTTTACTATTAAGACCTTGTCTAAAAGTCTTGAATTTTGACATAAAAAATTGCTCACGTCTTTTACGTTTAATATCTACATTACCTCCTCTTATGTTCATCTGAATGACTTCCATGACACACCAACGCAAATGGTCAACTTTGTGACCTTTATCATTCCAATGATCAACTAATGGGGCATTTTTCTTATTGGTCCGTATCGCCGATTTATGCTCACTGCAACTGCAAGGAACCACGGAATATTTTTTGTGCATGATTAACGTTTTATTGAAAGGGCTGCTGCCCGTATTTCCGTTTGAGATATGGACGATCTTTTTCTCAAACACTGTTCCAAGATGGCCGCTGCATTTTTGCTTCGGACTATCATGAGAACTAATATGAAATGAGCTCCTAATAGAGCCTATCATGTTTATTTTATTTTATTCTTCTATATCGGTTAAGTCTTCATTATAGAATCTGCATTGCGCGCTTCAAAAAATTTTCATATTCAAAAATAAGCGAGTTTGTTTCAGGTTCGGTATATCACGTGACCGGAATATGGTAAATAAATAGCACACTTCGGGTTCTGCTTCTCAGTACGTTAACCCTGAAGTCGTTGGTGTCGGAGCAGGGAGGCCGTAGGAACTACATGAGGTAAGTGGAGCACAACGGACTGTGGGTCTTGAGATCTAATGATTTGTCGTGAGTTACGAATAAGTATAAAATGGATCATGCTTAATAGAAAGTAGTAACTTAGGATCGTTTAATAATTCAGATGTTTAGTCCTTTGTCCGGCCCCGCTGAAGAATATTTAACTTTTCATAAGCTTAGTCCGTCGCTGAATTTCATTGTGGCGCGCAATTAGCAACAACCAGTAACCACAATAATTCGTTTATGCGCGTTACGAATATACTTTTATATTGATGTACTTTCTTGCTCCGACATATAATGCGGGGTTCTTTCAGGTTCTGCCGCGAGTTACAAATTAGTTGAAAATGGAGCAATTTATATAGAAAGGAGCAACTTCGTTTTGACTGATGAACGCGTAAATAATCTATATACTTTGTTCATCGTCCGGTTCCGTTTAGAAATACGTAACTACTGATAAACTCAGTCCCTTGTTGAATCCTGTTGTGGGGAATTATATGAGCTAGTAGTCTCACACCAAATAAATAACCAGTAACTATAACAGTTTATTTATGAGTGCAGCCTGCTTGTTTTTAACAAGTAATAACCAGTCACTATATTAAGTTATTTATGAGCGTAGCTCGCTGGTTCCTACACATAACGTGGTAAACTAGTAATAGTCCCAAGAATTTTCAATACAAAATCGAAACAGACAAAACTCTGCATATATAACATAACCCAAACAGTAAAATATATTATTGTTTGTCGTTGTTTACAGATTTCACCCTCCAAGTTGCAAAAACTGCTAATGCAACAATATCAGGTATACTATGGTTCTTATAGAGGACTTTGGTTAAATAGAGATGTCATAGGAGCTCCATGTTGACTCTAACATTTCTTTCTTTGAAACCATTTCTCTTTCAGTTTTTTCACCGTCTAATTCTGAAAAAATTCGGTAGAAAGATAATCAGTGGCACTTATATTTTAGGCCGCTGTTAAACAACTTTTGATGGTAAGCCCAGAATAATTATGTATTATCATGAAGTATAATTTAAACCCCTAATAGAAAGACATATGTCATATGGTTTTTATTTGTTTTAATAAAGGTGGAAGAAAACATAATTCCTTTCTTTCATCGGTGGCTCCACACAACGCAATTATCATTTATGAATACCATATAAAAAGGTACGCGTATGTTAAAAAACCAGGGATATTGATCTAATTTTGCCACTCTGTGTGTCTTTGAATAAGTACCGTTTTGAATGACACTGTGTTTTAATTATAGGTATCCTTCCTTTTTTATTCATATTACGAAGAAGGTTCCATGCCTAGTAATTCACCAAGGAATCGCCTAACAGTTGTTAGGTATGTTTTAATTAGTATTCGGATTATGTGTTGTAACAAAAAACGGTTAGGAGATTAAGTTGTCATAAATATTTTTAGATACACATTAGAGTAAAAATTCTTGGAAAGAACAAACATGTGTTTTTAGATTTTTATAATTGCTATAATACAGTGTAACTTTACTTTGATTGTTTGTTAGTACAATATCGTATACTTTTTTTGAACAAATGCCAACAAAACTGTATACACGATGTTATATGTAAAATATTAATATATTGTTAAAATTGTTTCAGAAAACTCTGTCCTGAAGAAGGTGTTTGTATCAAGTTACACCGAAACGCCGCGTCGACTTTTCTTTGTAGTTTTCTTCATGATTTTGTACTTTAACACTGATTAATGTATCTAATGTACTGTTTTTATTCTTTGTATATTCAATTCATGCCCAGTTTTTTTAACAAAAACTTTTTAAATAACGATTTTGAATAAATTTGACACTTTGAATTTTAGTAATGTTATCTGTGTTTATTCTCGATTGATTTAATGTGTATATATGTAAATTGTTACACTGTTATAGATTTTTGGCGCAACACATGATCCGGACAACTACATTAGGGACTGCCTTAGTTTCTTGTAGTTACCCCGTCCCGATTATTATAAATATAGGGTTCCTCCCTCTTTTTTGTCCTAGATATAGGAACGCCATCCGGGAAGAGCTGAACAGATGGAAGGGCCTACCTCTTGCCTGGCTAGGACGTATCAATACCATCAAAATGCCCCTCCTCCCGAAAATCTTATATCTTTTTCAAATCCTGCCCACTCCCATACCGCAGGCGGATATTCTTGCCCTACAACGTGACTTTACTAAATTTATATGAGGGAAATCCCGCGCACGCTTCTCTAACAAGATTTTAATGCTGCCTCGGGACCGGGGCGGACTCGCGTGCCCCAACCTTCTGAAATACTATTGGGCTTGTCATCTTCGATATATCTCGGAATGCGTGGCTCGCGAAAGCGAAAAGCATTGGTTCCACTTGGACCGAGCGGTGTCCGGTGGACTTGTATGAGATCTGGCATGGCTCCCGCGCGGGCCGCGCCCCCGCAGCGCCTACATGGCCACCCCTACAAAGACAGTACTAGAGATCTGGGATAAGCTGGCGATACCTCGCGGTCTGACAACATTCCCATCTCCTAATACCCCTAAAGCTCGGAACCCTCTGTTCCCCCGGCACTGCAAACCCAGGCTTTTAAAAGGTGGACGGAGGGCGAATGCCGGGTTATTCAGACCTCTTCCAGGGTAATGACTTCCTCACGTTTGATCAATGTAAGCAAAAGTTTCATCTCACAGGGGAGGCACGCATGCAATATTATCAGTTACGTCATTGGCTTGGCTCTCAGACTTACATCCAGGGAGCTACTAGACAGCTTACCGCTTTTGAATCCCTGGTCCATAAATTTGAGGGCTTGAAGGGCCTCATCTCCAATACATATACTGTCTTACAGCATTCTCAGCGGCCAACGCCCCATGGTTATCAGACGCGCTGGGCTTCAGACTTGGTAGAGGATATACCTCCTGAAGGGTGGACTCGTCTACGGCGGGACATCCCAAAGATATACCAGAGCATGCCCCAGCGTGAATCAGCATACAAATTGTTGATGCAGTGGTATTACACCCCAGTACGCCTCCACCAAATGTTCCCAAATTCCCCACCGACCTTTTGGAGGTGTCAGAAAGATAGAGGGGACTTTATTCACATATGGTGGTCATGCCCGAATCTCACGATGTTCTGGAAGGAGGTCCTCAGCCATATCAAAGAAGTGGTGGGATTTCCTATTCCTTCCTCCCCGTCGGTCACGCTTTTGGGTATTAAACCCCCAACACCACATACTATGACTTACGCAGACTGGGGCTTGATTCTCCATCTGTTGGGAGCGGCTAGGCGGTCAATAGCCCTATTTTGGAAGAAGACGCAGCTTTCCCCTATTGCTACCTGGTTTCTTCGACTGTGGAATGTATTGGCCATGGATCTGCTCACTGCCCGTATCAATCACACAGCTACAAGATTTACCCGCACTTGGCAGCCTCTTATACACTATTTCACCATGGCTAGGCATTCCCAGTTGGTTCCCCCCCAGACTTCGGGCCTTGCAGTTGTTTGAGGATTCACTTGAACCATACTCCAGGGGCCAGCAACCGGATTCCCCTGAGCGACTTACCTGAACGCGATGTCCTGGCCTTGTGCCTCCTGAGGCCCCCCAGCTTCTACCCGTAGGCCTCATCCCTCCCAGCGCATCCTCCTTTTTTCCCTCCCTACGTTGAAAGAACGTAATATTTGGGGGTTTTTCTTCCTTCTTTCATTCTTTATCTTTGATTGCTGACAGTTCTCTGTTGCTTCCCTACCTTGAGGGCCCCCATGGATGTTTAGAGGAACTTATATACAACAATGTTCGGTATGGAACAAGCGAGTTTCGTTCTCCTCTACTATGGTATAGCTCATATTGTAAGATTTTGACAGCATCTGGAGTTGGTCTGCTCTTGATATGTATGTTCTTATGTCGTTGTTGTTACATGTACCATGGATGGTGGGCTTATTTGATGCCTTTCGTACAGGGACATGAGTCCACAAACTGTTTGGCTGGTGTTGTTTTGTCTTATATTCAATAAACAGAACTTACATAAAACAGGGAGGCCATCCTTAATGGAAGAGGATGCCTCACACACATAATAGTGTCATGCTTCATCATCGACATCCTCTCCCCACCCTGGTAAGATTAAACTAATTGGGCGGACTCAACCTCTATGAAGACTTGGCGGTAGGAGGGAGTTCTTACATAAAACTACTGGAGAAGAAACAGGATCCAGCTGAATTAAAAATACCCCCAGATTCCTCAGTTATCACCTTTATTCGCGAGGACCCTAGGTATATTAAATCCGATCAAGTGATGGAAAACAGTGAGTATAATGACTCAAGTCCATCCTAAGCTTGCCAACATGTTTCTGCCCTCAATATATAGCCTAATAGGTCTGGAGCATTCATCAGGGCTAGTGGATCCCTATTGTTATGGTCTAGGTGTCTAAAGTACCCTAGATACTCATGTAAGTGATAAACCTACTCAATAACCCAAGTGAATCCTACCTGGGCTCCTAACTTCCCGAATCCTTGGTTAAGCCTAGTCTTTAGGGGATTCAGGCAAACCTGTCAAGAAGAGGGTGGTATCCTTCATAGTCACATATTCGTCAGAAGGATCACCACTCATATCCACCTAGAGGACTGCACTTCTTGCCGCTGGAACCCCAAGGTGATCCAGGACTGCCAAGCCAAGCGGAACTCTGTTGAAAAGTACACAAGGGACAATTCATGTCAAAGTCGAGGACGTGAGGCGTTCCAGTGAAAGATCCATTCCAGGTCGCCAGATAAGTCCAAGTCTAAAAACAAACACAAGAAGTCGAAGCTGGATTCTCCTTCATCCTGCCACTTTCGATCAGAGAAGTTGTGGGGACATCAAGGTGCATCTCGGTCATAACCAATTCAAAATCGCTGTGCGAGTGCATGCATCCTCGGTGGCCATCTTTTAGGATTTATTTATATGCCATTCATAGCTGTCCACTGCAGATGTGTGCGCACCCACCGCAGCCATCTTTGAGCAAGCTTTCTTAAACTATTACAAACGCATTAAAAGATGGCTGCCATATTCTAATATCTGATAAGGCATGGATTCTTCTTAGACAAATATATATATGCATTTTTTCATGCTGGCAGAGATGCAAATTTCATAGAAATCAGACTTTGGCATGAAGCAAATATAAATATAGCAGGTGATTGGAGTAAAGTAATTGTGTTGACTTAAGCTAACTCAGTTACTTCTGTTCTGGCTGTCAGGGCAAAGATGAGTGTGAACGCTCAACTGTTTTTTTGCTCTAAGTGCAATGCTCATGGATCCAACATTTAGTCATTTTCGAATACTCAAGGGTGCCAAATAATCTATAAACTCTGCCCTCTTTTCCTGCCATTTTTCAACATAGGAGGTGCCCCAGTTGAAGCTGCACTTCTGTAAATTCCCAAATGATCTGAAATCCATTAGAGCAAAGGCATCGAGTTAAGCTAAAGACTCTCAATCAGTCCTGTTCTGATTGTCATGACAATGACAAGCATGTCCTCTTGACTCTTCTCCTGCTCTGAGTACAGAGAAGATGGTTCGCCCTTTTAATCGCTACAGAAGAATCCAGTGTGCCAAATCAGCTGCAAGCTCTGCCCTCTTTTCTCCACCATTTCTCAAGAGCAGTTGAATGGCTATTGCTGCTATGTGTACTCTACTTGGAGAAATATACAGACTGTTCTTTTCTGGCAGAGATGCAAATTTCCCAGGAATTAAACATCAGTGGGAAGCATTTGCAAATATGAACATTTGAGGTGCCTTTGTTGCAGCTGTACTTCTGTTAATTCCCAAACAATCTGAAAAACTCAATTGTAGAAAAAGGCAGTGAATTGGCTTAAGGGATCCAAGTCACTTATGTTCTGGCTATGAAGGCAAAGACGAGCACGTCCTCTCTCCACTCTGCTCCGAGCCCAAAGCTGATGGTTCCCTTTTTAGGTCGAGCCTAGACAGCGCATGCGCTGTCGCAAGACCTGTAGTAAACAGAATATTGAGGGTAATTTCTCCTGCCGCTTGCCATTGGTTAACTCTGGCATCGCTCTTCTTAGCTGGCTTAGTATTGGCTGTCGATCCGATACGTCACTTCAGTTTATTCCGGATGCAGCACCGCCTAACTACAGTTTTCGTCCGCTTTCGTTGTTCATGCGTCTCCGAGGTGAACTTTCTCTTAGGATATTTGCAGGCCAGCATGCTGAGTTGCAGCATGACACACTCACTTGCATACATAATCAGCACGGAGCTCGTCATGAGCGCCGCGCTGTTAATGGTTTCATTGTTTTCTCCACCCCCACCCCCGCTCTCCGCTCTCACTCCCCCCTCCCTTCTTTCTCTGGTGACGTATTAGAGGATGTGGCAGCTCGCAGTTGTGTCCTCAGGATTATGGGGTCGTGTGCCTGGAGACTTAAGGCGTTGTTGCCTCGCTAATCTTTGTTTTGTTTCCACAAGCTAATAAAAAGCGCTGGTTCTTCTCCTCCTTTTAACAGCTGATTACAAAATTGCTCTCCTCCGAAATAATCGTGAAGCATCCAGCAGCCCTGTTCCTGCTTTCTAGAAGACATTCTAAGCGTGAAGACACACCCGCTCTATTCAAAGAGAAGGTTCATCTGAACCCTCCAAGAAGCCATTAGGCAGCTACCACTAAATGCATCTTGGCATGTAAATTTCACTAGACTGCCAGGCCCGCGCACGCACATCACATGCATACAAGGCAGCAGGGCACGAGTTAGGCTTAAGGAGAAAAAAAAAAAACAAAGGGGCATGGAAAGGGATACTCCTCAGAGTTATTCGAGGACCCTTCTTTGCAGGAACGATAAGAGACTTGGCAAGGGGATGTAAACGGGGTGCTTTCACAGCAACAATGTGAATAAGGTTTCGCCTCCCCTTGAATGTTACCTTGCGCGCTGTGTTACAATGATTTTCTTCCTTGATATCGGACCTATACCAAAAGCTTGTTTCGCCTCTCAACAGGGCAATGTGCTACATGCCGAGAAACTACCCCCTGCACTGGCGGCACCTCAGGCAGCTCCCTGTTACTGCTTTGCCCTAGACCGGCCTTGCTTCTCTCATATCAGCTGCCTCCCCAGCCACCTTAACCTCTTCCCGGCATTTATTGTTGGAGATAAAGAGACAGATGTGTCACGTCAGAACTTTGTGAAGTGCCTTACCAACCCGAGCCTAGAGTGCATCAGACATCAAAGAACAAATAACAGCAGCTGTCTAAGAGAATCCCAGAGACGACTTTTAATTTTCAACAGGCTTTTAGCAAGACCGTGCCCGTCTGGAGGACTGTCCTGTGGCCGCAAGCAACGCTGGGGTGCTCACTCAATATTCCCTTCGCAATAAAATACCTGCTTTTCTAGCACGCATCTAACAATTTTAAATCCCAGGTTATTGAAAATGGCCTCTTTCTCTACCAGTGACTGAATTACGTATTTCCTGAATTTCAGAGTACACGAGTTTCAATGTGTCTGAACTCTGCTGTCGTCCTTTCTGTGTTCTCCCAATACACTAACTGGGCTACTGGCATCAATGAAAGTTTGACCAGTTTCTACTACCCACCACCTGCAGAGACAGAACACTTCTATCACCCCAGGATGTTATCAACAGGTTTTCACACATCTACCCCTCCCACCTCCGAAGCAGCATGGCCACGCACAGCGCTGCTTTCACTTTGGACTCGTCTGCTTGCAGTGTTTGTGGAGTTTCCTCCAAAGCCGACCCCTCCCAATACATCATGGCCACGTGCCTTTATTTATTTAACAGCCCGCTTTTACTAAACATTTACATGTACAATGTACAATCTAACAAGCATTTGCAATGCAATAGGTCTCGCATTTACACGAGTTTCAGCTATTGACATTGCAAACAACAATGCCTTTTATTTTTGTTTAGTTTTTAAAACATAAATAAAAGGCATTGTCATTTACGATGCCAATAGCTTAAATTCGCGTAAATGCTAGACCTAATGCATTGCAAATGCTTGTTAATTATTTTTAGAAGATTCAAGGGCATCAGATAACCTGCAAGTCTTGGCCTCTTTTGACGTCATTTCTGAAAAGCAGTTGCCTGGCTGCTCCTGTGCGTTCTCTTCTTGAAGAAATATATACAAACTTTTCATTTCTGATAGATATGCCAATTTATCAGTAATTAAACATAACTAGGAAACACTTACAAATATGAACATAGGAGGGGTCACAGTTGAAGTTGTACTTCTGATAATTCCCAAACATTGATTGGAGTAAAGGTATTGCAGTTGCTTAAGTGAAAGACAAGCGTTTCTTCTATGTTATTCTCCTGCTCTGAGCGCAGAGCTAGTAGTCCATCCCCCTTTTAGTCAATTCAGAAGATTAAAGAGCATCGGAATCACCTTCTGATGTGTTGGAAAAAATATTATAAGTTCATGTACTCTGAAGATAAAAATTCTTCTAAGCAAGCTCGTAATCAATATTTCAAAAATATTCCTAAATTTAAGTATGAGGACCTGAACTTCGGAAAAATTGAAGATGACATTTTGCTAGTAAAGTTAACAAGGCCATTCTATCTTTAAACATTCCTGATGGTTTATCCATTTGATTTGTATCTCAATGTTCTAATCTCCTCTTTCCTAAACTAGTTGAGCTTTTTTTTATCTCTTTTGTATCTGATGAAAAGCAGGAGCCTTTCTTGGTGCATTATAGCGGCCTGAAATAATACATATAATGTATTTTTTAAGCAAGCATTATAATATTTGCTAAATGAGTAATGTGTCATGGTTCAACAGTACTTTTAAGGGGGCTTGGTGACATAATAAACCACAAGGTTAATTTCCTGGATCATAGTGCATTGAGTTTTTGAGCTGGTGGATTAGTTTCTGGTTCAACGAGTAATTAACTTGTATTCTCCAATGCACATGAATTAGAAAGAAGCTGTTGGAGTATCAAAACTTAATAGCCACCACAACCAGACAGAACGAACTTTATAAAACATGACCACATTAAAAGACCGAGGGGCAACATCAAGTTTTTCATGCCATTTGCAAATCTGTTTTAATTCTGTTTTGTTTTTGTTTCGTTGAACAGCACATATTGAAAGGTTTGTAAGACTATGTACAAAAATATGTAAGTGTTTGTCCTCTTCTTAGCTGCCAACGAAACATAAAATATCAAATGAACCTTGCTGGAATCTGAATAATAAATATTGGTTTGCCTAGATAGTTCAGGTTTGCCTCCTTCTCGGCCAGCAGAGCTGTTCCTCTTGTTATATTCCATATAGGTACCCCGATATAGGCTCAGGTAATATCCTAACCTTTCAACTATATTCTTCCCTACATTACATACATAACGGCTCTTAGGGACTGACCTTTTACCTAGATACAACACTGCACACAGAACGCGGGATTTTCCCTGGTAAAAGCCTCATACATTATGCATGAGGATTCTTGGAAACTCAGCAGGACTACCATCTCCTGTATAATAACTATGTGTAAAGTTCATTCCCAACGTCATCCTAAGTCTGACAAGTGGCACAGCAAGGTAGAACCCCCGGGGAGACCTTTGGGTATGTAAACATCACATCTTGCTGAGACAAGGAGAGGAGATCAGGATTTCCCTGCCGACACACACTGACGCGAGACGCTGAGGTTCCTGCATGCAGATACTCCAGCTCGCAATGGTCTAACATCCCTTGCGGGGTGTCCAACTCGAGACCAAGACTGGGTGCCACAGTCTCCCACTTCAGGTAATGGGGTTGACTTTATCCTAGAGGGATTCTTGGCTTAACACCTACATACATGCTAGGTACACTTAGGTACATCTAGTTAGGGTAGCATCGTAGGAGTACGCATTTTATTGTCATGTATTTTATATACTTGCCTGTATTTATGATTATAGCAAAATGGTAGAAATCTACCATCCTTTTTACTTTCCTAGTGCTTCTAATCATCTATATCTGTTACTGTCTATTGATTGTTTCAGCACACCTATTTTACACTAGAATAACGACTGTTCAATAAATGCTTATTGAAAAACGTCCATACCGTTTATTCTGTGTATCTCCCTGGAACTAAGTGAGCACGAGTGACTGAGCGAAAAGTAGTACACTGATTCCACGATCCTGAGGGATCAAGGTTGTCATGTTCGATAGTTGCCAAGAACTATTCTTTCCTTGGTAAGAGGAGTTCTCTAGTGGCACTGTGAGCTGGCTGGTACACAGGCCAACATACCCGGTGGGTGTGTCTCGAATCAGTCTGGACACCAAGCCTGCAGTGTATATTGTCCAAACGCGCAGATCCTGTATAGGTTTTATAGGAACTACACAACACTCTATGTTGCCTTCACTTTGTTTCTGGTGATTTGTTCATTTGCATTCTCGTGTAAGCTTCTGTAGGAGAGACTTTTTGTTGATCAACCGCCACTTCACTACTATGAGTCAGATATCAAAGGGCTTAAAAGAGAGAAAGGGCAGTTAACAGCTGTTAATGCCTTTTGACAAGCAATATGGCTATTTTCAAGTGTTCCCCGAATCTTAACTCCTATTGTCTATGTCTCCTTCTTGTAGCTTCTCCGTACTTAAACCCACAGTGCAGACAAACAACAAAAATGATTACAATTTAAGCCTCAGCCAATCACATCATTCCATGGAAGGTGCTTATAAATGTAGTTATTACTTTTAGCTAACAGAATGAAAACAGTGTTCATACTTTTAAAAATTCAAAATTTCTAAGATGTCTCTATTGCTTTATTTTTTCAGCTTTGCAGTGACCAGACTTGAAGCAGAAGAGGAGACACACATTTTTATTTTTCATGTATAGACAATCCTGCGGGAGCTCCTGTGCCTGTAATTTACACACAAAAGACAACTGCTTTTCAAGCTTCCAATAACGTCAAAGTGCGTGCGACTGCAGCATAATATTTTGTTTTTACAGCAGCAAATAAATGGTTAAAATGAATTCTGCTCTTGCAGATTTTCAAACTGACTGACATACAAGTAAGTTATGGTACCTGGACATTGATCTAAATAATGGCATCACTTTTTTTGAAACTTTTCCCACTGTCTGTGTTTGGTGCAGATGAATAGGAGTTCGATCCAGATAGTACGTTTCCCATTAGTCACATTTTTTTTATGGCTGTTACTTTGTGTAAAAAAATCATCTTCTCTCCAAGTAAAGCAGAAAAAATTACTGAAACAATTGCTTTTCAAATTATATTTAAAAAGG
This sequence comes from Calotriton arnoldi, assembly GCA_963921515.1. NCBI lineage: Eukaryota > Metazoa > Chordata > Amphibia > Caudata > Salamandridae > Calotriton > Calotriton arnoldi. The sequence goes on from CAWUFW010007779.1 coordinate 508,696, forward strand.
TAACTCTAATATTCGGCCAATTAAAACCACAGTTGTAAATGTTCAATTTACTTTCAACTGGCTTTAAGAGGCCATTAATACAGCCAACATTTGGCTATTAAAACAGATGGATTATCTGTAATCTTTTTTTTTTTTTTTTAAGTGGAAGACTGACATTTAGAACGTTTGTATCCAGGTATATTTTCTAAATTGAACCACAGTGCGGTATGGATAACCTCTAGAGTTTAAAATCTTCCACCAGGTATATTTATTTTGACACATTTTTTCAAATGTTATATTTGTGATACTGTTACATTTTGTGTTTTTTAATTTTGCCCTACCTTGTCCTAGTTGGGACCTTGGCGCCCTGTACTGGTTGTTGCTTTTTAACAAGGAGCTTCTTCAACAACATCATGACATTTCCAGGATTAACATGGGGCAAGTTTTAAAAACGTTTGGAAACAAGTTGGAAATCTCATTAGATTTACTACTTCTATTGAGGTTGGTTCCTAACTTTATGGGGATTCACAAGAAATCCCAGTGCTGATCATCATAATCTACACAACTCTTGGGTTTCCATGAGCATTCCTCCTCCGCTAAATGTACATAAATGGGGAAAATCTGTGTTACCACATCACATTTTTTCCTCCAGCACTTAAATATTTTATTTTTAGTTGGGAACTCAATCTCCTACACCTCTGTGTAATGCGGGGTGTACAAGAGCAACACATACAAACAAGCAACACTTTTTGAAGTAAATTTACATGTGCATTTTAAATGTTAAGCCTTGTGAGTGGCATGTGGATATCTAAGAGCATTTGCTGTTTTAGCCATTTTGCATATTTCTTATCCTTTGTGTTTTAGGTTCAAATGTGGATTATGGAAGTATCACCTTGCATTGCATATTTCTTGACTGTCTTACTTTTCCTTTTTTATTAAATATTTATTAAGCACTTACTCATTTAGGCCTTTGCATACAAAATGTTAAAAACAGTTATCTGATAGAGACTTCTAGCCACAAATTCCTTACCTTTGGGAATTTCTGGAAGATTTTTCGTGAGCAGTACCCCATGCGTGCTGGTAGGTGGCATCGATCGACTCCACGTGGCTGGAAGTGACATCTGCGGCACCTAGATAGGCGCCACCCCGCCGCGCACTGATGTCAGTGCTTTTCTTCCGCGCCAGCCAGCGCTGATCTGGAGAGGATCTACCCCTATATCTGGAGAGGATCTACCCCTCTGTCGTTTTTTTGACAGAATCTTTTCGACGTTTTGGCGACTGTTTTTGAGGTATTACCTCCTGGTGTGTTGAGATGTCATCTCGTCAGACGGGTTTTAAGCCTCACGGCGCCTATCACCGACCGATGTCAGTGGCGGACCTACACCTCATCTGTCTGTGTTGTCTGAAGCACGACCATGACGCCAAGCCGTGCCCTGATTGCCAGGCCATGGCTCTAAGTCTTTAAGGGCACGGAGTGGTCCCTGAAGCTGCTAGCGGCCCAGCACACGACTAAGTAGAAATTGATGTCCCAGTATAGGGCAAGGTCATAGAGCCCGAAGTTCTCTTCTCCTCGGGACACTCAGGTAAGAGGCACAAGAAAAAGAGCAAGAAGTTGAAGTGCTCTTCGACTTCTCCTCATCCGTCGGCCGATGAGACGAGGGAGCATCAGCACATGAGGCATGGTTGTTAGTATCCTGCCCCTGGGCCGGCTCCGCAACTCCCCGACTTTCCGGGAGCCAGAGCGACCTCGGCCCAACTCAAAGTGTTTTATGAGGCCATGCATCTAATTTTTGGTGGGCCTGACCCCATTGACGCACCTTTTGACCCCGCAGGGTCGGAGGGGATCCCATCTGGTTCCACGCCGGTAGCTCCGGCCTCAGCTCTGGTGGGCACCTAGGGATCCATTTCTGGATTCAGACCAATGCCAGTCATACCATCTCGACCTTTCCTGGTGCTGGTCCCGATGCCGACACTTCCAGCGCCCCCCTCCTCATTGTGATCCCTGACTCAGAGCTGGATGGGCATCGCCTGATGCCGACTCCAACGCCGGCAGAACCTTTGATTTCTTGATCAGAGCCTGTGCCCTATTCCCATGGGCTAGGACTCGAGGAGGAATGAGTGCGGTTGCAGGACCCTGAAGAATACCAGCCATATATACAAGACTCTATTATGGACTAGAGTGAGGAACTGGGTGAAGCAAGTGGACTGGATACTTCTCCTGACACTGGTATGCTTTCTCCCCCTACCAAGGCTACGGAGGAGGGAGCGTCATACGCAATGGTGGTGCGGAGGGCAGCTGAGATACTGGACCTTCAGTTGCCCTTAGTGGCAGTCAAGACCTACATCTTGACAAAGGTGGTGCAACCCAGAGTTTCCTCATCGGAACCTCTACTCCCGTTCAATGATGCCCTCACTGATGACCTGTTAGGGGCCTGGTCCAAACCCAACACAGAGGCTCCTGTGACTAGGATGATCTCCCGCCACCATCGCCCCGCAACAGGGGACCCTAACTTCCTCACCCAACACCCTACCCCGGATAGCTTGGTGGTCCAAGCCTCAACTTCCCAGGGTGCATTCGCTACTGCTCCCCAAACAGGAAATTCAAAAGGCTTGACTCTTTGGGTAAGAAAATGTTTTCTTCTGCCAGCCTAGCATTGCAGTCTGTGAACACTGCATGCCTTTTAGGCTGTTACTCCCACACTCCTTGGGACACTGTTGCGTAAGTGCTGCCACAGGTCCCGGAGGAGGCCCGGGCAGTACTCTCTCAGGCTGTTGCCAATGGGAGAGACACAGCAAAGTTCACAATTCATTGTGCATTTGACACTACTGACTCACTGGGCAGAACGGTTTCTTTGACGGTGGCCCTGAGGCACCACGCCTGGTTGAGGATGACTGGCATTCAGGGGCTGTCCAAGCTTCCCTTATGGACATGCCCTTAAGTGGCACCCATCTTTTCGGAGAGAAGGCAGACTCAGATCTGGAAAGCATCAAGGACTCACAGGCTATGGCCAAGTCCTTGGACCTCTCGGCTGCCCCACATCAGCCCCAGACTGCCTTTCACAGTTATGGAAGGGGCTTTCAACCACACCAATACCCTGCCAGTCACCGAGCCGCTCATACTCCCCAGCCTCTGTGTGGGCGAGAGCGTGGTATCCACAGACCATGTGGGTCGGGTAACCAACTCTCTGGTCCGCCCACCCCGCCCCACAACTGCAGCCTCAAAGCCTTCCTAATCTGCCCCATTACCACCATGGACATTCAGTTGGTGGCAGAATTCACCATCACCTGTCCCACTGGCAGTCCATAACATCAGACAGGTGGGTCTTGCAGATTGTCCGAAGGGGCTAATCCCTCCCCTTCGAGACTACCCCTACTTCCATGCCACCATCTTATGACCAGCTGAGAGGATCATTTGTCCTTGCTCCGCAAGGAAGTCATAAATCTCTTGGCCAAGAGAGCCATAGAGAGGGTTCTGGGGCATGAAATAGGCTGTGGTTGTCATCGCCGCTACTTTCTGGTCCCCCAAAAAGGACAAGGGCCATTGTCCTATTCTAGACTTCCGAGCCCTCAACTTCTTCCGCAAGAAGGAAAAATTAAACATGTTCACGCTAGCTCAGGTCTTGACTGCTCTGGACCCAAGAGTCTCAATGGTAGAGTTGGACTTGCAGGATGCCTATTTTCATATTCCCGTCCTGCCTGTCCATTGGTACTAACTGTGGTTAACTGTCAGCCTCAAGCATTTTCAGTTCACCGAGATGAATGCGGTGGTTGCAGCTCATCTGCGGAGATCAGGGGTGCAAGTCTTCCCCTATCTTGATGTATGGCTGTTGAAGGTGGGCTTGCCCCAGGCTGTCATTTCCCACCTCCAGACAAACGCGAACCTTCTGTAGTCACTGGGGTTCACCAACAACATGCTGAAGTCACACCTAACTCCCTTGTAAATATGGGGCAGCGTCAAAATCAATAGGTGTTGCGGTGGAACGCCCACCACTACATCAATTGCCCGCCCCTTCCACGCTAAGTATAGCATGAAAGGGTGCCTTATTCACAAGGTGGCGTTAAGCGAGATTAAGTGGCTTGACACCGCCTTGTGAATAAGGCAAAGCCCCTATCACCACCACAACGTCGAGAAAAGTGACGTTGTGGTGGCGATAGGGGCTTGTAAATATGCCCGAGTGTGTAGAAACTACCAAGTGCCCAGAAATATGAATTTGATTAGTTTAAAAGTCGGAGGGATGAGACTTAAGGAGATATTGAGAGCTTCCACCTGCACATGCTAAAAAAATATAAGTAAGGTCTTTCTGACTATGCAGTTGACATTTTTCGATTTTTTTTCTAAAAATGGACCATTTAGTTCATTATTGCATAGTGACACAATAATTGATAGAAGGAACCCAGTGCCTCAAAGGCAACAAGTACTAAAGGGGAAGGAGAGAGAAGGAGGAAGGGATGAATGACCACACCTTTATGAGAATATTATTCAGAAATCAGTTTTGCAATAGGGCTTGTTAATCTTTCATGGATCAACAGTAAGACTAAGTCTTCAAGCATAAGTAGAGATGCGTTTTTTGAGCTCCTGCTGCTGTCTTTAAAGTTGGATTCTTGGTGGCAAGTTTTTGCGCTTCTCAATCAATCAATCAATCAGGGGAATTGTAAGCGCGCTACTCACCCGTGAGGGTCTCAAGGCGCGGGGGGGGCGGTCAGCAGTTCCGTTCAACCGAAGAGCCAGGTCTTGAGAGCCTTCCTGAAGGTGTTCAGGGACGGGGCGCGTCTGATGTCGATCGGGAGCTCGTTCCAGGTGTGGAAGCGTGGGGTTTCGGCGAGGACGAGGTGGGCAGATCGGAGGTTCCTTTTGGGTACGTGGAGGGTCATTCTGTCGTTGAGGTATTGGGGTCCGGTGTTGTGTAGGCATTTGTAGGCCTGGATGAGTATCTTGAAGGTGACTCTCTTCTCGACGGGGAGCCAGTGGAGCTTTCGTAGGTGTTGGCTGATGTGTTTGTGTCGAGGGATACCGAGGACTAGTCTGGCGGCGGTGTTTTGAATCGTCTGGAGCTAGCGGAGTAGAGACTTGTTTATGGCGGCATAGAGGGCGTTTCCGTAGTCCAGCCTGCTGGTGATGAGTGCGTGGGTGACTGTCTTCCTTGACTCGAGGGGGATCCATTTGAAGGTGTTGCGGAGGATGCGGCGGGTGTTGAAGCAGCTGGAGGCGACGGCGTGGACCTGACGGTTCATGGAGAGGGAGGAGTCGAGTATGATGCCGAGGTTTTTAGCGTGGTCTGTGGAGGTCGGGGGTGCCGAGGGCAGTGGGCCAACAGGTGTTGTTCCATGCCGATGGGGTGGTTCCGAGGATGAGGACTTCTGTCTTCTCCGAGTTGCGCTTTAGGCAGCTGTTGCTCATCCAGGCTGCGACGTCCTGGATTCCTGCCTGGAAGTGGAGTCTGGTGGTGGGCTTCTAATTTTATGCACTGCTTTGAGAAAAGCCGCAACTTTCTGGGGAATTTCTGGGAAATGGTCTCCAAGAATAAATGAAGCACTCTCAAGTGGCGATTGGAATGAGCTGACCTTGGGACTTCCACGGGGAATAGCTTTCTACTTTTGGAATACCACTCACGCGGAAAGAAAATATTGGCAGAATTTTCTATTCATTTTATTACAGTTGCCTGAGAGACCTTGTTCCATATATGGCTTCTTTCATGGGACTCCAAAGGTTTAAATCTTGCCACTGCAAAATTCCTGCAGTTGTCTCTACCTTGCATGGTAGAGAGTTATGTTTGCTGTTGTGGTTGCAGCCTTCGATCCTCTCGTCATTGCATAGCTCCAAGTCCAATATTCTTCATTGCAGTACCCCCATACAGGAAGTTCAATTAAAAGGAATCTAAAACAGTTTAGGACCTTCCTGAAAAGTTGTGTTCTGCCCTCAGACTCCGAGCATTCCACATTTTAGTGTCCTAAACTGCCAGGGTTCTGTCTCCAAGTTTATTTCGGTTAAATGCTGCTTGGGTGATGAGATGTGCAGATTGTGTAATGTGATTGCAGTCTTTGTAGTTATTGCATAACATTGTTCCTGTAGGCCTTGTGGACAAGGCAGACTTTAAACTTGATCTTAGGAAGGGGGACCTTCCTGTACATAAACAATAAAAGGCTTTTTGCTTTTTCCATGCATACAGCACAAGGCAGCACGCATGGGAAAAGCAAAAACGAGGAGAAATACAGAATTTCTACTCGTTTCACCAACTTAAGACCAGGTTTTCCATGGTCTTAATTTTGGCACTGCCTCCTATTTATGCTGCCCATGTAAATAGGGGGCAGCGTCAAAATCAATGGGTGTTGCGGTGGAACGCCCACCGCAACACCCACTGCCCACCCCTTTCACGCTAAGCATAGCGTGAAGGGGGACTTATTTACAAGGCAGCGTTAAGCCACATTAAGTGGCTTAACACTGCCTTGTAAATAAGGCAAAACCCCTATCGCCACGGAAACGTCACAAAAAGTGACGTTTCCGTGGCGATAGGGGCTTGTACATATGCCCCAAAGTGTTTTAGAAACTTGAAGTTGGCCAGAGAGAAAGCTATTACCTTTCTAGAAGCTGTGATAACAATTAGGGAAGCATTTCAAACCAACATTCAATCTAATTTTGGTGTGCTATAAATTCAACACTAAGGAAAACAGAGGCATTTGATGGTTTCCTTGCAGCATTACCTACTATGAGAACCATTTGCAACGTTTTGATTTTACTGATAAGGGGGTCATGATCCACACAAGCAACAAAGGGTCTAGGAGATATTGTGGGCGATGGGGCAAACTATTGGTTGACAAAGTAATCAGTACAGACAAGGCGATAGAGCTGTCCATGCAATAGGGCAATGCAGTAATCAAAGGTAAGAAAGAAAAGAAGCCGTATTTTGATAAAGTAGAAAAATTAATTATGTAGTGATGATTCCATAATCCAGATGACAGTAGAACACAAACGACAAGATACAAACATAATGACAGCAAATGCATGTGTGTATTCAAAAGATGGAGCACATGGCAATCTGGGGTGGAAAACACATTGATAAGGTTTGTGGGTTTACCCTTAACTTTTTTTTTTTTTTTAGAGTTTTATATAGCGCGAACTAGACCCGAAGATATCGGGTATCAGAGCGCTTTACATAGCACCAGTTTTGTTACATGAGAACACATTCATTTTTTTTAGGCACGGGGAGATTAAGTGATTTGCACAGAATCACAGTATGTTGAGCGTCGTTGCCGAGACTCGAACCCGGTTTCCCAGCGTCGACCTCGACCACTCTAGCCGTAAGGCTACATCCTCTCCATCGCACAACTCTTGAGAACATATATGTTCCTGCCACTAATCCTGAACATAGTCAACCTTGCTGTTTCATCTACAAATGTATATTTCTGCATGTCCTGTTTTTTTTGTTCAATCAGCATATATGGGTTAGCCTCATAGATGTTTTTGTTTTTGTGCCCCTCACTTGAATTTAGTTGCACAAAAATAGATGTGAATCAGCCCCACTTACCTAAATCAGCACTAAAACTGATTTAATCGATTCATATATTATTTGATGTTTGCGCCCAATATGCTAAATACCACTTCATTTACTTTAAAAGAAATACATTATTTATTTGAGACTGAAGCACTTAAAGATTTAGTGACCATCTAAGATCACTTTGGTGAGACACATGACTGGACTAGAAACTAAAATTAGCCCTGGCAATAATGTTCCACCCAGCACAACACTACAGGTGACCATGACGAATATGAGGCATGGCTGGGTTATGGCAGCCCATCAATTTAATAGTAGCCAAGCTTGCACCTACCTTGGAAATTGAAAAAGTAGTAGAATAGGCAGTTAAACCCTGGTGAGGTGTTTCACTCACTACTCTGTATACTTTGTTCACATTGGAGTTGTTGGTGTAGAATGAAAGGCCATTTCTGTACCCCAACAAAATGTAGCACACTGTTGGCCTATTTGTTGTGGGGCAGATAAAATATGGATAGGTTGTTGTGTAATAGCAACAGCTTTCACATTGAAGCATCAGGATATTGTTACTGAATCTTCTCCACACTGGCTAATTTTTCATTCTTTCACACTAAAGAAGGTAAATCTTTAAACCAATGGCATTGGGGGAAATGTTTGTTGTACTTATCACTGCTCTTTTACAGTAATTTCTGATATAGAGCTTCATCACCACTGTGAGGTAATTTAATTTTGTATACCCAGAGTTTACGGTAGCAGGGGACCCTTTTAATATGGGGGTCCGGATTTAACTGTGATTTTGGATTGAACCCTGAGAATTCGTAGGAAACAAAGAATTACTGGGGGACTCTTTAACGCTGGGTCAGATTCCCCAGGTAATACCCTTTCTCCCCCAGAAACTACAGATGTTCAGAGCAGCCAAAATCTGGTGTTTTCACGGATCTTATCATTCCAAATAGGACAGATATCCTGCTTACCCATCCCATTGGGAATTCTACAGCACTCGTAATGAGGCAAAAGTGTTAGTCTGTCTTTCCATAAACATCTGTTATTTATCAACAATGTTGAATTTGTTGCCACTTTCTCATATACCTATTCTTCATGGCTACTGTTCATCCTTTTTTATAGCTAAAGGGCTTAAGATTTATTTCACAAAGTAAAAACAACGTGATATTGCTAGCAAGGGACAAAACGAGGTGGGTATGAAGTATAAATGTGTATATATTATATGTCATGTGATAAATCACACCACACGAAGCATCCACTCTAATAACTTGATGCATTTGTATGTATATTTCTTTATCCGCTCATATAGTCAGTTACTTTTGTAGAAAGCAGGTTTATGCAGATAAAGTGGTTTTTACAGTGTTTAATTGTTGTTTTAACCTCAACGATGTGTTTCAATTCAAATCATTTTCCAATAAAATCATTCTATTTGTGAATAAAACAGCGCAATTGTACTTCAATATAATTTGTAAATTGGATCACCAAAATAGATGTCAAGGGCATTGGAATGATATTATTTTGTCAGTTATGTTCAAAATGTAACCAGCAAAGAGAGCATTGAGTTAAAAAGATGCAGATATTTTAACAGATACGTTTTGTCTCACTTGAACGTCTTTTAATAGCAGTATTTATGTGGAAATGCAGTTTTACGTGATATTAGGGATAAACAGTGCGAGATATCCCTTAATTACAAAACAAATTCATGGACACTTGGAAAATTCACTTGAGTAATGGCAATGCAATTTTATTTTGTTTTACTGCCCCATTGCAGCGCGGTAAACCTCTCAAGAAGTTTCTCTCATATGATTGGCGTAGATTTATACCATCAAAGAAGTTCTTTTTGCGATATCTTTCACCACAGAGGGGGAGATTTACAAACATTTTGCGCTGGGTTAGCGCCACAAAAGTGACGCTAACCAGCACAAAATGGTTTTTTGCTATTTACTTTCCAACGCAAAACTTGTTTTTCGCTGGAGAGCATTCTCAAAGTAGCACAAAGCAGCTCAAAGCCCTGCTTTGCGTTACTTGGCGCCGAGGGGGCGTTACATGGGGGCTCCCATGCAACCACCCATGCCTTTTGACACAAAACTATATTTACAAAGATTTGTAGACATGGATCTGATAGAGACATCTAGCCGCAGATTCCTTAACTTAGAATATCCCCAGGCGTCAGACTGGATCCGGAAAATTTTGCGCAGCAGTACCTCTGCGCGCCAGGGGGCGGCGCCGCCTGGCTCCGCCCTGACGTCGTCCCCGGACATGACGTCAGTGGAGCCATATAGGACCCTCCCGGCGCGCTGACGTCAATTTCCTTCTTTTCTGCGTTACAACGCGGATCCGGGATTCAGCTGTTCCTCTGGCCTGTTTTTATTCAGGCCCTTTTTTCGACGTCGTTGGCGTCGGGGAACAGTGTGCGATGCCTTCGGGCTTTAAATTGTGCGGGACTTGTTCGCGTCAGATGTCAGCGTCGGACCCGCACGCCATTTGCATGTGGTGTCTTGGGTCGCACCATGACTCCGAGGAGTGTGACGCCTGCCGGCAGATGCGTCCGAAGGCCCTAAGGGAGCGGCGGTTGAAGCTCTTGGCCGCCCGGTTGACCCGCCCGGCGTCTCCCCGACGTTCTCCCCGACGTTCTCCAGTGGGTTCGTCTCTCCGCGCCCGCTCCCGGAGTCGATCCCGCGAACGTCGATCTGCAGGTAAGCACAAGTCACGGAAGTCGAAGTCCTCGCTTCCACGTGACGGTGGGGGCCATGGTTCCCGCTCCTTCGCGGAGCCGTGCCCCTCGGATTCGGCCTTTTTTTACCCACCCTTTCCGGATACTGGTGCGACTCGGCCCCAGATGGAAGCCTATTACCAGGCTCTGCACTCCATCTTTGGGTCACCTCCACTCCCTGGTGCGCCTTCGGGTCCCACAGTGGAGGTAGGCATTCAGGTCGGGTCTCCGCCGGCGGGTTCGCCCTCGGCGCCGGCCGAATGCCTTGACTCCGGCTCCGGAGTCGTGCCGGCGTCGGTTCCAACCGATGGGCGTTCCAGCCCCACGCCGAGCCATTCTGCCTTGTCCCCGCATAGCCCCTGGCGGCTCCCTGCGTCGGCACCGGCGGCACTCTGCCTGTCGTCTCCTGGACCTCAGGCAATTTCTCCGCACCTCTCGGTGGTGGAGACGTTGCCGCCCACTCGTCCAGCCGAGTCGCCCCTCATGGGGCTCGACGTCGCTTCGGCGCCGGATCGGCGTCGGTCGACGCCGGAAGGGTCGCCGGTACCTCTTGGCTCTCCGCTTCCAGAGGACACGGAACCGCTGTGCTTGGGCTTGTCTCCACGCCCGTTGGCTCCGCCGCCATGGAGGCAGTGGCCCCTTCTTCCTCCTGCTGGGGGACGTGTTAGTTTGCAACCGTCCCCTACAGATGGGCTCTTGTCCCCCCCCCCGGACGCCCACTGAAGCTGGTGCTTTATTTTTACGGGGTGTTCGCAGGGCGGCAGCTGTTTTGCACTTGCACCCTCCTTCTGTCCTCTTGTCCTCTGATCCGTTGTTGGATCTCCTCCACCAAGGTGCGGTGGATCTTGAGCCCTTGCTGCCCTTTAGCGGCTTGTTGTTCGACGCCCTTCTCGGGACTTGGGCGCGTCCCTCTTCAGGAGATGCTGTCGACAGGGCCGTTGCGCATCGGCATCGTCCGGCCCCTGGGGGCCCATCCTGTTTGTCCCTTCAGCCTACTGCTCACGGTCTCGTGGTGCAGGTGTCTTTCGCCATGCAGCCTTCTTCTCCGCCTCTACTGCAGCCTCCTACTAGGGAGTCTCGTTGGCTGGAGACATGTGGACGCGGCATTTTTGCGTCCGCTAGTTCGGCATTACGTGCTCTCAACACTGTTTGCGTTTTTGCCAGGGCTTCTTCTGCCCTTTGGGACTCCGTGGAGTGTCTTTTGCCTGCCCTCCCTGAGTGTCCTCGAGCTGATATGGCTCGTCTCATTCACGAAGGCAGAGAGATGGCGCGGTTTACGATTCGGTCCGCCGTTGATTCTACCGATTCGGTGGGTAGGACAATGGCGCGGTCCGTTGCCTTGCGCCGCCATGCCTGGCTGCGCGACGGGGGTTTCCCCGACAAGGTCTGTGACAGTCTCCGGGATTTTCCTTTTGATGGTGTGTCCCTGTTTGACGCACATGCGGACTCTGCGGTTCGCCGCCTTCTGTCTCACCTTTCGTAGTTTTTGTTCCGGTTGAGGTCCTTGTCCTCACCCTGCTCTGTTGTCTTGACTCATGTTGGGCAAGGTTCATGCTGTACTGCCTGAACGGCCTGGGCGGCTCCTCGCCGTATTTTCTTTCATTTATGCAGCAGTTTTGCTGCTTATCCTTCTCAGTTCCTATAGCCTGGTGGTTCAGGTTGCACCCTTCTCCTCCACGGGTTATGTGTTCGGAGCCTGTGGTTTCTAAGTTCCACTTTTACGTCCTCTGTCTTGAGCTTCCGCTCCAGAGGAGCCCCTGGTTGGGGTTGATACTTACCCTATGTGGGGTATTTGTTTGCTATTGTATAGCTGCCTTCCTTCGACAGTTGCCTTTGTTCGCTTCTGTGGGGTCCTTTTCACTCGGTCCTCCTGCGGCTGTGCCTGTGTGTTTTGCACGCTGCTGCTGCGGGCCCTTCAGGGGCCTTCTTGCGTGCCATTGGTGGGGTGTCGGCTGCTAGCCTGCATTTTTCCCCATACCTTTCTTCAGGACGGAAGGGCTTTCTGCTCCTTCCCGTCCCCTCATGGTTCTTCGCTGCGGCTGTGTCATCTGTGGCCGCCCTGTCGGAAGGCCCTGTCGTTGTCCCCAAGCACTCCTACTTAGCTCGGCACTCTCCCTCTGTGTTCTATCGGCGTACCATGCCTGCTCCCTAGTGTCTCCGGCTGGTACGTTCTTCTCTGGTGCCTTCTGTTGCCTCGTTCTCCTCTGCTATATCCATGCTGCGTAGTCCTTTCCTGGTGGACTTCGCTCTCCATGGTGGCGTTCTGGCTCCAGACGTGGTTGATCTTCCTTGTCTTGTGCCTTGCCTTTGGCACTTCCTCTGCCACCGTTTCTCATGCCCCTGTTGCGTTCCGCGCAGGGTTGGCGTGCTTTCCTTCGGGCTGCGGTTGCTGCTCTCAGCGGGGGCGGTCTCCTCAGAGCATTGTTCTCTCATGGGGCGTGTTAGGGGAGCTGATGTGGTCTCCTGGCTAGATGCCGATTTTCGAGCTGGAGCGCGAGGTTCCGGTCTCGGGGTCGACTCTACATCCTGTGATTCTGGACACATCACGGCTGGCCTGGCCTCCTTGCCTCTCTCGCGATAGCCAATGGGTCTGCTCCACCGTCGGTGGCTGTTGCTCTCGCTCTGGGCATTGTTCTGCCCAGTGCCGCTGCTGCGTGACTGTTGGGGCTCTGGTGTTTTTTCTTTCTCACCAGTGTGCTACCCACACGTACGCCTCCCACATGCTTACTACTCCGGGTAGTCGCCGAGGTATGGTCCCTCACTTTCGTGAGCGCCGTTCACACAATGCGCCTGGTCTTGCGCCTCTTGTGTCTCAGCTTGCTCGTGGCGCTTCATGGGGCCTTCTCCTTCCATGGTGTGGTTCTGGCGGTACATCCAGGTTTCTTGGTGTACTTCGGTTACCCACGTGCGTGGCACTGGTTGTTACCGTTCTTTTCTGCCTTGGGCTGTCCGCCCTTTTGCGTAACGGGTGCATTGGCAGGTCTTGTGTTTCTTGTAACACTAACTCATCTTGGGCGTAGTCAGCATCTTTCCCGCTGCTGTTCCCACTCTCACAGTGTTTCTTTCACTGTCGTGCATGGCCCTCGGACTCGGTACGTCCTTGTGCCCTAGTTAAACCTTCCTCTTTCAACGGTCCATCGGATCCTGTGGGTCCCTCACATCCTGCATTCGTGCCTCTCCGGCTACAGCAGGTGTCCACTCTTATTCCACATCCCCCCTTTTGGGTTTGTGCTCATTTTCTCCGCTGTTGACCAACAGGGATTTCCTGCCGCCCTCGGCAGTCTTTGATGCCTTTTGCCTCTCATTGTTGGCCACTTCCTCCAGAGTATCCTGGTCCGGTGTTGGCCTTTCTGGCAGCGCTGTCCCCACTGTGTTTAGTCAGCTGGTTGACACTTCTGTTCCCTTGGGAACTTAGTGGGGTTCTGTTGCAGACCCGCCTCCAATGGGGTATGGCTTTGGTATCTATTCTAAGTTAAGGAATCTGCGGCTAGATGTCTCTATCAGATGTACGAGTTACTTACCTTCGGTAACGATGTATCTGGTAGAGACGTTGTCTAGCCGCAGATTCCTTAACGCCCACCCATCCTCCCCGATCTGCGAGGACCTTTTCAGGTGGGGTTTTTGGCTTTCGCCTCCTTTGGGGTGGCTTGTCCTTCTACGGGGCGGCGTTTTTTCGCCTTGCTCCCCGTTGGCCTCTTCCTTTGGTTTACTTGTTTCCCCCCCCCCCATTTTCATGCTGGGGCGGTGGATTCAGGTGTCCTTCTGCGTTTTACACATCAGTTTCTTCCAGTATGGTGCCTACTGGTGTTCTCTACCCTCCCACCCGCCTTCTCTGTTGACGCTCCTGCAGTCAATTAGTGTTCCGGTCTCTTTTGGGCCTGTTCCTACGACCGATAATTCTCTCACAGGGGACACGGTCTCCCTATTTCTTTCTTCTTTTCTTAATCCTAGGGGTGGGTGCTTTTTGCCTGTTGCTCTCGGCTCATTCTTGCCGTCTTGCCTCAGGAGTGGGCACTCTCTCGCTTTTGCGGGGTTGCTTCTCAGTTTACTGTTCTGCCCTCTTCATTTCCTTTCATCCGGTGCAGACTTTCTGTCGTCTGCCTCGGTCTTCTTTTTGTAGGTCGATTTCCCTCAGGGGTGACATTCACTTCGCTCTTGCAAATTGGCTTCTCAGAGTATTGCTCTGCTCTTTCCTTTTCGACACCTTTCAGTCGACAGTGCTTCTCACTGTCGCTCATGGTGCTTTCTCACCAATTCTCTTTTTTATTCGCACACTGTTCCCATACTCTCACAGTTTTGCTGGGGGCTCCGCGTTGTAGCGCGGAAACGTTCCTCCGAAGAAAACTGACGTCAGCGCGCCGGGAGGGTCCTATATGGCTCCACTGACGTCATGTCCGGGGACGACGTCAGGGCGGAGCCAGGCGGCGCCGCACCCCGGCGCGCAGAGGTACTGCTGCGCAAAATTTTCCGGATCCAGTCTGACGCCTGGGGATATTCTAAGTTAAGGAATCTGCGGCTAGACAACGTCTCTACCAGATACATCGTTACCGAAGGTAAGTAACTCGTATTTTTGCGCCAAAACTTAACGTCCCTTCAAAGGAGGCGCTAACAGGAGAAATGCTTTCCTTTCTCCAGGCTTTTCCGACTTTGCATCCATGCTTCACTGTGCAGCAGGCATACAAAGTGGGAAAAGATTTGCATTGTGCCTAGGCATAGTAGTTTGTACAGGAAAGGTAGCCTTCCTGTACAAAACCTATGCTAGACTCATACACACACCCTAGCGCTATGGCACCAAGTTGTGTGCCTGGCGCAAGGCAGCTGAAATCAGTGCAGGCGCAAGGGAAACGGGAAGAGGGAGCCATATCTCTGAAGATCTGAAGCTCTCCTGCTCCCTCCCTGACGCGCAATGCAGCGCTGCCTTGCGGGGGCTGCGCTGCGTTGCACGGATTTTTAAAAATCTCCCCCAGAGTGTATGGTCAATTGCTATTAACCCTAGTGCTCTCTGGGGGAGCTCCTTCAAGCTTCTCTCCAACATTTGCAATGTATTGTTACCCTGTTCTTCTTGGTGATAAAAGAGAATCTGCCTTCTATTTCCAAAATGGCATACCCAATGGATAGAAAATATATTACCTGGAGCCGTATAGATGACAGCAGGTGAGAATGATTCTTTGCTGCCAACAGAATCTATCAAGAATCTTCTTTTGAATGGCAGTACCTCAACATTCTGTTGCATGCAGTTCTACTGAAATACTTTTTTATTTTGTTTTGCAAAAATAACCAAATGGAAAATAACTACTTTGAGCTCAGCTTTTCTTTCAAGAATATGAGGTATACTCTGGCTTCACCATTAACTGGGGCAAGTCATCTCTCTTGCAGGTGAAGGATATAGATTTTGGATCACTGTTGGCAATGCTGAGTAAGGAAAGCTTGGTGGAATTCCGATATTTGGGTAAAGAGACTGTTGGAAATGGCCCTTTTTGCAGGGTCACCCCTAAACTTTTTGCCTGCCTCCTGTATTTTTGCTGACCTGTTTCTGTTGGTTTTATGACTCTGGGCACTTTACCACTGCTGTTCAGTGCTAAAGTGCATATGCTCTCCCTTTGTAAATATGTCTATGTGAATTGGTATATCCCTGATTGGCTTATTTGGTTTACCTGTTAGTCCCTAGTAGTGTGGCCTATGTGTGCCCAGGGCTGGTAAACCAAATGCTGCTGGTGGGCCTGCAGCACTGATGTGTGCCACCCACAGAAGCAGCTTGTAAAGTGTGTCTCAGACCTGCCACTGCAGTGTCTGTGTGCAGTCCAGAACTGCCATCTTGGCTGTGAAGTGCACCCACTTCCCAGCCCCTGAACCTTCCCTTGGCATCTTGTAAGTCACTCCTATGGTAGGGTGCATTGTATGTGTAAGGTAGGACATGCCTTGGTGTGTGTGTAGCATGTCCTGGTAGTGAATTATGCCCCATTTCGTTTTTCACTACTGTAAGGCTACCTGTTCCTCATAGGCTAGAATGGGCAGTTTGACTATTACATTCTATAGTCCTAACTGACCCCAGGAACATGGTAGAAAAACGAATTTAGTATGCCTGAGCTCAGAATATTAAAATACATCTTTTAGTGAAGTTTATTTTTATATTCTGTGTTTGAAAATACCACTTTTAGAAAGTAGGTATTTTCTTGCCTAAGCCTTCCAGTGTGCTCTGCTGTTATGTGTATTGGCTGTCTGGTTTTAGAGGGGCAGGGCAGGCTGAGTCAGACCTGGGTTGAATAGAGAGATCTGCATTTAGAGTGTGGGGAGGGGTGGCTCCTTGACCTGAATAGGGCTGTGCCTGGCAAGGTGAATGCTGGCTCCACCTCCTACTGTGTGTCTGCTAGCAGACCCCCTCTTTCTGAAAGGAAGGATGCAGCCTGGTAAACAAAGTGCTCCAGGCCTGAGCAGAACTGGTTCTGGCTAGGTTCAGTGACTTGTAGCTTCTGAGAACAAAGACTTTTGGGGTATAAATATCTGTGCTCAAACCCCTACAATTTGTATTGCTTTTGGATCTGGAGAGGAAACTCTGTCCGTGCCACTGGAGGAATCTGCAGGAAGTGACTGTCCTTGTGCTTGTGTGTTTTTCTTGCACTGGCCTGCAGCAGTGACCACTGGACCTTGAAGAAGAGAGAAAAGGACTTTTGAGAGAACTTTTATTTTTGTTACAGCAATTACCCAAGGGCTAGGAAAAGAGCTAGCCTCCTGCTGGAGTCTCAGGCACATCTGACTCCACCACCAACCTCCTGCTTCCTCCCTGCGAGGATTGCTATCTGCTGATGAGGCTCCTGTGAGTTCCAGGGCCTCTAGTTTTGCTTCAGAGAAGAGAGTGCTGGAAATCGTCGCTAACGCACGTTTGCGAGCTGCTGCAGCCGAGAGCGCTGGAAAAATCATCGCGCTGCTGCCGCTGGGTGCTCGCAACACGAAACCATCGCTAACGCCCCTTTGCGAGCCGCTGCAGCTGAGACGCGCTGGAAAAATCATTGCGCTGCTGTCGCCGAGCGCTCGCAACCCCTAAAGAAATAATCGCTTCAAGACATCGCTTTGCGGACGCCGTGCGTCCGCCATTTTCATCGCATCGCACCGGATTTCGTCGCTCCCTCGCAGAGCGTCATCTCTTCGCATCGCAACACCATCGCACAGCGCAACAGGATCGTCGCATCGACTTCTCCCTCGCGGCAAGAAAGTCATCGCATCGGCGGCCTAGCGTGCAGAAGTTGGTCGCAGTGTCTCCGCACGCATCCCGCAGATCGGCGCATCATCCTCCCTTGCGGCAAGGATTTCAACGCATCGCCGGCCTCGCGTGCCGAGAATCATCGCTACCACTTTTTTGCGACATTTTGTTGGTTTTGCTACTAAACCCAGGTACTTTGTGAGAGAAAGGGTCGCAGAGACCACTGCTTTGAATTTGAACCTTATTTTTGCAACCTCTGAACGAGAAAGGGCGCAGAGACCCCTGCCTTGAATTTGAACCTTATTCTTGCAACCTTTGAACTATCTTTGACAGCCCTTCAACAGCTATCCTATTTTTGACAGTATTGTGGCTTTTACAGTTATTGGTCTTGTGATAAATCTGCCTTTATATAAAGATACTTATTTTTTATAACTACTTGTGTGGTGTCCCTCTGTAGTGTTCCTCACTGTGTTACTGTGTATGGTCATAAATGCTTCACACCCTGCCTCTGAGATAAGCCTACCTGCTCGTGCTACGTTACCACAGGGTTGAGCAGGGGTATCAAGGAGGGTAGCCCTCTTACTCTAACTTAGGAAGAAGGGTCCCTACTTGGACAGTGGCCAGCCATTGCCAACTAGAGACCCCCATTTCTAACAGAGACTTTTCGATCCAAAGCCCACTTCGTAGGCAGAAACTTAGCACTGTTAGTTGGGGCTTTTAGAGATTCTGCTCAGCATTGGTCAACTTTGCCAATCTTGCTGTTTGCACAGCAGCACTGTTTACAATGATCTTTTCTAATTCCTTGCATGTCATGCAGAACACCACATCCAGGATTCTGGTACACTTTTTAGGAAAGTGGAGGGATAGCTTTAAGTACTCTTTTTGGATGACCTGGCCTGTGTACGACGACCTACGAGGCTGAATCTCTTTAACAAATTTGAACTACTATTATGCGTCCCATGGTGTGGGCTTTGCCCCATTGGTGGAGCCCTCGATCGGGGCATATCAGCCGGGAATGAACTCCAAGACATATCTGCTTTTCTTGTATATGGGAGGGGAGTGAGATTGCTACCATTTCCCACAGAAGCAGTTTTGAGAGCTCGCGGTGCCCCTGTCAGCATAGTTCGAAAGAGATATTGACCTAAGGAACACCATTCGGGAGAGAGTAAATGCTGGGTTGGGCCTGGAGGGCTTTGACCTTCGAGACTTTTTAGGGATCTCCTGTGCGATGTAGGCCAGGGTGCTATGAAGACCTTTAAATCGCTCCAGATGGAATATGAATTGGTTAACAGTGAGAGGTTTGGATAAGAACAACTCATAATAGGATGTTATGACATTGAATGGGGAGCATTGCCAGAGTTCTCCCCCTTGTAGGCCAGGCCTCACTTGAGGACCTGGTGAAATTTGGGATATTTCAGATATATTTAATATTTATTTTCATATTTTATTGGTTTATAGATTTAAAAAAACAGTACAAAATAAAAATATGTTATGCATCTCATCAGAATAGCTAATTTTCTTGCATAGTGACACATTTCCAGTCATGTAAATCCAGGGGCAGGGGGGAGAGGGGGGTGGCATAATCTCAGAAAAGGTTTTGCCACCTCCACTCTCTTTGTTTTTCTTTCTGTGTCACTATTGTTTTTTCACCACTTTTGGACCTTTTTTTTTGGCTTCCCCTCCCTTCTTGGGGCCTTCTCCTGATCTTTTCCTCCCGCTGCCTTCCCGTGCACTCCTTACCTGCTCCCAATTCTGCCTGCTCTTAGCCCCACCCTCCACCCCTGCTGTCCTCCCCTTCCAGGCCTACAGATTGGCAGACGTGTGCAGTGGGTGCACCAAAGGCTTGGCAGAGGCAAGCCTGTCTGCACCCAGCTCCAGGAACCCTTCCCCCCCACCAACAGCTATCCCTCCATGACCCTTTGTGCTCTCAACCGCTTTTTGCCACGCTGCTGCAGTGCAACACCACAAAACACTGAGGAAGCACTCTCCTATGCCTCCTGCAAGTTCTCATGCATGTTTCCACACCCACAACTCTCCTCTTGCACACTGCCAACACCCCACTTTCTCATACAGACCAGCCACTACTCATGCAATACTCCTCACTCTCAAGCATGCTCCTCAACAACCGCCCAGTCACCAACCATGCCACGGAAATTTTGGGATATGCTGCACGACCATGCTCCATGCCTGCTGTTCTTCACGGAAACCTGGCCGAACCCTGCCTCAGCTCCCAAATTGCCATAGCCATCCCTCTTGGCTGCAGGTGCACCAGGCAGGACTAACAGCACAAGCCCAGAGGAGGAGGAGTCACCATTATCTTCAAGGCTGCCATTAGCTGCACCACCTCCAGGAAACACCCACCAGCAACATGGAATACTAGACATTCAAACTTCCATCACTGCCACATTCACCCTGCACTGTATACTCATGTTCAGACCACCAGGACCATGCACTAACTTTGCCAACACCTTACAGACTTCGTCATTCCTCTCATCCTCAATTTCAGCGTCCTCATCCTCTTCAGAGACCTCAACTTCCACATGGAAGACCGCACTGCCCCACACTCAACAGCACTACTAGAAGACCTCAGAGACTTCAGCCTCTTCCAGTATGTGAATGGACCAACACACTGTGTTGATCACCTCCTAGACCCAATTTTCAAATCCTTTGACAACATCTCAGTTCACAAGCCCACACCGATCACCTGGACGGAACATGCTGTTGTGAAGTTTAGCATTCCTGTCCTGCACCATCACAGACCAAACACCGTCAGAGCTGCCCGCCGACACTGAAACGAAACAACATCCCAGGGGACAACTTAGCGAAATTCTCACCGGCAACAGGCTGAACCCAACTGGAGCCTACCTGAATCCATCAATAATTTAAACAACTGGATTACCGCCAGTGCTGGCCCCCTGGTCCCCTTCAGCCACAGCAAGGCTAGTAGATCCAGACCTCAAGCCAGTTGGTACATGGAGTAACTCAGGATGATGAAGCGCCACTGCAAACAACTGAACTGCAGATGGAGAACGAGCCAAGAATTCACAGACAAAGACACCTTTGAATCTGCCCTGAGACGCTACCACCAACAGATCCAGAATCCCAAACGTACTGCACTTGGAGACCGCATCAACACCAGCTCCAACAGCAGCAAAGAGATCTTCACCACTATGAAAGATTTCACCTCACAATCACCCCCTCACAGGACCTATGCAACAACCTCTCAGAATTATTTTGCAGCAAGATCAACTCCATATACAGCAACTTAGACCCTCAACCGGACCCAGCAGACGTCGCTATACGACTTCCCATCTTGACTAGGGATTCGACCATGACCTAGAGGCCCACCATAACCTAGGATGAAACCGCCACCACCTTGCTGTCCTTCCACTCCCAGGCCCCATCGGACCCATGCCCCCACCATGTTCACGCCTAAGAACTTCACCCCGTCAGCGAAGTGTGCGTGCGCACCCATTCTGAACGCCTCCATCTCATTAGATACCTTCCAGGGCCCCGGGAAACATGCCACAGTCCTCCTCCTGCTCCAGAAGCCCTCCGCAGACCCATCATTGCTTGCCAACTACAGTCTGATCTCCCTGCTACTGTACCCAGCCAGAGTCCTAGAGAAACTCATCAACAGATACCTCACCAACCATTTAGCGAACACCAACTCCTCAACGTCACACAATCTGGTTCAGACCCAACCATAGCACAGAAAAAGGCTTCATCGCCACCACCGATGACATAACATGATCCTGGATAGAGGAGGCACAGCAGCCCACATCCTCCTGGACCTCTCCCAGCATTCAACAGTCCCCCAACCCCAACCTCATCCACCGTCTACACAAAATTGGAATCCAAGGACCCACCCTTTGATAAATTTGCTCCTTTCTGACTGTCAGGACATGGGCAGTCAGCCTGGCACCCCTCCTCTTTGGGCGCCTCTAACCTAATCTGTAGAGTACTGTATGGTTCCTCACTCAACCCAATCCACTTCAATGCATACATGATCCCTCTGGCTAGCATCACCCACACCCATGATATTGACATCATTTCCTACGCTGACAACACTCAACTCTTACTCTCCTTCTTGGGACAAGACCCCAACACCCAGAACAAGTTAATCTCCTACTGAAGTCGCCTACTGGATGAAGACAAACTGTCTCAAACTCAACCCCAAGTCAGAAGTGATGACCTTCAGGAAGAACACAGCATTGTTCTGACTCCACCTGGTGGCTGGCTGAACTAGGACCCACACCTACACACATCACACTGCAACTCAAGTAGCTCAACTGGCTCTCTTAACATGTGTGCACAGTTCAAACTCATCACTCACTCCTTCAAAGCACAACACAACACTGGCCCAGCCTATCTCAATAGACACACTTACTTTCACAAATCAGCCAGACACCTCCGCTTGGCCGTACTCCAACTTGCATACATCCCTCGCATACACAGAACCAGATTCTGCAATTGGGCCTTTTACTTCGTAGCTTCCAGAGACTGCTACATATCAGAGCCTCCTCTTCACTTCTTGAGTTCCACAAAAAGCTGAAGACCTGGCTCTTTAAATATTCCCTTCTGCCCTAGGCAAAGCCAGACCCAAACCTGCTCAATGCCACTATACCCTCCCCAGTGACTGCGCTTTACACAAAGCAAAGTATGTGAATTAACGGAAAAACAGAAAATGAGAAACCACATTAAAGTTAACCAACTCCTGGGAAATCAATTTTGATGACAAATAAATTAAAAATTAAAAGAAATGTGTTAAAGGAAAGACAATTTTAAGAAAACTCAAACCAAAAATTACATTAAAAGAAAAAGATAAACCTAAACAATATTGTTTTATTGCACTTCGAATGTGCTACCAAATATATGTTAACAATGGGAAACAGTAGTACAGCCAATATCAAAACCCTATTAGGGGAGAAAGTTTTAAAAATGTCAAAACATACCAATTTTTAGTACAATTAATAAAGTGCATAGTTAATCAGTAATTAGTTTCTTATAAAACAATGTTTCTGTGAAACCATGTTTGAATCTCTTTACACATACACCCGGGCGACTTCACCCTCCAAAAAAACTATGGGCCTCATTTATGAGGCCCTACCGGCACTTTTGCACCACCAGAACGTCACCAGATGGGATCCTTAGTGTGCCCTGACCAGGTCAGAGAACACACTGAAGCTACTTTAGTTTCTGAAGGGGGGGTGGGCGGATATAGTGTCCCTGACTGTGTGGTCCAGTAACCTGGAGAAGTACATACAAAAGCATCAATGGAGTTGAAGTAGAAGCACTGAGGGATACAGGTGCAAGTGTTGCCATGCTGACTGTAAAACTGATATCCCCAGAACAGTACTTAACTGGACACACATATCCAGTTATCAATGCTGATAACATTCTTAAGGTTCATCCCATGGCTATGGTGATCTTAGGGTGGGGAGGAGTTACTGGCCAAAAGAAGGTGGTCATGTCCTTTGCAACACCAGTAGAATTTCTGCTGGGTAATGATCTGGAGTACTCAGCACAGGCTGAGGTAGAGCTCAGAACCTATGCAGCCATGATGGAAATACCTGAGTGGGTGTGTGTAAAACCAAGAGCACAAAGCAAAGTCCCGGGTGAAAAAGAGGTTTTGGAGCCTGGAATAATGTCCCAATCCCCCAAGAGAAAATCCAAGAAGGCTGGGAAACCAACTTCTAGTCAGACACAAGCTCAGGTCCCCTCTCCTCAGGGAGAAGACCTGTCAGCCCTTGAGGGAACTGAGCCCCAGGATCTTGGGCCTTAAAAGGCAGTGCTCCTGGGCCCAGGGGGACCTCCCGGTAATATCCTTGCCCGGGACAGAGGACCTGTCCCACTCTTGAGAGCCTGAGACAGCAAGCTGCTGACCAGGAAAAAAGAGATGTCAGTGGCTCCCACCTAACCTATTGGGAGTACACCTGTACACTGAGGCCAGAGACCCCAAACCTGGTGCCATTAGAAGACTGGTTGTGCCTCAGCAGTACAAAGAGTTCTTACTCACCTTAGCACATGACATCCCCCTAGCTGGGCATCTTGAACAGACTAAAACTTGGAGTAGGTTAGTCACCCAAGTCTACTGCCCATGTTTGTACCAGAAAGTGAAGGAGTTTTGCAACTCCTGTGTTGCCTGTCAAGCCAGTGGCAAGACAGGTGGCAAACCAAAGGCCCCCCTTAATCCCACTACCAGTGGTTGTGGTTCCCTTTGAAAGGGTAGGGATTTACAGTGTTGCTCTCCTTGGCCCTCAAACAGGATCAGGAAACAGATTGAAACTGGTGGTAGTGGATCATGCCATCAGCTATCCTGAAGCAACTCCCCTTAGGACTGTCACTGCTACTGCAGTTGCCAGAGCCCTCTTGAGTATTTTTACTAAAGGGGGTTTCCCTAAGGAGGTGGTTTCAGACAGAGGTAGTAACTTCATGTATGCTTACCTAAAACCAATGTGGAATAAATGTGGTGTACTTATAAGTTCACTAACCCACATCACCCACAAATCAATGGTCCGGTTGAGATATTCAACCATACCATGAAAGGTATGATCATAGGACTCCCTGAAAAACTCAGAAGGAGATGGAATGTTCTTTTGTCATGCCTGCTTTTGGCCTACGGAGATGTGCCCCAAAAGGGAGTGGGCTTCACGGTCCCTTTGAGCTTCTGTTTGGCCATCCTGTTAGCTGAACATTAAATCTAGTTAGGGAAGGTTGGGAGAAGCTAGCTGAACATTGAATCTAGTGAGGGAAGGTTGGGAGAAGCCTCTCAAAGAGCCCAAATCGGAAATTGTCGATTATGTGTTTGCCCTTCATTCCAGGATGGCTGAGTACATGGAGAAAGCAAACAAAATCCATGATGCTAGCCAAGAGCTCAAGAAGCATTAGTTTGACCAAAAGGTTGCACTGGTTGAGTTTCAGCCAGGGCAGAAGGTATGCGTTTTGGAGCATGTGGCACCTAGGGCTCTCCAGGACAAGTGGAGTGGTCCCTACCTTATCCTACAGAGAAAAGGAAAGGTCACCTACTTGGTTGACCTAGGCAGTTGCAGGAGCCCTCACGGGGTCATCCATGTCAACCGCCTGAAACCTTTTTATGACTGGGCTGATGTGACTGTTGCAGGGATTCTGCTTAGAAACAGAACCATGCCTGGGACCACAGAACGTCAGTATGTAGTGACTGAGTCACCATACCACATCAGTACCTGTGAGCCCCAATCCAGGCTAGCTCATAGTGCTTTACCTACCCTCCTAACCTTCCAAGAGTGACAGGTAAATCTGAAAGAAACACGTTAGTGATAGATTCCTTACCTTAGAATACCCCCGATTGACAGCGATGCCGGAGCCGTCTGCAGTAAAGGGCAAGGACCCCCAGTCGGACCCGCGGGCCCGAAGGCGCACCGGCGGGCCCAACGGCCCAAAAGGCGAGCCATGGCTGACAGAAATTCCTGCAGCTGGGCCGGAGTCGCCAACAGACCCGGGAAGGGCGGGTAGGCCGGCGGCGACTGCGTAGGCTCAGCCGGAGCCGCTGGGGTGGCACCACCCGCACTCTCAGCCGCGTCGCACGACGGGCGAGGGGAAGTCGGAACGCGACGTCGCTTCTTTGACTTCTTAGAATGCTTCGTCTTACCTGACCCCGAGTGCGAAGACTTCGATCCCGACGAACGATGGTGGTGGCTCCGCAACCGGTCCCTCGACCTCCCACAGGACCGGGACCTTGAGCGGCGCGGAGCCGACTGCCGGACTTCAAGCAACTTTCGGGACCACTCCCGCAAAGTCTTCGGCGCCATGGCCCAGCAGTCGGGGCACGACTTGAGGTCGTGGTCACGCCCCAGGCAGTAGAGACACACACGGTGCGGGTCCGTCACCGACATCATGCGATGACATTCCTCGCAGGACTTGAAACCGGGCATCCCTACGGCACAAGGAGTCGATCGACTCGAAAAAAGAGACAAAAAGGCCTCGAAAAACTCAGTCAAAAAATGACTGGGGGGTACCACTCTCTCCGGATCTGCGCTTGCTGGCGCGGAAAAAGAAAGAACGGACGTCAGCGCGCGAGGGCGGCGTCTAAGTAGCTGCCGCGACGTCATCTCGGCGACCATGACGCCAACGACGGACGCGGAGCCGCACGACACCACCTTCCGACGCGCAGGGGTACTGCTGACGAAAGCTTTCCGGATCCAGTATGACGCCTGGGGGTATTCTAAGGTAAGGAATATATTACTAACTAATGTTTCTTACAGATATATCGTTACCGAAGGTATGTAACTTGTTCGTTAGCACCCTAGAACAGAACACTCTAGTCCTCTCAGGGAACCATAGAAACAGATCGTCAACCTTTCGTTTTCTCTCTCATGCATGTCCATACTAAACAAAAAAGACACGAGAACAGCTTACAATATTTATTGAAACTTATTGTGCTCTATATAAAACATCTGCGCTGCAACTAGGAAACATATGCATCCTAACAGCTTGAGGAGCATTAGAAGAAAACTATAAACAATAAGAAGTCCTACCATGGGGAATTATTTATCAGCCTCAGCTTCACCCCCACTATGTAAACATAGTGTTATATTACAGATCTCTGGGTTTAGTAGCGAACCCCATACCTGCTATGCATATGTTTTTGTTCTACATCTCAGGCAGTAGATCTCTCTCTCGTCTGGACCTTTGTCTGATAGAAAACTTTCTTTCAGTTTTCAAAATGGCCCATCTCTGTGTATATGTTACAAGGTGCCTTCTTGAAAACAGCAGATGTGAATGTATGTTGTGTAAGTGCCAAGCTACGTTTGCTAACTGATCACAAAAGACAGGGCACAATGTTGTTTGACCTTGTACAAGATGTTCAGACAGTCTGAAGCAATAACAAAACAAGCATTTGCAATGCAATAGGTCTCGCATTTGCGAGAGTTTGAGCTATTTTTATTGTAAATGACATTGCCTTTTATTTATGTTTTGGTTTTTGAAACATAAATAAAAGCCATTGTCATTTACAATGCCAATAGGTCAAACTCGCGTAAATGCGAGACCTATTGCATTGCAAATGCTTGTTGTTACCGAAAAGCCCTTTCCACAGCGCATACTGGCTCCTTTAACGTTACTCACAAAAACAAACAAGTACAGGTAAAGCACGAGATGGCTTCGTGTAACCAAAAGCACAATGCTCCAGCACTGGAATTATAATCAACATAGTGGCAGAACTTAAATCCCAATGGCAGGAGTCAGGAGGCCTCACAAGGAACATATTAACCTGTAATAATGTGCTAGAATCTGTTGGAGGAATATGGTTAAAGACCAGTGTGCACACTGATGAGAGGCATGTGAGTCCAGGACAGTGTCTCCTATGAATGAGCAGTGCGGACCCTGAGTAACAGTCTCTTAATCATGCAGTTTTGCCATCTGCACTAGTCCTGTTATCATCAGCGCTATTCTTATTGTTGTCATCAGCACTAGTCTCATTGTTATCATCAGCGCTATTTTCGTTGTTGTCATTAGTGTTGTCATCAGCACTAGTCTCATTGTTGTCAGCGCTATTCTCACTGTTCTCGTTAGCACTAGTCCCACTGTTATCATCAGAGCTATAGTCATTGTTATCATCAGTGCTATTCTCATTGTTGTCATGAGCACTAGTCCCATTGTTATCATCAGAGCTATTTTCATTGTTATCATCACCACTAGTCCTGTTGTTATCATCAGGGCTATTCTCTTTGTTGTCATGGGCACTAGTCCCATGGTTATCAGTGCTATTCTCATTGTCATGGGCACTAGTCCCATTGTTATCATCAGTGCTATTCTCATTGTTGGCATCGGCACTAGTCCCATTGTTATCATCAGTGCTATTCTCATTGTTGGCATCGGCACTAGTCCCATTGTTATCATCAGTGCTATTCTCATTCTTGGCATCTGCACTAGTCCCATTGTTATCATCAGTGCTATTCTCATTGTTGGCATCGGCACTAGTCCCATTGTTATTATCAGTGCTATTCTCATTGTTGTCAGGAGCACTAGTCCCATTGGTATCATCAGCGCTATTCTCATTGTTGTCATGGGCACTAGTCCCATGGTTATCATCAGTGCTATTCTCATTGTTGTCATGGGCACTAGTCCCATTGTTATCAGTGCTATTCTCATTGTTGGCATCGGCACTAGTCCCATTGTTATCATCAGTGCTATTCTCATTGTTGGCATCGGCACTAGTTCCATTGTTATCATCAGTGCTATTCTCATTGTTCGCATCGGCACTAGTCCATTGTTATCATCAGTGCTATTCTCATTGTTGGCATCGGCACTAGTCCATTGTTATCATCAGTGCTATTCTCATTGTTCGCATCGGCACTAGTCCCATTGTTATCATCAGTGCTAGTCTCATTGTTGTCAGGAGCATTAGTCCCATTGGTATCATCAGCGCTATTCTCATTGTTGTCAGGAGCACTAGTCCCATGGTTATCAGTGCTATTCTCATTGTTGGCATCGGAACTAGTCCCATTGGTATCATCAGTGCTATTCTCATTGTTGGCATCGGCACTAGTCCCATTGGTATCATCAGCGCTATTCTCAATGTTGGCATCGGCACTAGTCCCATTGGTATCATCAGTGCTATTCTCATTGTTGGCATCCGCACTAGTCCCATTGGTATCATCAGCGCTATTCTCATTATTGTCATGGGCACTAGTCCCATGGTTATCAGTGCTATTCTCATTGTTGGCTCGGCACTAGTCCCATTGGGATCATCAGTGCTATTCTCATTGGTGGCATCGGCACTAGTCCCATTGTTATCATCAGTGCTATTCTCATTGTTTGCATCGGCACTAGTTCCATTGTTATCATCAGTGCTATTCTCATTGTTCGCATCGGCACTAGTCCATTGTTATCATCAGTGCTATTCTCATTGTAGGCATCGGCACTAGTCCCATTGTTATCATCAGTGCTATTCTCATTGGTGGCATCGGCACTAGTCCCATTGTTATCATCAGTGCTATTCTCATTGTTTGCATCGGCACTAGTTCCATTGTTATCATCAGTGCTAGTCTCATTGTTCGCATCGGCACTAGTCCCATTGTTATCAGTGCTATTCTCATTGTAGGCATCGGCACTAGTCCCATTGTTATCATCAGTGCTATTCTCATTGTTGTCATGAGCACTAGTCCCATTGTTATCATCAGTGCTATTCTCATTGTTGGCATCGGCACTAGTCCCATTGTTATCATCAGTGCTATTCTCATTGTTGGCATCGGCACTAGTCCCATTGTTATCATCAGTGCTATTCTCATTGTTGGCATCAGTGCTATTCTCATTGTTGGCATCAGTGCTATTCTCATTGTTGGCATCGGCACTAGTCTCATTGTTATCAGTGCTATTCTCATTGTTGTCAGGAGCACTAGTCCCATTGGTATCATCAGCGCTATTCTCATTGTTGTCATGGGCACTAGTCCCATGGTTATCAGTGCTATTCTCATTGTTGTCATGGGCACTAGTCCCATTGTTATCATCAGTGCTATTCTCATTGTTGGCATCAGCACTAGTCCCATTGTTATCATCAGTGCTATTCTCATTGTTGGCATCGGCACTAGTCCCATTGGTATCAGCGCTATTCTCATTGTTGGCATCGGCACTAGTCCCATTGTTATCATCAGTGCTATTCTCATTGTTGGCATCGGCACTAGTCCCATTGTTATCATCAGTGCTATTCTCATTGTTGGCATCGGCACTAGTCCCATTGTTATCATCAGTGCTATTCTCATTATTGTCAGGGGCACTAGTCCCATTGGTATCATCAGCGCTATTCTCATTGTTTGTGTCGGCACTAGTCCCATTGTTATCATCAGTGCTATTCTCATTGTTGGCATGGGCACTAGTCCCATTGTTATCATCAGTGCTATTCTCATTGTTGGCATCGGCACTAGTCCCATTGGTATCATCAGTGCTATTCTCATTGTTGGCATCGGCACTAGTCCCATTGGTATCATCAGCGCTATTCTCATTGTTGTCATGGGCACTAGTTCCATTGGTATCATCAGTGCTAATCTCATTGTTGGCATGGGCACTAGTCCCATTGGTATCATCAGCGCTATTCTCATTGTTGTCATGGGCACTAGTCCCATGGTTATCAGTGCTATTCTCATTGTTGGCATCGGCACTAGTCCCATTGGGATCATCAGTGCTATTCTCATTGTTGGCATCGGCACTGGTCCTCAGTGAAAAATCTAAGAAAGTTTCAAAAGAGCAACCTGTGCCCTCCACCGCTGCAAGTAGCTGAACTGAATGCCCAAAGGAACATTTTGCGTGCGTGGTGTACATTTATCTGGAGTTCGCCACCAAACCTGTTACACTGTAATCAAACATTCCTCCGTACATCCACGCCAAAGACAGTCAGCAGAAAACACGGGAGTTCTGCCTCACAGAAGTCCGAGGAGCGGCCTAAAGATGGGGCAGACATTTTTGTACTGTGTGAACATAGTGCAAGGCATAATACTTCAACACTTTTAAAAGCAGCTGCGAAACTTATTTCAGGTCCTATCTGGAAAAAACCAGTGGTGTGCGCGCGCACCACAGAGGAGCGGGGGCGAGGGAGCGCGGCAAACGCGCGCTGCTGCGCGTGCTAGCCACTAGTGGGAATGGGAGGAGCAAAGGCGGGACATGCGCCCGCCTTTGCCCAATCGCGTGCTGTATTTATTTAAAAAAAACACGCGAAAGCCAATAACAGCAGGCGAAAGCAAAACCACACGCACGAGCGTGTGGTTAGCTTTCTAAAGCCCGTACAAGAGGTCTCGCGCTGCGCGAGCAGGGCTGCGCACTGCAACGATAGGCGCGTGACCTAAACATGTGCAGTGCTTTCCTAAAATAATGTCTTGGCACAAAAATAAACGTGCCAAGTGTAACGTGCGCAAGACAAAGCAGCGTAAATGTGCAAGCAAACTAAGTGAGCCCTGAAGGAAACGCACAACATGACCATGCTGATGGTCACTGATGAGGATCAGGAAGAAGAGAGTGAACCACTCCCTGACCTCCTCTCAAACAACCATAACGATAGGCCTGTTGAGGGGAGTTGTCTTTTCAGACACCCTCTCTGCCCAACAACAAACTGACAGCAGGCAAGTCCTGGGGCACTATGCTGAGCTCTTTTCTTTGACGCCTGGTCAGACAACCTGGTGTACACTGGGGACAGCCTACCTGTCAATAACAAAATTCACAGGTGTTCCTTTCCTGTTTTATGAATACCACAATTCTTATCTGAACAGACAACAAATCCTCGATCCACTACATTTTGAAGTAAGGTGGAAAACAATCGCAACTTCTTTTAATGGAGGCTCAACATCTATGGGATTGGCATTTGATTTGCATAACTGGGTAGGTGAAGTCAGCAGAACTTTCTTGCAATGTCACAAATGGGAGAAACTCCACAATCAACTGTGATAGCTGTTCAGATACTGGGGTCATCCTCAGATAGACCCGTTTGTGATTCTGACAACAATAATTGCCATCTTTTTGCAATGCCAGCTGGCATTACCAAAAGAGAAAGTGAGGGTTTGAGGAGGGCTGGGGGATGATGGGGTTAGCATTTTCAAGGATCTGGCACAACACCTTTCCATACACTTTCCCACAGTTTCCTCTAGTTCCAAGAGTTCTCAACAAAATAGTACGGAGCCATGCAAGAGGATACTTATGGTTCCTGCATTCCAGAGACTGTTCATTACAATGAACTTCTAAAAATTGCTTCTAGCGCCCCAAAAGAGTTTTAATCAACTCTCAGTACAATCTCATCAAATATTGCGGTATCGGTTACATCTCGCCTCAAGCATGCCTACTTCGAGAGCGAATCCAGGTGTTATTTCTAGTTACAGACCACCTTTAAGATAATCATTTTTCTCTCAAAGGATTATGAACCTCCTAACATCATTGGGATTCTCGATCAACGAGCTGACGTCACACCTTACTCCTTTGCAAGGCTTCCTTTCATTGGGTACTGTAGAGTTCCTGGATACAGCAGAGTTCAGGGCCTTCTCTCTGTTGCAACGAGTCCAGGACATTCAGGCTGTGATTTTGATGTTTCAGCCTCGGTCCTGGATCTCAATGAGAGCAGCTCTCAGGCTTCCTATCCTCGTTGCTGATTACACCAGGTGGCATATGCGGGCTGTGCAATGGAATCTGAAGTCCCAATGGACCCACCACCAAATGAAACGTTTCAGATGCCGTTCAGATTTCAGAGGGGACTGCAGAAGATCTAGTGGTGGCTGCTTGACTGCATTTTGAGCAGTGGCTAACCCCTTTCCCTCCACCACACACTCAGAGCTGAAGATGGTGGCAGGTTCTTCACTGCTGGATTCAGGAGATCATGTAGGGAAGGTGGCGATTAGAGGACTCTGGTCTCCGGTGGAAACCTGGCTCCATATCAATTTGTTGGAGTTGCAGGCCTAGTGTGGAAGGCCTTCCTGCCTCCATCAAGTGAGACTGGTGCAGGTTCTTACAGACAACACCACCACCGTGTAGTATTGCAACAAGTGTTCCCTGGTTGGGTTTCTAAGAACAAGTTACTTAACTTTGGTAATGCTCTTTCTGATATCTAACCGCAGATTCTGCACTCTTGGAATACTTTCCCCAGGTGTTAGACTGAATCTGAATTCTTTTTAACAGTACCTATGAGCACCCATAGGAGACACTGTATGGCTCCGGACTAATGCCGTTCTGCTTCAAAAATTATGTATGGAGCCAACATAGGCGATACCAAAGGGGATGATGGATGGAGCGTTTGAGCTAATCAAACACTCACCCCCAGTCAACTGATCTGGGTTTAATCCATCATCATTCTTTAGATCACTCCACCACCCCAGTTCAGACATGGCCATATGCAAATCAGTCTGACCCTGTGCCTCATGGGAACAGTCCAGCCCGAACTGCCAAGCCATGTCTTCCCTGGACCGGAAACAAGCATCCTGGGACCGGTTTCTGGCTATTCAGCCGTCATCAGCCAGGCTAGCTTGAATCCAGTGGCAAAGTGAGCAAGGGACCCACGTCTGGGCATACCGTGCCAACTTAGGGCAAACAAAGCGATACCAAAGGGGATGATGGATGGAGCGTTTGAGCTAATCAAACACTCACCCCCAGTCAACTGATCTGGGTTTAATCCATCATCATTCTTTAGCTCACTCCACCACCCCAGTTCAGACATGGCCATATGCAAATCAGTCTGACCCTGTGCCTCATGGGAACAGTCCAGCCCGAACTGCCAAGCCATGTCTTCCCTGGACCGGAAACAAGCATCCTGGGACCGGTTTCTGGCTATTCAGCCGTCATCAGCCAGGCTAGCTTGAATCCAGTGGCAAAGTGAGCAAGGGACCCACGTCTGAGCATACCCTGTCAACTTAGGGCGAACAAAGCGATACCAAAGGGGATGATGGATGGAGCGTTTGAGCTAATCAAACACTCACCCCCAGTCAACTGATCTGGGTTGAATCCATCATCATTCTTTAGCTCACTCCACCACCCCAGTTCAGACATGGCCAACATAGGCGCCACCCCAGCAAGCTGTCAGTTGCTTTCAAGGTTGTCCGCTCCTCCAGACACAGAGCCCCAGCAGCTAATTGGCTTCGACCATTGTGCAGATTGCTAGACTTGGGTTATCTTTAATTGGACAGAGCCCACTTCACAGAATGGCGAGGATGGGAGGGTCGGTGAGAAATCTGCGGTTAGTCTCCACCAGAAAGAGCATTACTTAAGGCAAATATCTTGTTGTTCTGATAGAGACTTCTAACCACAGATTTCTCACTTTTTGAAGAGATCCTAAAGCAATACCTATTTGAATTTCTGTCTGTGAATTGTCTCAAATAAAAAAGTCCAGCAGGACCGACAGGGCAAAATTCCCCTCTCAGCTAACCTGGCTGCCCAGGCAGAAGTGCTTTGTGAACGTATGGAGAGACTTCCACATAACTGCCTGACAGTTGTCCAAGACTGGAACTCCGCATACCAATGCAGTGATACCAGTCTTGGTTTGTTAGAATGAGCCCTTAACTCTTCCGGGATCTGCTTCCAGTGCATAGCAGATCTTAAAGGCAAAGCATAGAATGCAGGTATGGCGATGGTTTGACCGATGTGGAATGGGGTCACTACTTTTGGAAGAAAGGTTGTCTGAGTTTGCAGAATCAGTTTGTCTGGGAACAAGGTGGTATATGGCAGGATGACACAAAGAGCTTTGAGCTCACTCACCCAGTGTGCCGATGTTTTAGCAATGAGAAACACTGCCTTGAGGGTGAAAAGTCCCAAAGGACAGCTATGCAGCGGCTTAAAGGGAGTGCACATCAAATATGTGATGACCAGGTGAAGATCCCACTGCGGCATAACAAAGGGAGAAAGAGGAAACAAATGCTGGAGTCCTTTTAAAAAAACCACATCATAACAGATGATTAAAAAAATGAGGGTGGGTCCGGCGCCCATAAGAAGGCCAAAAGAGCTGAGAGATACCCTATAACTGTGCCCAAACCTAAGCCTTACTGGGCGACGGACAGAGCAAACAACACAATGTCAGATAACCTGGCCTGAAGGGGGTCTATCTGTTGTGTACTGCACCAAACCCCAACTTTATCCGGACCACAGGCGTATGCGAAGATTACATCAACTACTTCCGGAGGAAGCTTGAAGGTGTTCTGTTGTTGCTGCTCAGTCTTCAAGTATGAAGGTGGAGATTGTAGAGGGACAGGTACAGGACCCTGCCCCCATTGCGGTGACAGTTGATCCTCCCAGAAGGGAAGCCTAGATGGAGAAGTGATGCTTATGCCCATGAGCTCCGAATACCATACCCGCCGTGCCCAATCTGGAGCCACTAGGATGACTTGGGCCTGGTAAGTCCTGATCTTCTTCAGAACTCGGGGCAGGAGAGGTATCAGTGGAAAGGCACACAAGAGTCCCAAGTCCCACTGTAGGAGGAACGTGTCTCCGAGAGGGAGACACCTTGAGAACTACACCAAGCAGAACTGCTGACATTGCGCATTCTTGGCGGTGGCGAAGAGATCAAGCCAAGGTTCTCCCTAGGCGTTGAAGAGACCTTGCACCATCTCCGGGTGTAACTGTCACTTGTGATCCACAAGGTACTGATAGCCAAGCTTGCCCGCTCTGAAGCTCAAAGATCCAGTGAGGTGGCTCACCATCAGGAAATCTTCTTGATGGTCCAGCCATTTCCAGAGGTGCACAATCCTACCCTGCCCGGTTTGTTGCAATAGCACATAGCAGTGGTGTTGTCTGTGAGCACCTGTAACGGCCTTTCCTTGATGGAGAGCAGGAAGGCTTTCAATGCCAAGTGGTTTGCTCTCAGCTCCAGAAGATTTATATGGAGATGGGCCTGCAACAGAGACCAGAGGCCTCGGATCTCCACCTCTACCAGGTGGCTGCCCCAATCCAGAACCAATGTATTGGTCACTACTGTCTGCTCTGGGTGGGGTATGGAAAGGACCACCAATGCAGGTCTTCTGCAGTCTCCCCCAAGATCTGGATATGATTGGATAGGTCGCCTTAATGTTGGGCCCACTGAGTCTTCGGATCCCACGGCAGCGCATGTATATACCACCTAGTGTGTTTGATTAGAAAGATGTAGAAGGCCATCAGTGCTAACAGCCTCAGTCGATCTCACTGAAATCCAGGCCAGAGGTTGAAAGATCAGGATCATAGCCTGAATGTCTTGGACTCTCCTTTCTCGCGGAAAAGCATGAAACCGGACTGTGTCCAGAATGGCTTTGAGGAAAGGGAGTGTCTGAGAAGGACGGCACGTTGCTTGTGAACCCCAAGGATGTCAGGAGGTTCACCATAGTCTGAAGGTGGGTGATGACTGGCTGGGGAAAGCCTGCCTTCAGCAGCCAGTCATCAAAGTAGGGGAAGACTGGGACCCCTGACCTCTAAAGTTGTGCTGCCACTACAGCCATCACTTTGGTAAACACCCGAAAGCCATCACTTTGATAAACACCAAAGGAGAGCACAACAAACTGAAAATGCTCCTGTCCGACCATGAACCGCAGATAGCGCCTGCAAGACGAGGATGTGAAAATAAGCATCTTGCAGGTCCAACGCTACCATTCAGTTTCCAGGATTGAGGGCAGACAAGACCTGGGCCAGAATGAGCATCTTGAATTTGTCCTTCCCAAGAAAGGTGATTAAAGGGCACAAGTCCACGACACAATTCCGATGCTGGCACCCTCTCAGTAGCCCCTTTGGCCAGGCTCACACTTCCGGTCGTAAGATGAACATATGTTTCTCCGTCAGTTATTCCAGGGATAGGAGAAGGTGCAGTGGAGCGGCAAGGAAGGTTAAGGCATACTCCTTCTGGACAATTTGCAGGAACCACCTGTCCGATGGTGTAGCCTGCCAGCCTGGTAAAAAAAAAGCTGAATTCTGCCTCCCACCGGGTGGTTGTGCTACACTAAGGGCACGCTAAAGGTGTTTGGTAGGTGGGGCCACTGGGGGTAGACTGACTGGCATGCTGTCCCCGACCATGGGAGGTCAGTGGGTGCCACAGACTTGGCTAGGAAATAGCCAGGAACACTGCTGAGGCTGAAGCGCCTGTCTGTATGGGATACTCCTGCCAGAACCATGGAAAATCCAAAAAGCTGAAGTGGATTGCATGGCAGAGAAGACAAGCCCAAGGAGCACACTGTGGCCCTACTTCCTCTGAAACACTCTAAAGTAGAGTCCGCTTTATCCCCAAACTGCGAGTCCCATCAAAGGGCATGTCAATAAGGGACAACTGCACATTGAAGGAGAAACCCGTAGATCTCAAACAGGCATGGTGACGGATAGCAACGGTAGTGCCAATGGCTCAACCAATGGAACCAGTGGTTTCCAGGCCGCAATGGATGGTAAATTTAGCAGTGTCATGGTCATCTTGTATGGCCTAGTTCAGAATAGAACGAAGGTCTTCGGGAACACCTGGGAGTTTGAGCTACTGAGTCTAGAAAGCATGGGAATAGCGGCCCAAAAAGGCTACTGGCATTGACCGACCAGATAGCCAAACTTGTGGAAGAAGATACCCTCTTCTAAAAAAGTCTTTTTCTTAAACTCCCTATTCGGGGGAGTAGTAGGGAAGGCATTCGGGCTTGTCCTGCAGGTGGAAGCTTGCGCCACCAAGCACTGGAGGGGAAGGGTGCCGAGTCAAAAAAGGGGGGTCCCCAGGGACAGGACAATGACGCTGCACAATCTGGCGATTCACCAGGGGACCAGAGCAAGATTTGGCCATGGCCCCTAAGTGAGTGTTGGTGAGGGCCTCATTAAAGGGCAACAGGAGCTCAGTACTGGTCTGCCCTGCTGGAGAACTTCAGTTAGAATGTTAGTTTTTACTTACAAGGTAGGGAGCTGGAGTCGAGAACCTCGACTGCCCCCTGAATAGTTATACAGAGGCACTTTCCTCAGGGGCAGGGCCTGGAGGTGAGACTAGGCCGGTGCCAAGGCCACTGGCATTCTGGAGGTCTTCATACCGGGTGTCATCATGGAAGGGTTGCCCAACCTTGGCTCCCGCGTCATATTCATTATCAGAGTCTGTCCCAAATAAAGAATGTAGAGCATGAGGCCTGCCCTGTCGTATCAGGATGTTGAGCGGCTACGGTGGTGGAGCAAGTAAAGGCTGTGACTCTATGGACACTGAGCGCAGCCTTGGTCGGGTTTTGGGGCGACACCGATTTGGAGTAGAGGAGCACAATGGGTTGTGCTTCGTCCTACGGCGTTGATGGAGTCTTCATCGGTGTTGACGTTCCAGGAACTGGTGTGGAAAATTGAGCCAGAAGGGATCCAAAGAGTCGCAATGTGGCCTAGCAGAACTCTTGGATCTGTTATAAAAATTTTGCAAGAGGCAGCTAAGAAAATCGAGAATGCAATTTCATATTCCCAAAATTCATTTTAATATTTACAATATATCATTCTTATTAATAGCAAACCAATGTTTGTGTAATCATCAATGTGAGGAAACAGGCTTTTGCAGGTTCCCCACCTCCCCACACTTTTTGCACCCATTTGGACTGCTGGTTTTCGACTATGAGAGTGGCACTGAGGCCTGCTAACCATACCTCAGTGCCAGTGTTCTAAAGCCTTACAAAGCGTATGCCGAATTGGCTATCCCCAATTGGCAAGTACAGACTTACTTATAAGTCCCTAGTATATGTAAGGCAAATAGTCCATCCAGGATTGCAGCACTGTTTGAGCCACCCTGTGTGTGACCCAGTACAAAATGGCTCCCAGCCTGCCAATACAGACTGGATGGGCAGTTGTCACACTGCCAGTTATACTTTGCCATTACAACTAATGTCAAAGCCACCACTTCCCTTAACAATATATGTAAGTATCCCCTAAGAAAGGCCTAAAGAGCCCTAAGGCAAGGAGCTGTATATTATTAAGTAGAACATGTATGTTTATATGCGTCTTAGCAGCAAAACCCCATAACTTTCATTCTGCTGTGGAAAGGCTAGTAGCCCCAATGGCTAACAGAGGGTTACAGACTGACACCTCAGTCTGGCTAACTTCTTAATGGGACTACCTAGCAGGGTACTCTAAGCTATCAAATTAATAGTGTCATTAATCTCGACCTGATGCCCAGGTTTTTTTTTTCTGGAGTTTTATATAGTGCGAACTTGACACAAAGGTATCAGGTATCAAAGCGCTTCACATGAGCACCAATTGCTTTACATAAGGACACATTCATTTTTGTTAGGCACGGCAAGATTAAGTGATTTGCCCAGAATCACAGGATGTTGAGCGTTGTTGCTGAGACTCGAACCCGGTTCCCCTGATTTGAGGACGATCACCCTAGCCGTTTGGCCACATCCTCTCCCCAGGTTGAATTTAATGTCACTATTAAAGTACAGCAACTTTTAGAAAGTTGCCACTCTGTGACCCAGCTGGTCCAGTGGCCTCACATGGGCACTGGCCCACAGACAGCTTTATGCCCGCCTGGGGAGTAGTGTGAACAACTCTCAGGGTTAGAAACAATAGCAGCCTGCTGTAGGGAGAAGTGTCACCAACCCTTGCAGGAAGCCACTCAGGGTGTTAGCTCAAAAGGCGAACTTCAAAGGCGAAGCCACGTTTGGCGGGCAAATGGCAATAACACTCCTGAGAGGCTGACCATTGTTCAGGTAGGCAGGCTGGAGACAGGTACAGAAAGGGAAACCCAGTGCCCGAACCGGTTTTCCTGGGGGTGTGTAGCCCCCAGGTAGCCACACCTCTAGGGTGGGCTACCAAGCTCCAGATATCCTGAGTGGCCAGAAAAGTGCACTCTGTGATTGGCAGATGCCACACATCGCCGGAAATCGGTTACCAAGAGGGAGGGGACCTGGCAGCCCATTGGCTAGTAACTATGTTGTCCCCTCAGGGCACTCTCTCAGGATAAATATGGTACCCTGCACCTCAGATCACGCGGAACTGGAACAAGGACTGAAGAAAGACTGCCTTCCTGCTTCGTGGACTGCACAGAGAGAGGCTGCACCGTCTGCTGGACTGCACCTGCTGGACTTTGGGCTAGTGAAGTTAGGACTGTGTCTGTGGCTCCTGGCATGGGGAAAAGTCATCCCCAGACTGAAGCAGTGACTCCAAGGATCAGTTGGCTGGCCCCCTGGAACAGTAGCAGGTACATTAAATCTGAAGAAGCCCAAACTGGCAAGTTGGTATCCTCTTCAGAGGAATCGCAGCTGACCGCCTCAAGAGACCAATCCTTCAGGAGCGGCTGGTGACCTTTCAAAGTGGTGGGCGAGCGAAGTGCCCCACCACCGACAAAAAAACGAACACATTTTCCCTCCCTACAAAAGCCCATACTAAAAATAACCCTCCCTAAAAAGTCCAAATAAAAACAACCCTTCCCTCCAAAATAAAACAAACGGGACATGTATTACACATTATATTAATTAAATAAAAATAAATTGTACTTACCACGGACTCCGCATCCTCCTCCCTGTCCTTCTGAAGACTGTGGCAAGAACCCCGCTAACCAATCCAGACGCTGCTCTCATGCTGCATGAGAGCTGTGCCAGGACTGGATGGAGCAGGTTGGCCTAACACTCCTTCGGGCCCTAGAGGCCTGTGCTTGGTCCCCACCCAGTTGTCCAAGACAGCTGGGTGGCGAGCTTCAAAGTGAGCATGTCCCTTTGGCCGGCGCAAGACCGTTGGTCAAAGTGACATGCGCACTTTTAAGTGCGTGGCCACCACTACTCCAGTCCTACTGCTGCCAATCGGCAGCAGAGGACATGCCCTCCTGGGTCTGAGTCAGGCTGGCGGTGAGCCTTAGTTAAAAATAAAATGGCAATTAAATGATTTCATTGCCATTTTATTTTTAACACTTCACACAGCTCGCATTGAGGGGACAAGAGCCCCCGCCCTCATATAGAAACCGCTGCTGCAATCCTCGACTGCCAAAAGTTGCACCAGAGACAGCTGGACCCAGGAGTGCGGTCAGAGTCCAGACTGGTCGCCCAGGAGGGACACTAGCCTCCACTAAAGGATTTTACTGTGACCGCTGTGTACGGAGACTGGTAGCCCAGCTGCAGCTGGCGTTCTACAGTCTCGAAGAGGACTTTGGGGCCCCTGACCTCTGTGGCTAAAGTCACCCCACACAACCTGTGGACCAAGGAGTAACCACAGAAGCACCCCCGTTGACCGGACAGCAACCGGAGCATCTTTTCATCCTGTATCCTCAGCATCAGGACCACTCCATTAAAGTATATGACGGTCGTGCTGTAAAGGCTGGAACTGGAAAGGAAAAGGCTCTGGTGGCCAGGTAACTATCCACATCTATCCCATTGGCCCTAGACCTTCTCCCTGTTGGATTTGGGTGCCCAAGCCATGCCGGAGTATCCAAACTAATGTTTAAAAACTTTTCAAAAGTTTGCAAACTTTTGATTGACCAATGCTTCTTTGCGGTTGAATTAAAAAGTGATAAAACCTTTAAAAATCTGTATCTCCGGAACCCTCCGGTGGATTTTTCTCATCAGACTAAAAATTCAAGAAATATAATCTATTTGTATAAATTGGTGTCTCGTTTCTTTTGTTTTGTGTGGCTTTCTTATTTCGTTGTTTGGTGCTGTTAAATGCTTTACACTAAGTTCCTTTGTGCAAGCCTTACTGCTGAAAGCCATAGCTGTCCAGAGTTCAGCTTAAAGTTGTTCAAACGAGCCTGACTGGACCCAAGACAGTTTTTGTGGCTGTATTCCACGGTAAGGTTGTAATACATATTTGAATCACATTTATCATTAGTCTTTGAGTAGCATTACATGCATTAAGTTGATTAAGAAAGAAACAATACTGTACATAAATCATGAAATGAACAAACAAAAACACAGCCAACATGTGTTTCGTGACACTCTTGGATCTGCCTTAGTGTTGCAGAGGGCACCAGAAAATTAACCTGTTCCGGGACAAGTTGCAGTATTGGGTCTGACTGACTGAATTCGGGAGCAAGATCGAGAGCATGGTGATGCCCTCACACTTTCTCAGGTATACAAGAGTGGCGGGAAAGGGCCAAGTCTTGCTTTATCCGAGGATTGGGAATGGAACTACAATTGACCTCGAGACTAGCTTCTGGACTGGGAATGGTACAGACAGATCTCTGGACTTTGACCAGTTCCGATGTGGGAGAGACATTTGCTTGTGACAGTCCCTACAAGGTTTAAACCAGGTCGTCTTGGAAGGTGACATTTCCCTTGTACACTGGATTTAGGGTATCAAAAAGAGAGAAGTAGCTCCGGATCTGCATTAGGTGGCATGGTAAGAAAGGAACTAACTTTAGTGTACAAGAGTGGCACCAACATTGGCTTTGCACGTCATTTCCAGAGTAGAATGGCGTTAGTGCGGAGATACTGCGCACTGCCTGTCAGTGCACAGAGGTACTGCTAAAAAGTTTCCGGATCCAGTCTGACACCTGGGGAAGTAT
The DNA here is from genome assembly GCA_963921515.1 of Calotriton arnoldi. Lineage (NCBI taxonomy): Eukaryota > Metazoa > Chordata > Amphibia > Caudata > Salamandridae > Calotriton > Calotriton arnoldi. The sequence continues at coordinate 549,960 of CAWUFW010007779.1, forward strand.
TCAAAAGGTGAGGAATCTGCAGTTAGTAGTCCCCATCACAAAAACGCTTTATAAGTCAGGAGTCTCCTGTGTCACTGGTCACTAGTTAGGTGGTATTCTACGGTGCTTGGTGCACCAATTCTTATAATTGTATAGCGCTTCGTATCTGTGACAAGAAGGACGAAAAGCATTAACAGATGGATAGCATGCCACACCACAGGCTAGTGTTAGTTGAAAGTGTTAAATTGCGGGGTGACTGATGCAGAACGCGTTCTGATGTGCGTGAATAAGCAGAGTGCATTTCTTACTCTGCTTTAGGTCCCTGTCCTAATGCATTTGATGGGAGGAAGATGCTTGAAAGATAAAATGGAGGCCCTTTGCAATAACTTGATTATTAGATTATACAGTGAACCGCTCTAGCTTCCACCAAGGAGTAACAATCCATGGCATGTATTGAATACAGGCAGTCGAGGCGCATGCATTAGTCTCTACGTATACTTGCAATATATGCCCCCTGCCATACTGAATAATCTCAAGCTCATTTAGGCTTGAGTAGGAACCCAGGCATATTAAAAGATGAGCATCATTCCTAGTATGATTTGTGGAAATTGGAAATCTTCATCCAAAGCAGTTGTTTTGGGCAAAGGCTTGTCCTTGGCCTGTATCTCGGCTCCTTTTGCTGAAGCAATCTTCCTGAAAGAACCTTGGTCTGATTGTTTACAGTAGCCTGTGTGCAATGCAAGCCTTGTCGCCTACATATTTCATACTGCTGCATAACAGACTTTACCGCCACATCTACGCTAGCAATGCCTTTACATTGGCAGCTCCTCTACCCCTAAATGTAAACTCAACCCTGAGTTGAAATACTTTGGAAGAGGATGTGGTGTTCCGGCCAGAGCTGCCGATCTTGGAACTGAGGAACCCGGTTCCAGTTTCGCCTCAACATCCTGTGATACTGGGCAAATCACTTATTCTTCCCTTGGCTAAAAAAAAAGCAGAAAGTGACATTGTGTAAGGTAACTAGTGCTCGTGTAAAGCACTCCATTACCTTTAGGCCGAGTCCGTGCTATATAAAAGCTGCAAAAAACAAAAAGTAAGATGACAGTGTAAAACTAGTAACAATGTAAATGTGACTGTAAAAATATGCCAACACACCTGTGACAATATGTTGGCATGCACTGCTTTCATGAGATTCTTCAGGTAACCAGCAACTCTTGAGAAATAGCAGGCATCAGGGTTGAACCCACTGGTTTGTGAAGGTGATGTTTTGATGCACCATGGCAAGGCTGGTTTTTATCATTCAGACTGGAGAGCAGATGGACTTTATGGGCTTGTAGTCTGTGCAGGAAGTCCAGTAAAGGAAAGATCTACCTTTTTAGTCTAAGGATGTTACAGGAGGGTTGACCACTGTATTGGCTTGGGGATATCAAGGTTAAACCAGAGTCTAGGATGACTCCCAGTTTACTTACAGGGCTGAGTTGAATGAAGAGCACAACGTGAGGAGTCAAGCAGGGGAAATCGGTGGGAAGCGGTTGGTCGCCTGTGGTCAGGATTTTTTATCTACAGGTGGGAGAAATATTAGAGCCCCAAATGAACCAGACGAGGAGGAGTGAGAAATATATGGGGAAAGGGAGCCCATTAGTTGTTGCTGTGAGAAGAACATAAAAGAGCCATATGAAGGCCCTGCCACGCCTGTCAAAGTTAGGGAGACTGTGGATACTAGATTCACACGTTCTGAATACCTCCCTTGCACTTGACTGGATTGGCAAACTTTACCCCCGCCCATCAATAGCTCTCCACCACTGCCAGGTAACGTCACACAGCTTCATTCACCCCAGATCTGACAAAATCATGCTGTACATGGCATGGGCTGGCATACTTGCATCAGATCCTGTTTTTCCACACTTACCGATGTGTGCTCCAAGTTCTTCTTCAGAGTTGACTGAATACATTCCTCATTGACCAGGTCAATGTCATCTTTAAAGACTCAGGTCCAGATTTACTAAAGCTTTGTGTAAATTTTGTAACGCAAACCTGGCACAAAGTGTTGTGCTCGAATTTACTATCCAAAGAAAATCAGGAATTCTGTTGGATAGTGGTCCAAACCAACACAAATTGTGCTGTGTGCTGCTTTGTGTCAAGAGGGCTGATGTGTTTAGTGGCCTTCTCCGGAGATTTGTCGGCAGCATTAATGGACATGTCTTTCAAGCGGTGAGAGCCTCTTTGTCAAAAAGGCTCACTCCTCCCTGGAAAGCTTCTATAACAGCTGCACAACTGTGCATTTACTAGGCCTTGGTCCACCAGTGCAAAACTTCCACCACCAGTACCATTGCTTCAGGGGCTCCTCAAGGAACAACCCTCACAGCAATGGCTGCCTTCCCAGCTGGTGCCAACCCTATAGGATATACTGGTCTTTTTGTGGCACGGTAGGTCCCAAGGCAAGCCAGAAGCTCCATTCTTTCCCATCTACTGCTTTACAACATTTACTGATGTCTCCTCCATCTCCAGCTTCCTGCAGGGTGAATGGTCTCCCACTTCAACACTAATTGGGAATGATCAAGACAGGTCGCTGGGTGCTACACATTGGAGTTTCTTGCCTTCAGTTATAATCTCAAAGTAGCAAAGAGTTTTGTAGACAAATGGGAAACTAAATTTACTAATCTAACTCCAGTCCTATCGCATTTGGGTCAAGTACAACTTTTCTTAACGTAATCCCTGAGTATTTTTGAAACGGATTGAAAAGTTGTAATTTTGCACTGCAGTGACATACTGTCCTGAGATCGCTGCTCAAGGCAAATAAAAAAAAAAACTGGGAATACCTGCTTGAGTGTATGCTCAAGAGCTAGGAGCTCCTAGTCCAGCTTCTGCAAGGTAGTGCTTTTTAACGCATTCTTCGACGTTGGAGGTTCTTGCCATGCTGAACAAAGGAGACAGAGATGGTGCCCTTCAAAAAGAGGGGTATGGTATTTTACTCCTTTTACTTCATGGTCATCAAGTAGGATAGGAGACTGTCTCAGACCTATCCTGGACCTGTAGCTCCCATATCATTTCATTCAGTGAGATCAGTTTAAAATGCGGTCCTTGAGCCAGGTGCTGCTGGTCCTCAATGCAGGGGATTGAATGCTGTCCTTAGATTGCAAGGAAGCCTATTCCCAGCTGCAGATCCTGCTCACTAACCCCGTTTCACAGTTAGGCCCCAGCAGGAACAATCTTTGGTACCACCAATTGATTTCATAATTGCTTGGTGGGTTTTTACCAAGGTGCTGGCTGTAGAGGTGGCTTTGCTCAGGAGTTCATGTACTTTGGTACATAGAAAACCTGCTAGTGAAGGTGGGGCACCTGTGCTTGTTGGAGACCATCGTCATCGTACCAGGACCATTCAACACAACCTGGGTATCTCCATCTACATTCAGAAGTCCTCCTTGCCTGTCTCAAAAGCTGTTTCATTTGTGAGATGTTCATCATAATACATCAGGAAAGCTTTTCTTTCTCCTCAAGGATTGCAAATAATTGAGGTATGATTCTGATGTTTCTCAATCATATTTTGCTCTTGCTTCTTAAGTCCTATGCCTGCTTGGCGTGATGGCCTTGTGCATCAGGTTGATGCTGCACACCAGAGGGTTTATGACCACTCTTCAGGAGTGACTGAGAGAAGGGTGGTTCTAGCATCAGGAGAATCTTTTGACTTGTGTAAGGATATTTCATTCTTTTCTCCTGGACCTCAACTGCTGGAGAGGCCACTCCAAGGGGTGCCTCATTTGGGGGAGATGATGGTGCGAGTCCTTTGGTCTAAGTCACAGCAATAGCTGCACATCAATGTACTGAATATGCATCCAGGTCACCTTGCCCTGAAGTCCTTTCTCCCTTTCATCTCGGAATTTCATTCAAATCATTTCTGGCAACACAACCGCCATCTACTAGATCAACAGATATGGTGCTGTAGGTTCTTGGTTCTTGTTTTGGGAGGACTTGAGCCTACGGCGATGGGCCCTGTGATGGGGGATTTTTCTCATTGGTGGTCCATCCAACAGGCATCTCTATTTGAGGCTGTGTGCCTTGAGTTGTTTTTCAATGAAGGATAAGTGAGAGCTTCATATTAATGCAACGGACATGAGCTTCCCCAGATAAGGCTGTTCCTGTGTAGATCTCATCACCAGAGCCCAGAACAGGGAATATCCTCAGTGTTGTACCCTGTACTTCCTCCAGAATGGTTCCCTGTGGAACTTCTTAAGGTCCAGCTAGTATCAAGTTTGGCTGTGTGCATTCTGCTGAGCCCTCTCCTTTTGAGAGTCTTACAGAAAGAACAGGAAGCTCGAGTACAGCTGATGTTTATCATCCGGAATTGGGTGAGGCGGATTTAGGATGCCAATTTGTTGGAACTCAGCATTCAGTCCTCTCTTCCACATAGGGCAGATCTGCTTTCATAGCAGGATAATAGAGTCCTTCACCACAATCAGTTGTTACCCAGGCTATCCGAAAATTTGCTACTAAATCAATCTGTGTGTGATGCAGGTCTTGCGAGTCTGAGGGCTTATACACTTTTGAGTTTCAGATTTCCATCGCTCTGCACTTTCCATTGCCCAACAAGGCTTGGCAGTTGCCACCGTGAAATGGTATTTGACTGCTCTGTCTGCCTAATTGTGTGTGGGCCAATCACCCCTTCCTTTTTAAGTCACCCCTAATAGTGTGATTCCTGAAAGACTTGCTATACTGGTTTCCTCCCAAATATTTTATTGTTCTGCAGTGTGACTGGAATTTGGTGCTAACCTTACTTATAACTTCATCATTTAAACCGATGCACAATTGCTCACTTCGCCTGATTACTTTGGAGGCTGTATTCTTATTGGCAATCACTTTGGCCCGCAGGGTTGGTAAACTGCAGGTCCTGCTGGTCTCTATTGACTGTTTTGCCTCCAGACAAGCAAGTTCTTCATGCCTGTCAACCTTTTCTCCTGAAGGTCGTACCTGCCTTCCACATGGAAGCCCATCAATCAGACATCTTTCCTCCTTCTCATCCCACCAAAAAAGAGGAAAGATTTGACCCAGACGTACTGGTCCAGATTGGCAACGGTTGCACTAAATCTGATTGTTCTGAGTGACACTAAGCCGTGTGCAAAGATTAGCCAGCAGTTAGATTTTAACTAGAGGTACGTCCTCCATTAAAAATTCCTAGATGTATACAACAGCACAGGGGTCAGACATGTAAGATGTGTGCCTTAGGGTAAACAACATGTTACATGTAGGTATATCAGGCAATATACTGCTTGACTCTTTGCTTACGCCTTTTACTTGTCTTTAAGATGTAGGACAAATCCAGATCACACTAATTTAGTAGATCTGGCTTTGTTTCAAAACCCAAGGTTTTTGCACTGGCCCACCTTAGAAAACTCCTATTGAATATATTAACAGGAGAGTGGTGCACAGGGGTATGGGCAAAAGTCATCTTTCAGTGCAAATTAGCTTCTGCACATGAAAGTTGATGCATTACTGCTGTGCACGGAGTTTGGCGACACTGTCACACAAGTTCCAGTACAAACCCTTAGTAAATGTGGGCTGGGGGCTCATATAACACTGATTTATATGGCAGGACATATTCCACAATCGGCCCCTGTGGGCTTCGGCTGAGCACAAAAGGATAATGCAGTAACCAAGCATATAATTTCATATTGGGTTACCTTTTGCATGCATAAAGATGTTACTCAATGGTCAAGAAAGACCATGGGCTGCCATTTGTGCACACTCCACAAGAGCTGTGGCAGCTTCTCTGGTTCAGGGATGTCCTTGTGGCTGATATGAGTCAGGCGGTTAATTCGTCTAAGCATATGTTTTGCAAAACATTACACCTCAAGCATGCAGTGATGGATACATTGCCAGGGCTCCTTTGGTTAACTGGCACTATTCAATCCAGGTCTCGGGTGGGCGGACACCAAGTCTCCGGTGGGCTGATACCAAGATACCAACTCCCCGGTGGGCTGGAAGTGAGCAATCTGCGGGAAGAAGTATTGATCTGAAGAAAAAAGATTGTTACCTTTAGTAACGATATTTCTAGGAAATATTACACCCTTGTGTAGATCCCTTGGGTCCTTTGCTCCTGATGAGTAAGGGGCATTTAAATTAAGATTTCAAGGTATGCAAATGTGTTACCTGCTGTTACGGTCACTGTTGTTAAAGCTCCCTTGGTTTCTCTCAGCATACCTCGGTTGGGCATGGAAAAATGCTAAGAACAGATGCCAACCGGCCAGTCAATCCCATAAATATCCAAATGTCATCACATCTGGAGTGAAAGATGCTGTGACTGAAGAACAAGTTACTTATCTTCGGTAACGATATATCTGTAAGAGACATATAATAGTTATGGATTCCTTACCTTAGAATTCCCCCAGGCGTCAGACTGGATCCGGAGAATTTTTCTTCAGCAGTACCCCTGCGCGTCAGTAGGTGGCGTCGGTCGACTCTGTGTTCGTCGTTGTGATCGCCGGAATGACGTCGCGGTATCTACTTAGACGCCGCCCCTGCGCGCTGACGTCAGTTCTTTACATGACATTCCAAGCCAGAAGCGCAGAGCCATGCAGAACACTGACCACTGGTGCATAAAACTAGGGCCCTGAAAGGGAGTCCCTTACTCTAGAAGTCAGTTCGCAGAACGGGGAGGATGGGTGAGGCGGTAAGGAATCCATAACGAATATATGTCTCTTACAGATATATCGTTACCGAAGGTAAGTAACTTGTTCATCTGAAAGAGACTATTAGTTATGGATTCCTTACCTTAGAATAGATACCCCAGCAATACCAACCCCGGAGGCGGGTCTGCAAACCAAGTTCACACCAGGAAGTCCTGGAGAACAGAGCGGCCAAAGAAGCCATTTCTTCAGACTTTGCTGTCCAGGCAGTAATGTTTAGTGACCGTGTGCAATGAAGCCTACGTGGCTGCCTGACAGATGTCATGAAGGGGGACTCCACGTCCCAAAACAGCAGTGGCTGCCGTCGCCCTGGTGGAACGGGTGCGCAACCCTACTGGAGGTTCCTTTTTCACCAAGGAATAATACATTTTAATGCAAAGAACGACCCATCGAGAGATGGTTCGTTTTTGCACGGCCCGACCTTTCTTGGCGCCCACATAGCCAACAAAGAGCTGATCATCCACCCGGAATTGTTTTGTGCGATTCAGGTAAAATGAGCGCGCACGTTTTGGATCCAGACGGTGGAGCATCTCCTCCTCTTTAGAAGGATGCGGGGGCGGGAAGAAGGTGGGCAAAGTGATGGTCTGTCCTATGTGCAAAGAGGTAACCACTTTGGGAAGAAAAGAAGGTCGAGTTCGGAGGACAACCTTGTCCGGATGAACAGCAAGGAAAGGAGGCTTAGAAGAGCCTGAAGCTCACTCACCCTGCGAGCAGAGGTGATGGCAACCAGAAAAGCAGTCTTTAAGGTCAAGAGTCAGAGGACACTTATGTAGCGGCTCGAAGGGAGTGCACATAAGGTAAGTCAGAACAAAGTTCAAGTCCCACTGGGGCATTACGAAAGGAATAGGAGGAAACAAGTGAGTAATACCCTTAAGGAAACGATTTACAATAGGGGACTTGAAAAGAGAAGGCTGATCAGGAAGCCGAAAAAAGGCCGAAGTATAGCCTCTAGAGCAGAGCCCTGCTGAGCCAAAGAAAGAATGAAGAGGGGGGCAGAAAGGGGATCCACAGCCTTTGCTGTGCACCATGCCACAAATTTGTTCCATCTACAGGCGTATACCGTTTAGTGGAGGGACGCCTGGCTGCCAAGATTACATTACAGACTTCGGGAGGAAGGTCGAAAGCTGTCAACTGTTGCCGCTCCATCTCCACGCAAGGAGGTGGAGACGGACAGGTTCTGGTGGAGGACCGTCCCCTGCTGCTGCGACAGAAGATCCTCCCGAAGAGGCAGTCTGATCGGAGGATCGATGGCCATGTTCAAGAGCTCGGGATACCAGACTCTTCTTGCCCAATCCGGAGCCACAAGAATGACTTGGGCCCGGTCGCGCTTGATCTTCTTCAGCACTCTGGGCAGAAGTGGTATAGGCGGGAAGGCGTATAGAAGACCGCAACTCCACTCACGACAAAAAGCGTCGCCAAGCGAGTGCCACCTTGGAAATTCCAACGCCCAGAACTGCTGACATTGCGTGTTCTCTTCGGTGGCGAATAGATCTAACCAAGGCTCTCCCCACAGCTGAAAGAGACCTTGCACCACCTCCAAGTGAAGATGCCATTCGTGATCCATCAAGCACCGGCGGCTGAGTTCGTCCGCCCTGGGGTTCAAAGATCCTGCCAGGTGTTGAACTACCAGAGACATGCCCTGATGTTCCAGCCATGTCCAGAGGCGAAGGGCCTCTTGACATAGGGTCCACAACCCCATCCCGCCCTGTTTGTTGCAGTACCACATGGCGGTGGTGTTGTCCATGAACACCTGCACTACTCTCCATTTAGCAGAAGGAAGGAATGCCTTCAGTGCAAGACGAATCGTCCGGAGCTCCAGAAAGTTGATGTGGAGCCCGGTCTCCGCCGGAGACCAGAGGCCTCTGATCTCCGCCTCCCCCATGTGGCCGCCCCACCCCAGAAGTGATGCATCTGTCACCACTGTGAACTCTGGTTGGGGAAGGGAGAGGGATCTGCCGTTGACCCAATCCTGGTTCGGTAGCCACCACTGCAATTGGTGTACAGTGCCCTCCGAGATCTAGACGCAATCGGAAAGATTCCCCTGATGCTGTGCCCACTGGAACTTCAGATCCCACTGCAGAGCCCGTATATGCCACCAGGCATGATCCACCAGCAGGATGTAGGAGGCCATGAGGCCCAGCAGCCTCAGGGGCATTCGGACCGAAACCCGGGATAGAGGCTGAAAGATCAAAATCATAGCCCGAATATCCCGGACTCGCTGTTCGGGAGGATAAGCCCGAAACTGCGCTGTATCCAGAACCACCCCGACAAAGGAGCTTCTGAGAGGGAATCAGGTGTGAATTCGGCACATTGGTAGTGAACCCCAGCGAATGCAGGAGGTCCGTCGTAGTCTGGAGGTGGGAAACGACAGCCTGGGGCGAGTTCGCCTTCAACAGCCAGTCGTCGAGATAGAGAACGACTGGAACCCCTGATCTGCGCAGATTAGCTGCGACCACCGCCATCACTTTCGTGAACACCCGAGGGGTGCTGGTAAGGCCAAAGGGGAGCACAGTAAACTGAAAATGCTCGTGGCCTACTGTGAACCTTAGGTGACGCCAGTGGGCAGGCAGGACGGGGATGTGAAAATAGGCATCCTGCAAGTCCAACGCTACCATCCAGTCTCCAGGGTCAAGGGCAGGGGCAGACAGGACCCGAGCCAATGTCAACATTTTGAACTTCTCCTTCCGGAGGAAGCGGTTGACATCCCTGAGATCCAAGATAGGACGCAGGCCTTTGTCCTTCTTGGGTACCAGGAAGTAGTGGGAATAGCAACCACGACCTACTTCTGGCTCACTCGATGGCTCCCTCGGCCAAGAGAACTGTAACTTCCTGACGGAGAAGGGCCAAATGATCCTCCGACATGCGATGGAAAGCAGGTGGCATGGAGGGAGGGGTAATCTCGAAGGGGAGGGAGTAGCCCCTTCAGACTATCTGCAAAACCCACCTGTCCGACGTGATGTTGAGCCAGTGGGGGAGGTGATGGCGAATCCTGTCGCCCACTGGCAAGTGGTGGCCCTGAAAAGTCGGACTAGGAGGGTTTGGAGGCTGCTGCCGAGGGGGCGCTGGTGGACTGGCCCACCCGCTGGTTCCCAGACCCACGACACTGGGTCCCACGTCCCCGGCTGCTCAGATGCTGGTTAGCTTGCGCAGGCCTGTGGCTCTGGGTGGAACGTGGTGGGGCACCCCTTCCGTAGCCACGAAAGGGGCAAAAAGCAGACTGCGCGGGGCGAGAGGTGGTAGCGAGGCCCAAGGTTCTGGCCGTAGCCCTGGAATCCTTAAAGTGCTCGAGCGCGTTGTCCGCTTTGTCGTCAAACAAGCGACGGCCATCAAAGGGCATGTCCAAAAGAGTTGATTGGACATCACCCGAAAAGCCAGTGGAACTCAGCCAGGCGTAGCGTCTCAGGGCTGCCGACATTGAAATCGTCCTGCCTAGCGAGTCAGCGGTGTCCAGCCCACATCCTATGGCGAACTTCGCTGCATCTCTACCCTCAGCAACTGCACAGGAGAGCACGGCCCGAGCCTCCTCCAGGCACTGTGGCAGCACCTGCGCGACTGTGGCAGCACCTGCGCGACCGTGTCCCACACAGAGTGGGTGTAACGGCCCAAGAGACATGCAGTGTTCACCGACCGCAGTCCTAAGCTGGCGGAAGAAAACATCTTCTTCACAAGGTGATCCAGCTTCTTGGATTCCCCATCAGGTGGAGCAGTAGGGAATGCGCCCTTGGAAGTTGAGGCTTGGAGCACCAAGCTCTCGGGGGTAGGGTGTTGGGAGAGGAAAATGGGGTCGCCCGGTGCTGGGCGGTGACATCAGGCAATCATCCTATCCACAGGGGGCCCTGTGCTGGGCTTGGACCAAGTGCCCTGAAGGATGTCCGTGAGGGCCTCATTGAATGGCAGCAGGGGCTCCGAAGAGGCCGCTGCCGGTTGAAGCACCTCGGTCAGGAGGTTAGTCCTGACTGCCGCCGTATGAAGCTCAAGGTTCAAGGCCTCAGCCACCCTACGCAACACCACAGCGTAAGAGGCTCCCTCCTCCGTTGCCACGGTAGGCGGAGAAAGCATGCCAAGGTCTGGAGAAGTGTCCAGACCACTGGCCTCACCCAACTCCTCTCTCCAGTCTGCTTCTTCCAACTGGTCTGCTAGAGGGTCCACAGACCCCTTCCAGTCCTCCTCACCCTCCTCTGGTTGCCACTCAGGGCGATAGGGAACACCAGGGTAGAACAGGGGTACAAAAGTACTGGTCGGCGCCGGTACCGGCGTCGGTCCAAGTCGGTCCGGCTCCGTGTCCATGTCAAGGGGGAGGCTGGGGTCGACGTCGGTTGGGGACACAACCGGCGTCGGAGGTGTCGCCAATGGATTCGGCACCGGAGGAGGGGTCGTAAGGTTAATCGGTGCCGATCTGGATCCAGACCTGGATCCCTGGGGGCTCTGCGGTGCCGAAGCCGCCGGCATCGAAGGCCTAGAACCCCCAGCCGATTCCACGGGGCCCGAAGGCGCACCGGCGGAGTCGGGCTGCCCAAAGATGGAGTGGAGGGCTTCGTAAAAACTATGAAGTTGGACAGGGGTCGATCCGGCTACCGGGAAGGGAGGGAGGCTCGGAGCCGACCCAACAGGCTCCGCGGGCGAAGCCGGACGACTACCTTCCGCATCCCGCGTCGCGTAGGCCGACGGACGGGGAGAACGCGAAGAGCGACGGTGCTTCTTCGCCTTCTTTTTGTGCTTCGATTTACCCTAGGACGAAGACTTCGACAAGGAGTGGTGGTGATGGCTCTGCGACCAGTCTCTCGACCTTGAGTGGCACGGAGCCGACTGCCGGGCCTCCAGAAGCTTTCGGGACCGCTCCCGCAAAGACTTCGGGGCCATGGCCTGACAGTCGGAGCACGACTTCTGGTCGTGGACGCGCTCCAGGCACCAGAGGCACACTAGATATGGGTCCGTCACAGACATCAGCTTGTGGCAGGAGCCACAAGGCTTGAAACCGGTCTGCAGATGTGACATCCCTGTGCACCAGGAGTCGTTAACGACTCGAAAAAGATGTCGACAAAAGTCGAAAAAAGAAAGTCAAAAAGTGACTAGAGGTACCGCTCTCGCCGGATCTGCGCTGGCTGTCGCGGAAAAAGACGTCAGCACGCAGGGGCGGCGTCTAAGTAGATACTGCAACGTCATTCCGGCGATCACGACGCCAACGACGAACGCGGAGTCAACCGACGCCACCTACCGACGCGCAGGGGTACTGCTGAAGAAAAATGCTCCGGATCCAGTCTGACGCCTGGGGGTAATTCTAAGGTAAGGAATCCATAACTAATAGTCTCTTTCAGATGTCTCATGACGCTACCTGGCAGCACTGTAGAGCTATTGCGGGAGGAAAACGTTTTCAGGATCCAGTCTGATGCCAGGAGGATATTTAAAAGGTGATGAATCTGTAGGAAGATCTAGTATCCACCAGAACAATCATTAGTGAAGGAAAGCACTTTTGTTTGCTGCAATGTAATTAATGTTACAGATCACTCCAAACGAATAATTGCAGCCACTCTATACCCATCTACTTGTGCTTCGAAGCCATTCCATGCAGCAGTCAGAGTTGGTTCCATCGTGCAACAAGGATAGAGATCTGCCAGAGCATCATTGATGAAGCTGCCCTCCTTGATAAACTCCATCAAAGATGTTGCTTCTTTCCACCAGCATGTCCATGCATTGCCTCTTGACTTCAACATAAACTTTTTTGCATGCAAGTATTGAATCCTGTGTACCCAATAGTGGGGGCCACTGGTTAAAAAAAAATCCCACACACATCTTGATGGTATGTGTCCAGATCTCACTGTATTGTATCATTCTACAAGAGGGTGTTCTGATGCTGAAGAAGTTGCAGTATCCACAGAAGCCTAACGAGGTATGTTAACACTCCAGAAAAGGTAGGTAACGTGTTGATCTAAAGAAACAAAATTGTAACTATTTCCCAGACAATTGGTCTCATTAAAAGTTCATGCTGGAAGTTAGTTACCCAACCTGTGCATTATAAACGAGCCCCATAACATGCTATCTTCATTTATATCTAGTGTAGGTCGGCTAGAAATCCTTACTTTGCATTAGCGTGTACTTACTAAAACAGTAAGATACACAGGAGCTAACCTAACACTTAAAATACCCCAAACATGCTGGTTAACAGTCATCCTGAAGAAGAAAATGCAGCAGGCACAATCATAGCCGGCCCATTTCTGTTGAACCAATAGATCAGCTAGAAATCCTTACTTTACATTAGCGTGTACTTATTAAAACAGTAAGATACACAGGAGCTAACCTAACACTTAAAATACCACAAACATGCTGGTTAACAGTCATCCTGAAGAAGAAAATGCGGCAGGCACAATCATAGCCGGCCCATTTCTGTTGAACCAAGGCCTTCCCACCTTTTAAGACTAATCCCTGCCCCCTGTATACAGAATTATAGAAGGATATCTGTCAATAACCAGGTTGTTTTCCACTGAGGGCTTCCAAGTGACATCAGATACAAGAGAGAGTCGCTCAAGTTATCGGTGTCACTTCGACACCCGTGGTGGAAAACACCACATTGATGACACCTAGTCATTTTATGCTATGGACGCATCCTCTCTAGGAGCCACGAACAACATGGCTTCATGTCCCCCACCCCCATTATTCTTTTACAATTAATATATACCTGGCAACCAGATACTCATCAACAACATCCTTTGGCCATGTTCCCCCGCCAAAATATTGGAAAGAAAAACTGGCATCCCACCACCCTCCCCCACCGCTCTTGGTAACGCTCTCACCCAGTCCCAAATAATAACAAAAACCCATAACACACAGTGTCCTGTTACCTCCCCACACTTATTAGTATCGATTTTCCTCCCAACTCAAAGCCTAGGCTAGTGGTCCCTGCTCTCAAACTAAGAACAGAGAGCTGTTGTTACGCGGAGAGCCACTCATCTGCATGGCTTGCAGTTCACGGTGGGTCTGCAGAGACCCGCAATTGATAGGAGAGATGGTGCTTGGTTGTGCAAGAGAACCACCACCTCCATTCCTCTGCCTCCTTCTGGCCTCTAGAGACCCCAGGGAGGCAGTGGATCCCCATCAAGTCAGAGTAGTCTAAGATGAAACTCGTTTTTTTCACTGCTCCGATGTCATAGCTGTCAATGACCAGGTTTCGAAATCCTTGTTCTTAAAGACTTCTTATGGAAACCATAAATACCAGTGGATGTCTACACTACTTATTGAGTGTACTCTATATGGAGCCTTTTATTTTTTTTACGGAGTCTTATATAATGCGAACTTGACCCGAAGGTATCGGGTATCAGAGCGCTTTACATAGCACCAGTTGCGTTACATGAGGACACATCCAGACATTTTAAGTTGTTCCTGGGCCTTTATAGTTGTCTTGTGGCAACTCATGTTTGGGTATACAACACCTGATCTCTATATCGCACATTCGTCTGAGATGCTGTAACTGGTGCTATGTGGGCAGAGAGGGGTGGGGACTCCTGCAAAACAGGTAGAAAAGTGGCTTAGTCATAACTCCCTTAGTGTCGCCTACTGTAATGAGGGAACTAGCAAGGAAGCACATAAGAAATCACAGTGTGATTCACGCAAGACATCATATATTGCATATTCCTGTCCTGTCGCGGGAAGGAAGACCTCGTAGTCTTATTTTATGGTTTGAGAGTTTGGCGACACCTACAATATCTGAAGCCCCTCTAGTCTAAAACCTAGGGCCAGGAGACTCTAGATGCAAATTTGGCTTGCCACATGAGCATGGCACGACAGCACTAAAGATGTTGGGTAAGGTTTATTAAGACTTTGTGTACTGTAGAGTGGCGCAATGTTTTGATAGGGTATTTACATTCTAGAGCAAAACTTTTTTTGCACTAGAAAAGTGCCTTTTTTAAGCACAGATAGCACTTTGTGTCAAGGGGCATTCCATGGGTGGTACTAGGGTGTTTCAGCACAACTATCCATGGTTTTTGATGCATAGCCCTATCTACTAAAATTGTAGGACTGGGCTTTGGCTCAAAAAATAACATCTTTGTGGCAGCTGCAAGTTGAAGAATTTTTTTCTGCTAACATTTCACACATTGCAAAGTGTGAAATATTTTACATTTTGTCTACGCATAGGATTTTGTACTGGAAGGGCATACTTCCAGTACAAAACCTATGCTGGATATCACCCACACACCTTTGCACTATGGTGCTCTGCTCTTTCCCTTCTACCTCAACGCAGCACTGCAACTTTGGTTGCTGTACCGCGTTGAGCAATAATTTTGTAAATCTGCCCTGTCAACCCTGTAGGGAAAACCCAGAAATTATTACACATAATTTCTTTGACGGAGCACCTGAAAGCAATGGCAAAGTTTGATTAGTATTATAGAGAGGAGTAAGGTGGGAAAGGAAATGAAAACTGATGTCACTCCTCTACACTCTAAAAGAAAAAAATCTTATGCGCGAGTTGTTTTTGTGTGGAGGGAGCTGACTGACAATTAATGCATGTGGTGTCCTTTTTAAAGATGAATTTTTAAATATTATGCAAGTATGGAAAGACAACATACATTTAAATTAGTGTAATATTTGAGTCTGGCGTTAACCAACACCTTTTGATTTTACTCAATATTCAAAATATATATTTCTACTTATATATAAAAAATACTTACAGGGGCTTTCAACCAGTCCTCTTCATTCATTGGTCTGTTGTGTCATTCACATTTTTCACTTGGTCAACCTGCTTCAGCCATTGGCTACTTTCACTGTGAGTGGCGGCATTCTGTTCTTTCTCAAGGGGCACATCCACACACAAAGTAGTTCTCTTCAGTGTCAAGGGTTACTTTGGCAATGTGTGCTTTTCAAGACCAAAAAAAGTTTTTGTTTTTAGGCACTTTTATAAAATTTATTAGCACGAGCCCGGTAGCTCTCCCAACAATAAAGTTTTACAAAGGTCGTGGAAAAAAACAAGTACTGACAAAGCCAAAAGGCTGTCAGCCAGTGCCAGATCTATTAGCTTTGCCAAAGCTTGTTCTGAATGTGTTTAATTGTGGGCTGCTTAAACAAAATTAAAAAAAATATACATGGATGTGGTTTCTGGGGAATTAAAAAACAGAGAGAGATCCATACATAACTAGAGAAGGACAAATGTAACCGAACGAGTGATATTTTTTCCATCACCTTGCTATTATTCTGACAGAGGCAATGCTAATGAATCACTCTATAGTGAAAAAACCACAATCTGGAACTGTAAAACAATGAAGACTAAACTGGCCTTTGTTAATTACAGTCATTACCTTTATTTTGTCTTAGCTCCTGAGCTCCAGCAAGACTGGCCAAGACGCTAGGTTTCAGCAGCTACATCACTTATGTAGAATATTTAATCTGTGAGGATGCAAACACATCGGAACCTGCAACGATAAAAAGTTCCAAGAATCCACAGAGAGCAGACCCCTACAGTTTGATGAACTTATTGGTCAGTCAAAGTATCCGCCTCCCAGAAGACAGCTCTGCCAATCAAAAGCATTCATGTTGTGTACATTTACTATTTTGGCATATGAAAACCCATTTCTTGAAAAAGTATTTATTTTTATTTTCAAATACAAACATGATTACTTTTTTAACAGGTTGGAAGATCTGCACAGCAAATATTTACACCTTTCCCTTTTTAAAATGGAAATTGCATCGGTAATAAAACATGTTAAATGCCCGATAGATAAACATTTGTACATTTCAAGGCACTAAAAACTCGTATAAATGGTGGCCAAGGAAGAACCAGCAACATTGTTGCTCCTGGATGCTGCACTACCTCAGCATTTACAACTTCTGAATATATGACACTAGCGTGGTGTCCTTCTAACCTGTAGCATGCGACCCAGAAAAAAGCCTGAAAATGTCCACTGAATAGCTCTTTGATTCAACATACCAAATATGCCATCTTGGCTGACCCCTTAGTTCCATTTAAATAAGAAGATGGCCGGAGTGCCTCCTGAGTTGCTGAAATCTGCTGGAATGGAATCGTGGACTTAGAGTTGATGGAATCACATAGCAGCTTGAGAAGACACACGGGATGACGTCTTGCCATTACTGGTGGATCATTAGTGCATCTAAAGCTGCTAAAATAAATAACTGCCACACACTGTCACCGTCAAAGTATCTCCCTCGCTTTTCCCACAGAGGTCCATCCCGGTATTTCCACAGAACCCCTTCTATTCGAAAAGGCTGTGGTGGCATACCTGCCAAAGCAAAACCCAGCACAAGTCATATATCTACTGTTCTTGAATCATTTCTCTGGAGACATGGGGTAAGCAAGTCAAAGAGTCTGTATAAAATCTCAATGCCAATATGCTGCAGGGGCCGTATCATTCGGAGCTGCGCCCCTGTTGTTTTGGCTTTAAGGTGGCTAGGCTAAAACATATAACTCGGAAATGCTCCGAATACATGAACTTTAGACAGCACAAGTCAAAAGCTGAGAAACGCTCACCGTTTTACACTTGTGCTGCCTGCACTTCGTGCATTGATTCAAAGAAATTCTGCTTTATATATATTAACTTTAGACACCGCAAGCACATAAAAAGAGGCACTAGCGCATCTCTTCATAATACAGCTCCAGGTCCATGGGTCAATTACACTGTGTTAGACATAGCAAACTTGATTCACTCCTTGCTTAGGAGCTTTGCAGGTCAATCTCACATAGCTTCCAAGCAAGGCTGCAGCCCAAACATGGAAGAGAATGACACCTTAAGGTCATAATACATTAGCTATGGCAGGTAAACCTCCAGCTCGTGCATCAAGACTGGCTGAGGATGCAGAGCTGAAAATGTGCATAATCCACTTTAAAGTTTTACCAAGTTAGTGCGCTAAGAGTGGAAATGAAAAGGGGTGTGCCATGGTCTTGCACACTTTCCAGTCAAGCCAGACAGACAAATAGACAGCCCTTGCTGGTGCCTGGGCTGCAACATAATATTAAAAAAATCGGGAAAGATGCTTGGGACATTCAGAAGTTGGCACTTTGTGAAGAGAGAGCGCCCATGTGAAATTCAAGCTTTGTGAACTAAAATGAAAGATTAATGGAATGTGTCAACAAACAATCTCAGATTTAACATTAAAACAGAAACATTTTGAAAGTCTGCAAGAACCTATGAGATCAGTCACTGCTCATACGTGAAAAGTCTGCAAGACTTAAAAAAAATGATTTATGCTTCATAGATTCAGTCACATACCCATCCAAGACCTAATACAGACTGACAGACCTTTTTTTTTAAACAAATATATTGACACGTGGACATCAAGTATAAACAGCAAACAGCAGGAACAAAATCCTAAAAAAGAAACTTAATTTAAATGTAGGCTTTGAGATAAGCCCAATTGCAAGTAACTTCTTTTATATTACTCTTCAAGGACATGTTTAACTAAGCCTTCCATTCTAGCGAGAGGGAAGCAGAATTCATGAGATAAACTGTTAATTATATCCCCAAAAATGGGAAATCTCTTTGCAATCAATATCACGCATAAATAGAATTGTTTTCCACAAATGAAAAATCTACCATTGAAAACAAAAGAAAACCTGTACAATGTTTTATGCACAAAATGGATGCCATTGTTTCATTTGCATTATGGTTTTGTTTAGCACATCTTTGAATACACATTTTAATGAAACCAATTCTCAAAGTATATCCTAAACAATAAATACAACAATTACAATTCAGTCTTATATTCAGAACTAAAATATTAACTTAATTTTAATTGCATATAGTAGTCAAATAATTAATATACTGTGCTTTTCAGAAGTAGCTCTTTTCTTGGAAAACGACTGCGTTTTGGCGGCAGAGCAGACCAGCTGCATGCGATCCTTTCGTTTCTGCAAGAGATGATCACTCGAAGTCATCCTCGTATTCGTACTCTTCCAAGCCTGCCTGCGAAAGATGAGGATTTTCAAAGAAAGGTCTTTTATCTGGAGCAACCGTTTGCTCATCAGTCATCTGATTGGCTAGAGAATTCAGTTCAATATCGCAACTGGAAAACAAAAAACAAAAAAGGGTTGATATTAAAATATTAACACTAATAAGACAGGAATGATCGTCTACTGGCTTGTGAATATTCAACAGTGACAACGTTTCCCAAAAAATCTACCACTTTCCAATTTCTAGAATCACCAAACAGCAGTAGGAAACCAGGAACGTTTCAGTACGAGTAAAAGTATAGAAAACAAAGCAGACATTCATAAACAGATCTACGTTGAGCAGACCGAATACAGAACTACAAATTACAGGATATTGCTACACAATCAAAGCTGGTGCCAAAAAACAGACTAAAGTTAAACACATTCTACATGTAATGAAGAGCTCATAGATCAGTAAGAAAAGCCTTTGTACTCGGTCCTGTGTTTGCATTAACCCCACAATAAACCCACAACAAATCCCAAAAGATCTCCATAGTTTTGTCTGCTTGACTTAGTGTGGCTAGCAGCAAAAGTACATGCAACTGTGTGCCAGACACCAGGCACACAACGCTGCTGAATCCATAATTTCACACTGAACCTTCTCATTTTAGCAAAAACAAATATTTGTAGTCTAAATCCTGATTAGGAGTTGTTCGGAATTTTCCAACCCCTGCGTAAACCTGTTTGCACAGGGATCGGAATTAAGAGTTGGTGTCTGGCAATTAGCAGGTGCACTAATTATCTCACCCTTTGTTAAGTTTCAGCAGGTTAAACCTGCTGGAATTTTTCACAGGAAAAGGGTATGGTAGTTACAGTACCATGCAGATGTTGGTGTGGTAAGTACAGAAACCTGCATGTTATTTCCCAAAAACCTTTAATGCTATTTATTGCACCTGATAAATAACGTAAACCCAGGGTATTGTTATTTATTGAATGCTTTAAATAGCACGTTTATTAAGACCAGCTCAGAATCAAGGGCTCAATAGTTAAATCGTTACATAGATTATCTTAGCCACCACCCCAAAAATGTATTGTTCCACTGTTAAAAGAGAAGCACTTTTTTAAGGTCAAGCCCGCCTTGTTGCACTTACAAATGCTTTTAGATCAGTGCACCTGCTTCCACTTGGCATTGTTTTTAGCTGGTGCTGTTAAATTGAGGAACTCGAAGGATTTGTTATGATGAACTGTAGATTTTATTTATGTATATAATTGTGCATTCTACGAAAAACGATTGGTTTATTGACGACTTTTATTGATGCTGTATTTAATTTTCTGATGGATACATCTGCCTGTGGATTCCTCACCTTTTGAATTACCCCTGCGCCAGCATTCTGCGGAAATTCTTTTCCTAGCTCTCCCACGTCGACGAGGATGTCATAATAGCACGGCTCCGCTCGCGACTCCATATGACGTCACTGGAGCCATAAGAAGACCTCGTCGGCGTGCTGACGTCAGTTCCCTTTTTTCTGCGTCGTTGACGCGTAACGTTTTTTTTCTGGGACTCTCCATTTTACTGTGATTACTTTGTTTCTTCCTCTTCTTCGTGTTGCAGTGAGAATGGCTACTTCAAAGAAGTCGGATTTCAAGCCCTGCAGAGTGTGGGGGCCATATGTCCATCACGGACCCCCACGACGACTGTCCTTGGTGTCTTTCTTCAGACCACGACGTCGAAGGTTGTTCGTGCTGTCGGAAGATGAACCCGAAGGCGCTGAAAGAACGGGATGCCAAACTCTTTATGGCGCAGGCAAAAAAGGAGAAGAGGGGTCGTAAGTGATCGAAGTCGTCGGCCTCGCATACTTCGAAGTCGAAGAAGCATAAGAAGTCAAAGAGAAGACATGGATCACGACGTCGTTCTTCGGAGGGCAGGGCTTCGAGGTCAGCCTCTCCCGTACAGCGGCGCCGTGAAAAAGACTATCTCTCCGTCGCCTTCTCCTTCTCCGCAGGCGATTTCAGCCCACTCTCCGGCTCCGAGGCATTTGCCGATGCCCAGGGATTCTCCGGCGCCCAGAGGCTCTCCGGTGCCCAGGAATTCTCCGGCTCCCAGGGAGTCTTCTCCTGTTCCTGCGGCTTCACCTGTGCGGGCGCCGATGTCTCTGGCTCCACTGACTTAGCCCCCTGTACGGCCTCGGATGGATCCAGATGAGGGGATTTCAGATCCTTATCCTCCTTTCCCAGGACCAGGATCGGATCCTTCGCATTTCCTTAATGCGATGTTTGCCAGGTCATCCTACCCTACCGGTGCGCCTTCTGGCCCTGTGGGTCCGCTTGCCTTTAATTTGGGCATCCCCCAGCAGTATGCCCAGGCACCTTTCGTGTCTTTTATGCAGACGGCTCCATCTTGGCAGTTCCCGGCGCCGAGGTTTTCGACTCCGATACCTCAATCACCGGCGCCATCTGGTGTTGGGCCGGCGTCGTCCCGGATTCGTACGGCACTGTTGTCCACTTCGGAAGGTCCTCCTTTGACGCCGGCACCGTTGTCATCGGCACCGCGGCAGGCGCTGCCGCCACCGATCCTGAAGCAGCGTTCCGGGAGGGAAACGCAGAGACTGCTGGAGGAAGATGAGTACCAGCAAGAGCAGGAGGAAGGGGAGATTCTCTACTCCGTAGACGAATTCAAAGGTCTACGTGAGGCTAATGGCCTTGATACTTGCCCGGAGTGGGAGCTTTCTTCTCCGAAGGCTTTACCTTCACAGGATGTTGCCCCTTATCACTTGGTCATCAGAAACGCTGCTGAATTGTTGGACCTTCAATTGCCCTCAGCTGAGGTAAAGACAAATATTCTGACTGAGGTGCTAAATTCTCCTTTCTCTTCTAATGAACCTCTGCTGCCTTTCAATGAGGCATTGACGGAACCAATTATGGAAGTGTGGCAGAGACCCTTGTCTGCCCTTGCAGTTTCTAGATCAGTGGCAAGAACGTATAGACCTGATCCTGGTGATCCAGCTTTCTTTTCTGCCCATCCATCTCCAGAAAGCTTGGTGGTTCAGGCTTCTTGTTCCAAGCAGTCAACTGAATACTTCCCTACCACCCCGAGGGATAGACTCGAAGAAGTTAGAGCAGTCGGCCAAAAATGTGTTTTCCTCAGCAAGTATGGCTCTGAAGTCAACGAACGCCACACGTTTCCTCGGGAGGTACATTCATGCTCTAATGGACTCTGTCAAGCAATTGGCTCCTAAACTTCCTGAAGATTATCATGTTCATTGTCTTGAGGCACTTTCAGATTCGCAAGCAGCAGCCCGTCAGGTCATCCAGTCGGGTCTGGACACAGCAGACTCGGTTGCCAGAGTCATGGGTTCCTCAATTGGTACTAGAAGGCATGCCTGGCTTAGATCTTCAGGTTTCTCGCCAGATGTACAGGCTACTTTACTGGATCTACCCTTCGATGGGTCAAGATTGTTTGCTACCAAGGCGGACTCTGCGCTGCAGCGGTTCAAGGACAGTAGGGCTACTGCGAGATCCTTGGGCCTGCAGTCCCAGCCCAGGGGCTATGGATACAAAAGGTATTGAAGGCTTTGGGAAGGCGGCTTCCTTTCGAGGCCGTCAGCAGCCTCAGCAACAGCAGCAGCAGAACCCTCTGTACAGGTCGTACATAGGAAAAGGTAGAGGCCGTCTTCGGGGAGCTTCTCGACAGCAGTCTTCCTCCTCCTCCCCTGTCCCCACCACTGGTACCACGGGAAAGCAGCTCTAGATCCCCATCTTGGAGCATGCTGGTCCTGTAGGGGGTCGGGTGTCCCATTTTCTACAAGATTGGAAATCGGTTACCTCAGACCGTTGGGTTTTGAATCTTGTGGAAAATGGGTACGCCCTACCTTTTCAAGAGTTTTCACCTCCTTACCCTCCTCGCCAGGACTGGTGTTAGGAGGACCATTTGCTGCTTCTGCAGCAGGAGGTTCTTGCCTTACTACAGAAAGGTACGATAGAGGTGGTTCCGGAGCAGGAAAGGGGTCAGGGATGTTACTCCCGTTATTTCCTGATTCCCAAAAAGGACGGCCGGCTAAGACCGATCCTGGACCTCAGGGTTTTGAATTTTTACCTCAGGCAGGAAAAGTTCAAAATGTTGACCGTAGCTCAGGTTTTTCTGGCGCTGCAACAGGAAGACTGGATGGTGTCGATCGACTTACAGGATGCGTATTTCCACATCCCTATTCTGAAGTCGCATCGGAAGTATCTCCGGTTTACGGGAGGGTCGCAACACTACCAGTTTGCGGTCCTCCCGTTCGGTCTCACTTCTGCACCACAGGTCTTCACAAAGGTGATGGCGGTGGTGGCAGCACATCTCAGAAGGTCGGGGATTCCTGTTTTCCCCTATCTGGACGACTGGCTGCTCAAAGCAAAGTCACCAGAGATGGTGCTGCGTCACTTGCATGCAACAACGTGATTGTTGTTCAACTTGGGTTTCTCGATAAATGTGCCCAAATCTCACCTGGTGCCCTCTCAGCCCAGCCTGTTCATAGGGGTAGTACCAGACGCTACTGTATGTCGAGCTTTTCCGCCACCACAGAGGATTCTCGGCATTCAGGAGAGGATTCCTTTATTTCACGATGGAGTGGTTGTTCCAGTCCTGAAGGTCCTGCGCCTGCTCGGTCTGTTCGCTTCCTGCATACTGTTGGTCAGCCATGCTCGCTGGCACATGAGGGCACTCCAGTGGTGCCTCCGCAGGCAGTGGTATCAGCACAATGGAGATCTCGGGGAGAAGGTCAGAATCTCCAGAGACGCTGCGGCGGAGCTGTCTTGGTGGGGTGTGCAGGGCAACCTGTCTCAAGGGAAGCCCTTTCAACTTCCTCCACCGGTGGCCACAGTGATCACGGATGCCTCCACTCTAGGGTGGGGTGCTCATCTGGGGGATCTGGAGATCAAAGGTCTTTGGTCTCCAGAGGAAAGGTTGCTTCACATCAACCTTTTGGAATTGCGGGCAATGCGTTTGGCTCTCAAGGCCTTCCTTCCCTCCCTTCGCGGTCAGTCGATTCAAGTCCTGACGGACAACACTACCGCAATGTGGTACATAAACAAACAGGGAGGGGTAGGGTCGTATCGTCCCGGCAGAGAGGCTCTGCGGCTCTGGTCCTGGGCTCAGGGCCATCACATTTGTGTGATGGCAAATCATCTGGCAGGAGTGCTAAATGTGCGTGCGGACAGTCTCAGTCAGCATTATTCGGCCAATCACGAGTGGCACTTCATTCGGAGGTGGTCCAGCACATCTTCGGGATGTGGGGGTTTCCTCGGGTGGACCTTTTTGTCACTCGGGAGAACGCGCACTGCCCGTTGTTCTACAGCCTTCAGTATCCGATGCAGGGAGCGTTGGGGGGACGCATTTCAATTGGATTGGAGCTTGCAACTCCTTTACGCGTTTCCTCCTATACCCTTGATTCCTCGAGTTCTGAGGAAGATTCGTCAAGACCGGGCCCAAGTCATATTGATCGCTCCGGATTTGCCAAGAAGGGTGTGGTACACAGATCTGCTTCACCTCTCATCGCACCCTCCGCTCTGTCTCCCTTTCAGGGCAGACCTCCTCTCGCAGTCGCAGGGGCAGGTTCTACACCCCAACCTCCAGAGCTTGCACCTTCATGCCTGGAGATTGAACTGGGCAATCGGAGTTCTTTTTCTCTCCCACCGGATGTGGTGGTTGTTATTTTATCATCCAGGAGACACTCAACCAAATCCATTTATTCCTCTAGGTGGTCCAAGTTTGTGAAATGGTGTGGAGAGAGGTCCATTGATCCTTTGAAAGCCCACTTATCTGACGTTCTAGGATTTTCACTTTCCTTAGCCCAGCAGGGTTGTGCTGTGGCTACAGTAAAGGGTTATTTGTCGGCCTCGTCGGCTTTCCTGTTTGCCGGACCAGCCGTCTTTATTTAAGTCGCCCATTGTTATGAGGTTCATTAAGGGCCTCACCAATCAATCAATCAATCAATCATGTCACTTATAAAGCGCACTACATACCCGCGAGGGTCTCAAGGCGCTGGGGGAAGAGGGGGGTGGTGCTGCTACTGATCGAAGAGCCAGGTCTTGAGGAGTCTTCTGAAGGCCAGTAGGTCTTGGGTCTGTCGGAGGTTGGTGGGGAGGGTGTTCCAGGTCTTGGCGGCGAGGTGGGAGAAGGATCTGCCGCCGGCTGTCGTTTTCCGGATGCGGGGGACTGTGGCGAGGGCGAGGCTGGTCGAGCGGAGCTGGCGGGTGGGGGTGTAGAAGCTGAGTCGTCTGTTGAGGTAGGCTGGTCCGGAGTTGTGGAGTGCTTTGTGTGCGTGGGTGAGGAGCTTGAAGGTTATCCTCTTGTTGACAGGGAGCCAGTGCAGGTCTCTCAGGTGGGGTGTGATGTGGCTGCGTCGGGGGATGTCGAGGATAAGACGTGCAGAGGCGTTCTGGATGCGTTGCAGCCGTCTCAGGAGCTTAGCCGTCGTTCCTGCGTAGAGGGCGTTTCCGTAGTCCAGCCTGCTGGTGACGAGGGCCTGGGTGACTGTTTTTCTTGTTTCGGTGGGGATCCACTTGAAGATCCTGCGGAGCATTCGGAGGATGTTGAAGCAGGATGAGGAAACGGCGTTGACCTGCTTAGTCATGGAGAGGGTGGGGTCGAGGATGACCCCTAGGTTGCGTACGTGGTCGGTGGGTGGCGGGGCTGTTCCCAGTGATGTTGGCCACCAGGAGTCATCCCAGGCTGAAGGGTTGGAACCAAGGATGAGGACCTCCGTCTTGTCCGAGTTCAGCTTCAGGCGGCTGGTCCTCATCCATTCGGCGACGGCCTTCATTCCTTCGTGGAGGTGGGCTTTGGCGGTGTGAGGGTCTTTGGTGAGGGAGATTATCAGCTGGGTGTCGTCGGCGTAGGAGATGATGTTGAGGTTGTGCTGTCGGGCGACGTGGGCGAGGGGTGCCATGTAGATGTTGAACAGCGTTGGGCTGAGGGAGGAGCCTTGGGGTACGCCGCAGATGATCTTGGTGGCCTTGGATCGGAAGGGGGCGAGGCGGACGCTTTGTGTTCTGCCGGAAAGGAAGGATGTGGTCCAGTCCAGGGCCTTCTCTTGGATCCCGGCGTCGTGAAGGCGTGTTCGTAGTGTGTGGTGGCAGACCGTGTCGAAGGCGGCTGATAGGTCCAGGAGGATGAGGGCTGCTGTTTCTCCGTTGTCTAGCAGGGTCCTGATGTCATCGGTGGCGGCGATGAGGGCGGTTTCGGTGCTGCGGAAGCCGGACTGGGAAGGGTCCAGGATGTTGTTCTCCTCGAGGTAGCGGGTCAGTTGTTTGTTGACGATTTTCTCGGTGACCTATGCGGGGAACGGGAGCAGAGAGATGGGTCGGAAGTTCTTGAGGTCCTTGGGGTCTGCCTTGGGTTTCTTGAGTGAGGCGGTGATCTCGGCGTGCTTCCAGCTTTCCGGGAAGGTTGCTGTCTCGAAGGAGATGTTGATTATTTTCCGGAGATGGGGCGCGATGGCTGTACTGGCTTTGTTGAAGATGTGGTGAGGGCACGGGTCTAGCGGTGAACCGGAGTGGATGGTGTTCATGATCTCGCTGGTGTCCTCGTCGTTGATGTTGGTCCAGGAGAGCAGGCGGTTGGTGGTTGTGGGGGCAGTGGTCTCGGTGGTTGCCGGGGCGGTCGTGGTGTTGAAGCTGTCGTGGATGTCGGCGATTTTGCGGTGGAAGAAGGTGGCCAGTGAGTCGCACAGGTCTCGCGACGACTGAATGTCGTTGGTGTTGGAGCTGGGGTTGGAGAGTTCCTTCACGATGTTGAAGAGCTCTTTGCTGTTGTGTGCGTTGTTGTCTAGGCGGTCTTTGAGTGAGGCCCTTTTGGCGGATCTGATGAGGTGATGGTGACTGCGGGTGGCGCTCTTGTGGGCGGCGTAGCTGTCCGCTGTCCGTTCGTGGAGCCAGATCTTCTCCAGTTTTCGGCATGTTCGTTTGGAGGCCTGGAGGTCTTCGGTGAACCAGGTGGCTTTCCTGCTGGTGTGGCTGTTGGGCGGATTCTTGAGCGGGGCGAGGGTGTTGGCGCAGTCGTCGATCCACTGTCTGAGGTTGCGGGCGGCGGTGTCGGGGTCGGAGGGTTCGGCGGGTGGGCTAAGGGCGAGGGTTGTGGTTAGCTGGTCTTCCGTGACTCTGCTCCAGCAGCGGCGAGGCATTTGTTCGGTGCGGTGGTGCGTGGTGGGCTTCCTGTAGGTGAAGTGGATGCAGTGGTGGTCAGTCCAGTGGGGTTCGGAGGTGTGGTTGAAGGAGACGTGTGGGCTTGCGGAAAAGATGGAGTCTAGCGTGTGGCCGGCGGCGTGGGTGGGTGTAGTCACGAGCTGTCTGAGTCCGAGGGTGGCGAGGTTGTCGATCAGGGTGGTGGAGTTGGTGTCCTTGTTGTTCTCGAGGTGGAAGTTCAGGTCCCCGAGGAGGATGTAGTCCGTGGAGGCGATGGCGTGTGTGCTGACGAAGTCAGCGATGGAATCGCTGAACTGTGGTCGGGGTCCGGGGGGTCTGTAGATGAGGGTTCCTCTGAGGGTGGTGTTGGGATCGGTGTGGATCTGGAAGTGCATGTGTTCGGCGGTGCTGAGGGTGTCGTCGGTGTTGGTTGAGACTCTGAGGGTGCACCAATAAGTTTCCTCCCACTCCCTTCATTATGCCTCAGTGGGATTTGAATTTAGTACTTACTTTTTTGATGGGTTCACCATTTATTTTAATTCAGGCAGTACGTTGTCCAAAATAGGCTGCTATAAAGGAGGTCATATTTGGACCAATAAAGGTCTTGCCTTGAAAATAAAGTGCCAGTCCACCTTATTGAAGGCCTTCTCCACATCAAGTGAGAAAAGGACCATTGGGGTTTTAGTTTTAGTCAATGAGTGTATGAAGTTGTTGCCAATTTCATATTATAGCCAGTTTGCCGTCCTCGCAAAAATCCAGATTGATATGGGGAGATCGATATCAGCCAAATCTGATGTCATTTTGAACCCAAGAATCTAGTGAAGAATTTAGTTTCATTATTATGAAGTTCTAAGGGGCGGTAGGAGCCACACAATTTAGCATCTGCTCAGGTTTTAGCAAAACCATGATTGATTCCATCACTGTATCTGCAGTTTTCCTTGCCTCTCTTACACGATTAAAGGGTTTAGCTGGCGGGTTAGCCAGGGTAACCTCAAATGCTTTGTAGACAATTACTGAGAAGCCATCAGGTCCTGGGAATCAGTTACATGGAATCTCTTGGATTGCTAACTTTATCTTTAATTGAGATACTTTCTATTAAACTCTAATTATTGAAGTGATTCAAGATGCATTTCTGGGGCACTATAATGTGCCAGATAATAATCTTGCCAATTCAAATCTAATGCTTGACTTTAGTGTAAGATGGAATAAAAATCATGAAATGTTCGCAGTTTATCTTGTGTCAGGTTCAGCTTGCCCCACCTCGTCATCATGGAGTGTTTGTATATAATTATGTGCTTAAGTATTTTTCAATTTGTAAGCCAAAATTTGCTCTGCGTTTCCCTTGTCATAGTACTTTTGGCCAATAACAAGCATTTCCTAGCGGTATTGTTTATTTGTAATTGTTTTAATTCCCTTTGTGTTTTGTTTCGTTGCTCGGAAAGTTTTAGGTTGGCAGTTTGCTTTATACTGTTGCTCAAGTGCTAACATCTGGGTTTTTTAGTTCTTGTTTTCCATTTCGTTTCTGAAACGCTGAGGTATGAGATAATAGCTCTCTTCTCAAAACCACTTTTGCTGCATCTCATATTGTTCTGAATGGGAGTCTGCCTGTGTTGTTTTCTTCTAGGTAATGATGTATTGCTTCCTCTATCAAATTTCTCAGTGTTATATCCCTAGAGGCCACTTCTTTAAGACTCTGTGTTCTAGAACTTGGAGTTTGGAGACAAGAAGCCAGAGGGATAAGGTTACCAAGGAGTGCTTTGACAACACACTTAGGCCAGTTGAGAAGTCCAAAGTTAATTCAAAAACCTCCCTATTCACTAGGAAAAAATATATCCTAGAATGAGTAGTAAAACGCGAAATCCCTCTCATTTGCTTGCTACAAACACCAGATATCTAGTAGGCCCATAGCTTCCATCCCTCTCGCTAGCTTTTCTAGCTGTGAGGCCCGAACCTTGGAGCAGACTGGTTAATGATTTCCTTATGCCTGCACTGAAATACCCTCCTATTATTAGGTGACCTTGCGTGTAACTCTTTATTTTGGGGGTATAAGCTGGTAAAAAAATGACCTCCTATCTTCATTGGGCCCATATATGGAGATGGTGGTGAATTCCAAGTTGTGCACTTTTCCTCTTATTCCTACCACCTTCCTATCTAAACTCGTCTCTGCTTCCAATTTGAAAGGAAGATCTTTTCTTAACAGAATCCCTACCCAATTAGTTTTAGTTGTAGCGTGGGAATGAAACGTGATTGGATATCAACAGTATCTAAGCCTTCAGACGTCTTGGTGTCGCGAGTGTGATTTTTGTAATAAGGCAATGCTAAATTGTTTGTCGCTGAACCATTTTAGCACTGCTTGTCTTTTGACCGGTGTGTTCAGTCTCTGAGTGTAGAGGGAAACTATTTGTAAATCAATCACAATGAGCTACAAGATGTAGACAATGAGGTTCATAGATTAATTAAAATGAGATTGCTCCCTGAACTAAGAACGGGCCCGCCCATAGTTTCAACTCCAGACCCACACATTTCAAAAGGGTTTAAGTATTTTAGAGCTGCCCCTCTTTTGCAATGATGTTCCAACATCCGTTTAGCCCTGCACTGCACTTTAAAAACTGGGCAGCATCCAGACCTCCACACTAGAAAGAACTTCAGCTGGGGCACCTGGAGCAGCCAGGGGGAGGACATCATGCTACCTAGTTCCTTTAGGGCAGGAAGGCCTAACTGCCTCATTTTAGCTGGCTGTTATTCAAATCCCAAACAAAAGTGGATGATTGCTGCCTCCTATGATGAAGAAAGTTGTCAAGTTAGACAGCCTGGCTTAAAGTTATGTAGTTAAATCCTTTATATTTTGCTAAAGTCATGAACACATTATCCTGGAATAGATCTGTCTTGTCGCCCTGAAATCTGTTTAAGTCCATTGTCCATGCCCCAGCTATTATCCTTTCTTTCACATTGAAGAAGTGTAGTTTCAATGGCACTTTGGCAGCAGCAATTTTTGACAGATGCGGTAAGCCAAGACAACCCCATACTTTCTGTTGAGTTCTAGCTTCATTTTCTAGTCTTCAGGTATGATTTGACTTAAATGTTCCAAGTCAGTATTGGGGACTTCAAGATTCATTTCACAAGATTCTAATGTTTCTTCAAGTTCAGTTTTCATCATCTTCCAATTTGTCAAACAGATAGTGGGCTGAGTTTCCAACACTCACTCTTTCAGCCAGTACATCTTGTACATGAGCTTGTTGCACAGCAGAGTCTCAAACTGGTCAAATCTAGTTTCTGCTTTTTGTATGCTGCAGTCGAGCTTACAGATTGCTATCGCCAGATCCTGAGGGAGGCGAGTTCTGTCCTGAATTCCCACATTAATAGTTGAAAGTCCCCTCCTGTGGCTGGCACTTTGGCTGCTCCTGGGTCCAATAGTGTCTCAGGATCTTGAGTATCCAACATACCTCTGCCCTTGGTTGTTTCTTTTGGGTTGCGCTTCTCGAAGTGCAGCATTTCCTATGTAGAGGGGTTTTTTGCTTGTTTGTTTTTTGGTGCTGGCATATTTGACATTAGCCTGATATTATTTATTTACTCTTTGCCACTTTCTTACTAACTTCAAGCCTGTGGTGAGCTTTATGCATGTAAAGGTAATCAAAACTCTTCAATTAGGCAAAGTCACTGACACACTTTTTTATCATATAGCCCCTTTTGGGAATGTAAGTATTTTATCCTCCCTTCTTCAGTGCAACTGGCAGTTCATCATCACAATAATCCTTTGGGCAGTGAAATACTAGATCTGTATACTGCAAGCAGTTGCTCTATCAATAAAGTTGCATAGGTGTTCAGCCTTTTGAGGTTTAAAACTGCTTAGTCACGGTAATTTACTTTATGCATCAGACTTACCTGCCTTATTTGCTGGAAGGGACGTACGTTTCATTTAGAGGATGTGGCTCAATAGAAGCATGCCTCATCTGCTCGATGCCCCTTGCGTTTCACTGGTAGGCTGCGGCTGCATAGGAGCTTGGTACTATACACCTCTAATGGGGCTCTGCCAACGGACCACCACCAGGAGGAAGGAACATTTTTATCCTTGGGGTGTGATCGCACCCACCTGTGTGCATGAATGCCTTCTTGGGCCCTATGCTCGCAGCTTCTGTTCCAACATCTTAATTAACGACTTGGGCAGGGACACCTTCATTCGGGTCTGCGGTTGGCACAGGTGGCTCAGATGGACGCCGGCCCTGCAGCAGTAGGCTCTTGGGGGCAGCGCTGGGTTCTCTATTTCATACAGCTGCTTCTGGGCTGATTTACATTAAGATCAGTCATTGCCTGAAATCAGGCTTCCCTCCTGTTTGCTTTATTCTTGGTGGCATCTGCTCTGTGTCTTAATAGGTGCAAAGGGATTTCCTCACTTTTAGACTGACACCCGAATGTATCACTCTAAATGTAAATGTCCAGTATTTGTAAAGAGCGAACAATTACCTGAAGGTGTCAAGGCGCTGGGGGCCGTCGGGAAGATTAAGCGAGCTATTGCCCAGAGTCACATGGTGCTGGGCTGATCTGCCGCCAGCACCGGGGATCGAACCGTGAGCCCCCGTGTTCCGGAGTCAGTGCCCTGGCCGCTGCGCCACACCTCTTCCACTCTAAGCTGACGACCTATTGGTACTTGATTAGGCAACTACTGGCCTGCCATAGAAGCTCAATAAGCGGACATAAGAAAATATTGTAACCTACTAATACTTTAAAAACACAGATCATGTGGCTTGGGGATAAAAAACAGAAATACATTTACCTGGTCTTTGGACACAAATCAGATATTGATGGGCAATCAATATAAATACTTGGGTGTTCTCTTCTGTTGCAACCTTAGCTGGAAATCAAACTGGGAGGTTACATCTAAATCGCATACTACAAACCATGAATGCAAAGGTTCAGACATCTGGAAGAAGAACTATTGGTTAAACCACAAATAAAGTTGTTTAAGCAGAAAAGTGTTCCAACGGAAGCCAATAGTAGCGCGGATTGAATCCTCAATCATGTACCACATTTTTAAAAATTGGAAGGGCAATGTCTTAAGCCTGTTTTATGCCTTCTCATGTAGGCCATCCTTCAGGGCATTAATTAGATTCGTACTTGGTCTCAGAAAGCTTATGGCAGACTTTGAGGATCGAGATAAAAATGCAATGTAGGCTAATGAATTTTTAAAAAAAGCCTTGAATTGCGTGAATGTATTTCAAGATTATTTCAAACTGAGATTCCGATTGGGCCAATTTGAAAAAAAAGTGATAAAATAAAAGAGACTTCAGATGTTTGCCCCACTTTGTGTTTGCATGAATAGATTGGTAAAAAGAAATATTTGAAGTGGATCCGATCAAATAAGATGTATCCTAATTACTTCGTGAATGTCTAAGTAAGTTTATAGATATAAGCTTTTGTAATTTAATGTTGATGGGAAGATAATAAAATGACAACAAAGGCGTCCAAAACGTCCCACCGGGGTCTGACAAAATGTCAAAAGAAGCTCAGTCCCCCGTGGGGACTGGCAGGGAATGGAGCAAGTAGCACTCAGCTCCCAGAAGCTTCTTAAACCCTAGAGAGGGCCAAGCTTGAGGGGTCGGCACACAAATTATAGACTCTGGGATGGGGCATGCATGGAGCTCCTTCCCACATGCCTTTTAACTCCCAGGGTCCCCATCTCCCTGGGAGCAATAAATAAATGAGTGCTGCCGCACTCTTACAATATATGTTCTCAGTGGCCCCATCTCTCTAGAAACCAAGAAGGTCATCAGCGGGGTGCTCCTGCGCTGACCGCAGGAGGGAAGAGTGCTTTGGTCCTGCTACCGCCCACAATCAGCGAGGGTGGGAGCAGGGAAAGATGCCAGCTCCTGGGTGGTGTGCATACGGGAAACTGGCAGGGGTCACTAGGGCTTTCAGGCCCCCCCCCTCAGCCCCCAACATAAATAAATGCTGTAGTGCCTCAGGTGGGAATGTGGCACCCATTATTTAAAAAAAAAAAAAAATGGAAACAAATTGAGCAGTTTTCCCCAGCTGCGGCTACATCAAAGGGCCGTCACGAGGCTCCAATCAGCTGGGGCTTGGAGCCCCCATAAGACCATGAGAGTACTATTTAAAATGTGTGCATTCTGCTTGTGGTCCCTCAGAGAAGACAGGGCCACTACAAACATGTTCCTAAATGGTCTGGGTCTTCCATGACTGGGAGAGTCACCACAGGAGCCCCTCATAAGTTTTTTAAAGTCACCCTAAGTCTCATAGGGGGTTCAGTTAGTGACTCCAGGAGAGTTTTGAATGAATGAATGATTGAAAAAAAGAAATGGAACTTATAAAGTGCACTGCTTTTGTCCCGGTGCTGAGCTTTCAGTCATCAATGCTGTGCAGTGAGATCACCTAGTCTTGTTGGAAGAGCCAAGTCTTCAACCTTTTCTTAAACAAGGCTACTGCTACAGAGTGTAGCTCCAATGGAAGTTTATTCCACACCACTGGTTCGAGGTAAGAGAAGGTCCTTTCACCCATTCTCATGCGACTGATTTTAGGGATCCTTGCCAGAAAACAGTGGGCTGACCGCAAGTTTCTGAAAGGGGCATAGAAACTAATTCTGGCCCTAAGATAGCCTGCACCTGAATGGTGCGGTGCTCTATGGACAAGGACTAACATTTTGAAGAGAATTCTCTTCTTTATCGGATGCCCGTGTAGAGCATGCAGGTGGGAAGACGTGTTCTTGGGTGCAGGCTAAGTAAAATGTGGGCTGCCGTATTTTGGACCACTTGAAGGTTGTTGAGCAGATAGTTTGAAAGTCCCAGATATAAGGCATTGCCGTAGTTCGGCCTTGATGTTATGAGTGCCTGGATGACCACCTTTCTTGCAGACAGGGAGAGAAAGTGTAAACATGTTTTTAGTGTTTGCAGAAGCCCACCGACATCATCTGTGGCTGAAAAGATAGAGAATTGTCAAATTTAATACCCAAGTTCTTGACTGTTCCTCCCTGGGGACGTGGTGGTGGGGTGTCTTTGGGTCACAGAGTCTGCCAATCCGGACGACTGGGGCCGAAGAACAGTATTTAGTTTTTAATTCATTTAAGTTTTCATTTAATTTCAAGCACACCTAGAGCTCAGATGCTGTGGGGTCCCCTCATGGTGTGTCCTAGGGCTATGTTTGCAGCCTGTTGAAAGGAAAAGAAAGACTCATGCTCATATTTTTTTTTGAAATTGTAATGCTTTATTGAGAATGGAAAAAGTGACACTGATGCTTTATGTTTCTTAATGAAGGTCATGGGAATGTTTTATTGATTATCACCAGGTTAACAGTGAATCATTGAACGTTCTAATGAATATCATTGTAAAGTGGTATATCCCTAGGGGTTTTAATGGTGTTGCATTGGTCTGCTGTGATATGCTTCTGCTTTTATGACTGTTGCGACACCCTGCCAAAGCCAGTAGGCCTGCCAGTTGTAAACCACACCCTCTTATATTGGGTCCAGTATACAAGGGGTGGGGGGAAATCATGGTGTTAGGGTGCAGGGCTCCCTATGGATATGGACTGTTAGGAGAGTGTCACCATAGCTAATTAGACCTTGTAAATATTTGTAAATTAATGTGTGGAGTGTGCATAATAAAGTACATTTCGATTTTTATAAGTAAAACATTGGCTGGGGTTTATGGAGTCATGTGAATAGCAGTGACATGGATGATGTAATCAATTACATCATTTAACTTGATGTAATATGGGAGGTCATAAGCAGTGCATGATGGGGGTGCAAGTTACAGTTAGTTCACTAAAGTATAACTTACAAATGTCAATGTTTGTTCTGTTTCAAACATTAGTGCTGATCTCATTTCAATTGCCAACTATAATGCTACTTTAAACCTTGTTTTTTCAGTAAAAATATATATATTATTTTTAATTAATATTGCCAACCATGGATTCCTCACTCTTAGAATATATCCAGGGGCAAAAATGGATTCGGAACATTTTTCTGCAAAGTCCCTGTGTGCCAGTATGTGGTGGTGTGAGGCTCCGCATTGACTCTGCTCCTCTCCAGAAGTGACAGCTGGAGTTGCATATAAGAGTCACACCAGCGTGCTGTCAGTTCCTTTCCGCATCTTAGTATGCCGATTCGGAGCTAGCTCCTACTTTTTTTCTCATCAGTTTTCCCCCTTAAACTACAAGGTTTTTTATCCTCGTAGGTACTGTTGCAAACAAATGTCTGTGACAGATCCCCATAGGAGTTTCCCTGGTGTCTGGATTCAGGCCATGACTCACGTCATGAGGGAAGAGTGTTCTGATGAACGAGAGGTGACCCGCAAAGTCAAGCTGTAAGAAGCCAGACACTGCAGGAAGTCATGCGTGTCGAGTTGCCTGCTCCAAGTTGAGGACATGGCCTCGTTCCCACAGTCGGTGCCAGTCCCAGCGCAGGTCATCAATGCAATCCAAGTCTTTGGGTAAGTCAAAAAAGAATCACAAGTAGTCCAAGCGAGCCTCGTTCAATCCTCGCCACTCTCCATCTGAGAAGTCGTGAGAATACCAAGGTTCCCCAGACTCTGACTGAGGAGCAGATTCCGCAGATGGTTTTGATGCACTCAGAATTCCGAAGTCGGTGACAACACAACAGATTGAGGCATTCAAGGAGGCTATGCTCCACATTTTTGGCACCCTGCTTTCTCCCTCTGGGACGCCTTAAGGCCCCATGGATCTGTGGTGGCCTCCAGTCTGGGTACCGTCAGCTGGTCTGCCCTCGGCACTCCCAAACTCACTCCGGGTTCAGCTGTGGCTGCAGAGCAGGCTCCACAATCCTTCCCAGTTTCTAGTGCCTCGATGCCAGCCCAGACGGCGCCGCCAAAGAGCGCCGACCGACATGCTCTGTCCTCATTCTGGCACAGTTCAGACTCACCTGGCTCCAATACATTTGGACTCTGACAAAGCAGTATCCTTGTTGAGGAGCAGCCCTACAGTGCTTCAGCAACTTTTCAGTTTGGCCTATGACTAGAGCCAACTAGCTTTTGGGAGTGATGTTGATGAATTTGCCCCTCAATATGATGACGACAATTTTTCTATAAACCTACAAGAGGCCAGTGGGCTAGACGCTTCTTCTGACATGGGGTTGGTCTCACCCCCTGACCCTTCCATGGAGGCATCTGCTTCGTTCACCATGGTAAACAGACGGGAGTCAAAAGTTTTGGATCTACAGTTACCTTTCATTGAAGTAAAAGCCAATGTCCTCACAGAGGTGTTATGTCCCAGACAATCCTCCTCAAAACCCCTATTGGCGTTAACTGATGCCCGGACCATCACCCTCATGGGTAATTTTGGCCAAACCCTGCTAAGCTACCGCTAAACAGACAGGTGGCATGTCGTCACAGACCCACTTCGGGTGACCCTGCTTTTCTAATGAAGATCCTACTCCTGAGAGCCTGGTAGTATAGTCTGCCACCAACAGGTTTAACCCCAATTCTTTTCAGACAACCCCCCCCCCCCCGAAAAAGAAACAAAAAGGATTTAGGCATTTGGGAAGAGGATGTTTTCTTTGCTAGCCTTGCCCTTTGAACAATCATCTCAGCTGTTGGCTAACGAGGTACTCCCTTGCCTTATGGGACTCGGTCACTTAAATCTTACCAGGTCTCCCAGGATAATTCTGAGCAAATTTGGCACAGACCATTCAAGATGACCATGATGTGGCTAAGTACGTCATCGAGTAAGGCCTGGACACAGCAGACTACTTAGTCAGAATGGTTGGTACTAAAGTAGTGGTCCGACACCACATCTAAATGAGATGCACAGACTTCTCAGAACACGTTCAGGCATCACTCAAGGATATACCGTTTGATGGGTCTCGCCTCTTTGGCGATAAGGCCGACCCCGCCCTCGAATGCTTTAAGGAAAGTAAAGCTACTGAATCAACCCCTGGGCTTTCCACACCCACTAGGCAGTATCCCCAACAATTTCACCTTTTTCAAGGTATCGCTAGGGGTTTTGCCTACAGACAGAGTCAAGGCCCACCACTCCAACAACAGGCACACCAGCTCTTTAGGGGTCGGGGATCGAGCAAACAATGCCCAGGCTTGCAGGATAGCACATCTTCCAGCCTCCAAGCTGCTTTAGCTTGGCCTTACCAGCACAAGACCACCCCATGGAAGGCAGGATCAGTAATTTTCTCCATGGATAGCAAACCATTACATCCAATATGGGGGGGGTTAGTGTCCAACAGATAGTCCAACTGGGCTATTCCCTGCCATTCCTTTCCGTCCCGCTGTATCTTCCATGCTCCTCAGAATGGCTTTCTGAGGACCATTTAGCTGCAGGAAGTACAGAGTCTTTTGGACAAAAGAGACAGAGAGAGGGTCCCAGTCTTGGAGATCTGAACTGGGTGGTACTCTCTATATTTCCTTGTGCTGAAGAAGGGGGAAGTCCTCAGTCTTATTTTAGACCTTCTCCCCTTCAACCTCTCCCTTCAGAAGGACAAATTCAAGATGCTTACACTGGCTCAGGTTCTATCTGCCCTGGACCCAGGAATCTGGATGGTGGCTCTGGACCTGCAGGATGCCAATTTACATATCCTCGTCCTTTAGCCCTAGAGGAAGTAACAGTGGTTCTAGGTGGGCCTAAAGCATTTTCAATTTTGCCGTATTTCCTTTCAAACTCAGCAGTGGCCCATGGGTGTCCACAAAGGTGATGGCGGTGGTTGCTGACCAGCTCAGGGACTGGCTGTTGAATGCTGGCTTGCCACTTTCAGTCATGGATCACCTCCAAACATCGCTGGATTCACAACCAATCTGCCGAAGTCACACCTAGCTTCTTCGCAGAGGCCCTCATTCATCAAAGCCATCTTAGATACGGTTCGCTTTCAGGCCTTCACTCCGGCTCAATGAGTCCTGGATATTCGACTATGATCACAATGTTTCAGGCTCTGTCCTGGGTCTCAGTGAGGATGGCTTTGAAGCTTCTTAGCCTTCTGGCTTCCTGCATCCTGCTAGTCCATTATGCCAGATGCCACATGAGAGCTCTGCAGTGTGATCAGAAGTCTTGGTGGGTCCAGGCCAGGAATGCATGTCATATTACTTCTGGGTTTTGAAGGAGACTGCAAAAGAGCTACAGTGGTGATTGCTCAACTGCAAATGGATCACCTGCAGACCCCTATCCCTACCCCACTCAGAGCGCAGACAGAAACTAACATCAGCGAGCTGGGGTAGAGCCTATATGCAGCTCAAGCCATCACTTCCGAGTTGAAGCGGAGTCGACACAGAGCTGCACAATCCCACCTAATGACACACACAGGCTATGCTGAAAAATCTTCCGATTCCAGTCTTGCACCTGGGAATATTCTAAAAGTGAGGAATCCTCAGTTCGATAGAGTATCAACCAGAAAGCGAATTACCTTGCTCATCATGCTCACTAAATAAGTGACATTATAGTTAGGTGTTGAAATGAGATAAGAACTAAGGTTTAAAAACTGTAAATAGACTAAAATGTATCTGTTCTATTTCATTTGATGACATCACTGATAACATCATACAGTCATTGTGACAGGGTCCTACAGGGTTTGTGAACTTACAGTAATTCAACAAGCCACACCTGTGCCCAATTTTCTATCACTAATCAAATGATTATGAATATAACTTTGGTCCACATGCTGGACACACAATACATCTGTCAAGTCACCCACATTTGATGGAGGTTCCGCTCGTCTTACTGGAATTTACCCATTCTTACTGGTATTTACCCACCCAACAGACATAATACTGCAATAGGTTCTCATGGGATCACATCCTTTTAAAAAATTGAACACCCTCCAAAGAAGAGTTTGTACTCTATTCACCTTTATGGGATCACCTTCTTCTAAAATTTAACATGACCTGCAATTTTAAGTGAAAAGGTTGACAGGTATGTGTTTGACACTCATAAGACTCCCTCCGCAGGCCCTATGGACAACCCTTTGCAGTTTGGTAAAATACACTACACACATTCCTGAGATGAGCTAATGGCATACAACCTTAGAGCATAACACAGGATTTTTCAATGATGTGCACACATCCCTTATGGATATGCTGTTAGACAGTTTCAGGCTTTTTCATGAAAAGGGTGACTCTGCACTGAAGCACTTTCCGGACAGCTGTGCTACAGCCCACTCTTTAGGTTTTTTCTCTCTAGCCTGTCAATTCCATCAGCAATACTGAAAATTCAGAGGATACTCTTGGGGCTTCGCCTATCGCCAGACACAGCCCTTGCAACCCAAACAGCAGCCAGAAGAGCCCTTTCGCAAGGATGCAGTGGCAGAAGAAGGTGT
The DNA here is from genome assembly GCA_963921515.1 of Calotriton arnoldi. Classification (NCBI taxonomy): domain Eukaryota; kingdom Metazoa; phylum Chordata; class Amphibia; order Caudata; family Salamandridae; genus Calotriton; species Calotriton arnoldi. The sequence goes on from CAWUFW010007779.1 coordinate 588,922, forward strand.
AGACACCAGCATGGACAGAACTCCTCATCCCGAGCGCAGCTGCGGCCAAGTCACTTTTGATCCTGCCCCCGCCATTTCTGTTCTCATGGCCACGCATGACCAGTAGGGAGAATAATTTGTTCGGTTTCCTGCCCAACTCCTAGGCTATCCCTTCAAGCCAGTGGTGCTGTAGATCATCCAGTAGTTATGCCATTCTTTTCCCTTCCACCCCTCATTTTCTATGGTCTTAGGTCACTTTGGTAGATCATACCCCCATTCTGGCACTACAATTTCAATCTCTGCTGGCGAAACGGGCCACAGAGAGAGTCATAGAAGTGGAGAAAGGTCCCCAAAAAGGACAGAGATCTCAGGCCAATTTTAGACCTTCGACTTCTGAACATTAGGAGGGACACATTTAAGACGGTAATCCTGGCCCAGGGTCTTTCTGCCCTGATCACGGTGACTTGATAGTGTTCTTAGACTTGCAGGATGCATAGTTTCATAGACCTGTCCTGCAGTCCCACAGACTCTTCCTTTGGTTTGTGGTGGGGTGGGAACACTTCTAGTTGACCGTTCTGCCCTTTGGATTCCCCTCAGCCCATAAGGAGCTTACGAAGTTGAGGGCTGTGTTTGAGGCCCATCTTCGCAGGTTGGGGATACGTGTAGTCCCAGTACATTAACGACTGGCCACTAAAGGCAGACTCACTGTAGTTAGTTGTGAAACAGCTGAAGACAGTTGCACCCGTGAAGCAGTAGTGGGACTGGGGGGTGGGGGAGGGGGGGAAGGGAAGGTGTAAATCACTTACCTGCCGGCCGGCTGCCACCTCTCTTCCGTCCTCTCCGCTCTCTTCCTGGCTTCTGTTCAAACAGGAAGCAGGATAGGCTCCCCTAAGCCAATCACAATGCAGCGTTGTGATTGGTCTGAGCGCCGTGGTTCGGCCCTCAAATGGGGAATGGGAGCCTGGGCATGTTCTCCACCCAGGCTGTAATGCAGCCTGGGTGGAGAACATGCAAAGTGCCCATGAATGGTTGGCCGGCCCCAGAGGGCCGGCCAAACATTCATGTGCACTTAGAAGGGTGCCACCACTCCTCCCCCCTGCGCAGCCTAACCCCACCCCACAAAACTGTTCCAGCACAGAAAAATAAAATGATAATAACATCACTTTATCATCGAGCGGGGAGGGGAGCTGGATTGGCCGGTCGCGCTGGGGGGGGAGGGGCCGCGGGGGCAGCAGCGGCGGGTAAAGGGAGGAAATAAGGGATAAAGAAAAAAGGGAAAATAGGCAAAATAAGGCACAAAAGAGCAGAGATGCAGAAAGGTGAAAGATAAAAGGGTAGAAAAACGAGTGAAAACTAGTGAAAGGGCAGAGCGAAAGGAAGAGAAAATGAGCAGAAATAAGGCACAAAAGAGCAGAGATGCAGAAAAGTGCAGAAAGATAAAAGAGGGTAGAAAAACGAGTGAAAACAAGTGAAAGGGCAGAGCGAGAGGAAGGGAAAATGAGCAGAAATAAGGCACAAAAGAGCAGAGATGCAGAAAAGTGCAGAAAGGTGAAAGAAAAAAAAGGGTAGAAAAACGAGTGAAAGAGCAGAGTTAGAGGAAGGAGACAGAGGTCCACTGGACCACCAGGGATGAGGCGCAGGGAAACCTGCGGGTGGAGGAGGGCCTCTATCACCAACACTCGAGAGTGCAGGGGCAGGGGCAGGCCTCACTTAATGGTGGAGCTGCGAGGGTGGGAGAGCAATTTCACTGACAATGAGTCACACCTGCAGCACCGCCAAGAACACGGATCCAGCACAACCCGCCCACAAGAACACAACCGAACCGAAGACCCTGCAATGCATCCTCCTCAACGTCCGATCCCTCCACAAACACGCCACAGAAATCTGGGACCTCCTCGACAGCACCACCCCGGACGTAGCGTTCTTCACCGAAACCTGGACCAACTTCACCTCGGGACCGGACATCGCCATCGCCATCCCCCAAGGATACAAGATCTCCAGGAAGGACCGCCCCACCCGCCCAGGAGGAGGAATCGCCATCGTCCACAAATCCAGCCTCCGCCTGAGCACACTCCCTGACGAGCCCACAGAACTGATGGAACACCTTCACTTCAAGATACTGGCCAGCCCCACCGCCACCCTCCGAGGAACCCTCATCTACCGACCCCCTGGACCCCGCGGAACCTTCGCCAACTCCATCACGGACATTATCTCCCCGCAGGCCATCGCATCCACCAACTACATCCTGCTGGGAGACCTCAACTTCCACCTCGACAACCAACTGGACCCCAACACCACATCCCTCCTGGACAACCTCTACAACATTGGACTGCGCCAGATCGTGACCGAGCCCACACACTCAGCAGGACACACCCTCGACCCCCTCTTCACTACAGGAAACTCCATCACCTTCAGCCACACCACCGAACTCCCATGGACCGACCATCGTTGCGTCCACTTCACCTTCAGAACACCCACCATCCACAGACACCAGCACCTGCTTCCACGAAGAAACAGGACCAAAATCACCGACGACCAGCTCACCTCCTCACTCAACAACTCCACCCCAACCATCGCGGAAAACGACGACCCCAACACCGCAGCCCGAACCCTGCATAGATGGATCACGGACAGCACCAACACCATAGCCCCCTCAAGAAAAACAACAATACCCGCGCCAAGAAAGCCAGATGGTTTACCACCGAACTTCGAGAGTCCAGAAGCACATGCCGCCGCCTCGAAAAGGCCTGGAGGAACACCAAATCCACAGAAGCCCACGACAACTTCAGAGCCGCCACAAACGCCCACCATCAACTCATCAGAGAAACGAGGAAAAAAGCGATTGAAGACAGAATCTCCACCCACGCGCACAACAGCAAGGAACTCTTCAGCATCATCAAGGAGTTCGCCCAACCCACTAGCGAGTCTACCGACATCCCTCCCTCACAAGACCTCTGCGACAAACTCAGCACCTTTTTCCACCACAAAATCAAGAGCATCTACGACAACTTCGACGAAGACAACCAACACACTGAACCCTCACCAACCACCCCGACACCCGGAAACCAGCGATTGACGACTGGACAGCCCTCACCACGGAAGACACACTGAAGACAATGAAGTCAATCCACTCAGGGGCCCCCACGGACCCCTGCCCCCACCACATCTTCAACAGAGCCGCCGACACCATCGCACCCATGCTCTGCCACACCATCAACCGCTCCCTGGCGACCGCCTCGTTCCCCGACGACTGGAAATACGCCGAGGTCAACCCCCTCCTAAAGAAACCCTCAGCGGACCCCACCGACCTAAAAAACTACAGACCCATCTCCCTGCTCCCGTTCCCAGCGAAAGTCATCGAGAAAGCCATCAACAGCCAACTCGCCACATTCATTGAAGAACACAACATCCTCGACTCCTCCCAATCCGGTTTCAGAAAAAACCACAGTACGGAAACCGCCCTCCTCGCCGCAACAGACGACATCCGCACCCTACTGGACAAAGGAGAAACAGTAGCCCTCATCCTCCTCGACCTATCAGCGGCGTTCGACACAGTCTCCCACCGCACCCTAATACGCAGACTCTACGACGCAGGAATCCAGGACAAGGCCCTCGACTGGATCCGCTCCTTCCTCTCCGGCAGGACGCAGCGGGTCAGACTCCCCCTTTCCTCTCGGACCCCACACCTACCACCTGCGGAGTCCCCCAGGGCTCCTCCCTCAGCCAGACGCTCTTCAACGTCTACATGGCTCCACCCGCCCCCATCGTCAGAACCTACGGACTCAACATCGTGTCATACGCAGACGACACCCAGCTCATCCTCTCCCTATCCAACGAGCCCAACACCGCCAGACGCAACTTTCGAGAAGGCATGGAAGCCGTCGCCAAATGGATGAAAAACAGATGCCTACAACTAAACACCAACAAAACAGAAGTACTCATCATGGGCCCAAACCCCGATGCCTGGAGCGACACCTGGTGGCCCCCGCCCTCGGAAACCCACCAACCCCACGGACCACGCACGCAACCTGGGAATCATCCTGGACTCCGAGCTCAAAATGGACCGCCAGATCAACTCTGTCTCGTCTTCCTGCTTCCACACCCTCCGCCTCCTTCGTAAGACCTTCAAATGGATCCCCCTCGAACACCGAAAGACCGTCACTCATGCCCTGGTCACCAGCAGACTCGACTACGGCAACGCACTCTACGCCGGAATAAACAAAAACCTCACCCGCAAGCTACAGAACATCCAGAACGCCGCCGCAAGACTGGTCCTCAACCTGCCAAAACACTGCCACATCTCCCAGCACCTGCGCACACTCCACTGGCTCCCTGTCGAGGCGAGAATCACCTTCAAGATGCTCACCCACGCACACAAGGCCCTCCACGGCACCGGACCAGCATACCTGAACAGCCGACTCAAATTCCACGCACCCCAAAGGACCCTACGATCAGCCCAGCTCTCCTACGCCGTGGTCCCCCGCACCAGAAAGACCAGATCGGGAGGCCGCTCCTTCTCCTTCCTCGCGGCCAAAGCATGGAACGCCCTTCCGCTCCACCTCAGACAGACAACATCGCTCCCCATCTTCGCAAGAAACCTCAAAACCTGGCTCTTCGACAGACCCCCTCCTTGATGGATGGAACCTGCACCCCCCCCCCCCCTAGCGCCTTGAGACCCTTACGGGTGAGTAGTCGCGCTTTAACAAACCCCTGATTGACTGATTGATTTATTTTTCCATTTTTGCCGTGCTGAAAGTCATTGGGGCGACGCTCCTATGCCTTAGTGGAGGAACCGTCCCTGGTTACTCTTCTATAATTGAGCATAAATCTCACCAGCAGCATAAGCAAAGGATACCTTTCATAGGGGCCTATTCTTGAAGATATGGCTTGCAAAGCCTTTCGAACCCCACAACGAGTCAAGGGCATTCAGTTTATGATCACAATGATTCAGACTCACTCCTAAGTTTCAAACTGGGAGGCTTCTTAGCCTCTTTGCTCCATGCATCCTACTGGTCCTTGAGGCTCGGTAGCACATGCGGTTCCTAGAGTGCTACCGATGTCTGCTGGTGGCTCAACACTGGGGCTGCCTTTCAGATACCATCGGTATTTCAGAGGAGTCAGCCAGGGAGCTCCAGTGGTGGCAGTTGGACATCAATATGACAAGCATCAGACTATTCTCCCTATCCCACACAGATCTCACAGTAGTGACAAATCTAGGAGAGGTAGAGATTAGGGACCTTTGGTCCCCAATAGCGCAGAGGTTCAACATAAACCTGCAAGGGGGCTTCCATTTGTCCATCACGGGGAAACTGATCCAGGCCTCGACAGACAACAACACGACTGCCATGTGCTATTGCAAGAACCAGGGAGGTCTGGGGGTGCGGGCTCCGTGCTCGAAGGTGCTGCAGCTCTGAAAGTGGTGGGAGTTCAGGGACTCCCTCCGACGGTCAATCATTTGGTGGGCTTGCTGAATACCAGGGCAGACAAGCTCAGCAGATGTCATCTGGTGGAACACGAAAGGCATCGACATTCAGAGGCGATTCAAGGTGTCGTCACCTGATGGGGTGTGCTCTGGCTAGATCATTTCACCACTGTTGAGAAAGCCCAGTCACGACTACTGCATGTTGGAGTTTCCGCCAATAGGCACCCTGGGAGATGCAATCTACCTGCAAAGGGACTTCATTCTCCTGTACACTTTCCTATCCCTACCTCTTTTACCCAGAGTTTTGAAGGTCAGAAAACACAGCACTCAGATCATCCTGAATTAGGCCAGGAGAGTGTGGTACTCGAATCTCCTGAGTTTGAGCATCTGCTCTACAATCCACCTGCTTCTTCAAGAACACATCCTGTCTAGCAACAGGGCAGGGTCCTCCAACTGACTCACTACAACCTACACCTTTAAACACTGGGATTGAGCAGCACTAACTGAGCAGGTTTTATCTACCTCTGGAATTGGTGATATTACTTTTGTGGCAATGTGTCCATCTACTAAATCTGTTTATTCTGGTCGTTGGTCAAAGTTTGTGGTCTGGTGCAGAGACTGTCCAGCTGACCCTCTCCATGCCAAACTGGCTAATGTTTTGATGTTTCTTTTATCTCTGGCCCAGCAAGGTTTTGCAGAGGGGACTTTTAAAGGTTATTTGACTTCCATTTTGCCTTTTCTATGATTGTCCGACCAACCTTTGCTATTCGAGTTAACAGTGGTGATTCATTTTTTTAAAGGGGCTCACATACATGTTTCTGCCGTTTGTTACACCTCAATGGGATTTTAACTTGGTCTTCATGCTTTTGATGTGCATGCCCTTTATGATTGCTGACTGTTAAGACGGTATTCCTCACTGCAATAATTTCAGTACACAGTGTCAGAGTGAGCTTCATCCTCTGTCTGTGCAACCTCCATCAGCCACTTCTTTCCAGACAAACTGGTGAAGCAAACTTGTACATCTTTTCTGCCAAAGGTGGTGTTGCCCTTTCAATGTGGGACAGTTTACCACTTTCCCTGCCTTTTTTGTGCCACCTCACCCCTATAAGGTGGGGAAGAGGCTTCATGGGCTGAACCTTAGAAGAGCTCTTAGCTTTTACATCAAGAGCTTGAAAGAGCACCAGGTGGGTGATCAGCTGTTTATTGGCTAAGAAGGGAAAGACGGTAAAGAAGCAAACAGCATCCAGGAAAAAATTATTTTGTATTAAGACATGCTAGGGTGCGACCATAAAAAGAAGCCTCTTGAGGCCCTTGAGCCAGGGCCAAAGCCTCCACAATGGTAATGGCTAGAGGGGTTTGGGTGTTAGATATCTGCCAGACTGTGACATGGGCATCCAGACACCAGACATTACTGCCCTGACAATGTCAGCAGGGAAGGGCTATCTTGCCCTTTCTGCCCTGCAGGACATCCTGGTGTAAGTCCATGCCTCGGTCCCTCTGCCTTTTAGAAGGCACTGCTTAGGCATCTATTCGAAAGGTGAGGAATTTTCAGTTAGAATTATCCATTAGAGGAACAAGTTATTTACCTTCAGTAATGCTCTTTCTGGTGGATACGCTATCTGCAGATTGCCCACCATCCTCACTCCTCTCCCTTCTGTGGAGTGGACTTTAAGGGCTTTAAAAAGTCCCCAAGCTAGATTTCACACACTGAATACTTGCAATCTGTCACCGCTGATCCATGTCTGAGGGTACAGAAGAGTTCCAAGAAAAAGTGATGTTAGTGTACAGGGGTGGCTGTTATATATGACTCTGTGTTGCCACTTCCTGGGGTGGTGCGAGGTCACTGCGAAGCCTATGACACCATCTGGCGGTATACGGGAGCAATTGCTATGAAAAGTTTCGGATACAGAACTTGTATTATTTTATAAGGAGTAAACCGCTGTCTACCCTTATATATGTAGGTGTATGTATGTATGTATGTGTATATACTTTTTTCTTTCATGGAGATTAAACTGAAAAAAGCTTGTTAAAATATATATTTATTTTATATTCGTAACAACAAGATGTCTGCAAAAACTCTCTTTAAAAGTCATGATAGGGTGGTGCGGGTTTAAGTTTCTACTATTCAATCACACAAGGTCCCAGTCAGGACTATCAAGCAAGGAAAAGTTGCACTCCAGGACTACAGGTGTCTGCATTTTATATATCCATAAATATGTAATTATTGTTTCGCAAGTAGGTGTTCTCAGCCTTTCCAGATCGGGGGGGTTCACTGGCAGATCCCACATTGGCCAAATATGCAGCTGCACTGTTCTCCTGAAGAGATGGAAGGAACGAACCATGCCATAGCTGACTTTTATGTATCAGTGTTTGTTCCTTCAGTGGATTTCTAATGTGTTTCAGACATACAGGCCTTGCAACCACCATAGTCATGTCACCATTTTGAGTGGATAAAGTTGCATGAAAAATGAAGACAGGCTATCGTGTGTATAGTAAGGACAGGCTATATATTGTTTTAAAATCTCCAGCTTTCAATTTAATTTAATCTAGTGTGTACCTAGAACTCGCAGTCCCTACCCCCAAATGTTTTTCATATTTGTGAACAGCATTGATAAATTTACAATATATACTTTGGATACTATAAATCTTTTTTATTTTAGTGAGCACAAATTAAAGGTGAGGATGCTTTTTATATCTTTCCACCTGCCAGGTATGACCGATCTTGCAACTACAATGGCTGTAAACAACCATCTACATGCCCCACTTGGTGAAATCCCTACATGGCGAGGATTACCCGGAAGTATAGAAGGAGCATCAGGGTTCAGATGTAAGCTCAAACAACTAAATTGTTCAAACAAAGCATCTTATCACAGTAGTATTGTAAGGCAGGACAGGTCCAAATTGTATGAATCCAATTTTCAACACCGTGGCAACTAGGGCAGTGATCCAATATTGTATGCTTACATTAATGGAGGTAAGCTGGGATATAATAGACCATCCATTGTGCAGATAGTTGCATCTTTCAGAAATGTGCTCCCCTTAAAGACTTACAATTGTGAAAGCAAGCTTCTTCCTATATATCTAGAATGCTTTCAAAACCAACATCTTGCTTTCATTTTTCTAGAATCCTGTGCGGGAGAAGAATGCTACAATTTCTTTACTTTTTTCAATTATTTTGGCCATTTTTGAATCCCCTTGGATCGTGGACTACCCAAAATCAAATTACGCTTGAAACATTTAATCTGAGAACTGTAACCAGCCAGTGCAACCTTGTATCTTGGAGCTGAGTGAATATATTCTCTGGTGATGATCTTTCACTGAACAAACCATTCTCATTCACTTTTTCTCAGACCAAGATTCTACTATCTGATTATCTCCTTAGGACCTACATTGGTACACGCCATGATAAAGGGGTTTTCATCAAGAACAAAAGGAATGACCAATTGTCTACAAAACTGAAATTGAATAGAATAGAATTATTTCCCATCAAAAAGTTATCAACAGGGTTTAGGGGATGGTTATTATACAGTCTGATACTAATAAATAAATGAGATGCTACATAACAAATACAAAGATTTGGAATATTCAGACCACCTTCATGTGGCAGAAATAATTTCTATAGATTAATTCTAGGCTGGAATTGAACACATATGAAACAACTACATAAGGCCTATTATTGATTAAACAATTTCTGATACAATGTAGAAGGTAGAGTTGAAAAAAGAAAAAGAAAGAGGAAGCAAATTAATTTTGATATGTTAAATTATCTCAATAATAGATAGCGGTACTGATGGCCATCTTTCTAAAATTATTTTGGTTTTCGTGAGAAAAGAAAGAAAGGTTAAATCATACTGAGCTGCAAAATTTTCTGATACCATTTTTCTCGATAGCTCTTGGGATTTCTATTATAATTATGACTTAAAAAGCTAGGAAGAGCTTGTCGTCAAGAATTAAAAGCCAGCACCCCTGCGTTAGGGAGATAAATCAATATATTTCTCAATGACGTTAAATTTGTATTCTATATTGGATTTTTCTGCACATAGAAATGAACCTAAGAAACCAGCATATAATTTTAATCAAGGAGCAAAAGGCAGAGCCGGAACGCTTAAAATATAGGTTCCTAAGGTGACTGCCAATGACTCCATAACGAGAGCAAAACAAGTTGGAGAAACAGGCCAACCTGGTCTATTTCACTGTGTAACCCTTAGATCTATGATTCAAAACCAAAGATGCTGTTGCGTTCTCATATAGCGAAGCAATTGTCCTTTTGAGCTAGAGTGGAAAAAGCCCACTACTTGTAAGAACTCATATAAAAAAAATATTCCCAGTTTATGAGTTTGAAAGCTTTTTTTTGCAAACTGGAAGTTGATATAGCAGCCGGGTGTGCATACAAGGATAATAAATCAATGGTTTCTGATCCAAAATAATCCATAGCATAAAGTTGTTTGGAAGGAATAATGGCATTTTAATCCAAATGTATTAACTGGGGTGCTTTGGCCACAAATCTTGAAGTTATTAAGTTCACCAGACTTTAATAATTAATATCTAGCAAAGAAACAGGGTGATAAGAGCTTGGATTCAATGGATTTTTCACTTTTTAAGGCAGCATATTAAAGGACCTTCGAAAAATGAAGTTGGTCTATGTTCCCAGTTAATATGAAATTAAATAGTTTGGTGAGGGCCCTTTCAAAACAGAAAAATATGCTTTATACCATTAAGACTGAAAATCTACTTCTCCTGCAGCTTTACAACGAGGTTGTATGTTTATAGTTTAATCTCTTTCTTCTTCATGCGAGCGACTATTAAACTGCACACCACATTACCCATCATTCCAGTGTTCACTTGCTGCATCTTCAGCTACCAGGATATCATATTCCTCTGCAGCATACCGCTCCCAGTCTGAAATATCTTGTGCATCACTTTCATTAACCTGAGTGACAAAGTTTATGTTCAATATACATATAATTTTACAAACATATATAATCCCAGTTCATTGGCTCCAACTTAAAAGACGTTCAACACTTACCCTGAAAACGGAAAATGGATCTTTCTGTTCATGGTCCAGGTATTTTTCAAGGTTGAAAAAGGTGTCAAAGAACAGATTTGCTTGTTTACACTTCTTTAAGTCGTGAAGAGTAATTTTCCCTGCAGAACAAGCAAACACAGTTAGTGAAAATAAAATGGACATGCTTCTTTATGTATGTTCATGTACATCACTATGATCAAGAAGTTGCATCACTGTGCTACACAGCATGATAAGCTAACAGTAAAAATAAAATACATTTATACAGTTACACAAATGAGAGACATAGTTAACAAACATTGCTACAGCAATGGCACATGCCGATCCTTTAAAACCGACGTATGAAAACATTTAAAACAAGAGAGTTTAAATCTCACGACCACAGGAGCTCAATGTTGCATAAAAAACATAAAATCTACTAAAGATGCCACTCAAAAGAACAGACTTCTCAGGTTAATGTTAAAGTGGACAAGTGACATATCCACAGTGTCACACAATTTGGAGGATAGTAGGTTAGGTGGCTGAAAACTATCTCACATAACTAAATAAACTTACTAGAAATTATGTGTTCTCTTCATCTACATAGCTGAATAAACATTCAAACCTTTACTCAGATCTGTGGAATTTTTCTTAATGGTGTCTGGGTCAAGTGTAA